>JBAMNC010001156.1:122500-722500 GCA_037902135.1 Cetoscarus ocellatus
CACAGAAAATAAAATTCATGTGTAGCTCTTCGTGACAGCTGTGATGCAGAAAGTTGATGATTTCATCCTTGAGATACGTCAGAAAAAGGACCGGGCAGGTGCAGATATGCATGATCAAAAACTACAGTAAGCCATGCAGCAAATGACTCAGGGGTCAAAGGTTTGATTCACACATCTCCAAATGTCCCTACTTGGTGAAGCTGGGCTGAGATTCACCTTTCCATGGCAGCAGAGCTCCAAACACAGCCTGCTCTGCCCGCTCGTCCCTTCATTTCTCTCTAAATCCGAGTGAGAGGGGTCTGTAGCTCGGGGCAGAGAAACTGCTGACAGAGGTTCATCCCCGTGGCTTCGGCCTCTGAAACAACCTGCAGGAATTCGAGCGGCCGCTTTGATCGCTGGATGGGACATTAGTATTCAGGCCGGCCGGTGTTTACTCAGCTTGGAGTGACTCAGGAGTGGATGAAGGTGCTGCGTGGACCGGCACACGTGCAGACCGGGGTCAGCTATGAAAGGACATCATCCGGAGTGTTTGTTTTAAGATCTGTGAGGAGCCAGGTGGGTCCAACGGATCAGGATTATCACAGGGACTTAAAGGGGTATTACAGATTTTTTAAAACCTCAGAGTTTAGGGAGGACGGGACATAAGCGAAGAAAGGCAGTCTTAAATCTCCTTCAAAGTATGCAGAGTTTAAAATAAAGCAGAAGAAGAAAGTACGGAGGCTTTTTGTTCCCCTTGTTTTGTTTGTAAAGTTTGGTGCGACGTGTCCACACTCCTAATTTACAGTCCCTCCTCCTCCATGTTTTGCATGAAGAGTCTTACTTCAGCAGACAAAAGTGCTAACAGCAGATGAATTAAAGGTTACCAACAATATATGATGAATGTCAGGCCAAATACAAATTACTGCAGGAAGAAGAATAATGAAGCTTTTTGGCCGTCGAGCCGGGGGCCAGTCAATAATTAGAGGTGGCGTGCTCGCTGTCGCCGGCTTTCTGCAGCCTCGGCGCTTTGTTCCCGGGTTTAATTGCACAGGTTAAGATGGCCGCCCACGCCCACAAATGAAGAAAGTTGAAGATTCTTAAAATTACAATTTTCCCATATCGTATATTTCAGGGTTTACTGACTACTACAGAAAAAAAAATAGAATCTTGGACGGGGACAGTGAGAGTAAATTCAACAAAATCAAAAAGTCTCTTTATTAGAAACTTTAGAGTCATCAGATAAAATATTGCTTTAAAGTAAACTTTTATTCAGTCACATTTTTAATTTTTGTATATTTTGTAGAAATATATTATGTTTAAGTGGCACGACTACATCTGGAACATCTGGTGATGGTCAAGAAGAATGATAGAAGTCTTTATTGGAGATGTTGGTACGATATCAGCTGATATATTAAATTATTATCTATATCAGCAGTGCATTGATGGAGTTTTTGCATATCAACATTAATTTGAAAGTAAAAGATCCAAAATTCAGGGCTAATTTCCCATCAGCAGGTTGGTAAATCAGATTTTGCAGCACTAACAAAAAGGTAAATCAGGCTTGATTCTGCTCAAATACATTAGCATAAAGTGTTCATGTTATTTTAATAAGCAACTTTAAGTCATTTCATAATATTGGTTTCAATATCAGTATTGACAAAACAAGATTGGGAATACTGGTGTATCAGTCATTTGCAAAAAAAATCCAAAATTGTGCACCCCTACTGGAACCTTTACAAGGATGGAAGTCATCCCACTTCACTTTGATTCATTTACATTTTGTACATTTCAGACAAATTCAAGGATTAAACTGTTTTTTAAGGGATAAAAGTGCCTTAACTTAAATCCTGATTGTCCTTGGATTCAGATTTTTTAGATAAAGAAGCAAAATTGAACTTCTTTTCAATAACACCGGACATCTTCATGCACATGGAGGCATTGGAGCGTTACATCAGAGTCTCTTTTGTCTGCAGCCTTAACTGCTTAGGTTAAGATGGTTAAAAGAATAAAGTTAACACTTCTTTAAAAAAAGTTTCCTCATGCCGTACATCTTGGTGTTTACTCGAAGTGAAGCATGAGGGAGTTTTCTTTGATCCCGACAAACTGGAATGTAAAAACAGTCCCCACCGTCAGTGCAGGGAAGAAAGAAAAAAGGAGGCAAAAGTGCCACGAGTGGTTGACAGTCGGTGGTTGTTTTTTTCACAAGCAGGGAGACATAATCACACAAATAAGACATCAAAGATGGATCGAGAGTTAAAATATGCAGCTGGAAATTATTCAGATTGCTCTGGGATGGCGGGGGGGAAAATATTCCCTCAAAGTGTCCGACTGGATGAGATCAAAACTGTGTGATACCGTGAGACACCAGCGAATCAGGAGAGAGGAAGCTTTCAGACGCGTCCGCCTGCTTCCTCCTGGTTTCGGGGTTCTTGGCAGTGCTGGCGTTTCGTGTCGTGGTTCCCGTGACTGGAGGGGAATCCCTGTTCTGCCGAGTTTTTCTGGTCACTGGCATGCGGCTCGGCAGTATGTCGCCTCTCGACGTGAACCCCGCGCCCCGCAGGTTGGCAGAGAGAGGACACGTAAACACACACGTGCTGCTGCCGCCTCAGAGTCGGAGCCAACGCTGCACCTGCGTCATGTTTGCTGGCTGCTCTCTCTCCACCTGTACAGAAAATCCTGACCAAGTCGCACCTTCACGGAAACACGGGGGTGCTCACGCCAGGAGGAAGCGTCATTGATGCGTCACGGAAATCAGCGGGGCTCCGAGCACGCCGGTGAAAATTAAGAACATGTTAACGTCATGTTGGCGTAGGATTACATACATGAAACATGTCTGCTGTCCAACACTTTTTATGTTAGTCTGATCTGAGGGTGTGTCTTTATGTCAAATGTTGTTTTTGTCTGGATGCTGCTTTATTAATCAGCATCAGTCCTCTCCAGATTATTTCGTTATAGATATTTATGTTCATATTAGACTGATCTCTCTATCCATGGTTGTATTGATTATACATCCATAGAAACTACCTTCACAACCATATAGACAAGAGGACCCTCTTGAAAATGAGATGCCACATCTCAAGGGGCTAACCTTTAATACATTTATATTCAACAAACACAAATATGGAGCTATACAAATAAAGATTGATTGAATCTATATTCAGAGACAAATGTGATGAGGACTGATTTATGATCTGGGCATCCATGGGTTTGTCTCGATCATAAATTCTTATTTTTAGTCCCTTGTGTATGTGTATTAAGGCTGGGGATTTCCAGCATCCTCACAATACGATCCTGATACACGTAAACTGTGAACATTGAATACGCTTTAACAGAATTCCTGAAAACTTTCGTTTTTTATTATAAGAAGAAAATTTACAAGGATGAGTTTGAAATGATTCTACAACTTAAGAAACTTAAATTCAGGTCCTCAAAGATCGGAGACCTAACTTCAAATTTGGATCATGTAGCTTGGCTTCTACTTTAAACTGTGCCATTGTTAACATAACCCAAAATGTACTGATAACTGTCAAAACATTGAGGCCATATCGATTCTGTAGAATCCATATTGATCAATGTATCCCCAAGGAGTGCGTGACGATATTTTGTCCTATCGATATTTTGAGCACAGACCTGATGTGTACATACAAATATATTTATTACATATATTTGTATAAATGCATACATGTGTATCTATAAAATGAAGAGTATGGCTTCAGCCTGCTCTGTTGTAAAGTGCTTTGATAACACTGGTTATAAACTGGAGCTGTACAAATAAAGATTGATTGATTGTCTTCAATCAACGAAAACTGTTCTGTCAAGATTTAAGTCGTCAAAAATGATAAGATAAAGTGACACTAACCAACTTAAAGATCTAATCCTAACAAATTTAAGTTCTTCTGCTGCCTACATTTGTAACTTTTGTGCCCTTTTAGGCCTTATTTTTGTTTTTATATCCTAAAATAGGATTCTTTCTGGTCTTTAAATGACAAGTTATTTCTTGCTCACAGGCTCAATTTTAACCTTGAAGACAGACATAGGAAAATGATTCAGGCTTTGACATCTATGGCATTAATATAGCTGTAAAGATTGATGTTTGTGATCAGATTTGGTGACTCAAACCTGCAGAATGACATTAAAATACTCTGAAACGCTGCAGTGTCTCTGTCAAACCCTGAATCTTGAGCGAGTTTCTGGATGTTAGGGGACAGAAAGTTTCTCTGTCTTTGTCTGAAAGCTCTTAAATGTGCTACAGAAAGCTGGGACTCAAAGCAGGGCCCATCTCTCCTAATTAACACTTTGAAAGATAAAAGCAGTTTATTAAATCAATCAGGATGACGGTTGTTTGTGAATCCCAGCAGATAAGGACATTTGCATATTAACTTTGCAGCTCTAACCTACATTTGAGGATCTTCTGAGATTGTGGCCAGCTTCAATGTAAATATTTTTCCTCCCCTCGCTGCTACTGTACATGTTTTAAAGTTTCATCGCCGGGATTCTCGGGTGGATTTTCGACTCATTAAAAAATAAAGACGCGGATAAATAAGCAAACATACAACGTCAACAGACAAACAAATGAATGAGGGTGTTGTGGCACCGCGGAGGCTCTGCCAAAATGTGTGGCAAACAATCTGGATCTTTTACTCTCTGATAGAATTTTCCTGTTTTAAAGTGGGCTTTAAAATGAACATGAAAGAAACAAATAGACTTTGAGGACGATGTCTGCCCTCAGTTAATCTGATCATAAAGAGCTGCTACAGTGTGCGGACAAATGTTTACGTCTGTGATTCATGCAAAACTGCAGCAAAGAGCCAGTGCCCTGTTTTAGAGCTAAATCTACACTGGGCTCTGAAATATGATTCTCATGATCTTAATCTTCATTTAATCGAATGATAACCAGTGATTATGAATGCTAGTGCTGTGATTACTCGACACCAAATTCCATTAGGAGATAGAAAAACTACCACTAATTTAAGAAATATATTCATGTATCTATTAAAGGCACTTTTTACAATCTTAAAGCTAAGAACTGCAAAAAGATTTTTCATCAATATTGGAGCACAACGAGGTTTTGGGGGGTTAATAGAGAAACAACGTCATAGAGGGCAAAGGAAATGATGAATCTTGAATCTAAAAATATTAAAAATATTTTAGTATCTGAAAAGTGTGGTTAACTGAGGATAAAAAAACTTTTACTTCAATTCGATAAAACAAACCTAATATTAAAATCTATCCATCCATCAGTCCAACAAAGTGTTTGTCCATCCAACAGTCCAAATATCTTTTATCCATCCATCCATCAATCCAATTATCTGTTTATCCATCCATCCATGACTCCAATTTATCAGTTCAACTATCTGTTTATCCATCTATTGGTCAAAATATTTGTTTATCTTTGGAAGATGTGTGGTTTCAAATCTGGGAAATGCAGTCCACTTCTACAAATTCTTTCTTCTGGAGGGATTTCTGTTGGAAAAATATAATAAGATTCTTTATAACCCAAAATCAAAAATTAAAACTAAGTGGTGCCCAATCTGTTTGCTGAAGGGAGTGTGGAGCAGCTTCGGCAGACTATGTACAGATTTTTTTTGTCTTGTCCATTCCTGAAAATGTTTTGGAGAGGGGTGGAGCAGCTTATCTCAGAAACTATGGACAGGACAATCGACTTCTCTTTTGCCTCCCTGTATCTTGGGAATATCCCTGAAGGCCTAAATAGAGGAGACTCATATCTTCTGAAGATATTCTTGGTGGTAAGTAAAAAAGCAATCACTAAATGCTGGCTTCAGAAGGATCCTCCCACCATGAAACTCCTTGTAAATATTCTAAACTCCATTCGCAACGTGGAGAAAATTACTTTTTCTTTACGACTCCACAGGAAGAAAGATGAATATTGAAAAAAAAAAACTGGATTTATTCAATTCTTCAAAAAAAAAAAAGACTCCTGACTTTTTGACATCAGAATGTATCTTTTAACTTCATGCACTGTGTATAGATGTTGTCCTTTGTCCTCATTTGTTCTACGCGTCTGTGAAAAATGACAAAAATACAGTACAGATTAAAAAAAAATTGTTCATCCACCCTTTCATCAGTCCAACCATCTCATTATCCATCCATCCAACCATTCATTAGTTCAACAATCCATTTTTCCATCCTTTTATTCATTAGGTCAACCATTTGTTTAACGATCCACACATCCATCTTTCCAATTATATGTTTATCCATCCATCCATCACTCCAACTCATCAGTTCAACTATCCGTTTATCCATCTGCTGGTCAAAGTATTTCTTCATCCATCCAACCATCCATCAAATAGTCCCACTATATGTTTATCCATCCATCAGTTCAATCATCTGTTTATCCATCTATTTTTTTTTTTATCAATCCATTAATTTGTGTATCCATCCTCCAGTTGAGCAATAGATCTACCAACTAGTCCATCATCCATTTATCCATCCATCCACTATCATTTCTCCATCTATCCTTCCTTTAACCATCCATTTATTCATCCATCCATCCTTTGGTGATGTGCATAAATCTTAAAGACCTAATGAAGTAAGAGACACCCTAAATATATTTGAAAATAAGTCAATCCCCTCTTGAAGTAGGACGTCTGCAGAGGCCTCAGATCTGGTCATATCAAACCCGTCCTGTTTTCTCACTCAACACATTAGAGAATCTGCTCAAAGAGAGAAAGACGTCCACAAAGACACAGGAGCCCCCAGATATCGACTGGACCCTCGTACGGACACGGAGGAAGAAAGAAACACCGGATCAATACCAGTCGTTGCTAATCCTGGTAGCGACACAACAGTGCCATTGTGTTTGGAGGGTTGGGCCGAGGATTGGTACAAAATCACATCTCACAAAGGGTCCTGCAGCCATTCTTCTGCTTCGGGAAGGGTCACGAGCGCCGTCGACTGTCGCACCACTCAATACTTGACTTCTTAACCCGTGTTTTTTTGTAAATGACAGTCAGATGGCTGTAGATACAGCAAAAGGTTCCTTCACAGAAGCAGAAAGTGTTGATCCTGGAGCTGTTTTATCTTCCTGCAGGGAAGGTGAAGCTTTTCTCCAGGAGAGAATAAAAAAATGAAGTCCCTTTAACGACTCTGCAGCCTTTTAATTGCAAAGGTTTGGATATTAGTTGAAAAGCGCTCACTTCATGCTTGGGAACACAGTGCCACGGTGCCTGCGCCCTCGCCCAACACTTGTTTTATCTGCTTGCAGATTGAACTCACTTCACAGTAAAGAGAGGCCAATTAGGGAGCAGAGGGATTAAAAACACAGGAGGCTGAAAAAAATAAAAAAGCGTTTCCATTTCTACACTTTTTGTATCCGAGGACAGGCTGCAGGATGAAAATACAAGAGAGGAAGGGAGCTCAGCACTTTATGATGCTGGAATTAAAGAGAGAGCGAAGGTGTGAGGTTATTTCCTGCAAGTCGGCCCTCCAGAGGAAAAAAAAACTCCACCTTGTTTTACTGCAGGATACCATTAATCTGTGATGTTCATTCAGCCAGTGCTTCTGTGATGAGGAGGAGGAATTAACTGCTTCTCTTCACCTGATCGTTCTTTCTCTCTGTATGCAGGCCAAGTAACACATTCACAGAGAAACTTTCACTTCCTCTTTTATCCAAACACTTAGAGCTTTGGCCAGACCTGCTGCAGACCTGCATTGGCCTAGTCTCGCCTGTCGTTTGTTAGCATAACTACATATCGGTCAATCAAGCCCCAAAAAGGTTTATGTACTAAACAAAGAAAAAATATATTCATTAAATTAATAATAACATCATCAAATACACAAATCTGACGAAAATGAAATATAAAGTTACAAAAGTAGCCATAGGTGCACTGTCTAATTATCTGTTTATCCATCCATCAATCAGTCCAACTGTTCATCCATCTACTGGTCAAAATATTTGTTTATCCATCCTTCCATCCATCAGTCCAACCATCCTTTAATCCATCCATTCAACAATCCAATCACTTCTTTATCCATCCATACATCCATCTGTCCAACCATTTGATTATTCGCCAAACCATTCATCAGTCCAACCATTTGTGAAAGAAGCCATCGGTGCACTCAGTCACCAGATTACAGGGTAACTTAATGAACCGAAACACCAATGATGCATCAGTTGAGTTTACCATATCTTACTTTCGTGAATTAAACATAAATTACCCGCATTAATGACACATTCTGCGGATGTGAATCATTTTGGACTTTATCAGAAAACATGTATTCTCATGTCTCACATTGCCTGAAACAATTTACTAAAGTAAAATGATATTTATTTATTTAGTGACCTTTATTTCATCAGGAAAAACCTCACTGAGATTAAAAATATCTTTCTCAAGAGTGTCCTGGCAGCACCTTTGACAGTTTTAGACAAACACACGCAGTCATCAAACACATAAAACAAGACTTCAATACACTGAGAAAGAAAAGTCACAATTTTAGATAGCTGATTTTGCATGTGAGAAAGATAAACTGCATCAGCCAAAACATCTGCAGCCAGATGTGTCCGTCTCCAAGTCGCTCAACATCGTCTTAAAAGTGTCCAATGAAACCAGATCTTTTAGCTTCAGGTCTTTCTGTAGTTCACTCCAAGTATGTGGAGCCGCAAATTACTTGACTAGGCAAAAGAAGAAGGTTGAAGTTAGATAAAACTGAACAGAAAAGATTTGAAAGAAACCTGATGGAGATTTTACTTAAATATAAAGACTCTCTTCGATTTTTAAGGTCTAACTTTTCTCCTTACTTTATGCCCAAGTCGAACATTTTGAAGTCTCTCTCAGCGATGAAGCAATTGAAGAAAGAATTCAGACAATAGAATTAAAAAACTACACGATCCCAAAAGCTATTATCAGTATTTCAGATGAAAAATGGAGCCAAATAGACGATTTGGAGCTGAAGAAAAAAATGATTTCATGTAGACTGTAGAGCAAAAATGAAATGCAGGAACATTTGTGTGTTTTAAAAGCTTCGAGGCCTCTGAATAAATAGAGGAGTGTTTTTTTATTTTTAGAATGAGTCTGAGCATGAAGACGAATCAGGAAACAGGAGGGAGACGGGGACAGGGAAACAGAGGAGGAGGGAGAGTAAAGGGGGGAGGAGGGGAGGTAGTCAAGGTTCGAAGGTCAGACCAATAAACAAACAACGCATCGATTTCCTGCCGCTCTCCGCCGTTCCAGGGGAAACCCCCTCGCCTCCACCGTCCGCTCACACTCATCTCCACTTATGCTAAAGACTCTCCTCGCTGGGGGAAGCCCGTCCTCCCCCTCATCCCCCTCCTCCCTGGTTAATAGCATCCCTCGGACATCTCCCGGGGACGGTGCATCTGAGGTGAACCACTACCAGAGATTGGTAATCGTTTTATTAGAGGAAGTCGGAGCAGAGAGACGATTAACGGTGGGGCCTGCAGACCTGGAGCTCTCAGCGTGTTTACATGGAGGAAATTAACGGCTAAATAAAGTTCAGGTTTCCTTTAACAACACCACGCTCGTGTTACTGCACTTTAAAAAGAAAAGTTCACAGCAGAGCTCTGCTGTAAAACTGCTGCTACTCCTGATGGACACTCAGGTTTGACCAGCCACACAAAAAAACACAATTCCAATGAAGCTGGGAC
The DNA here is from genome assembly GCA_037902135.1 of Cetoscarus ocellatus. NCBI lineage: Eukaryota > Metazoa > Chordata > Actinopteri > Labriformes > Labridae > Cetoscarus > Cetoscarus ocellatus. The sequence goes on from JBAMNC010001156.1 coordinate 132,105, forward strand.
TCATAATACAGTGATTTCCAAATCATTTTTGACTTATATTCAATTCAATACATGACAAAGGCAGGATATCTAATGTTCAGACTGATAAACTTCATTGTTCTTTTTTATTTAATGCGTGCAACATGTCCCATATAAAGCTGGGACAGAGGCAACAAAAGACAGTGAGAGTTGAGCAATGCTCAAAAACACCTGTTTGGAACAATTACAGGTGACCAGAGCATCCCTGAAAAAGTCAGCTCTTCATAAGCAGGATGGGGCGAGGATCACCACTTTGTGAACAACTGTGTGAGCAAACAGTCCAACAGTTTAACAACCTTTTCCAACAAACAGCTTAGGGGTGTAAAAAAAGTCTTTTAATACAGACTGCTGCTAGACTGCAGCATTGATTTTGTAGAATTTTTTTCATTTTTGCTTACAAAGAAAAGACATTTTTGCAGCAGTTGATCTCAAAATCCATTTCTTATTAATAATTAGTCAATTCATATTTATCAGACTGTTTGTACTGTTTAATATAAAAAGCTCTGGTGCAGAAGCCCGGACAATCAAGGACTGTACTCAGTGTTGCATTGTGATATCTAATCAAATAACTTAATTATTGAAAGCAAATCGAATGGTGAGACTAGTGAAGATGCACAGGAATTTAAGGATTTCATCATCCACAGTCTTTAAGTAACCATGCACAGCTACAATACCAGAACTGACAACAAACAGTGAACCTGCTCTACATGAATATATCAGTTCATAAAGAGAGGAGCTCTGATTGGATCGCTCCACAACTTATCCCACCACCACCAAGCTAAGGCAGCTGTGATTGGATGTCCCTCTTAAGTAGCTGTGATTGGATATATTCCTAACTTGTCCCTACTTTCTACATGACCAAATTAGGTCTGATTGGATTAAGTCTAAACATTTTTGTCAAATTTTTATCTGCTGATGAAAATGTCAGTTAATTTAGTTTGAGTGTTTGTCCATGTGCACTTGTTTTTATGAGTTACTGTCTAGTTTTCGTCAGGGGAAAAAAGGTTGTTGACTGGTGAAATATATTCAACGGTCCATTTGGTGTGTCAGGTTAGTCCATAATATCATTAAGCTCTGGACGTAAGCGGAAAGGCTGAAAACCAACACTGAATGCCCGTGACCTTTGATCCTTCAGGCAGCACTGCATTAAATAACTGCTATCATTTAGTAAGGGATGTTACCACGCGGGAGCAGGAACACTTCAGAAAACCTTTATTAAAATCTTTATTTGTATTGTGCCAATTCATAATGTTATCTCAATACACTTTACAACAGAGCAGGCTGAAGACAAATCATGGCAGCAAGAAAATACCTCTGCCTAGCAGCAAAAATCTTGAATGTGGATCACAGTCTCATGATGAACAGCAAATCCACACGATGCTGTGTTGGGTGTGTGGGCGAAGGAATGGAGGTGGGCTGAGAAAAGTAGACTAAAGTAATAACTAAAGCTAGTGACAGATCCATGGACCAATCATAGACCTGTCTTTGTCATATTTGTCTCTGCTGAATATAAATTTATTAGAGGTTAGCCCCTTGAGATGCAGCAGGAGGGTCCTCATGTCTGTATGACTGTAGTGATAGTTTTAATAAAAGTATAATCAATAATAATCATGAAAAGAGTAATAATCTAATATTTACATTAACATCTATAATGATTATAAGGTAGAGATGACTGACGCTGAGTAATACAACAGCATCAAAATGAGAATTTATAAGTGATGTATTTTCTCCTATGAACAAACGCATGAAAAGCCCAAATAAAATACTTAAAAAAAACACACAGTTCATCGCTACATCTTCAAGTGCAAGTTAAAACTCCACCATGTGGGACGAGTTGCTTCCTCCATTGTTTAATCATGAGCAGGATAAGAAGATGTTTTCAACACCAGAAGCAGCACATTGTGATTAAACCCCAGAAAAGGCAGCGAAGTGTTTGACTTTGGGGTGCTAACAAACCGGCTCCCTCTTTTGTCTTTAAAAGCAAACAAGAAAAGCAGATGTCACCTTCTTCAAATGCTCGAATCTCCATCTGGAGGTCAAATCTCTGTGTGCAGATTCAGCTCTGTGTTTAACGGAGAGGATGAAAGAAGAGAGAGGACCTTCACTTCACTTCTGTAAACGTAGAGGAGAAAAACTTCCAACACTCCTGATATCCTGAAACAAAAAGGTCACCCGAATCCTCCGACTCTTAGTGATGCTAATGGGCCCTAATTTGAAATGGAATTTTATTCACATCTTGAAATCCAACAATGAGATTTCATTCAGATGTGGCAGTCACTTTTTACTCGCTTTAATGATAAGTAGGTCCGGACGCAGCGAGAGGAGAGAGGGAGAGGGAGGGGTGAAAGAAAAAAGATCCCCAAGGTGCTTTGACTCTGTTCTTTTATTAATGACTCGAGCCCTTTTGTGACCGCCGCGAACCGTTTGATGAATCATTATCGGAGAGAAAATCATCACGACTGATCATATTAAGACCGGCTTGTTTTGCAGGAGCTGCTCCTCGTCGTGTCCATTGTGAGTTTTTGTCATTAGCATTAGCATGAAATGAATTCTGCTCTTTGAGAAAATAAAAAAAGGGGAGTTAATGTATATTCATCCCGGCTTGTTTGGTGTGTTATTGTGGGCGCTTTGAAGCCGCGTCGGTGCGAGGCGGTGATAACTGCGCCTCAGCAAACATCAACCTTGTTTACATTAACGTCTGCAGACTGTTGCAGGTCGACTCGCGATCCATATCAATTGTGCGCCGGTGAATAAATTCAACAGACGAGACATCAATGAGGTTTAGATCCGTATTACAGCGACATAAACAATACATTTCTGCAAGCTGGTGCTGCCACTGAGGGCATAATAGAGCCATATTTACTCACAAGTCTAACGCAGACTGGCTGCGTGCTGCGTTCAGGGCCTCTCTGCTGCTTTTAACGTCACTCTGGCAGTAATCTGTCTGGTCTCCTGGCAGAGGGGACGTTTGGGGGACACGCAGCCCGATCGGGAGCAGCATCTGCAGCCTGCTGACTGAACGGGGGGCCCCCTAGCGCTACCTGGGCCCCGGCTGGGCCAGTAGCCACGAGCTGGGGAGGGGAGGGGGGCCATCGCCGTGATCTGATCTTATCCTCAGGCCCGAGACTACAAATGAGTACAGACAGCTTTTCATCGCCAAAAGACATATTTGCATCCATGTGTGTGTTTGTGGGTGTGTGTGTGTAAAAGGGGAGGGGGCTGGGGATCATAACACAGATTTTAGTTTCATAAACAGCTCAGTTACATCGATGAAGACTGAGAGAAGAGAGTGTAAAGATGAACTACTGCAAGAACTACGGCCTGCTGATTATGTGCTTCAAAGAGGAGCAGGACTGTCAGAGAATCAAAGTCCAGGGTGGGCTGTGGTGGTCTTCGTGGCCGCTCGATTAGTAGAAACGTTTTTAAATGCTGCAGGTTAAAATCATCAATCAGGTCGACAAGATAATCCGTCAGATTTTTACCCCGACTCCCTCCCTGTGATTGCCTCTATTATTTAATGGCTCTAAAGATGATCTGAACTTTTCCTGAGCTGTGAGGAGATCTGCTTAGGGGGCCTGTTTGAAATACAGATAAAACATGATCAAGCACACGCTGATTGAAGCAGGAGTTACAACAAATACAGCAACAGCAAGGACAGGGTGAATGTGAGCATAAAGTTAGATGAATATCATAAACAGTGGACCAAGTTGTTGATTTGTGGCAACAACTCAAGTGACTAAATCAAATTAAATATCCTGTTGTGTTATTCAAAAGCTCACATGTGTCATGACCAAGATGCACAGAAAATGTATTCTAAGTGTGTGAAGAGCTTCTTGAGTTATTCGTGAAAATGTGCAGAGCTGCCCTATCTCAATGTTAACAAATCCTCTAAAAACTCCTGGATCTGTATCCAGATTTGGACCACCACCAAATCCCACCTTCCTTGTGCCATCACCAACATTCCCTGAAAATTTCATCAAAGTCGGTCGAGAACTTTTTGAGTTATCTTGCTCAAGGACAAACAAACGGACAAATGCAGGTAAACACTCTCCTTGGTGGAGGTTTCAGCATGGGCATAAAACTGACGGAAGTGTAATCAACTGTAGTTCAGCTCCACTAGTACTTAAATTTGATCAAGTAGGGCAAAAGTAGACTTTACTAGTGAAGCAAAAAGTGTCACTAGTACTACTAGAAAGCCTTGTATGCTAATAAGGGTGCAGGGAAAACAAATTCAGTGTTCCCATTGGCTTTTGAAAATATTACAACCAATCAGGATGCTGGACTTGCTTATAATCCCTTCTACTTCATTTGCATTAGGTTTACTACTAGTGAATCTTTTGGCTTTGCTAGTACTACTAGAAGACTAAAAACAGTGTACTAGTACTACTAGTGAGATAGTTTGAGTTGACTAGTCATACTAGTAAACAGAAATTATTTTACTAGTAAAGGTTTTGGTGCACTAGTGCGCAAGTACACCTTACTAGTAAAGCCAAATCTTCTACAAGTAGACAATTTTGTGTTACTAGTACTACTGGTACACTTTAAAAATTTTCCTTGTAAAAACTCAAAGCTTTACTAGTACTACTAGTGACCCTTTTGCTTTACTAGTAAAGTCTACCGGCACACTAGTTGACTAAAATTGAGTTCATGTACTCCAAATTTGAGTACTAGTAGAGCTGAAATGACTTTATGCTGAAACTGCTTTCTGTATTTCAGGTTAGCAGGAGGTAAAACGTGGTGTAAGATGAGGTCCATATGATTTCTGACCTCCAAAACTTGACCGAAATCCCTTCGTGCATTCTTGAATAATTGGGCTGACAACATGAAACAAGGTCCCAATGATCTCAGAGAGTCAGAGTGGACATTTAAGTATAATTTAAGGTAAAGTTCTCCAAACATTCATGAATGGTCTGAGCATAAAGCCTCCCTCTGTGGCTGCTGCCTGCACAAACTCTTCATAAACTAAGAACTCTTCTTTATTCTTTGTTTCTTCAGGACAAACTGCTGCACAATTATTGAAACAGAAGTGTGAGATGATTCAGATTTCATAAAAAAGGCCTGTAAGCTTCTGAAAACACATGAAAGTGCGTTAAAGTCTCTGTTTTATGGTCATTAAGCTCAGGGCTTAATGCTTCACCTCATAAGCTCGCTCTGCACCTCTAAACTGCTTCTTCATAACTGCGGCTCCTTCCACAAATGAGCCTGAAACCTTATTTTCTTAACATCAGCGAGAGAATCTGCCTGTGAAGTGAGAGGGCTGTAACCTTTTTCTCAACGGAAGTCGGCTTGTGTCGACCATTTTTTAGAGATTTGTGTCTGTGTTTGAGTTTCTGCGTGATGAGTTTAAGAAATTCAAGAGCATATGAGAGGAACATTCAGTGAGTCAAAGGTATATTTAGTTTGTGTAACATCTGTGTGTGGATATAACTGTGCTGTGGCCTGTTCTGGTGAAACTATGAAAAATCCTAAATCTCAAGTTTTACAACAAAGTTTTTTTTTTTGCAAACGTGAAGGGGGCTACAAACTGAGGGGTGAACACAACTTTAAAACGTTAAGTAGACGCACAAACATGAGAAGCTTCTGTGTATCAGTTATTGGGGTGAACATATGAAACAGTTTAAGTGAGGAAATGAAGAAATGTCCAAGTAAAAACAAGTTTAAAATAATGTACAAGATGATGATATTCACAAGATACTATAACGAAGAGAACTAAGTGGTGTGATTATATGATATGGTTACTGCTTTAAAATAAGGATGGTATGAGAATTCTGTATATCTCTGTCATAGTGAATATATTAAATATATAAATATATGTAATTATCTTATGTATGTATAATTATAGATACTGCTGTTGATGGAAATATTTTGGTTGCAATGCCCAAGCAGGAAATGAGTTACATGGACACTGTTATTTATGAGTATGTGCACAACATCTGCTTTGGTTAGTAAATAATTGTTTGGAAAGGGGTGGGAATTAATATGTTTTTCACTTCCTCCAGTTTGCAGAGTGTCCTCCCTGTCACTATCTCTCTTTCCTTTAAATAAATGCACAAAATGTCCTTAAAAACAATCTTGAAAAAATAAAATAAAGACTCTGATTTTCTGCTGCGTAGATGAGCTGTAAAATGACTTTATGTGAAACCTTGATTTTAAAAATGTGATAACATAAGGACCTACTCTCTGACAGGTGCAGGTGTTTTTTAAAATAAATATAAGTGTAATCAGCTCCAAATCTGAATCATCAATAATAAAAATCATATTAATTCTGCTCATGTCGCCGTCGTCTGGCCTCTTGTTTGTGACCGGATGTGAAGACCTGAGAGCGCTGAACTTTCCAGTAATTATTCCGCTCTCCGTTCGGCTCTGGACAATATGTTCGCCATCTGCCAGCATCTGTGCTTTCTCTCACTAATAGACTCGAACCCCCGCAACCTCGACCCCCACCTCCCCACCTTCCCCTGCACACCTCCCCCCTTTTACACCGGACCACCACCACCGCGAGCTAACGGAGCCGCGGGTGAAACGCTAAGCAGGTCACATGTTGTCTTTCAGCCATATTTGGGTCAGGCCTTTGGCTCTGGATGAGGAGCGGCGTAATGCACGGAGGCGATGGGTAATAATCCCCCCCCCCCCCGACGACACACACAGGAGCTCTGCATGTAGGCTGCGCACACACACACTTTACTGTCATGACTTTCCTGGATGTCATTTTGACTCTCAGGGCGTGAAGTTTCTCATTTTTATTTCCATCTGATCTGAATTTAACTTTATCTCAGATCTTTAAAATCCTGACTTTTCAAATATCAACATCCAGGACCCTAAATTGGGCATAAAGCAGACGCCAACAGCCCCTTCAGCAGAACATATGCTGCATGGAGCATATGTCTGAGCATATGTTTGACGCCAGAGGAACAAGGTAGTCGTGGAGCACAGGTGGATGTAGGGCCGGGCAAGATGGACGCAACATCATGTCTTAGTATTTATACAACTGATGGCAATGAAAATAAAGGCATTTGTTATGTTTCTAGTAAAAATCAGACAGTTCTGAGACAGTTTGTCATCATGAGAACTAAAATTTGCATACTTGAAACCCAATATTGGCGTATTTTTCTTTTTAATTACCTAAAATTCCACAAAAACTCCTGCACAGTGTCTCAACCGAACACAAACATAGGCAAAATGTCATTAATTCAAGGCTGTCGAAGTAGCATGTCTTAATAAATCATTAATTCTCCATTTAATCTCCATTCCTGAATTACACTTTACTTTATTCTACTACTCTTTCTTTTATTTTTTAATAATTGTAAATACCTCTACTACATTTTATTCAATTTTGTTTGTTTGCTATATGTACAGTTTATTGATCTACATCTATTATATTATTATGTTATTATATTATGTTATTCTATTGACCTTAATGCATGCTACTTTACACCCTTGTACTGCTTCAACTCCAAAGTTCCCCTCTGGGATCAGTGAAGGATTATCTTATGTTTTTGTTTTTATGATTCATAGTAGAAAACTTTGTGATCCTCTGCTCTAACTAAACGAGAAAAGATTCAGTCAAACTGAACAAATATGATGTGAAAATGGGTCAAACTGTCACAGAGCGAGGCCAATTAACTGACTTTCCCAAACAATGCCAACATATTAGTGCAATTAAGACGGTGTGCAGTCGTAAAATGTGCACAAGTACTTTGAAAACATTTGATAAAGTGAAAACAGCAGGGAAAGTCTTAGTCCTTGGCACTTTCTCAGATGTTGAACAAATATTTTAGGATTGAGGAGGTTGTCCATCACGAACAACCCGAACTGTGCACACACTGGCAACGTCTGTAAAAATATGTGTGGAACTGGCAATGAGTTGGTGAAAAAGGTTGACTGGAATTCATGATAATTCATGAAAATTCGCTGTAACACATCGTCAACATTTCAGTCTTCAACTTTTTGGACGTGGAGAGTGAGATTGGTTTCTCTAAATGTTGCAAACATATTTAAATAATTAACAAAGTACGCAGGAAATTGGCTGAAACTCACATACTGGCAGGGTTGCCTCACAAGTTCAACCCATTTTTCGAAGTGCTGTCAATTAATTTGTGCAATTTAGACAAAGTGTAGGAGCTCGTCTGCATGTGCTGATGTTTTATAACTGTGATTACAAAAGGATTTGGTCAAGTTTGGAAAATCTGGTGGAGCAGCAAGGGAACGCAATCAACACAATATTTCTAAAATTTAAATAAATGTGAGCAGTTTGGACAATGTTCAGGATTTTGTCTTCAAATTTGATTAAAAAAGATAAATATGTTGGGCAACATTTGTGAAGTGGACATTTGAATGGTTTTAACTTATTTTCAAGTGCTGCTCAGTGAATTTGCGTAGTTTCAACCATGATCTCTCTCTTTTGTTAACATGACTGATAATTAGCAAGCTTCTGATTTTTTGATTCCACTGATCATTGAATGATTGTGATTTTATCACTTAAAACACTTTGAACTTAAAAATGAGGAGCATTTCAACAATCTTGTCACTGTTTTGGAACATTTTAGACAACGTGTGGGAATCTGTCAGCAGCTTTTGCTTAATAGAAACAACAAATTGCTGAATATTGTGCGTCCAGGACTTTATTTTATTGCCATAGTATTGTAAAGGTTGCAATATTGTCTGATTTTCCCATTTAGACGTTTCACATAAATATGTACAATCAACATCTAAATAAACGTGATAAATTCCCCGGCCCTAGAAAGACAAGATCATGAATAAAGAAGAAAGAGACAGTCTGAGGTGAAATCAGAGCGCCTGTTCATTTAGAACTTTTCTAAAGCTTTAACTCCAAACACTTGCATCTCATATTTTTGGGGAAATTTATGCAAAACCGGACGGCCGAATTTGCTCCCTCCATTTAGATTAGGACACGGCACTTATGCATCCCGGTGGCCTCGAACTGATCGAAATGTGAGCATCTAATACAAAATAAAAAGTAAAAATATGGAGAAATAAACTTTCTTTTATCAGGAGGAATTCATTACCAGGATGTTTTTGATGCTGTGTGGAGTTTCTGGGGGGCAGGAGGCCGAGCGGGTATGAAATGTGATCAAATTTCAAATACATTCACAGTCCTGGCAATTTGTACATTTGCATCAAACTTGCGGGGAGACGTCTGACAGTAAATGGGATGAAGTTTGACACGTTTGCTGCTGCAGTTTGGCCTCTTCCTCATCAGCAGGCGCTCGGCTCGAGGATTCGACCGCCTAATGATGAAAACACGAGGAGTCCGATGGGGAGGGCAAATTAGACGACATGATGGATGGATTTTTGGAGAAATTCAGCCACGAAACATTAAACAAGGAACAAAAAATGGAGGTAAAGAGCGGAAAAGTCACAAAAGGTCGGAGCTAAATTCAACCCTACCAGGATTAAGAGTTGGTGGTTGGACGTCGGCCATGTTTGCGAGCAGCGGTGACACTTCTGCACTTTCCTCCTTCCTCTCTCCAATCACACTAATTGCTTTCACATACGAAGTTCAGGGATTTTTCCTCCCACAGCAGAAAAACCTTAAAGTGCGATTCTTATCTCAAACAGCAGTCAGACGGGCGTCACTTTTGGCTCTTTGAAGCTCTCAGCAGTTATGACTTCATTGCCGTTGGACTCGGCCTCAGAAGGAAACCGAACAGGAAAGACTTGGACTCCAGAACAGATGCAGCCTTCAAAGGAGGGTCCGTGTAAAGTACGAGTGAGGAAATGGAGGTAAAGCCTGAAAAAACGTACGCAGGAACAACCGAAGTAGATCCATCAGAAGGTAACGATCCTGCCAAAATGTGCAACAGCTAATCAAACTGATCTCTGCAAATTTTACCCTCATTAGCTGCCTGAAAAACAAACGTAGAAGTCATTAAAGCTGGGCACTAAACCAGGATTTGATACCGTCAATGCCGTCATCATTACCAGTTAAAACATGAACAGTGTGCCGTTCTTCCCATGAACAAGAGCCCAAACAAAAGCCGGACCAGTGGCTCACAGTTTTAAGCTCCCAGCTACACGACGGTTAAACTCAAGCAGCACTGAGGCTTCATTATGCTCCTGCACTCACACAAACAGCCGTAGAGTGGAAAGCTGTTTGGGCATAAAATTTATATTGGTGATATCAACTGTAGTTCAGCTCCACCAGTACTCAAATTTAGAGTACATGTACTCAGTTTTGGTTAACTAGTGCACGATTAGACTTTAAGAGTGAAGCAAAAACTGTCACTAGTCCTAATAGTAGACTTAAAAATGTTCACTGGTACTACTAGCAAGACTTATATGCAAATCAGGCTTTACATTGGCCTTAAAAATATTATAACCAATCAGGGTGTTGGTCTAGTTGTAATCCCTCCCACTTCATTTGCATTAGGTTTACTACTACAGTAGTACTAGTGAGCTATTTTGAGTTACTAGAACAGGTTTTTGGCAAACTAGTGAGCACATATACCTTAGTAGTAACACAAAATCGTGTACTAGTAGACAATTTTGTGTTACTTATATCACTAGTAGAGTTAAAAAATGTGACATGTAAAAACTTAAAGCTTTTCTTATAGTACTAGTGAACATTTTTCGGTCTACTAGTAGTAATAGTGACACTTTTTGTCACTAGTACTACTAGTAGACTATTCTGGGTCTACTTGTAGTACTAGGAGACTTAAAAATGTTCACTGGTACTACTAGTAGGCCTTAGATGCTAATAAGGGGGTGGGGGAAAAGCAAATTCAGGCTTTCCATTGGCTTTTGGAAATATTAAAACCAATCAGGGTGCTGGTTTGGTAGTACTACAAGTGAGATATTTTGAGTTAACTAGTAGAACAAGTAAACAAAAATTTTGTTTCACTATTTAAGGTTTTTAGCAAACCAGTGCACAAGTAGACCTTACTAGTAAACCACAACTGTCTACTAGTAGAAAGTTTTGTGTTACTTGTAGTACTAGTAGAGTTAAAAAACGTTACAAGTAAAAACTTATAATTTTACTAGTAGTAATAGTGAACATTTTTCGGTCTACTGTAGTACTAGTGACACTTTTTGCCACACATAAATAGGCTGGAATTCGTGAACAACCAAGTTTGCCAAGATAGTTGTTCATTCTGAGTACTGGAGTTTTGAGAAGCCTCTTGGTCAAAAATGCCTCCAAAATCTCCTAAAATGGCCGGCTAGTGACCCTGAGCTGAAGGCTACCAACAAGAATGCGAACATGCTGAAGGCATTCGGGGAGATTGTTAAATAATTGTTATCCAACAAGAGAATAGTGGACTCCGTGAAGAGATTAAGTGGTCCAGTCTCCAATAAAAGTTGCCCTGGATGAACTTAATGACAAGCTACTCTAACATGTAGCTAAAGAAGGGCTAAATAACTTGGATGCTCGCAAGGAGGCAGTGGAGAAGAAACAAGCACAATCTTCAGCTTCAGAATTGATGCAGATTTAGCATGTGAAGCATCCATCACAGTGTGACGTCACATCAGGGCCGTAGACAGTCCATACTGAAGTCTGATGGAAGCCCCATTTAAAGCTAAATGTGAACAACTCAGAATTGAGCCTGAAGACCTGCAGTATGAACGTAGCCTTAGTCCCTGAAAATACTCCCCACATCAACCTGTAAAGCCTTCAGTGTGGCAGCTCCCAGCTTCTGGAGCGCTTTCCTCAACTTCATACCCTTAAAAATGTTCAAAACACTTACTACAATAAATAAACGCTTCAGTTGTCATCAGCAGATAAACAACCAGACGGCCGTTGATCAAAGTTCAGCTTTGAGCTGAAGATGTAGGGTCTGAAGGCAGATCTTCTCCAACTAAATAACTGTAAGATGAACTGCAAATGTTCTGCTTGGTAGAATTAAAAGTTGCTTATTGCATTGATATTCCAGGCTTTGACTGATCACCACTGAAGTTAAGTTGCATCAAGTGCATGAGTAACAACGCGGGAATGCCATGACCTCTTAAAGTAACGGCTCGGCTCTGCTTTCTGCATAGATTGATGCAAAAGAGAGAAACTGCTGAGGATCATGACACCCAAAGGCTTCAAGGTTTATAATCTGTGCTGCTTTCTCCTCTGCAAAGACCAATATTCTCCTGAACTTCTTATTATAGTCTTATTACTTGTTGATGACATGGAGAAGTATGAAGGGTAGTTGTTGTGTTGACTGAGGCGAAAATGGGGGAGGATATGCCGCAAAAATCAAGGGGGAGCGTAAATACCTGTGAGAGAAATGCCAGAGAAAATGTATTAAAAAAACACATCTGTTGCCTATTTTTGAAGTGCTTGACAGCAGAAGTGCCTCAGTCTTGGCCATCTTGTTGTCCTCATCTGTTGGAAAGTTTAAGCAGGGTACACACATAAAGATTATCGGGCTGTTTTTGTCCTGACTTTTCCCCCTTCCTGACCAAGGACGGCAAACTCCAGATTATTTAATGTCTTAGAAGATTATCCTATCAGATTATCCTGTGGTCTGAGGTGTGTTATCCCCTTCAAGCCTGTTGTATCATATTTGATACATACTTTTATGATACCTCTTTCTAATAAATATGATCAACAAATCATTTTTAAAAAATCAGATAAATGATGAAAATGTCCTCAAGTGGATTATCAGTTGCCAGAATCACCTAATGTTTCAAATGAGATACAAATGTTAAATTCTATGGAAATCTGGATTTTTTTGGATTTCAGTAGAAAGTGAAATAAACATTTCAGCTTCAAAAAATTAGAATTTTCTGGCTATAATGTGTGTTTTCAGGCTTTAAAGGGTTAAGAGTGAATTTGTCCTGATAATCGGCTCTGAAATGGGTCGGGGACGACAATCATAAATATTAAACTAGTTCAATATTTACAACCAAAACTCTTCATGTGTGTGGGGAAAGCCGACGACTCCCGAGTCATGACTCTGTGAACGTAGCCAATCAAGAAACGAGCTGACTGAGGAACAAGGAAGCAGGTGTAAATAAAAACAAACATGGCCGATGTAAACATAAAGTTTGGTGGACCTCAGAAATGGAGGACCAGCTCATGTGTTCACGCTGTCTCCAGGATTTTTCCATCAAAAAAAGTCCAAAGACCACCATCATTCCCTCTTCTCTTACGTCCTCTTCCATGTGGTGTTTTCGGGTTGTTGCTGTGATCACCTTTGACCAGATTTCGGTCTCGGAGGACTAGATTCCAGATCAGTGATGGGACAGAATGGTTATGTGTGTGTTGTGCTGTGTTGAGATTACTGGAGCACACCACACACGGTACGATCCAAACTGTTCAATGCCTGATTTTTTATCTTCAAACATCTCTTCAGATTTGGAAGATGGATTTTGGATGTCCACGCCCATGTGAAAATCACACTTGCGACCTGGCTCATGTGTCAAAAACAGGCTCAATCAGACGCTTGGTTTTCATATTTTGGTGCAGGTATGTAGAAATTTGTGGCTCAAACTCTGCTCATGAATAACCTCCGTGTGTTGCTCTCAGCCTTCCCTAAGCTCACACATCTGCATGCAAATAAAGCAGAGAAGAAGAAACAGAGAGCAGGCGAGGCTGTGCATATTATCATCAAAAAAAAAAAAAAGGAGGGTAAAAAGAAAGACGCCTCGAAGAAGTTCAAACCCTCAAAGTTCTCCCCCCTCCTTCCACCTTCACCTCCTCCTCCTCCTCCTCCTCTCCTGAGCACATTCAAATGTGCAGGTTTGTTTTGGGGATAAAGTCCTCGTCTTTGATCAGCGCTAATTAGACAGCCTGCGCTCTCGCTCGCTACCTATTAGGGTTGGACGGGTTATCGCCGTCCTAATCTCGGGGCCGGTAGCCGGGCGAGGGTGCTGCGATCCTTGAGGAGCGTCCTCAAAGGCGTCTAAGGTGAGGAGGAAGAGTGATGAAAGGGCCGTCTCCTTTCAGAGCAGATCAATACGCTCCTCTCGCTGCCTATGGGGGATCAAGAGTTTGAAACGCAAAGGGGGTTTTTGCATAAAGATCCAAACAATGGTTCACAAGACGTTTTTTCCCCCTCACTCTTTCTTTATACTTTCTCTCTAAGACTTTTCCTCTCATGAAGGAGGAGGAGGATATTTAATGAAGCTGGAAATTTGGATTTTAGCGCCCAGAAACGCCCGCAGGATGCAAACATCCAAACTTCCTCGACTCCGCGGCTGGTGGAAATGCTGCGCCCATGTGAGGATCCACATTCAGACTCTCAAATATTGTTTACAGTAAACAAACGTCACGGCTCTGCCAGACGTGGATCCTATGTGGGAGTAAACAAATGTATGGATTCTCAGATTTTGTGTGATGCTGCTAAATCGAAGCATTTGATCCTCCAGTGTCTGTTTGCTGTTCCTCTGCTTCATCCTAAACAAGCAATTAGGGATTAAAAGAAATGTATCATGTGCACGGAGGGGTGTGTGAACATTTCTGTGCATGTGTGAGGGAGGGATAACAAACTGTGATTAAACAAACTTGACTTTTTTAAACAAACACTGAAGATAAACTTGGACTAAGCTCCTCTTCTTCCTTTAGGTGAAACTTTCGGAGCTTTTAGCCTCAATCAAACTTTAAGAAAGTGGTCATTCATTTCAAAATCATAATAAACTCTTAAAATAAAACTAAAAACATATTTTAAACACTAGTTAAAGACTCAACAAAGCCTACCCTTTTAAACTTAACCTGCACAGAAATAGACCAAACTTAAGTGACAACTAAATGTAGAAATATTATCTATTCTTGTGTGTATTTTAGCATCTTTTAGCTCATTTATTCATTTTTCTTGCCCCTAACTTCACCTTTTGCCTCAACAAGCTATCAGAGTTACATGATGCATCCAGTAGGACGTTTTGTGATAAAAATCAAACATCCAAACTCTCAACTACCAAAACACCAGGTCCAAAACCAACACGTAACTATCAAAAAAATAGCCCTGACGACGACAGAAACAAACACTAACGCAGGATCTGAGTGAGAAATGGGCTTGTTTCTAAACCCTGAATAAAGTGAAATGTTGTGATATTTGTCAAATGTTTTCATTGGCATTTCTCTCAACAAAATTAGCAGGAGAAATGAGGATTAACCCGCACAGTAATAAAGGCATATGCATGCTAATTTACATGTTTAGTTTACATAATTTTTATAAGATATGAGCCTTTCTGCTGAAAATATGGGGGGCATATAGGGTCATAACTGTGGAAAATGTCTTCTAAAGGCACTGATTAAACATCTTTTTGTAAAATTATCAGTAGTTTTGTTTAAAGAGTGTCTCAGATCAAAAATAGCTCCAGTGTGTGTGGTTTTATCTCAAAGAGTTTGTAATTGAGAAAAAGTGCACATACTGTATGCTTTATTCACCTACGTACAGTCTCAGAAGAAAAGCTCTCCATTCTCCTCTTCACCATTTTCACCATGATTGTGTGACCTCTTTTTAGGAGTAATTTCCCCTGGATTAGAAAAACAATCAATCCAATCAGGACTAAGAAAGGAGGGGAGGAGAGAGAAGAGGAAGAAGAAAGAGATTTGAGAGGAAATCTCTCCAGAAGTTGTTGGGCGTTTTCAGGGAGGAAGAAGAAGAAGAAGGAGCAATCTGGAGGAGCGGCGTATATTTCCCTCTCAAGTAATTCATTTATGTCTTCAAAACTGTTTGAGAGACCAGAGTTACTGTGCCTTTGTTGTGCTTTAAAAAGCTTAGCGGCTCTCTGTGAACAGAAGCAATGAGAACACTTTAGAAAGAGCTACAAAGGCAGCGGACGGGCGGAGGAAGAAAGGGAAAGTGAATGGCACCACTGATAAAGTTGAGCAAATTAAGTCATTGACCTGCGGTGGAGATTAATAGCAAACAAGGTGCCCCAGCTTCACAAGTAATGAATATTCTTCAAACGGCGTGCGGGGGGAGGCTGGGGGAGGGGGAGAGGGGGGGCAGATGGATGCGGATGACATTGAAAGTTGCGGAGAACAGAAAAATTCTGTCATTTTTCATTTGTATGCAAATTCGCCTGTTACACAAATTAACCCCTGAACCCCGGTGTCAGGCCTCATCTTGGGTGGAAGCCGGCCCCCCGCCGGGGCCCCGCAGCCGCTTTACCCACCCGCGCTTCCCCTCGCAGGTCAGCCCCGGCTTTATAGTCGTGACCGGGGGGACAGTTGAGTCAGAGCTCCGCCTCTTTTTTTGTTTGCCGCCATTATTTGGAGAAAAAGATGACCTCACGGCGAGGGAATCTGAGAACGCTTCACGGTTTATGGGCTGATTTAAACAAAACGCAACATCATGGCGCCCAAAGAGCGGGAAGATTGTTAATTTGTTGGTGTAAGTGTGATAAATAAATGAAAGGTTGGTCTGCAGCAAAGCTATTAAGAACACCTGAGAAGCTTAGTTTATTTTTTGTGGTCTTTTGCTGAAGAAGTCCAGGTCCTACCTTGGCTGAAGGTGAGCAGATCATCTCCTGTTGCTTTAAGGTCGACCTTTGGGCTGCAGACTGAATCCAGCTCGACTCTGCTGAAGATGGAGCTCCACACAAGCTGGGTAAAAAAATAAAGGACAAAGTAGTCAGAGCTATCATAGATCATTTTATCTGTAGATGTGCAAAGTCTTAATATATCTTAGGATACTCTACCTTGTGAGGCATACAGCTAAAAAAAGATATATTGAAATTTAATCTTGCAAATCATGACAGAAAAACTGAGGACGTGTCCCTGCGCTAAGACTGCATAATTCAAGCACCATTATAGCTCCACAATCATCAGGTTTGGGGACCTGTTTGCTTAGATAGTCAACCATTTTGTCTTGGAAAGTGTGCCATAGCAAACAACAATCAAGACCTTCTCTAGGGCATCTCACATCAGAAGCCTAGCATGTCTGATTTTTATCCATATTCAACTGTGATGGTTTTATTTCTGTATCTTATTCAGCTGCACGTCTTAGCGAAGAAACTCTCGTAAATGAGGTTCTTTATCTCAGTGAGGCTTTCCTGGTTAAATAAAGTTTAAATAAAAACAAACATTTTGACCAATGAGAGGAGAGGGCACTCATAGTAACGAATGTAAACAAAGCAAATGGCAAAGCGAGGTTTTTATCTAAATGAGGTGTCATCGGGAAACTTTAACAGCAGATTTATGAAAGAGAAAAGTAGAAGAAGAAACTGCTGCCTGGTAGGTTGTGCTGTTGAGGTTTCATCAAGCTAATGCATCATCCATCAGAGAGTCTGGAAAGAAAAGCAAATACACTACAGTATGTTAACTACAGTATGATTGTTTGCTGTCTTTGTCGTCTCCCCCTCATGTCCCATCCCTAATAAAGATGTACGATATCTTAAATAAGGTTTATGTACTTAAACACCTAAAGCCTCTGAAGTAAACTTTTTTTCAGGTGTGTGATTGAGAGAGAAAACATGAAAACTTGTGTCCACTGATTTTTTCTTATTTATTTATTATTTTTCTCAGTAAACAACATGTAGAGTGGTTACATTTGAGAGCTTGGCTATTGTCCGTTACCCTACCCACCTATTTACCTCGACCTCTTCTCCTATATATCCCTATAATATCACTGCTCCATCAGGTCCTGGAGTATAAACGCTTTGTCTCTGTTTTCACTTCTGGTATTTGTTTGTATTTGTTAATCAGCAAACATAATATCCAGTGCAATACCCAGTCAAATGTGGTCTCATGTCAAACAGTGCTGTCATATTACCATAATACTGGTAATGTTAACAGTTTCCTTCATAAGGAAGTTGATTTTGCTAAAAGATTCTGCATGTTGCAGCCTGCGTCCTTAATTTTTTACTGATTTTTTTATGCTCTTATCTATTCTAATGTCTCTTACCTATTTTAATGTCTTTATTTGATATTCCTACTACTATACTGTGTAAAAAAGCAACTGAATTTCCCAATGGGATTAATAAAGTATTTCTGATTCTGATTTATTGCCTGGGTGCAAACGCAAGGAGTCATTCGACTCAACAATTGACTGAACAAACTTATAAATTTGATGCAAGTGGCACTTTTCTACAAAAATATCAATATTTGGAGCCATTGTACCAACGTGCCAGGAAAACCGTAAACACTTATTTTTGTTAAATTTCTTGTTAATAGTAAAGCTTTCTATGGTGTAGGGCATATCACTAATATAAGATCTTGTAATTTGGTTATTTACATGCCAACAGTCTCCCCAAAAGAGTCCATGTTAAATAATGTTAAATTGATAAATTCTGGAGTAAACATGTTTGGAGAAAAGTCCAAAAACGTCTAATCTCCGGGTTAGAGTTTAATTTTACTCGGTCATAAGAGGTGCTTTTGTGAGTTGCAACAGTATTTACACCCGAAAAGGTTGGTGTTAGCAGGTCCATAAGGATTTGGATTGAAACCCTGGTGGATTTTGAGGCCGGGGTCTCGCTCTAACACCTGCGTATTGATAAAACATGCCTCTCTGCCTCGTCGCTCTGTAATGACAGGAAGGAGGAGGCATCGCTAAACAAATTCCACCATCTGCGTTGGAAGGTGGCCGCCGCGCCGTGATTGACCCTTTTAATTGATGCCGCTTTAATTATGATAATCTCCTGCCAGAGTTGCTGTTGTTTCCCTCACAACAGCCCCCTCCCCGCGGTCCCTCCGTCCCTCTTTCATTTCTGAACATCGGCGGGTCCAGGTGTCCTGCAGATGTTTGTTGCCTCCCCTCGACGCGGCGCAATTTGTCAGCCGCTAATCAGCAGCCACCTTTGCGCGGCTGCAGTGACACGTGTGGATGTGCGGGGATGGAGTCACGCTGGGTCGCTGGAAACATGGAGTCGATGTTCACGGTTTAACATGACAAAGTGGGTCTCAGAGCAGAAAACAACCTTACTTCTGTAATTCACTCAAGCAATCAGACATTTTGTCCCATTCTAACATTTTATTAGAGAGCTGTATTCATTTCTCACCATCTGATCACTCTCAGGACTATAAAAAGATGAAAATCTGGGATTTTGAGGCTTTTTACAGGACACTTCTGGTTTATTTACTCCCCATTAAATCTTCCAGTCTGAAAGTGACATGTCCTGCTCTGATTTGGACAAACAATGGAGGGCTTTTCTACAATAATTGACCTTTTATTGATGTAACATGAGGACGACAGTAAAATCATAGATGTGAAATAATCATCCCATGAGTTTAGTGAGACAGACTATTTTTGGACGAATGTTTTTTATTTTTCAATTCAAAAACTATTTAGTCATTATGTATCAGAAAGATAGATCTTCTTTTTTCTGAATACATGCATACAGCAATAGATGCCTTTGCTTTAGCCTAATAAAGGGTCTTAATGACAGAAATGTTAGTATTTGTGTTGTAAAGAATCAGTAAGCACATTAAAGTGCTTATTTAGCTTTAATAATAAATAAATAACATTTGTGACTGGACAAATGGATTAATAATGGATTTTACTTCTAAGTTAGCAAGCTAGATGATAGCTACTAAGATTCTTCTTCGACAGGTCACTCCAAACCACATTTAAAACCTACAAAAATACAAATGCAGAAGTTTCTTGATCGCTGTTTTGTTTCAAAGAACCATGCCAGGCTTGTGTCCGCACTTCGACAGGTGTGACATTGTAACAAGTTACCGTGCTATCTGGTGTCCTCTATAGTCCGCTGTAGACACCAGTGAGCATTAAAAGCTAATTTTCTTTGTGCAGTTTGTTAACATTTATATCTTAATTAATATGCTCATGAAAACTGCACATGGGACATTTAATATTTGATATTATTAGAAATATTTTATCATTTTGTCGATAGCTTAGCCTGCTGGCTCTGGCCTTCTGTGTAACTCAGTCTGGGCCGATCAGAACAAACCTCCTTCAGCTCGCTGGATCGCTGCTTATAGGCGACCACATCAAACAGGGATCAGCGAATGACGGAAATTCAATTTCAACGACAGCTTGTTTTCTCACTATAATGAAGAAAACAAGATAACAGAGTTGATTTTTCTACATAGTATATGTGCGGTAAATGGGGCTCTCGCTCCCTTCAGCTTAAGGGCTCTTTGATTTAAGTGAGGAGCAGAGAGAGCCACAGCATGTACTCCACAGAAGATGTCAGAGGGGCAGCTGCTGATTCACTGAAATGGTTAAAGGGACACTCCAACATTTTTGCTGTTTTTGTGTCCTGCCTCTCTCCTGAGTCCATGACAAGCAAGTAGACACCACTCTTTTGACTGTGCGTGCAGTAACACTGAAGAGACAGGCAAAGCTTGCCCGTCGCTAATTAGCTTAGCTCAAACACTGGGAGTCAATGGGAAGTGTTAACCTACCTCTGCCAACAGTCATCAGGTAAACTCTTCAGCAACTCCAAACAGTCCTGTGTGCTTGTTGTGAGTCTTCTGAACGACTCTTTTAAGTGAAAGATAAAAAACCAACTTGCAGTTGCGTGTTTACAACTGCAAATTGGTATTCATCGTCCTCTTATAAGAGCTGTTCAAAAGACTCGACTTGTTCGCGAACATCACATCTCTACCGCAAACCACTGTGGAAGTAGGTCAACAAAAAAGACCTCTGTTTCAGATTAGAAGAAGATAATATGATGACTGTAGAGGATAGCGTAACATAAAGGGGTAAAAAACGAGTCACAACATGCACACAGGACGGTTTGGAGTTACTGAAGAGTTTATCTGGTGATTGTAGGCAGAGGCAGGCTAACACTGCCATTGACTTCCAGTGTTTGAGCTAAGCTAATTAGCAGTGGGCGAGCTTTGGCCGTCTCTTCCTTGTTACTGCACACAGAGAAAGAATGGAGTCTATCTGCTTGTCATGGACTCGGGGGTGAGGCAAGACAAGAGAACAAAGAAAATGTTGGCGTGTCCCTTTAAATAAAAACACAGTCATATAGAGTTGATGTAGAATGACTTGGAGGTTGCTGCTTTTGAAATTCACACAAAGACGCACATGTTGTTTAATCGATTAGTCACTGAGTTTATCATTATGATCTCAATAAATTCAATTTTGCCAAAATAAAGCCGCCTCACTTTAAGAGGAGGAACTTCTCTTGTTTCTGATCTTCATTTATATTTCATAACTCACTCCTGCAGGTATTTAACGTCATATTTTATGCACAAACTCCTTGTCTGAGAATTTAGAAAAATAAGCTTCATATTCCCCGAGTGAACTCTCCACTTCTTGGACTCTTTAAATTGTGTTTACACTGAAACTTCTGCAGGAGGAAACCCCTCCCTCCCTGCACGGCAGCACACACTCACAGAGGCAGGAGCAGTGAGTAAAATGGGTTTAGACAAACAAACAAACACACACACACACACACACACACACACACACACACACAGCGGCCACCAGTGGCTCTGCAGTAAGTTTCCCTTCAAAGGATCCCCTCAGGATAGACTGTGCGCTAACATAATCCAAGGCCCCTTTGAAGTGCACACTTGAAATGTCTTTTGGCTCGGCTGCTGCGAGTGGCATCTCAGCCCGCCGGGTTATTGGAGAGGAGAAGCGCTCCTCGGGCCGCTCGAGGTGGAGAGGCAGCACCTGGTGGTCCCAGCCGCCTCTCCTCACCGCGTTTCACACATTTAAAGTACACTGGGCGCTCGTCCCCTCAGCCGCCTCGCCACCGCAGCCAAGAGGTATAAAAACGCTCTGCAGGATGAAGCACGAGTACATTCTGGAGTGGGTTTTAATAAATCCAGTGTGGCTTTGTCGCGCGGTGCACTCTCGCTTGTACTGCGCAGGCGGAGCTGCTCCGAGGGCAGGAGGGGGCCTAATCTGGGAGCGGGGGGGCTCGGTCCAGGTGGGCGGAGTCCGGCTTGAAGACGGTTTTTAATGGATGAGAGACATTAGACACACAGATCAGCGAAGAGGCACAGAGGAGGCCGATAAGGACTCACTGTGTCCAATGGTTTCTGCTCATATTTGACGTCCTGCAGCCCAGAAAGTACAAACGTTTTTTTATGGAGTGAAGCAAAAAAGTTGTGGAGGAACAAACATGGACGCAAACTTTGGTCTGAGAGGCTGCGGCTGAAGCACACGAGTTCAGGGCATGTTTACAGGGACGACCAACATCCCGTTAGGTCTCATGAGATCATATTTCAACATGAGATATCAGGGTTTTCCTGTTGTTTTATTGAACAGCACCAGACTGTAAGGCAGAGATGCACAATATTGAATTTTTGCTGATATCCAATATGCCGATATTTTATAATTCATTATCGCCGATACCGATATTTCTGGTCAAGAGCACAAGCTCTGTACTTAACAACAATGGACTTGTTTCTGTCAGTGTTACAGAACATTTTTGTGAGGAACAAATGTAAAACAAGAAAAACAGCATTTAACTAGTGCTTGATTTTTAAATGCACCCATGCAGTGATGAGAAGGTGCATCAATATTGTACATTTGTTTAATTTGCAGATATTACAGCCTATTACGGTCTATATGTGTGGCTGATATATCGGCTGTAAATATCTGCAAAATTTTCAACATCATCCAAGACCGATACTTAACTTTTTAGGCTGATATCGGCTGATATAGGCTGATATTGATAGCAAAACGATAAGATCGTGCATCTTTCTGTAAGGCTAAACAAAAGTCAGCTGTAAGTCTTCATTTAACTCAGTGACTCTTTGAACCATCACACCGCTGCATCTGTGGAAAGACTTGTCTGCAGTTTGTACGTCTGCTGCAGTGATTTTTGTTATAAAGTCAAAGAAATGATATGTGTATATATATACACACACACACATATTTATATATACATATATATACACACACATATTTATATATACATATATATATACACACACATATTTATATATACATATATATGTACTGTATATATAAAAAATTAGTTAAATGGCAGTTTCATTATTTTCACTTTTTATTTTAGTATACTTTTTAGTTCTATCCTCTCTTATTATTTATAACTTCATATAAAAAAGTGAATTACAAAAACAAATTAAAAAGCTGGCAGCTCTGGTTGTCATTTAAAAACACTAAAATGGCAGCTTGACAGGCTTCAAGTCGAGTGACTCACATTGCACGCCTTCTTAAGTCTACTGCTCATATTTTATTTTATTCATTTATTCTTTTGTAATAGTTTTGATTGTTTTTTCTTAAATATCCCATGCCTCCTAACTTATTTCTGTTTATTATTCTATCTTATCCAAGGCTGCAACTCATTTGTGCTGCATGAATGTCACAAAAGACCTAATATGTCCTGTAAACTGTCCAGTTCAAAGATGAGACAGCACAGACTTATCGCCCAAACAAATCTTATTTGGTTTTTGTTCTTTTGCCTCTCAAGAGGCAAATAAGTCAAAACTGACAGTGGTCTGTTTGTTGAAAATTTTACCAACACTAATGCTGCTAAAACAGCCACAAAAACAACATTTTACATGAAAACAAATTAGTTAAAAGTGCATGAATGTTCCTGTGATTTAGACTCTTCTTTGTGTTAAAGGTCAGCTGCATGGACTGGTTTAAATCTGGAGAACAATGATGCCCCCCGTCTCTCTGACCTCTGACCTTGTTCCCTGTAGTTTTGGCAGATTTTGGACTTAAAGCAGAAAAACAAAAAGATATTTTAATGCAGATTGATGACCTCAAAACTGTGCTAAAGAGCGTAAAAAAGTAATAAATGTTAAAGCACTGAACTTCTTTAATTTAAGATTTCTTCAAACACAGTGGACTGAAGCTGTTTTGGACACCAAACAGCCCTTTATAATATTTAAGTCAGAAAAAGAAAAGGTGTTGTGCCTATACCTGAAAAACACTGAGTCACACAGGGATGTTAGAGAGCACTGCAGCTCAGTTTTACTGTGATTCTTGTTAAATTTACAGGAGAGATATTAAAAAAGAGGAGAAGGGACTCTGTTTGAGTTTATGGAGCTGCTTGTTGTTGGTGTTACAGGAATTCTGGGCAACCAAGAGATAAAGTCAGTATTATATTATATTTCTGCTTTATAATAACCCTCTTATTCAGATCACAGACATCAGCAGGCAAACTTTAATCAAAAGTTCACATACATACTACTTGATGCGATGCTTAGGACACTGTGCTGTCCTGGTTTTGATCATATTTGAGACATGGTGTTGACATGGGCACACTTATATACTCATCATAACTGTAATTACTCTTGGATTTGAATGAGTTTCTTGATTTGCTGAAAAGAGTACATTTTTAAGCCTTATGTAATTGTTGTCTGGTTTTGGTGTTTTCACAGGAACAAAGAAATGGATCCTCAAACTGACTCAAGACTGCAAAATATGGAGTAATATTCAGTTTATGAGCAGCTACAAGAACTTTTTAAAGCTGTCAATCTTCAAACTTTGCCCCTAAAAGTCTTGTTAAAACAGCAGTGTGTTTTTTTCAGTGTGCACAAAGGTTTTTTTAGGTGAGGCTGTGCAGTCTATGAATATATACGCGTGCAGTGAATGCACATGAGTCTGGTGTGTCTTTGTGTGTGTGTTCCTACGCTCTGCAGGCCGCGCTTGGTGCAGCCGATCTTCCAGGAGGAAGCGAGTCGTGACCCTGAAGTCCATCACGGCGATGGAGGGATTGAACAGAACGCCGCGGGCTGCAGAGGCCATCGAAGGAAGTCACTTTCATGCTCCTTGACTCCGCTCCACTCGCAGGAAGGAAAAAAATGAAAGGAGGCAGGACGAGGGGAGAATACTGGAGGAGGAAACAGAGAGAGAGAGATGGACACTGGAGTCATTTTGTTGAAGAGAGAGGAAACAAAAGGACAAAGAAACCTTTATAAAGATGCCTGAGTTTTTTCTGACATTAAGAAACATTCAGTGAAGCTTTCAGGCATCACAGCGTTCAGGTTTAGGTTTGTGAATGTAAAAATGGCAAAAATCTAAAATCATGCATCCTTAGATTTTCCTAATTCTTAAAGATTGGGTTGCAAAATAAAGCAGATTTTTTATGACTTCAGTAAACATCACTCCTCCAAATGTCCTTCAAAAACAAAAACATAAGTCAAATATAACCAGATCAAAGTTTAAAATGTTTGTGTTTGTTGGAAAAATAAAACGTTCTGAATCTGCTCTCAAAAACTCTCAAACAAACATGAACAAAGGAAGTTAATGTCCACACTCGTCTCATATGGAGTGAATCTGTTGGGTTTTTGGTGTAATATCCCTTTAAGATGGTCAAAACTTCATTTTGTAAGAGTAGGTACTCTTTTTTTCTCCAAACGGTGGATCTGCGGGTTTGGATCGAGCTCATGATGACATGTTTAGTAAATCCTGCGCCCTCCCTCGACACAGTTTTGAGGAGGGGAGAAAGAAAGAGAGACAGTGTATGTGAGCGTGGTCGAGGCAGCCGGCGGGAGATTAACAGAGTTTTTCTGCGAATGATCCTCGCCGACTGCCCAATCTGTTCAGCCGGGGCCTCGAATTCACGCAGACGGCGCGAGTAGTGACACCAACTGCTGCGACGGAGAGAGGGAGCGCGAGCAGGAAGTTCTGTGGCAGGACGCCCCGTCACGTGACCGGTCCTCGCCTGGTTCACGTCCAGCCATCTGCTTTTTTTCCCTCTTTGCCTCCTTGAATTTACCCCAGAGATGACGCCGCTGTACGTCCTGGTTCGCCCCTCGATGGGGTCACACTGAGCCTGAGATCTGGAGGGTTTGAGGACATGATGCCCCCCTGACGGTTTGAAGAGGAGAGCAGAGATTAAAATCCAGAGCTGTGAGGGTTTAATCAGGGTGGAAGAAGAAATACGGAGACAAGAGGGGCTCTTTAAGCTGGTCTGGAGGGTTTTTAGTTGAACAAGTTTTATTGACATCTGGATCACTCTGCAGAGAAGTCTGAAGGCTGCAGGTTTATCAAGCAGTCCACCACGCTTTAACATAATGCTTGATCATGGTATCTTCTTTCTTTGACTTTGATTATTCAAGTTAGATCATTTTCCAGGATCAAAACAGAGTTTAAGGATTCATTTCACCTCACAAATAAGAAAATAGGCCTGTTTTAAGGCTGGAAAAACCCCAAAACTGTTATAATATACAACAACAATCTGGTGGCGATCCATCTTTGAGGCATACGATTGAAGAGATAATCCAGAATGGTACCCAATACACAGAAGTAAAAGTACTGCTATTGTTCGGTCTATACAACGCATAGAGTCCTCACATGCAGTGAGATTGCTCCTTCAGTTTAACCTTTGTTCGACATTAAAAAACAGAAAACTCTTGTAATTCTAGTCAGCCAGTGGCTCAAAAGCTCCCACTGTTGTCTGCCTCCTGATCCAGTTCTTCTTTAGCCCCTGGACTTTATCTCATAGGTGCTGTTACAAAGAGTCATAAGACTTCACAGTGCCAAGTCAAACTAACCGAGAAATCAGGATAAAGTGCTGCAAATAAAAATATCAATATTTAAAGCCAGTGTGCGGATGGTTGGACTGCGACGATGTGGACACACCCCTAGCATTGGTGCGTGTTTTGCTACAGGATATCATTGTGACCTTGCTCTTAGACTTTTGTTGGTCTCCCATCAATATCTTTGTTTTATAACATTTAACACTCCATATGTGTTAACATGCTTAAAGAAAATCTTCAATCATAGAAGACAACAGTACCTATCTAACTGTAAGCCATGGATCACACAAATGTATAAGACACAATGTAAATAACAAAATCAATAAATAAGTGAATATGTTAAAAAAACAAGGGAAAAAAAAAGGAAAAAAAATCCACAAACATGTAAATAATAGTAATAAAAAAGTCAGGGTTAGTGATTTGGTTTAACTGGGATAACTGACTTACAAATGTAGGGACATCAACACCATTAGTTTTGTGATATGTTGTCCTGATGAACTGCAGAGGGACATTTATATCTCATCTCCAGTCATGTCCTTTTTATCAGTTAAATGGCTGAAATGAAGGGGCCCCAGATAATGTTAAAGGCTGCCTGTTTACCTCTGATAGTAAAGGGGATCTTTTCTAAGGGAAGAGTTGTAGATAATTCAAATATCCAGGTACTCAGCCGAGGCCTAGTTTGTCTTTTCCATGCTAGAGCGACAATTATTTTGGCAAGTAACAGTTCTTTTAATCCTAATCACTTCATACTTAAGTCAAACTGGATGTTTGTGCAAACTTTGTTGAAAGTTTCTCAAAGCTTTTGAAGAATGGCGAGGACAGACACACCCACGTCCCAAAACCAAACACCCCTGGCGCTGAGTATCTGAAGCATGGGGGCATAAAAAGGTGCAAGAATCTGCGTGACCTTGGAGTTTGAAAACCTGCTGTGAGTAAAATTACAGCCTGTTTCTTTCAGACCACTTGAAGTGTTTTAACCACAGAAACACCTGCAAATTCACACGAGCATCCTCTCAATGATTGATCAGATAAATCGTGATTTTCTCCAGATTCTGCAATAATGTCCTGAGATCAGATTTTGGATTATGAGAGTCTTAACGAGTGTACTGTCCTTTATTAAATGTAGATGAGTCTGACATTTAAGTGAAAACACTTCAGGTGAACCTTAATTTTCCGACTTTAAGCCTTTAAAAGCCTCAGACTTGAAGTCATTTGGTGCGCTCATCCTCATCGCTCCAATCTCCCTCTGGTTTGAAAGCACCTCCACGTCGATGCGGTTATTATTCAGTGATTTGCGGCGTGTTAAATGAAGTCGCTGTCGGCTCCACAGAATCCATATGGAATATCAAAAAGTAAATGAGTCAGCGCAGATAAAACTGTAAGACAACAAACATAATTGCGTTTGGATGTCGGGCCTCTTTGCTTTCTTCGCCTTTCATATCCCGGATCATTTGCCTGCATCGCTTTGGAACAGAACTTGTCTCAAACGGCTGCCTTTCTCTCCAATATTGTGCTAATGCATTTAATTTAATGTTCGCAGACGCCGTAATTGGTATAATATTGCTCTATAATACGTTGAAGGAAACCTTAGCATTAAGCACTAAATTGAAATTTTGAAGCGAGCGCTGAAAACGACTGTGGGGGCAAAGAAACCCCATTAAATGTAATTTGTTCTGCATGGCTGTGGGGGTAATGGTTACCCAGACACTCCTTTATTAAGTCGAAAAGGTAGAGAGGTGGATTTGCTCCCTCTCTCCCACACTCTTCACGCACACACACTTTACACAGCGAGGCGTTATGCTGTCGACACTCTGTTAGCGGCGAGGTGGAGGCTGTCGTCTGCTCTTAGTTGAGACACAAAAACAGCAACAAACCCAAACGCTTTATTCCTGCACCTTTACCGATCTGTAACATGGAGGGAAAGGCTCTGAGTGTGCAGGGAAGACAAATAAAAGTTTAAAAAGTACTGAAGTGATGCTTGTTTAAAGGCACAGAAACAGACAGTAAATACAAGAATGAAATTACTTCAATATAAATACATCACTCCTGTCAAACTTCATCATGTCGGCTAATATTTCAGGTGTTTGTGCTAAATGTGTCAATGAAAAACTGTCAAATGTTTTTTATCAGAGCAGTTTCACATATAGTAAGTGTACAGTAAAATAATTTTTAAATGCTCTATTTTTTAAAAAAGAAAAGTATAATATATAGTAAACAATACAACCAATAGATAAACTAAAAATAATAAAGAGAGAAGTAAATAAAAATATATAAAACGGAGAGAATGGAGAGAATTTGTGAGTCCGCCAAGCCACATTTTTCTTTTATCGATGTGTGAGAAGCAGCTTCTTTGCAGTGATAATGTCGCAGGAAGGAAAACATCGTTGAGATTTGTTCAGTTTTGTGTTGTCTGATATTCCCAAAATGAATGTGTCAATGAAAAGGGTGCTCTTATCCACGGTGTATGGAAATGTCCAAAGATTCAGGACTTCTGGATAGACGTAATAAAATGTTTGTCAGAGGTTTGTAAAACACAAATTCCTTTAAATGTCAAACTCTGTGTACTTGGAATATTTATAAAAATGCACAAACACACCAAATTTATAGACTCTGGACTTCTACAAGCAAGGAGAGCGATTGCACTGTTGGGAAAGGATGGATGCTCCTACACTGAGAATGTGAAATAAGGGAACTTTTCAGAGTATTTTGAGTAGAAGAAACTAACGTACAATACTAAAGGCAAACGAAGAGATTTTGTCCAGCTCTGTATCCTATATATATAATATCCTAACATTTCATTTAAAGACACCCCTCAAGATAGATTTGTCTCACTGACAGTTTATTTTACTTTTCACAAGCAACTCAGGACTCATTTTTAGTTTTGATATCTTCAAAAAAGACCTTAATCCAGACATGTGAGGAAACTGTGGAATAAAATTAGTCTAGAGGGATTCTTTTGACTTGAAATTGGACAAATACTCTCACCTAGATACGAGTTTTTGCCGCGTATGTGAATAATTGTGGGGTTAGTGGTCTCTTTACTGAGTACCCGTGCAGTCATTGTGGTTTAAGGACCAAAGCGGACAGCCTTCAACTGATGATGAAACAACGGTATGATGTCACACTGGTAGATCAATTCAGGAGGCAGGGAATGAGCTGTTTTGAGCAGATACTTTTGACATAAAGTGGGGGAGAGGGAGAAGTCGTGATGCCGTGGATTTTTTCTCTTGTGCAAAAAGTGTTTTATTAGGCAGCTTTACGTTTGATGAGCTTATAAACCCAAAAAGCAGAAAACAAGCTCTTTAAGGGGAGGTTCAGAGCATCAACAGGGAGGATGGAGAAAAAAGAAGAGACAGACAACTACGAAAATGAAACCAGGGGGAAGGAGAAGGCAAAACGAAAGAAGAGGAAGACAAATAACAAGAAAAAAGGATGAACTGCAACCATGAGGGACAGAAGAACAAAACAGGAGGAAAGAAACTGATGAAGGTTAGGAAAAATGAAACGGTAATCAGGAGAAAAGGCAGAAAAAATGAGTTAAAGTCAGGAAGACACAAGGGAAGAGGAGGAAGGAAGGAAGAGGATAAGGAGAGGAAGAAGGTGAAAATTAGAGCAGGGGAGAAGAAAAGGGGATTAGAGGAGAGGGGAGGAAGAGGTGAGAGAGGAAGGATAAAGCAAAGGAGGGATGGAGACTGAGAAAGATGCAAAAAAAGGACAGAAATAAGAGAAAGAAGGATTGAAGAAAGACAACAGTAAAAGGTGGTAGAAGAAAATGAAGGAAGATGTTGGGAGAGAGAGGGGACGCCGAGGGGTGAGACAAAAAGAGATGCAGGGTGAGGTGAAGTGAAAGGAGACAAAGGAGGAGTGTCATGGAGGAGAGAGAGAGAGAGAAGGTGAAGAGCAGGAAGACGAGGAGCTCCCAGCGGAGGACGAGCAGATCAAACACGGACTCTAAGTCAAACTCCGCTGAGAGATCTTAAAGCTCCTTTGTAATTGGAATTTTTAAAAGTTAATACAAAGACGCTCCTTCACTAAGATGTCTTTAGCTGATAGAAAACACTCACTCACACACACACTCGTGTCCCCCCAGTGATGGTTAAAGCTTCACTTCGCTCACAGCGGCTGAATTAAAGCTGATTTGTTCGACTTTGGGGGAAGGATTGTGGGAAAACTTAAAGAAAACAAAAATAAGGAGATTTCAGGAGAAACACATGACGCATTGATTTAACTGCACGAGGTCCATGGTCAAGAAACTTCCTGAGCTTATATGTGTTTTTACCTGCAACTAGAGCTAAGAGATATAATAGTTTATTGAAAAATACTGATTAATATCAAACAAGTTTTAAGTTTAGACTGTTTCATTTACATCAACACAGTTGTTGATGCGTCATAACAGCATTAAGCGAGCCACCAGTTTGGGTATTTGTCATGTGTTTGGCCCCCTCTCTCCATTTCTTCCTCAAAAAAGCAAAACAAAATAAAATAATAAATAATTATTAGTGTTAGAGTGAATGGTTGTCTGTCCCTCTATGTCACCCTGTGATCAACTGGTGACCAGTTCAGGGTATTGCTAAGAATGCCAAATGTTGTCAACATTAAAATAAAATAAAAGCTTGTGGGCAACAAATCATTTCCAGATTTCACATTAGTTCCACAAAGTGCAATATTCTAATCTATCACACATATTATTCTATATTCTTAATTTCCCTGAGGGAGTCTTCCAAATGTATTAATAAAGCTCGATTTAATCTAATCTCAATACGATGACTGTAAATGGTGAGCTGAAGCCACAAACCTTGAGCATTTTTAGCCTTCTGTATCTTTGAGCCTCATTAATCCTTGAAAGTATAGATATCTCTATCTATATCTGGGCCTCCTCAAATCTAGACTGAAAACCTATTTATTTAGGTTGGCTTTTAACACCCAGTAGCGTGGTGACACTTTTACTTTTACTATATTTTATTGCTTTTTATTGTTTTTATTTATTCCATTTTATTTACTTTCTATTGTAAAGCACACTGGTTCATCGAAAAGGTTGTTGTAAAGGGCTGTATAAATAAAGAACATTTACATTCACATATCTGTCAAATATCCGGATTCAGCTAAAAATTCTTGGGCTATGAATTATGTTATACATTTCAAGCAGATACACATGGCTGCAACTGTTTCCTGCAACAATCTGAAACAGTCCTGTTGTGTTGCAGAATCTTTCTTGTGAACTGGGCTTAAGTCCCTTAAAACATCTTCATGTTGAAGATTTAATAAAGTCAAACAAAGAAATGAAAAATGCAGCACTCAACAGGACCGTCCCACAAAAGAGGAGAATCAAACTTTGAAATGTTTGTTTTTTAAAGCAGTTTGATGTCAGAGCCTCCTTCATTTGATATCTTAACACAGGTCATTTAAACCTGTTTTAACCATCTCTGCAGCTCCAGGTGAATAAGTAACATTACCCAAACTAGGGCTGGGTGTTTCCAGGTCTTAATCCAGGACTCAATCCATCAGCTGATTCAGTTCTTAAGACATACGCCACGACAGCAATGGAGAGAACGAAGGCTTTAGATTCAGGAAAAAAGCTCCTGAAACCCATTTTTAAATATAAAAGCTGAATTATTTTCAACTTTATTTTACTAATTATTTCACTTCTTTGAAGGCTTTAAATTATTTTCTCTGAGGTGTCTGTTGATGGAAAATCTTCACATCAACACCATTTGTAACAGAAAGAGCTGAATCCAAAATCAACTTTGAATCGAATCGTCACCTTCAAAAACAAAATAAAATTTTATTGTGCTTTAAGAAGAGAATAACATCTCAAATATATTCATAATCTACTCCATTTTGCTGCAACAGACTGCAATATACGAGCTAGGATTTTACTGAAGACAAAGCAACTCTTGTCTATACAACTTGATTTGTTGCTAAAAGTCTTAATAAACAGATAAACACAAAAGTGAATCAAACTACTTCAATTTTATGAATCATTAAATCTGTTTCCTGTTTGACTGGACAAATAAAATTGGTTTAGGAAGAAGTGATTTTACTCCTGAGTGTGCCAAACTTCTGATGCTTTTCAGTCTTTTATCAACAGTTCTCATTCACTCTGAGGCGTTTTTGTGCAACACATTTCACTACATTACCCAGAATACAACACAAGAAAGCCCGGACAATCATTGCAAATCTGCCAGACGTAAAGCCTCACAAATATGAAGCATCAAATTCTGTCCAAACCAGGCGAGGAGTTCAACAACATCCTCCTGTTTTCTGCTGAGTATTTTTCATGCAGCT
This sequence comes from Cetoscarus ocellatus, assembly GCA_037902135.1. Taxonomy (NCBI): domain Eukaryota; kingdom Metazoa; phylum Chordata; class Actinopteri; order Labriformes; family Labridae; genus Cetoscarus; species Cetoscarus ocellatus. The sequence goes on from JBAMNC010001156.1 coordinate 164,683, forward strand.
GGATCATTAAAGGCCCCGAACAAACAAACAAACGCTCGTTAAATAAGGAACTCTTTTTCACATTCTGCTTCATTTTCTTGTGAGAAATGTGAGTCTGGAGGTGGGGCGGGTGTGCAGCAGTGGGAGCTGCAGAGTTTGCTGCTCTGTGGAGGAACAGATGGGAGAAACTCGCCAGGGGAGGATGAATTCCGGTCAAAAAGAAGGTGATAGCAGAGCGTGACCGCCAACATGTCCGCCACAGACTTCTCTTTTTTCTCCTCTGCGTCCTCCACACTCCGCTTTAGCTGCTTTAATGCAGCCTTGCCCTCTCTGCTCGCTGATTCAGAACGTTTTCACATCTTTGTCTTTCCTTGATTTGATTTTTAACTCATCAAATCTCATCCAGAGACTTGTTTGGATACGATGGGAGGGGCTTTAAAAACATGCCAAACCCCCCTGATGTGAACCAGAGAGATCCTGATGGGCAACGAGGGAGCAGGAAATAAAAATATCTGTAAATATGTCTGTGAGGGATATTTGGCTCTCCGATTCTTTCAATATTTGCACAGTTCACCAGAATGTGTTTTTTTTTTTTCTCAGTACGAGTTTTTCTTTTTTTTTTTGTTGTTTCTGATGAAGTTGGCCAGACTCCAAACTCCTGAAAGTGAGATTTGCAGTGTTGCCGTTGTTCTTTCTTTCTCATTTTGCTTATGAGGCTTTCGGCGGCTGCTGGCCAAAAAGAAGCAAAAAATAAATAATAAAGCTGCACAAAACGCCCTCCCTCCCCTCTCTGAGAGTGGCGTTAGCTCGGGGCGATTAGGAGAAGACGCACACCCCGAGATGTTGACTTCTTCACCCCGAGAGTTTGTGGAAGGCCGATCATTAAGAGAGAAAGACTTTTAAAAAGGAAGAACATTTAAATGACGGAAGAAACAATGAAAGAGCCAAAAACCTCTGATTCTCTAACAATTATTTCAGCTTTTGATTGTTAAATAAATGACTGACAGCGGCCTCAAATGAAGCACTGTGATGCCTCTTTAAAGGACATCAGGTAACAGTGAAGGGCTGAAGAAGAAGGAGAAACTGTTGAGAAAGAAAAGCACTGAAGATGTGAGTGAAGGCTTTTCAGGGCTTCACAGAATCAGGAAACACCTTTCTTTTGTCAGCTCACCTGATTTGTTAAACTGTTTTCAGTTAGCCCTTGGATACTGTATTAAAACACACCCTTTCGTCCTGTTTTAGCTGGTGTAAAAACATATCAGGTAAATATTTCTTTCATTTTTTTTCCCAAACCTCTTCCTCGAGCTCAGCCCTGATCAAAAATAAGGATTTTTTTTTTTTAAATCATGGACTTTAACACTTTAAATGCCAACTCCAGAGGTGATGCCACTGATTTGGTGACAAAAAAAAACACACACATACAAAATGATAGATTTTCAATATAAAAAAATGATCAGAGGCTGGATATTTTTTTACGTGCTATAACACTCTTGAATATGTCAAAGATTAGAAAAAACATTGGCTTTGGTGCTTTATTATCAGGTTTTAAGTTTTATTCCCCACTGACTCCCTTTATAACCGCATTTTTTGAATGCACCCATGACACTGCAGTAAAATCACCTATGAAATTGGCATTTAAAGGGTTAAAATCCATTATTTAAAAACAAAAAAAATAGTTTTGATCAGGACTGAGCTTGATGAGGAGACTTGGGGAAAAAAAGTTTAAAAACATAATTATCTGATATGATTTTACAGCAGCTTAAGTTTGTGGCTTTTAACGACCAAAACGGGACGAAAGGGTAGTAAATTTGCCCACAGTTTATTTTTGACCTTTTAAAATTTTTGAAATCACATTTTCAACATTTATGTAGAATTAAGTTTCCTCACAAAAAATGTTTTCACTCTTAAATAGAGTGAAAGTTATGGTCAATTAGTTCTAAATATTGTGGAAGAAAAAGGCCACATAGAGACCTAAGGGTAAAAAAAAATAACATAATTCTGGGTATTGATCTACATCTCGACCCAACCCTGTATATACTTAGGATATTACATGAAGACCTGATAGATAAAGATAGCAGCTACCTGTCGAGAGTTCTGCTCTTGATAGCAAAGAAAATGATCACAATCAACAGGTTGAAGCCACATCCCCCAAACATAAAGCAATGGACAGACAGAATAAAAAAGGTTTTTAGTATGGGAAAAACTACAGCAAGATTACAACTGAAACTAGACAAATTTGAAAGAAGACGGAAGCCGATAATACAAGCAACACCAGAGCTCTAAACACCCCTTTTCTTTTTTTTTTTTCCAAAAATGTATTTATTTTAATTTATTTACATATGTTGCTTTATAGTAGTTTGATTACCTGTAAATATTAGAGAAACGTCAAAACTCAAGATTGTTGTTGATATCTGCTTTCTGCTTTTGAGAAAAATATGTGATCTTGATTTATTTTTGACTCGTGAGAATTTTTTATGACTGAAAGCAACATATTATGGTCTAACTTCTGTACATCTTCATCTGTTATCTGTTTGTGGAATAAATAAAAAGTTAAAAAAAAACCAAACAAACAAAAAAGCAGAAGGGATAATATGAAAGCAGTTAGGGCCTGTGTTCACCGGCAGCACTAGTTTTTAATTGAAAATCAATATAGTCAAGTCTTCTTAGCAGTGTTAATTTTGTTGACTAATTATTTTCATCATAGTTTACATCAACAACCTTTTTTCCCCTGATGAAAACCAGACAGTAACTAATAAAAACAAGTGCACATGGACAAAAACTCAAACTAAATTAACTCACATATTCATCAACAAATAAAAACTAGACTAAAATGTTTGACAGAGACTTAATCTAATCAGACCTAATTTGGTCATGTTGAAAGTAGAGACAAGTTAGGAATATATCCAATCACAGCTACTTTGGTTGTGTGGAAAGGTTGGATGAGTTAAGAGGGACATCCAATCACAGCTGCCTTAGCTTGGTGGTGGTGGTGGGATAAGTTGGAGAGCAATCCAATCAGAGCTCCTCTAGTCTGTCCACATTGGAAATATCCCTGCTTTAGTGTTTGCTTCACAATGACATATTAGCGCTAAAATAATTTTGCGGTCATTTGATCTCGATTCAACGTGGCGGGCTAAAGCAATCCACTGGAGTGATTTGAATACTTGTAGTATTTTTCAGACATTTAGACCAAAAAGGATCCAAAAACCAAACGGCTAACATGCTAATATTCCCTGTAAAACTGTCAAGTAACAATCAGTGTGTTAAACGATGGGATAAAAGTTGTAACAATCAAAAAACAACCTGACAAATGCACCAAAAACCCGACGTATGAGAGCGTAAACAGCTCTGAAGTTCCCTCGCCATCGCCAGCACGCTCTCTGTCACACACAATGACATTCTCTACCGGCAGACAAAGTGAAAGCAGCCTCCCAGTACCATTTCCTCCGCCGCGTTTCACATGTGAATACCCAGCATGCATTAGGTGGCTGTGGGTAGGTGAGCCCGCGGCTAAATTACGGCTCCACGCTCAATTGTGTAGGAGGACAGTTTTTACCGAGCACCCAAGGGCCTGAATAACCTCAGCTGAGGCTATTAATACAGAGAGAGGAATCATAAACTGAGCTGCAGGGACGCTCGCACGATAAACACTCACACAGTTATATACACCAGCACAGTATGGAGAGCAGCCCAGAGAAAAACATCCATATTTTTAAGTTTATCTGCATGTTCACATCCACGTATACAAGTCAGGGTTAAATCAATACTCTAATTTTATTCCCTCTTGTCTATACCGGCCTGACATTTTTAATCAGTTGATATTATTCTGTTTAATTCACGTGTTATTTGTTTCTGTCTTATTGATTCTGCTTTAATTGAGGTTTTATGAATATTTCCCTTCCATGAGGGAGACATTGACCCCAAATGACTTGAAAGAGAATTCATCATCAGATGACTTATAAATAATTAATATTTATTATTAATTAGGGAGCATTATTATTGTCATAATCATCATTTGGGTTGTGTCCCATTATGCTATTAAGACGGCAGACTTTTGGAGGTACAGTTGGCTTTTTTCCAGAGAGGAAATGAAATAATTAGATAAAATAAGACATTATGTTGTTGTACTGAGGTGCAGATTAAAATGTTGGATATTTAAACTCTGGCTTTGTAAAAACAAATAATGTTTCATCAAAACCCTTTTTTAGGACAGTCTTAAATGTCATATATGTTCCACATAGTCCACAAAATAGCAGCTTAAGAACTTCGTTACTAGGGCTGAAAGATTTAGCGTTTTCGGATTGAAATCGCACTTTCAGACTTTCCTGACTGACCCAGGATCTGTGGTGTCAACTATTTCACAAATCCACAGCAATTAGCATTTACAGAAGTGCTGGTAAGCAGGTCAACAATACAAAGCCTCTGTTTAAGAGTAGAAGTTGGAGTATTCCTTCAATAATGAAAACAGATTATTCATCATCAATATTAGATGATGAATAATGTGTTATGTGCTTTTGATCATTGGTTTCCTTACTGTTGTCTATACTGTAAACATAGTGAATATTGCACTGAAGCTTGGTTTGAGGAAAATCGTGAATCAGATTGAAATCGCAATATCTGCCTGAAAAATCACAATTACATCTTTTCCTAAAATCATTCAGCCCTATTAGTTACATTTAAAAGCTCTAAAATGGGTTAAAAAAATTGCTCATATCTGTATTTTTCTTGGAGAGAAACAGCTTTAAGCTTTCTGCCAATATCAGATTCAAGACTTTTTATGTCCCAAGGGGAGAAACAAAGTGCACAACAAAGTGAAATTAATGTTTATTGTACTATTTTTCCACAGCACGCCAAAATGCTTATTAGTTTAAGTAAGACAATTTAACTAAATTGATTGAGTAAGGCTTAAACGAAGGCACATCTTTCCCACACGAGCAGGAATTAGATGCAGACATGGTAAAGTGCATGCAAGCATATGGAGAAAAACCCTTTTATGATGTAATTATGCAATGTACTCAGGCCACCGTATCGGTCTACACCAAACAAACTTTAGGTCTGATTCAATTCACCAACAAACCAAGCAGACCACAGTTTGGTTCATGGTGGGTGTGAACACCACAACAGTTAGCAAGCCAACGTAGCATTCACTGCAGGGAGTGGCTAACGTTAGCATTGCTTGATACGAATCACTTCAGCAATAATCGTGAAAAACAACCTCATCTTGACTTAATCACTACAAATACTGCAAAGCTGATTCGAGCTAAACAATGTCATTAATCAAAGCTGGTTGAGTAGTTCCCGTTCATGGTGTAACTGAAAGTCTGAAAGACAGGGGCAAAGCCTGCAGCTACAGCCCCAACTAGTGGCGGGAGGCTTGATTACACAACATTTGACAGGTTTTGTTCCACTTGACATCGCTTGACATCAGACAGTGTTAAAGAAAATCAAACCAAGTGATAAATGAACTAATGTTCTGACTCCATCATCAATCTGAACCAAGTCAGATGAATTTTAGGTGTGAAAGTGACTTTATAATCAGTTTTAATTGTAGTGCCATCAAATATAAGACCACTTACAAGTTAAAATAAGACCTTTTAATACATAAAAATCAAATCTAAGACTTCTTAAAGATCTGTAGGAACTCTGTAAGCTTTGGATGCCACACCATAGACACAGCAGCTGAAGTGCACACGCTGAGCTGTGGATGCTGCACCAATCAGCTCAAAATTTAGTTCAGGATGGTAACATCCCTACAGCCTAATGACACGTCTGTCAATCTCTACCTCTCCCTCGCTCTTTAACTTCTCCGTCACATCCACACACACACTGGAGGTGCTGGAGGCTTTTCTGGCGCAGCAGCGTCACTCCGCCACATGGAGGAGGCAGGTGTTAATTACCGACTGAAGCGGGAGCTAAAAAGGTGGATGGCTCGGGGAAGATGACAAAATTGGACGCGCTCCTCACACAGACGGCTTCACCGCCTCGTGCACATGCTCAGCAGGCACAACAACACACCTTTGTTCCCTGATTCGAGGCCAAAGGACGAAGTAATGCAGCTAAAATCATGATAAATACCTGATTGATCTTTGATTGGTTCTTTCTGCTCTGGTGCCCATGAGCATCAGTTTAGACAAATTAAAGATGGGACTTTTACTACAAGCTGCTGCAGGTTTTTCTGTAACTGAAGAGAAAACTGTTGCATTTGTATTTGTCATAATTTTTGCAACAACCAGCTATGACTCACTGCACATTCATAAATGACTCAAATGTTCAATAAATAAACTTTGTGTAAAAAACCTCATCATCCAAAATGTGATGTTTTCAACAATGCTGCTAACTTGTTAAAGAACTTTTAAATTATTATAATCCAGTTTTTTATGTCTCTTTTATTTGAGCTTGCTGGTCCTTGTTTTGTTTTGTGGTCTGAGGCTTCATTTCAAACATTAAATTAGATTTATGAGCTTTTTTTCTGCAACAAAAATGCCATCAGTCTGATTAGTTTGGCTTTTACAGGGCTGCTTTCATTTTTGCAATAGTTTCACAAATTAATTCAGACTAAACTTGTAACCTTAGTTCATCTTAACAATAACTGGCATGTTAAAAGATGACACGATGGAAAACTTAATACCAAAATTTTACAGCATTCCTAAGACCTAAGTTGAGAAAAATGATATATATTTTGCACTGCAGCACAGATCCCTGTAAAGAATCAGCTGCTGTTGTATATATGTAAGAGGATATTTGACTTTTTTATGCCTGTTGTACAAATGTCATGCTGGTGCCACATTTTTTCAGATGTTTACTGGAGCAAATAAACAATAACAGGTTTAATAATCGCCTCGCTTTAACAGTTGCACATGCAGTCGTGTGTATTTTTCTGCAAAGTCAGAGGAATTACTGCAAGAGTCACATCAGCACAGTGACATCCATAAAAAAGAGGACAGAGAGGAGGAATTTTGAAGGAAGGGGGGACGTTTTCTGCCGGAAAGTCATTGTGGCATCACATATGGGACACATAAACCGGGCTCTTTAAGGTCCCGGTGCTTCTAAAGGTATGCAAAGCTGGCGACATGTGTAGCCGTCAGAAGGTCTGTGTCGATCTGTGTCTCATTTTCAGGGGGGCGAGCGTTTTGAGGAGGTGTTAGGGCTGGGAAATACATCAGGTTTATTTATATATGAGTTTTTTTGCATGAAATAAATCCAGAATCTGTACATCTGGTCCCTTTGGGGTCGTAGGGCTGGAGCCTATCCCAGGTGACATTGACTGCAGGCATGGTACGACCTGGACTGGCTGCAAGCCAATCACAAGGCAGACTTGGAGACACAGACAACCATTTACAACTAAGGGCAACTTTGGAGTCACCAATCGACCAAATGATCAACTTTTTGGTCAGTGGGAGGAAACTGCAGTACCTGTAGAAAGTCAGACATGCATGGGAAGAACATGCAACTCCAAACCTACCTGCTGCACCACTGTGTGGGTATTGATGAAAAAAAGCTTTTAGGCTGAATGTTCGGTAAAGAGATTGTTTACAGTTGAGGGAACTAACAGAAATGGGGCTTCACCACATGATTGTTTAATAGAGAGGTAATTCAGAATGAAGGACTATTATCTATCTTTGTTATTTCATTTAAGGAGAGTTTTATTGTAAGTATTTGACACCCAATAATGGGCAAATAAATGTTTTAATTTGTGGAAAAATGGAGTGTGGATGTTTTCTAAATTGCACAAAAACATTCCCAACATTTGCAAAATGGATTAAACTGTTTGGATTATGGCAGTTTTTTTCTCTTTCAAGTAAAATAGAGTAAAACCTTCACTCCTCACTGGTTCAATCCACTTTTACACAGCAAAGTCATCTCTCTTGTCTTTGGGGTTAAGAAATAATACTTAAAATCAAACAATATTGATACCTAATTGAAATCAAGGCAACACATAGGTCCTCAACATCTACCATGACAAAATGTATTTATTTTAATCTCTAAAAGCTGCAGACAAACTCCTGAAACTTGGTATGATAGAAAACACTGACCACATATGCAGATATCAATAAAAGTCACTTAAGTATCTTTTGTTTTAAAACCGGTAAAATCAAGGATTTCGTGACTTTTTTTCTGACTTATATTTGTGCTAATTTTGATGACTGTTTGTTGTTGTGCAGGACTTCTACTATTTTATCTAACAAATATCAAAATATTTCACTTAAAGGAAGCCCTACAACTTCACCAGTGTTGCCAACAAATTTGTGCTTTTGATCATTATGTTTCTTTACTTTTTGATGTTACTGCGCATTAAAACAATGAAGATGAAGACATTTTTAAACACAGGATATTTTTAAAAAATGATCAAAACATAAAAAGAAATTTAGTTGTCATATTTGTGCAACCTCAACATTGTGTAGGAATTGATTTGTGATTATTGATGATCAATATCAGGAGTCTGATACTTCTATTTCTGATGCAACAATAACAAACTGGTACAGGGATTGATTTATTTTGCTAGAATTGTACCAAAGTTGATCATTCTGGTATTTTAAAGCCACTTCTTCTTCCCAAAGATATTGGGATATGTATTGTGTATCGCTATTAAACTTATAAAAATATTGTGGCGTGATTTTTGGCCCGTGCGGCCCAGCCCTAGTTAATGTGAGTGTGTCTGCGTGTGGAGGGGAGGGGGAGAATCGGAGGGCGCCACAGGTTTGAGGCAGATGGGCTCTGTGTCAGCCATGACAGGCGGCCAGGCTTCCTCGACTTCCTCTGCACATTTTTTGGAGCCCGTCACACACACACTCATGCACACGCACACGCACACACTCGCACACGCACACACACACTCCCCCACACCGCCCCCTCCCCCCCGTCTCTCTGATCAGGTAAATCTGGGCACCCTGTGGAAAGTTCTGGGGGATGAATCTCGCCCGAGGCTGTGAGTTTTGTGACTCGGCCCCATCTGTCACAGATCTTCAGCGGCCTCGGCTGCCAGGAGGGACCACACCTCCTCCTCCTCCTCCTCCTCCTCCTCCTCCTCTTCCTCTCTCAGTTTTAAAAAAAAAAAAGTGTGTAGGCGCAGGAGGAGACGCTCGGCTCGTGCGGTAATTAATTAGGTAAAGATTACAGGCTGTTGTTTGCTGAGTGGTATTTACCTGAGCTGCTCTGCTGCAGAAACGAGGAGACGAAAGAGAAGAAGAGCAACAATCGAGGTACGAATCAGCAAATGAATCCTGAATCAATCCAAACTGTAACAGCTCGGCTTTTTGTGGTAAAACAATGTTTGATCAGAGGCATCGGGGGGCCGCAGAAACCTTAATGAGAAGCAAAGAAAACAAATTAACTCCACATTTATTACAGCGGCTCAAACGTGGAGCGTTCAGAGGGATGAGAGTGAGGACGCTTCAGGTGTGATGGAAACAATTTTGGGCTATTTCTGTAATAATTACAGTTTGTATACTTCTAATCCAGCCATTATCTGATCCTAACGTGGGGAGCTGGATTTCTTAGATAATGTGAATAACAATTTAAGATACAGCAAAACTTTTTTGGATCTAAATCAAAACATAAATTCTTAAATTTAAGCCTTTGAACATCATGTTGTTGCTGCCTTGTAAACTAAAAGTCAAAAACTGCATAAATCAAGACTAAAATAAAGAGATTGTGACTTTACATCATGCATCTTGGAACTTTATTTAAATCATTTATGTCATTTTAACACAAAACCTTAATCCGTCAGCTCCAGCTCTATTTTAATGATGCAAAAAAAGACCAAATGAAGCGTCTAAATGTGTTAAAAAGTACTTGAATGTGGGAACAATGCTGAAAAATGTGCAGGTGTAAATGCTAAAAGCTTGCAGACCAATAAGTTTTGTGTGCTGCTGAGATAAAGAAGAAAGTAGTGAGATGTTTATGGTGTAAATATTAAAAAATGATCGCATATTTTTTTTGATAAAGTACTTCATTTTCATCTTCTATGTTGATTTTATTGCAGCTCTTGAGTAAAAAGTGTATTTGCTTTATCGCTTCCAAAGCTGCAAGTAGTAATGCTTTAGGATGCAAAACTCAGTTTTTTAAACATATATTAATTACTTCTGCTGTAAACAACATCACTTATCAAACTCTTTCTTGTTCAGATCCATCACTACTTGATTTATTATTATCATTATTTATTTCTTATTATTTCAAATGACCTTTTTAGGATTTTTATTATGTTTTAAAATGTTTGCTAAAGTTTTCTCTTTGTCTGGGAGAGTCGTCCACAACTTTTTCTTATTTTAAGTGAATGTTTTGGATGTTTTATGCCTTTATTGATAAGAGAGAGAGGCAGTGGATAAGACTGTGAAAGCAGGTGCATCATGAGGCCCCTCTGCAAAGGGTCAAACATACTTAGTGCTCTTCTTATCTGTTGGCAGCCTAATCTAAGGAGACCCCCCTTCTGAGGTAGAACCCTAAGCATGACACCAAAACCATGACTCCACAAGCACAGTTATCCTATAAGGCTGCAGCAGCACTGAAGAGGTTAACAGGACCCTGGAGGAAATGCCGTATTCATCCTCTTCGGTTTGGATCCCCTCAGAGATATTTCCTGTTGGACGAGCCTGACACGGCACTGCCAGATCTACGAGCATGAATCATCTCAGCAGTGACTGATTTCTTCTGTGCCTTTTGTTCTTTTTACAGTTACACTTAAGTGTTCGGCCGACGCTCTTCTGCAGAAGGAGATCAGACGTGTGGGGAGGAGGACGAGGCTGAAGCCTCACAGACATCAGGGTGGAGAGGACTGAGGGGCGGAGGAAGCTTAAGGTCAAGGCTGTAGAGCATCTCCAATGCTTTAAACCAGGGGCACCAACATGGAGCCCTTTAAAAACAACACAACCACCACCACATCATGAAAAAAACTAACTTTTTCATTTCAATTTGACGTTTTAAAACCACCTGTTTCCTGCACGGGGTCAAAGTTTACAGAGATGCTGACACCACATCTCTATCACAGCTGGTATTAGCCGGAGCCCTTAAATTTAACTTGGATGAAAAAATTACCAAACTGTGACTGTTGTACATCACAGTGATATCTAATCAATAGTCCATCGTGCATGTACGTGTAATGTTCTCATATAATTCAATAATCTGTGGTAAAAATTATTCAGAATCATTATAAGTAAAAAAAAATAAACAAACAGTGTCATTTGTAGCCTATCAAATGCATTATATCTATGATTTTAAGGTAAACTGCAAAATTTATACTACATAAGAACATTAAATCACACAAGTAGCCCTCCACAGTAGTCCTCATCTTTAGGGTAGCTCTCAGGTAAAGCTTGGTGACCCCTGCTTTAACGATGTGACAGGACATAAGCTGTGCATGTTTTTTTCCTGTCTTTGTCTCAGGGGACAGTATGGATTTGAACCCTGACCTCTACAGTAGGTGTATGACCTCGTAGTATGGGGTCCAGGAGGCTGACGTGATAAAGGAAGTGCCAGACATATCTAACAAAGCCCTGGTCTGATGCATGCAGAACATGCAGACACACACGCTCTTAAATGCTCTCATGCAACAGGAAGCTGGATTTGTGAACATTTTACACATAGTTATGGGGTCCTTGGCACAAAATGTCGAGGAATCTCTGGTCCTACACACCAAGAAACGTTAGTGAAGCTTCCCAACATTCGCCAATGTAGATGTCACGCATGGGCAGTGTGCTCAGCTTAGGGAAACGATGACCTAATGGAGCTTGGTGCTGCTTATCGTTGTACAAATGTATTGATAAATGACTCAAGAACTGCCATATAGAGGATAAATGTGCCATTTCACCACACGCTGCTGCAGCGTGCCAAGAGTACGAAAGACGGCCTGACCCAAAAGGGCACCTCAAGTCAAACAACAGGATCCTACGACACCAACGTTCAACAACAGAGACGCAGCAGCTGCAACTGAGGGTAGCGAAGGTAAGCACAGGTCAGCTCTTGCTGGTGTTTTTTTTTTTTTAATTATACGTTTATTAAATTTAGACCAAGAAGGGCTCCCATATTCATGTCAAGTAGTCCAGTGGGACATATTCAAGTATGACTCTGTCATTGTACCTTGGAGGGAACTTTATCTGTAATCCAATTTAAAAATATTCACTCTCTGGCACAGAAAGTTAACATCTCACAGTTTCCTTTTATATTTGTCAGCAATGATAGCATTGGTTATGCCAAGAAGTATTGACAGGGGCCCACCATCCATATTAATATGTAGGATCTTGTTTATGTCTTGGTGTGAGACTACCAGTTTCTGTCTTACATTTTGGACATTGTGCGGTGAATTAGTTTAATTTATAGCTCTTGCTGGTATCAACAACTGTGATTGATCAAAGCGTGCCTCACATTTGTTGACATATCAGGTGAACATCAGCCCTGCCTGACTGACATTTGCGTAGTTCTTCGTGACCTGACTTCGATCAATGTGGCGCGATGTTTCCTCAAATTTTGGCAAAAGTTGGCCAAACATCAGTGTGTGAATGTGGCTTTAAGGCACCAAAAGCTGAGCAGTTAGAGGGCATGCCCCTTGCACAGGGAGCTGTGGTTTGGGCATTCGGATTACAAACGTCTTCCTCAACTCTCTTGACGCCTTTCAGACTCTCTCTCCTGTCCTTCTCTCTAACCAATAAAGGCAAAAATAGCCCAAAAATGATGTTACGCACCCAAAATCCAATGTACAAAAGCAACATTTAATCCCCCTCTTTGCTCTGCAGCTGGGTTTGGGCTGCAATGTGTAAAAAGCAGAGTGTAGACAGAAGCCCAAAACCACAGTGCGCCACATGCTTTTGTCAGTCTGCTTCAGGTCATCAAAAAGGCCCCTAAAAGCTTCCAGTTTGGCTCTTCTATTTTGAAGCAGCCTCTGGTTTAGTTAAACATAAATCCCCTCAAAGAGAGCGAATATTGGACGATTTCTAGGAGCTGTGACCTTAAGTGAAGTCTTGGCAGAGAGAAATTCGATGTAAAGTTTTGCTGGAGTGCTGGTAGGTGTCCTGGACTTCATTCTGGGACTTCATTTTTTCTTGTTTATCACATTTACTGCAATCTGTCTCCTCACCGTCTTAATGTTTGCTGGATTTGTGCTCTCCTCCTTTTTTTTCCAGTTTCTCTTCTGTTGAGTAAAACCGAGCATCTCCGTGTCAACTTCTCAGGAGTCAGAAAAGCTGCTTTATTTAACTCGATGGCACCAGCATCCTGGTTTGCTTAAACTGTTTGCTGCTTTTTGAAAGGTTCGTGTGCAGCCAGACAGTTGTGGACTTTTCTAATCTCTGCAGAGCAGCGTGTTGCCTCCACTTCATTTAAATAACCAGATTTTCATTTGGAGGTAGATGTCTTCTTTTGCTTTTTTTTTTTTTTTTTTTTTACATTTGGAAGAAAAAGTCTGCAAACGTTCCTTGGAGTGGATGGGATGAGGAGATAACGAAACAGACGGGAGTTTTTTTTTTTTTCCTCTTTTACAAGCGAGCGAAATCTTGCAATGAGGAGCCAAGCAAAAAAGCAGAAACTACAGCGAGAGGCCAGGAGAGAAGAAGAAGAAAACATGGGCCTCTTTCAAGTCATAAAAGAATCCAACAATTAAAAAAATAATTGGAGAAAGAAGGAGAAGGAGTGGAGGGATTTTTCTCCTCTCTAACTAACTTAATGAAGAAAGTCTGGGGTTGCTGAGGACAAATCTCACTCTGAAGGATAATAAAAATAAAAAAAGAGCACCTTATGAGACATATGGACACTTGGCACATTTTCTGGCACCCGCTTAATAGTTCCACTCCCAAAGTCGGAGTCTGTGGTTTTGAAGCTCTGCCGCCGCACATGGAAGTGATAAACTTTTTGTCACCTTTAATTGACATCATATTGCGTCGATTGAACTTTGAAAAGTCGTGGTAAACACTTTCCCCCTGCCGGTACGGATCGACACGGGTGGGGAGGAACAGAAAAACTGAGAGAACAGGGGCGTGCGTGCTGGTTTGGGAAGGTTTTTCCTTCGTCTTTGTCTTGTTCCTTTTCTTGCTTGCGGTGATGCGGGGAGTTTATGTGCAAGAAAGGAGAAGCTAAGAGCATAGGACATCAAACCGAGGCCTGTGTGAAGTGGAATAAGTTATCAAAAATCAAATTAGGTAGGTTGACTCTCCCTTCTGGGCTGCTCGGATCTTTGTGAAAGTGAAGATGTGGGATGTAAAAACTCCGGTTAGCAGCCGGCTCTCCCCTTGGACATTGGTTTTTAAAACGAGGGGGTGTGGGCGGAGTGACGAGACGCATGATTGATTAATGACTTACTTCTCCACTTAAAGGCCACAGCTACTTTTCCAGCGCGTTCATTTAACTTTAATTTATGAGGGAATGCTAAGGTAAGGCTGGATCGGCGCTCGGCGCTCACTCGGGAGACGAGGTTGGTGTCAGGAGAGCCTTCTTGGTTGTCTTGGTGGGGAGATGCAGCGCTGCGAGTGTGAGGAAGCCTTCTGCGCGTTTGAGGCTGCGTCATAAATAATGCACTCCGTCTAAAAAGGGAAGGCTCTCCAATTAATGCACAGACAAATGGGGGAAACTGTGAAAAAGAGGCACGCTCTGCACACAGCACAAATTCTCTTTTTTGTCCCTCCTCGCCCCCCGTTGAGCAAAAGTACTCTGAATCACCTCAAGAAAGTCCAAGAAAGAAAAGAAGCGAGAGACGTGTTTAGTTTGGAGCCTTTTAAGCTGCAGTGTGCTAAATTCTGCTCTGTTCACTGTTTTCATACAGATTTTTACTCTTTATGCAAGTGCTGTGTAGATTTTTTAAAAGTTTTTGTCACCTTACAGAAGTTAAACGCTCCCTCTTTAGCAGAAGTTCTGCAAAACTCATGAAAGTTTGTAACAAACCAGAAACTAGGGCTGGGTGACATCCACCAAAAATAATAACTATAGAGGAGTGTACTGGTTTCAATCTGGAATAAGAAATATCACAATATATAAAAGTCTCTTTAAAAGGGAGTGTTATTTACTTAATTATCAAACTTAACTGTGCGTTCCAGTTACAGAAATATAAACATTATATGTAAGCCAGTGGCCCAAGGCTGCACTGAAACACAAACATGATCTAATCTGCGATAAATGAGCGACTGAGTGGAGAAAAAATATCAATATAGTATCGTGCGACAAAATATTGTGATATAGTAGTGTATAGATAATCCTTACACCCCTAAGAGGTGCAAACATCATTTAACTTTTTCAAGAATCTGTGCAGAAACAGTGAAGAAAGCTGATTAACTTGTGTTAAAGATGTGTGTGTACTGAGGATGTCAGTGATAAAAATGTCACTATTTTTATGATACGCATCAAAAAGCACTGAAACTTGATGATCTTCAGTCACGTTTAAGACAAAAAACAAACAAGAGCATTTTCTTTACTGTAAAAAAATGTAAGTAAAAGCTTTACCCAATTTGTTGAATTCAGACACGGTTTGTGAGTTTTCTTGCAATTTTATGATCATTAAAATCAATAAATTACTCAATATTGAGGCCTGGGACTGACTTTTGTTGCTGCGAAATCAAGGATCTATACACGTCTGAACAAGGATCATGTGCGTTGGTCTCATTCAAAATATAGCAAAAACTGCAAATTACTCCTCCTTCAGGAAACATTTAGCAAATAATTGAGAGATAATATGATGTAATGTCAAAAGAAAAGGTATCAGATGCTAAAATAAACGACTAAAATGTTTGTTAAAGAGGAGAAAGATAGCTTTTTAAAGCACTTGGAAAACTGACAGAAGACTAAAGAGGTGAGCTCAATGAATTAAATGGTCTAAGAAGCATAAATAAAGAAATACAACGAGGTGTCGTAAAGTTCAGTCTTAGCTGTCTTCCTGACACACTTGCTCTCCACTCCATTCACTTGATCACCTGCACCATTTAGTTTAGATAATCTCAGCTAAAGCTACCTCGAAACACACACTACTGGTACTACAAATTAGCACAGGGAATCATATTTCCATCTATCCATCCTTTACTGCTTATCCCTTTCAGGTAGAGGAGTGCATCTTCACGAGTCTCATTCGATATCACAATGCACTGTCGTGAGTTCTATCCCTGATTCATCCCAGGTATCTAATTAAAATATATCCTTAAACCTGAAAAGCCTCATATATGGTCCAGTTCTACTCAAAAACATAGTTTTTTTTGTTCCTTGCTTCTATTATTTGCAGTTTTAAACTTCTTTAGTGCCAAAATCCCATCACACACTTACTTAGGCATGTTTCTGCACCTGATCGTAACAGAAAAAAAGCATCAAAATGAAGGTTTTGGTCGTTCAAAGGCCTAAAAGTCGCCAGAATCAGTCAAATTTTCTCCTCTTGGTTGTCACGTCAGATTAATTCCACGCAGGAGTTGAAGCCCACGAGGTAAAACGTGGAGTTCTCTCTCACCGAGGCTGTTATTAGGCCGAGTTCAATGACCTGACAGGTGTTTAGGTATGCATGGCTTACTCTCCCCGCTCATAAAATTCACATCTCTTATTTGCATGTAGTACCTGAACGTCTCGTGTAACTGAACTTCCTCCTCGGCGCTAAAAGCCCGCAGCTCCGCTCAGGTGTGTGTATCCGTCGCCGCTGCAGGGGAACAAAACACAGATGCATTTTTTATAGGACAAAAACCTCAAAGCCGAACCTAGATATTAGTCACTTTAGTAATTAAAAATGTATATTGCTCTGTGCCGTCTCACGTTGTGCATTATTAAAGACCGATTTCTTTTTTCCTTTTCCTCCTCTTCTCAAACTTACACGGGCTCAAAAGGATTTTTAATGCACAACACTCCCTCCGAGCGGCTGTGTGCACTCGGCTCGACTCCTCCGGGTGAATTAGCAGACGTGTAGCAGACGAGGAAGAACACGGTGAGTTTGCGTTGGCAGGAGTCGGCGTGCAGGTGCTGCAGACGGAGGATTAGAGCTTGTTGGAGGGGAGAATCTGCAGATAGAGAAACACGGGGAGTTAATTACATACCTGTGCTGAAACATTACAGAAAAATAGTTTGATTACAGCTTGTTATGAAGGATTATGGTTGTTAAAGTGAGCACAAGCTGGTTTATATTTACATTAAAGTCACATTTACTCAGTGATTCTGCTTTACTACGATATAAAAGACATGCTGACGATCATTAAGTATCATTTAAGTCAATAAAATGCAGTTTGAGATGATTCAAAATGACTTTTACACTAAAACGGGCATGATGTTTGCATTCGCATCAAAGTGAAGCATCTGTCCTGTTAAAGCTTCAACAAGAAACAACTGCAAATGTTTGTGTTGATCTTTATTGTACTGATCATGTAAAAAAGACAAATGTTTAAATTCATGTTTGCAGTCGAGGCAAGAAAACGATCGAGGTTGAATTTGGCTTCCAGTGATCATGACAATGAGGTTACCGAGGAGAAATGACAGGTTTGTGCTAGAACAAAAAAAAAAAAAGTTCACTCTCAACTACTTTCCATCATTTTTCAAGACAATTAACACAATCGTTCGACACTGACTGTAGAGAGAGATGGACGCTGCCATACTGTGCACACCCTCAATAAAAAACTTCAGATCAACCGACCGATAGACAGAGATGCTAAGTTGAGGTGGGATTCAAAATCATCTGACCAATAGTGACACTGTGAAGGTTTGCATTCATGTTAATCGTGTTTATGTCCATTCTCAATTTAAATAAAAAAGTAAATATTAAGATATGATAGCACACTCAGGAAAAAGAGGGCTGAATCATTAACTTGATTATAATAGTAATAATAGTTTGTGAAGTCAAATTTCCAAGCAGATTTATCATTTTAAAAAGCATGTGAAGGCACATGTGCTGTGTAATTCTCCCAACAACGTGCAATATTCCCATGTGCAATTACGGGACGAATAAAGGTTTATTCTACTCTTTTTATTCTATTCTATAAAGGCGACCTTATAATAAACTCAAAGCTCAAGATGCATTTTAGTTACTTTAGAGAACAAACCAACCTCAAGGCCTTTCCACAATAAAATAATCCAACAATAGAGACCAGGAATAAACTCAACTGTTCTCACATTTCTCTAAATATTCAGATATTGTTGCAGCAGCGTTCAGACTGAGCTGAGGTTCATATATCAGCACGTGATTAACAGCACAATTAAACGTCGCTCTATAAAATGTAATTAGTTCACAACAGCAGACTGATCGAGCCCCTACACATCTTTCCTGCGAATATTCAAATTCAAGTATAGAATTACAAGCTGCTAATTCCTTCAAAAGACGACCAATTATGAATCAAAGTGAGCCGAGCTGCACAGATGCTGCCAGCCATTCTGCACACTGATGCTGAAACACCTACAGGACTGAGTGATATAATGCTGCGTGCGTGCAGCCGTTAGTTTAGCAGCAGAGCTTTCATATTAGTCACATAAAGTTTACGCCGCCTAATCTATTACCCTCTAAATGGGATTTTAATTGAATTGGCGTCAAAACGACAAACAATGACGCCTCTGTTGCAATTAATAAAATCACAGCGCAGAATCTATGAGGCTTGATATGAACCTCCATTCAAATCAAGTTCATTAATGTAAATGTGAGCCATTCAGAGACGCTCCCAATTTTTTACACCCCCACCTCCTCCACCCCGCTCATCCCTGATGGTTTTATTTTGAAGGAGAGAAAGACAGAGAGGGGGATGTGTTGGTTTTGTTATGATGAAGATGAAGAGGAGGGTCACGCCTCCGACTTCACAGTTCATGGCTTCATGTTGAATGATTAAATGTTAAAAACGAAGGAAAACAAACAAAACTACAGCAAAATTTTGAAGAAAATCTCTCAAATCTTGACCTCTTTGTCATTTCAAAATGAAGTCTGTCTGCTTAGTGGTTAACTGAATTTCAGTTTAATTCCTCATCTATTTAAGTACAATATTTCATTGAGTTAAATGAGAGACAAATAAAAGGCACAGGATATTTATGGTCAGTATTCATGGCCAAAGTATCAGCTGTAAATGGCAAAATTTTCACATCTTTTGATGCTGATAATCAACTTTTTAGGCAATCATCTGCCAATACTGACACTGTTCCAATAACACTGGGCATCCCCAGTGGTAAACAATCTTTTACTGAGAACCAAACCCTCAAGTAACATCAAAATAAATTATATGGATATATAGACGATAACGCTTTAGTGATTAACTGTATTTCAATGTAACTCCTCATTTGAAGCAGGTTTGCTCTGATGTCTACAGAAGTTTATTTGAAGGCCTCCACAGTTTTTAAAGTATAATATTTAAGTGAGTTAAATGAGAGACAAATAAAAGAGAGAAAGACGAGGATCATGTGTATTGGCCTTACCCAAAACCAAACAAAAACTGAATATGTACACCTCCTTCAGTAAACATTTTGCTAATAATTGTGATGTATTTAGGATGTAATGTCTTACTAAAACATATCAAATGCAAAAATAAATGGCTAAAATCTTCCTTAAATAAGAGGATGGTGGCTTTTTAAAGCAGTTGGAAAGTTAACGGAAGAATAAAGAAGTAATCTTGATGAAATAAAATGATCTGAAGTGCATAAATACATAAATCTGTTTATGTTATTGTGCATTTCTGCATGATTAGGTGCTCTATTCACCTGCACCATTTAGCTTGATTAATTTCAGCTAAAACTACCCCAAAACACACACTACTGATACTACAAATCAGCACAGGACATCATATTTCCATCCTTATCTCTTTCAGGTAGAGGTGTGCATCTTCACGAGTCTCATGATTGACTTTGATTCGACATCACGATGCAACGCAGTGAGTTGTATCCCAGATTTTCCATATTTCTGCACCAGGCTACTCTCAAGATAGAAAATACAAGCCGTCAGACAAATACGAACTCCTTTAATTAATCAGAAATGGCCTTTGGGATCAACTGCAGCAAAAACGTCTTTCCAATGGAACCAAATAAATACATTTTGGATCTCATCTCCCTAAACGTGTTTTTTCTTCCTTGGAAACAAAACTGACGCTGCTGTCTCTGCATCCAATCATCTTCATCTACGTCCACATCACAATACATCGATTAAAAGACTTTGTTTGATCACTGTTTTTGGGGTTGCAGGGGGCTGGGGCGAGTGGCGGGGTACGCCCTGGACTGGTCACAAACTGACTTCAGGGCCGCATAGAGAGAAAGAAGACCACTCACGCTCCCAATCATGTCTAAGGCCAATTTGGTGTCATCAATTAACCTAACAAGCATGATTCTGGTCTGTGGGAGGAGCCCACGCATGCACGGGGAGAACATGCAAACTCCACACTAGGGATGAAAATCGAAAGCCAATTCCCAGAATCGACAACATCCTGAAGGATTCAATATCATTAAAATTATGCTTATCAAATCCCTTATAGATTCCTTGTTGTGGAACCAAAGACGAGGTCTTGCTCTCATCAGAGGAAGTCTGCAGAAATGAGGATAAAGACGTGAAAATTATGGCAGACATGGGGCAGAACTGTGTCACGTGTTTGCCTTTGCTCCAACTCTTTTCCAGGAATCAATAAAGGAATTGAGAAGCAGAATCATTAAAGGCATGGGTATCAATAAAGTCTCAAAAACTCACACACAGTAAAGCTCTGATCGACACAGGGTTCGAACCAGCAACCTTCTTGCTGTAAGCTATGCTGTTTTTCATTTTTCTTGGTTAAATTTCTGCTTCTCCTCTCTTTTGTCTTAACCAACAAGCCAGATTGTAACATGTATAATCACTTAAAAAGGTAAGTTATATTGTTTTTGTCCTGAAGATGATTAAAAAGAGACACAACTCCTTCAAAGGACATAGTCAGTGAGTAAAGGAACAATAATGAAGACTTTAAGGTGTACAAATATATGAAGTACTTCATAAACAAAAAACAGATACATTGTTGGAAAAGCTCGCAAACACACACCCAGAATCACATCCTTTGGATTGTCTCTTTCCTTGGTGGTTTTATTTTGAAAAGAGAGGTCAAATATATTGGTAAGTCCAAAAAAAGGTCAAAGTCCTCCAAAATCTTCCTTTTGCTGCAGTTTGTTTGTTGGGAAACCCTTGATCCCTGTTCCCGTTCACTGGGCAGTGAAAGTGTAGATCGAGATATAAAGTAATTTATGATTTCGGCTTGACATGAATGGGAAATAAATCAACAAAAAAAGCAAAAATGAAGTGTAATATGAATGAAAATCCTCTCAGAATGACTCCACTCTGTCCTGAACACTGACTTTAAATAAACTTTGCACTGAAGCACTCGTATCGTGATCCTTCCTCTCTGCAAAGCGTTTACACTGGTGTTGTTTAGAACGAGCGCCCTTCTGCTCCCACTGGCTGAGTAAATACAATGAGGTGATTAAAGGGGGGAACGCTTAAAGCACGCCGCTAATTAAACGGCTATGCTAATGCTGTCATACTTAGCAGATGGAAGAAGAATTACTTAAGTGTAATGCACATGTTATGGTATTTTTTCGACATGACACCGGGCCCCTCGTGGGATCGTTCGCTGCCGTCATGTAACTGCTTGACACACACACACACACACCAACACACACACCGTCAGCGACACTACACACCCTGCAAAGTTGCGAGTGTGACGGCGAGCGCCCATATGTGTACAGTGACACACGAGCGGCAGATCGACATCAGACGTGTCACTTCTGAGGGCTGTCACTTATTTTAGGAGGGAAGTGGAGATGCATCTGTGTTCGAGGATGGTATTTACAGAAAAGGATGAAAAAATACTATCAAAAGAGGAAATTAAGACCGCCGTGAGCTGTCATTTTTGGCATATTTCATCACAGATTGGAGTCTTAGTTATTCAAATATTTCTTTAAAGCAGAGCTGCTGGATTAATCTGATTGGCCAAGTGAAACTCTAGTGGGAGGTTTTATGTTTAATGGCCAAATCCAACTTTTACAGCCTGCCATATCAAAAATTATCCAGAATACCAACCAGATCCAACTATGTGAAAGCTTTTTCATGCTTTACTCCACAATAATACAAACTTAGAGCCCATGGTGTGACAAAAATACATGACATTTTAATCATTTTAGGCATTGTTTGAAGCCCAGTGAATAACTTAAGAAGCTAACTTGTGAGTTCAGATCAGAAGTGAAGATAAATTTGACACCTCAGGTGTGTCAAAGTCAGTCCTCTCCACTTTTTGGCCCATTTTATCCAGTCAAAGATCATCTGTTATTCTGATTCTCATGAGGCTCAATTTAGCCTTAAATAGTTAATTAAATGGAGGCTTCACTCTGGGTTATTTAAGAGGCATAAACCCAAAACTTTAACCAACTGTCCATTCTTTTGTTTTGTAAATAAAGTGTATTCAATTAGTTAAAATAACAGTATCATGAGGCAGATTTATGAAAAGCAAAAAACAGGCAAACAAGCAAAATGGAGGTCCAACAACTGCCTCGCTCAAGGCCGAGCTGCACCAAAGAAAAAATAAAGAAAATAGGCTTGATAATCCCACATAAAACAGCTTTCCATATTTATTTATGTTTGCTTTGGCTCAGAGTGGCACGAACTCACCAACACCAACTTAAGGACTCCATATCATGAGTCTCTCTTCTTAGCTATTTCGTTGACTGACAGGGGTGAGAATTGTGGCTTGATTTTCGACAAAAAGATGTTTACTGTACAACCTTTATTAAGAGGAAAAACCAGCAACGTGCTGAAGCATTTATCTACGCAGCACAGAATTAAATCAGCAGAGCCGTGTGTTTGATTTTGATGCCGCTAAAAAGCTACAATCATCAGGAATCGATAAGAGAATTGTTGATGGCGCAGGTATCAATATCCTTATCTGCGTCTTTTTTTATACACATACAAAGACATAGAGACAGATATATACAAAACATACTACTACTGCGAGTAATAAGTGAAACTGAGAGAAAAAGCAAGTAAACAAAGCAATAACGAAAAGAGAATAGATAAATATGCAAAGAAAAAACAACAAGCAAACAAACATAAAAAGCACGATAACCATCCTGGTACCCACTCTAAATTCAAACCCAAACAAACCAAGATTATTATTTTTATTATTATTATCCTTTCTTCTTCTCTTTTCCCCCCTGTTTGTTTGTTTCTCTTTTTATTTACTTTTTTTTCTTCTTCCATTTCACTCTTGCTATCTGCGTCTTTAGCAGAAACATTATGTCAACTTTAATGCAGGCTCGAAAAAAAAGAGGGAGGAGCCTGATGATGTCGACTTATTGTCTTGTGTATAGAAGTGCTCTACCACAGGCAGAGGATAGGTAAAACACACTTAAGGGCATAAAAAAAATGAAAAGCAAATTATGGACTCTTTAGCACACTTCAAACTACAGAAAATCTGTCGAGCTGATCTCCAGAAACAGATAAGAATCTTGACTTTGCTTGATTTTCTCATTAGGGAGAATCTGCTCCTGATAATTATATATATGACTCGGGTTTTATGTGGATATTAGAGTTTTAAGAGTGTTTTGTAAGGATCTGTATGAAGGTTTATCCACAGAGTAAAAAGTGTACCTGTTTTTTTACCCTTGAAAAGTTGAATGAATGGAAGAAAATGTTCCTAAAAAAGCCTGAAATGATAAAACGAGAGAATCATTATATGAAAAGCAGGTGTCTGTCTGTTTTTTGCAAATGACGGACATCCTACATGCTGTGCGGTCCCTCTGTTGAACTACAAACACGCAAACACACACCCTGATTATGTCTGAAATCAGAAACAACAAAGCTGAAGAGAAAGTTCGAATCCTCCCAAACGGTCGGGGGGCAGCCGTTTGGGAGCACATCAGTCCACTTTCAGCGCAAATTCAAAACGCCTTCATTATCGCCGTTCCCCGCCCAGAGACCAGTCCAGTCAGCCCACCGCCATCATCGCTCATCTAGCAGATCTGCATGTTTCCCTAATTATGGGCCGTGTTTATTCCCTCGAAGACCAACGTCCAACAGAGATGGCAGGTTGTGTAATCAAAAGTCTCACTCTCGAGGCTCCCAAAATGTAGCCGCCGCCGCCTGTAAATAAAAATTTGGAGCTCCATCTGGGGGGAGAACCATTAGCGTCAAAGTGATCTGACACATTTGTTTATTCCTGGAGTTTCAGAGCGCGCCGTTACTGTCGGATGGAAACAGAAATAAGACAGAGATCCGCCAAAGGTATGCTCCTTTTCAAGTTACAAACAATCCGGTCGTGCGTGTGCGTGCTGTCGTGGGGGAAAGAAAGATGCTCGGTGCTGTGGCGGCTTCAAAGTTCAGCCAGAAAAAGGACGCTTTCATCCGTGACAGTAAAGATACGACGACACAGGGGCCTCGACTGCACCGCTTTTATCGGGTCGTATGCAGGAAACACAACTTTTTAGATTAATTAGACTGAGTTAGGAATTATTCTCAACATGGAAACACATGCAAGACTTTCTTTCCTTTATGAAACACAGAAAAATGATTGTATAATGACCACAAAGATGTAAACAGAAGGCCACTCGATTAATAAAGCTGGAGAAAAGCATCAGGAGAGTATGTGCTGATTGTTCTGCACTTTTGGGTTAAATAATCAAGGTTGATGTTCAAGAAAAGATCCATAATAATCACTGAACAATGAAAAAGATCTCATCTTTCCAATATCACAGACCTAAAAAACTGTGCAAATGGAGAAATTCAGCTAAAATTCTCTCTTAAGTCTCTCTAGATTACTTTGAGGATGTACTTCAACAAAAAACAAACCACATTTAGCTAAAATATCAAACATATTACATCTACAAAGATGTTCATTTTCATATTTCCAAGTGAGTTTCTGCGTGCAATTCACAATAAAAAGGCATCGTATCCGTCTTTTGTATGTTGTATCACCTCAGTTCTACTTTGTTATAATGGTTTATGTTTGTGAAAAAAAAATAAATAAATAAAAAAAGGACCCTAAGTATCAAACAGGCCGGCATGATAGGGGAAAATATGCAATGTGCACAAACTACTCATGCAGGTCGTCCAACATGATTGTTTCATTGCATTTCTGGACAGCGTAGCTTATTTTCGTTGATGAAGCTCCTGTTGTATACCACTTTGGTCAAACCACAGTGAAATGAGAGGCCAACTTTACGGCACGGCGGGACTAATGTGAAGCTCTCAATGTGCAATGACAGCGAAACATCAGCACCGTACATTTATGCAAATGCTGTGTGAGAAGCAGCGGCGCAGAAGGTTCACGCCCAGCTCGGGCTGTCAAATGGCGATGTGTCCTTGGGCAAGACACTGAACACCAAGTTGCTCCCACTGCTGCGTCAGTGGCGTGTAAATGGTTATAAAAGGGCGTGAATGTGTTAGATAATACTGATGAACAACTGACACAGAAACTCTGCTGTTAGCTGCTATCGTAGCTTTATTTAGAAATCTTGAAACTTAAATAAGGAGCTGATTATTCAGATGATGAAACCCTTCATCTTAGAATCAATCTTTACTTCATACATCTGTAACTGTGGTGCTCAACTGGTCGGACTCTGGGACCCACCACCACCCTTTCTTGATAACCTGCGACCCAAATTGAGGAAACTTTCCACCTTCTCAAATTTATTTAATGAAAATAATGTGCAGTTTGACCCTGAGATAGAACAGACTATCACAGTATGCCAACACAAAAAAATGAGTTTCAGGTGGCGACACTAGAGAGGTCAATATTCCCTTTCAAACCCAACTGGCTGCAGCCCTACGTCACTGGATACACACTGAACAGCTCCATGTTAATAATATTAAATCAGTAGCACTGAACAAGCTGTTGATCAGGAGGCTGTTACAGCATACAAAGCATTTCAGTAACTTTAACAAACTTTAACAAGAAAAAAGGTCAAGATACTTAGAAGTACATTCAGAAATAATCAAAACAAACATGTAGCTTTAGCCGAGTACCCGCTCACTGAATATATAACAATCACTTCACTATTATAACAAGTAGGGATGCATAATATTGGATTTTTGCTGATATCCCATATGCTGATATTTTTAATTCATTACCGCCAATACCGATATTTCTGGTCAAGCGCAAAAGCTCTGTATTTAAGAAAAATGGACTAATTTCTTTCAGTGTAACAGTATATTTTTGGGAGGAACAGATGTAAAACAAGAAAAAAAGCATTTAACTCTTGCAAAAATGTAACCCTTGATTTTAAAATGTGCCCATGCAGTGATGAGAAGGTGCATCAATACTGTACATTTGTGTAATTTGCCGATATATGGCCAACCTAATAACAGGTGTCATTTAGCATTACAGGGTGTTATTACAGTGTGAACAGATGGCACTCCACTTCTTTAAAAATCCCCTTCAAAATAAAAGCACAGGATTTTTTTCACCAACACTTAATGAGGATCTATAAAAAAAGTATATCCCAACTCTGCTCCACGGAGGCGTCGAACATCCCGACCCAAAGACCTGCTCCTGCTGCAGCAGAAGTCTGGATCAGACCTAAACATCACTGGGCCGATGATAGTGTGAAATTACATAACGAGTGCAGATTGTTGCTGAACTTTAAGACGAAGGAAAACTTCACGTTCTGTGACACGTTCATGCCTTCAGTAAGTAAAGCTCCTCCTAAGTCGTTGTGACATTTCCCAGCACTGAGAGTTTCCCTTCCTCTCTGTATTAGACAGTAATTCTTCTTCCCACTGGTCAAATGAAGACAATATGAGCGTTTCACAGGCAACAATCGCAGAGGAACACACTCCATCAAATTGAACATCACAGACTGATGAGATCAAACGGCGGATGACAATCTGAGGGCGGATCTTTTCTTTAAACTGTCAAACTCCGGGTGCGCACTTTGTCACGGCGCTCTCTCCCACACGCCGAGAAATAAAAGAAAAACAACATGAATGGGAGACGGGGAGCCTCCGGCGCTGCGTTTTATTTTGTTATTATTCTCACATCCAGAGAACAACCTGGAACAGACGCTTAACACAACAGATCATCTGTTTCAGCGCGTGCTGATGTGTCAGGATCAAACAGAGCACAAGGTGAGGGAGCTCCAGTCACCGAGGATTTCCCCTCAAGAACTGCCCCGGGCGATGTTTGGAGGAAAAAGAGGAAAACCCCTCACATAGGAGGCAAAACAGAGCAAAAAACCCTTTACATGTAGGTAAGGAAAGGAGAGGATTTCAGAATTATAGAGACAACAAATACAGAATTATTGGAGCAAAATAATCAGAAAAATTAAAACAGCAGAGACAAAAACAAAAGTAAGAATAGTTCATATAAGTCGGCATATAACATCAGACAAAAAAAGGTCAAATGATAAAATCGTGTAACAAAAAAAAAGAAAAACTCTTCATATTTTTAGGGAACAAGCATCACAATTGGACATGAAGACTAAATGGATAAAAATAGAATTAAAAAAAACTAAATGGGGTCAAAAAGGCAAAAGAAAAGTCTAAAAAAAAAAAACAGGCTAAAAAGAAAAAATTCTCACTAAATGGGGAAAGAATTTAAAATCAAGCAAAGAATAGTACTAGTAAATGAGGCTGAAACTAAAAGATGATAGAATAGGGCCAAAATAAACTTAAACAATAAGGCTAAAGGAGAGAGAATCTTAAAGAATGAGGGTTAGAATGATGACAACTCCCAAAAGAGACAAATTTTCTAAAAAAAATGACACGAGAGCTACAAAAAGAAAATGAAATCCTCAAAAAACAAGGCCAGAAATGAAAAAATAAATACATTCAAACAGAAATTAAATGACAAAATAAATGAATTGGGATGAAGAAAAGATCTCAAAAAATTAAAACACACAAAAAATAAGAAAAAATTCAAAAATAGGCTAAAAAGACCAACTTGACAATATATAGTGAAAGAAAAAGAAGAAAATCCCAACAAATAGTAAGCAAGTAAAATTTTCAAGGTAAGGATGCACAATTTTGGATTTTTGCCGATATCCAAAATGCCGATATTTCCAAACTTATCAGTGTGGATACTGATATTTGTGTCAAGAGAACGAGGTTTCTCCTTTACTAAAATCGACCTGTTCCTCTTTGTGACAGCAAATTTGTGTTTGAAATTAATGTCGACCAAGGAAAACAATGTTTCATTCTCTAACAGAAGAAACTATTGGTTTAAAATGTTGTAAACATTCATCAACAATAGGGTGAATTGTTGTGCTACATTCAAATATTGTGAGTATTACAGCCAATATATGTGATATAAATGTGTATGGCCAAAATGTCTGCTGTAAATATCAAAAGATATTTGATATCTGTGATAATGATATTTCACTTTTAAGCTAATATCTGCTGAAACAGATATTGTGCCGATAATATCATGCATCCCTAATATAAAGCTTAATGCTTAAACAGAAACAAATAAATAGAACAATAGAAAGTGCTGAAGATAATACACACAAAACTAGGAAAACATGAGACAAAAGTTGTTTTAAGAAATCGAGAAAGTGAAAAATGTCTTTTAGGATAGAAAGAGGCCAAAATAAATCTTTAAAAATTATGCTAAAGAGGAAAAAAATTTCCAAAATAAGGTGGAAATTATATCATTAGAAGAAAATTATGCAGAATAAAAGAAAAAGCACAAAATTTACTTCAAACAAGGCTAAAAGATATAATAGTGAAAAAGCTTTACCAAAACAAGAAATGCTAACGAGAGTGACGGAAGAAGAAAATGGTGTCAAAAACCAGGTAAAAATTGTTAAAATCAACAAAAGATGAGGCTGAAAAACAAGAAAACAAACTGAAAAGTACTTACATAATGACAAAAAGAATGCTTAAAGACAAAAAGCTCTTCATATGTAGCTTAAGAAGACAAATGCAAACTAAAGATGGCAAAAGTATTATTACAAAATGTGAAAAAAAATCTCCAAAACATTAAAATAATTACAAACGGAGGCTTAAATAATGAGGAAAATACAAAAATACGCTAAAGAACCTCCAAAAGATCTGGGTAAGAAGATTTTTGTAATGTTATCAAGACAAATAAAGCCGTATGTGTGTTTAAAACTTGAAAATGTAAGGTGTAAATAAGACAATCAACAGAAACAAAGAAAGTAAGAAGCCTCAGAAGAGGAGGAAAAGGAGGGCAGAGTTTTTAATTAAAGGAGAGAAAGAAAGAGAGAAGTTAAGGCGAATAAAAAGAAATAATAAAAGCCCTTAATGGAGTCATTTGAGAGAAAGTGAAGAAGAGAGTCTGTCCTTACAAATTGAGGGGGCTGAAATGAAAGTGCGGCACATTAAAAAAATGTCACGTTTTTGAACCATTTGGTAGGGGAAGTTAACCAAATATGAGTGCGGCGTAATGTTCCTTTAAGCTGTCATTTAAACTCATACCTATCATCAGTCGTGGGGCGGGCGTGTGCGCGGGTGCTGATGATCCAAAGGGAGGGAGCGCACACTTGATTAACTGTGCCCCATCCAAGCGTTGCTTTCTCTATTTCTGTCAGGCCTAATGGCATTAGATCAGTAATTATAAGATTATTCACAGTTCACGCGGGCCTCACTGTTAACTTTTGAGATATGAGACCATTATCTGCTTCTAATCTCTTTTTCTCTGAATTACAGCGCAGATTCATATCGGCCCGTTCTGACGGCTCGTATGTCGCACACGTCCTCCTCAAACCGGCACACGCCGCCTTTGTTCAGGTTCCTCTCTGCTCCCCTCGTCCCAACATGGCTTCTCCTTTCAGGGTGGCTTCCTCCAAAGTACTGGAGGGAGTTTCACACCTACAAACTCCACAGGCAGGAGCATCAGACTCTTTTTGTCTCTCAGTGAAGACACAGGTTTTCAGATGAAGTCCCAGAAGCAACTAGAGCTTCCTCCTGGTGGCCTAAAGCCTCTGCGAGGGAGCTGATGTGGGACGAGAGAGGCTGAGCTGGTTCACACAGTGCTATCAATAAAGAGCAAACATGAGGCCTAACCCAAGCAGTTGAACTTTGACCTCCAATATGTGTTCATTTCATCCCCAAGTCGAAGGAAACATCCGAGTTTGGAGAAAATCCATCAACAGCAGAAAAAAGTCAGAACTCGGGGGAAAAAAGTCTAAATTACTAAATTTGTGAATTTTTTTTGATGGAAAAAAAATGGAAGGAAAAGTCCAAATTCTGGATTAAATTCAGTGTTCTGAGAAAAAAAAAAAGATTAAATTCAGAATTCTGGGGTTAAAAGTTAAAACTCTGAAGTTAAAGGTTAGTGTGTAGAAGTTGGCAGCATCTCGCCAAACAGAAACGGTGAATATAGGATATGATGTTTCTATTTGTATGTTTAATCCGTCAAAACAGGTGTACAATCATCCCCATAAAACGTTTGTTTTCTTTTTATTAAGTTAGAAAATGCTTTGTATATTTATGTGCCACGGGTCTCCCCTTTGTGGAGGCTGACATAACAATCCGCCATGTTGTCTACTGGTGGGTTTTGGGGACAAAAAGAGCGAAACGAGATTTTTCAATATGACTCTACAAAAGTTTACAAAACCTATAATCATCATCTTAACTGACCTATAATCTATAAAAATAATAGTAACAAATATAAATGAAATAACCATCACCTCGTAACTTTTAGTAACGGACGGGCTCATTCCAAAACCTGAACACTAGATGTCGCTAAAATGCCCATTTCTACACACTGTACCTTTAAATTAAGTATTTTGTGGGGAAAAGCCCAAATAAGATTTATAATTATGTGAAAAAGGTGAAAAAAGTAAGTAAATTCTTATTTATACCTCACTTATATCAAAATCCTGTTTTTTCTCAGTCAAAAAAAGGTTAAATCTCTAAAAATCTTCCTCTGCCCTAATTGTCTTCTGTGCAATAATAATCAGGGGGCTGAGTGGAAAGCTTGAGGGCCAGTTGTTCATTGAAACAATGATATCTGGTTGAAATAAAGCCCACTTTAAAATATGGTGATTCTCTTCTAATTAGTTTTATGGACAGGATGACTTAAACCCTGGAAAAAGTTACATGAATGATAAACTCACTTGGTCTTGTAACATCTTAGGTCACATAAAGTTTAAAATACCACGACTTCTGCAACATTAAACCTGTTTTTTCACTGCAACAATCACAAGAAATTGGTGCAAAGACCTGGAGTAGTCTGTCCTGTCAGTTCATCCTGGAGTCAGAGTGGACATGAGTGCAAAGCCAGAACATTCCTTAAAGCATCTCGATATTTTCATTCACAGGAATCGAACGACCCTTTGGACTTGAAGACGAACTCTCCATAAACACTTTAGCCCCAGCCTCGGCTCAGAGGCACAGAAACTGTTTAAAGACCAAGAAAACGATGGTGGTGATGACAAACCTTCAAAAAGCAGAGATTTAAAAACAAGCTTTCGTCCACCTCCATCCTCACTGCACCAACCAGCATCCTCGCTCCTGCGTCGCCAGGGTCAAGGTCGTTTCCTTCAAGTCAAGCCCTCGCCTGCTCGGTCTTCTGCCACTCTTCATCGTCTCATCAGAGGAGAGGAAACCTCCTCAGCCTCCCCTGTAATTACACCCAGCAGAGGAGCCTTCACAGCGGGGAGCGGTGGCTTCTCGCTCCCTGGGGTGAAGAAGAGCCACCGATGAAGGCGAGGAGGAGGAGATGAAGGAGGACGCTGAGGCTGGAGGAAGCATGAAGGTTACAGGGACGGCTGGAGGACTGAAGGTGCTGGTTCAAGTGTAACTCTGCCCCACGGGAAACGTACTCGAGCAAGGCACGAGATCCTCTTCATGGAGGTCTCTACTGTGGAGGAGGGCTGAAAGATTTCCTGAAAAGATCTAACTGTGATTTTTCTGGCAGAAAATGTGATTTCAATTTGATTCACGATTTTCTTCAAATCAGGCTTCAGTGCAATATTCACTATGTTTACAGTGTAGACAACAGTAAGGAAATCAATGATCAAAAGCACATAACACATTATTCATCATCTCATATTGATGATCAATAATCTGTTTTCATTATTTAAGGGATACTCCAACTTCTACTCCTAAACAGAGGCTTTGTGTTGTTGACCTGCTTACCAGCACTTTTTGAGATGAGAGATGTGACATTTGCAAACAAGTCGACTCTTTTGAACGACTCTTTACGTGAACAATGAGAACACAGTTGTGAGTAAGCCGTTCATTTGAGAGCCATTCTTAAACGCAAACTGTCTGTAAATTTGTAAAATAGCGTGTGTAAAATAGTTGACACAACAGATCCTGGGTCAGTCAGGAGCTCTGCAAAAAAATTGCAACTCTGGCGATCACATGATTGCGTTGTCTGAAACTGTAATTTTCGATTAAAAAATGATAAATCTTTCAGCCCTAATGTGGATTATTTAACTTCGATCTCCGCCAAAAGAAGACCAAACTCATGAAGACTATCAATCAGGACGGAAGGTTGTACTTCAACAGATCACAGAGGAATCTCCTAAAACACAGACAAAGCGCCCGTTTACACAACGCCGTCACCAGAAATGGAAAGGTTTTTCTTTTGCGTTTCACACGGATCCACAAGGATGACTAAAATTGTGGTAGCGTGCATGGCAGGCCAGAAGTTGGCGATGTAAGTGTCCTTGGTAAATAAAACAACTGATCCTCCACTGGTCAGAGTGTTGATGCTGCAAATCTACATTTTGTTGGAGGAGCGATAACAAACCGAGCACAGTTAGCAGCAAGCTTGTTGCTCTGTAGTCGATCATAGCTGTCACTCTGGACCCTGGTTTCAAAAGTTTGTGGATTCAGGCACTCCAGGCACCGTTTTCGTTTTGTTTTTGTGGAAGGCGTGAAAAACCCTCCTCTGTTTTCATTGTCAAGTAAACGGGTCCAAAGCCGATAAATCATGTCCCACCACAGTCCCGCCTTTCTTAATGAACATTAACAAGCACAGCGTTATTCCAAAAGTTGAACTGTTTTCAACTACAAGCACTGGAAGCATGGCGGAAAAAAGCAACGGACAATGAGGGTGTTTTTCTGCTTCGGACACCAAATGCTGAAATGAATGCAGCTGTGGACACAGGCCCTGAAAACAGCAAGCAAACAAAATATGAGCTGATGTTAGAGGTAGAGATTGCAGCCATTAGATTGGTAAATGAGGTAGATAATGTGCAAGTACAGGGATTCAGCTTAAATGAAAACATCTTGAACAACTAATCTGGAACACCAAATGTATTAAGCTTGGCTAAAATGATCTCGCAGCCCATTTCAAGGACATTTATTCAGCAATGGGTACGATTGTTCAAGTCTTCACATGATTTTATAACCAGGAAAATGTAAAAAAAATCTCAGATAAATATGAAAGATGTTGCATTTGGATTCACAAACCTGACCACTATATCAGGTTTGATTAATAAAACCACTGAATTAAAGCCAATAAAGGAGAGGATGGATGTAAACTTATTATTATCAATATTTTCAGATAATGTCCTGATTTAAAGGTATATTTTGCAGATTTAATTTATATTTTTTTCAGAAAACTCGATCATAAACCTGTATTTGTCTGTCTTTCCAATCCATCTTGGTTCTTTCCTTCAAGCTTGACCCTCTTACCCACAACAATTTGTCATCGGTGGGCATCAGCTCATAAAAATAATGAATCAGGAGCCATGAGAGGATAGAGTATTAAAATAAATATGTCCAGAATGTTCTCCATGGGCCTCATCGAGCAAACACGTCTCATCTGTACACTGATACAGAGCAATTAAGCAAATTACATTAACAAAGGGCTGGAGGGCCGTTCTGCTAATGGTGTTTCTCACAACCTCTGGGCAGGCACGAGACTGATTCACGCTGAATTTATGGAGCTGAGGCTCAGCTTTCAGGAGAAGGTCTTCATTCTCTGTGCTCAAAGTATGTGAAATTGCAATATCACAATTAAATGACATATATTTAATTACACTCTGGATGGATTTGCATCTTTAAAGCTATTAATATGATTGCCGGGTTAAATGGAAATTGCAGTTTTACAATAATCGAAGAGCATTTTGAAGGCTTTCTTGTATTTTTTATGCTTTGTCTGGTGTAAAAGACTCAAAATGTTGCACATGTAGTCTCAAATCAAGGGGAAAGTTGAGTTTTTTTGGTAAAAACATCTTGAAGGAGTCCATTCTGTGTGGTATTGTGTGGTTTGTTTGGGTTTACGGGGAAAATGTTGAACTTCAGCAACATTTTAAAGAGCTCCAGGGACCTACAAGGTAAAACCAGAAGAAAAGCAAAGCAGAGAGTCAACAGCCCTTTTTGGCCTTGTAAGGCTACTGTACCTTGAAGCTTAATGTTTACAGCCCAGCTGACTCTCTCTGAGGTTTAGGAGGATGAACGAGGGCCTGGGGTGAGGCAGAGAAGGAGGTAAAAGACGAGTGAAGGTAAATCTTTAACGGCTCAATCAGCGAGGAACACATGCGGCATGACAGCGCTGGTTTGTCTGAGGGGCTCGGCTTAATTAGCCTGTGCTTTATTGTTAATGAACTCCATGCAGTTGTTTGCTTGTATAATCAAGGCGAAGGAGCAGAACTGCTAGCTAAGGTGCCAAAAATAAGCTGACAGAGGCAGCGCGGCCCTCCTCGATTACCCCCCCTCCCCGTCTCCTCGCCCGCTCTCAAATGGAAAAGCCAACTGCCTGCTTCATAAAACTCGCTTAGCAAGACACTGAGACAAAATGGACTGTAAAGTTCGTTAGATGGAAATATTAAAAAAGAATTAAGCTAATGGAGATAAAATTAAAAGAAATGAGGCAACAAACACCGCGCACCAAAAATGGCATGGCAGTGACAGCGAGGATTTCTAATGACGGACTGCGTTTGGGGAGAGGGAGGAAAAAATTAAATGGCATCCCGCGCTTAAATTTCTTTGAGGAGTAATGATCCGAGAACGATGCTCACTCCTGGAGCTCGGGGCGGGGGGGAGAGGGGGAGAATAACAAAGGAGTGTGTCCTGCAGGAGGGTTAGGTGTAATAATACAATGTTTGAGTCCTGTTATGTGATTCAGCCCGATAGAGACAAGCAGACAAGTTTGAGGTCTAATTTTACATCCGATGATTCAAACCAGAGGATAAAAACACACCAATCATTCAATCAGATGCACTCGGATTGGTTCCCAAGATGGGGTCTGAGTCCCCCATGAAGGTCTTAAGCAGGCATCTTGAGGGTTCATAACAGACGTTGCTGATTGATCAAGCTCTCCAGTGAAGTACAAACAAAAAGACATTCTACGTTACAAGAAAAATATGTTGATTAGGGTTTGAAGATTTCTTACACATAGAAATACGTTATATAGTTTGTAAACTCTCCTAATCACAACAGAAAAAAGCAATTCAAGCACAAACTGGGTCGTAAAGACAGGAATTTGTAAATCTAATGTTTATAAATTGCAAAATAACGAGTGATAGTAAAGCCTGATCAGTACAGTTACTCCAAAACCCCATAGAAGGGGAATGTACAGAATATAGCTGAATAATGATAAACAGAAGAGCGTGCATTAAAAACCTTTATCTCAAATATTCAATAAGTCTACATTTTCATTACTTTTAAAACCATATTTATACAAAATTTAAAACTAGAGGTGCTCCAAAGAAAGCATTTCCAGCATTGCCAAGAGGTTATTGCCGTAAATGTGGAAAAAAGCCATATCACTGTTAACAAAAAAATCCTGGATCCATATCCAGGTGCTGATCACCATTAAATATTAACCAGTTCTCTCTTGTACCACGACCAAAGTTCCCTTGAAATGTCTTCAAAATTGGTTGAGGACTCATTAAAAAAATTCCAGGGTATACATCCAGATTCAGATCAACACCAAAATCTTCCACTTCCTCCTTGTGCCATAAAAAACATTTCACTGAAAATCTGTTCTTCAATTTTTGAGTTATCCTGTTTACAAACAAACAAGGAAACCATCAAAAACATCACCTCTTCGATGGAGGTAAAAATCCCATCCAACAGCGTCAAACAGAGCCAAGCCATTTCTAAAAGGAGAAATGGAGCAGGTAAAAAACAACCAAACAGCTGCCAACTACACGAATACACTGGCCATGTTTGGTCTTAAACATTTCACAAACTGTTGAGAATTAAGGCTCATCAATCACTCAATCCATCTTTATTTGTATAGCACAAGTTCATCACAAGTGTTATCTCATGTCACTTCACAATAGAGCAGGCTGAAGACAAACTTTTCATTTCATAGATACACATATATGCATATATACAAATACATATGATAAACATATTTGTACATACACATACATCCAGAGACGTATCCATCCAGGCAGAGACAAAGGGACAAAAAATAAGAATTTATAATAGAGACAAACCCATGGACGCCCAGATCACAAATCTGTCCTCATCACATTTGTTTCTGCTGAATATAGATTCAATCAATCTTTCTTTATTTGTTTGTATAGCACCATATTTGTCTTTGTTGAATATAAATGTAATAAAATTAAGCCAATTGAGATGTGGCATCTCATTTTCAAGATGCTCCTCATGTCTATGTGGTTGTAAAGACAGTGGATGAGTAATCAATACAACCAAAATATGTGAAATTGCAATATCAATGATGTTGATTAATATAACAGCACCTACTTCATCCAATGAAGGCATCTGTGATGATGCTTGAGCCAACCGACCACAAGCATGGGCGCTCCGTGCTATAGTCTGCATCTCTATGATATCAAGCAAGGCTGGAAACTCCAGCAACCCAAAGAAACACCCGAAGACCAGGGACGGGAAAACCAAATTCAGCTGAGGCTCTCATAAGAGGCAGTCAGCAGAAATGATGGTGGCAGACAGAAAACAGAGGTAGTCAGACTTGTGGCTTAATTTTACACAAAATGAAGCCAACAGCACAAATAAAGTTTTCTGTGAGATTTTAAGCAAGAGTGGAAACAGCAAATGCGCAGAAGCGTTCTTCTCTGCAGCATCAAGTGACATCCTCTTGACATCGTTGACCCTGAAAATCTGCTCAGGTCTGTTTTTTCTTCCACAAAGAAAAGCGAGAAGGGTCTTGACAGAGGACTGGATTAATAAGTAGAACTGATAATGGCATTGTAACTGTCTATCAAGCCACGTGTTTGAGGTTGTTCACTGGGAAAACTTGAGTCTGACTCCAGCAAACGTAATATCCAGTGCAGTATCTTCACTGTCAAAATTTACCTTTTAGTTAAATGTCGTTGACTGTCAATCAGCGCTGTCACATTGTAAATATTGTTAGTGTAAATAGTGTAAATTCCTTGTCCTTGTTTATAGTCTGACTTTTACTTCTTTTTTCCTTCATAATGATGTTGATAGAGCTTGAAGACTCTGCATGTTGCAACCTGCTTACTTAATTTTTTACTTAAGTTTTATGCTCTTATCTATTTTAATGCCTTTATTTGATATTCCTGATGCTATTCTGTGTATAAGAGCAACTGAAACAACTGAATTTCCCCTTGGAAAATTAATAAAGTATTTCTGATTCTGATTTAGTGGCACAGTTGGAGTCAAGGGAAGGCTAAAGTTTAACTGAAGTAAACTGCAAATATTTGTCTTTTCCTGCACCTCAGCTGATTTATTCTTCAGATTTAAAGAGGAAATTTCCTTGTAACAGCACCAGCACATAACAATCTTGTGTACTGAAGGTAATATCAGCTTGCAGTGTGAGGGGGTACACCGTGTTCTACATTATTCTTCATTTTGAGAGCAGCCTCAGTCTTTTAAGGTGACATACAGCTCGCAGAACAAACCCAGAGCTTGAATAATGCTGCTTCATATGAGCAGGCAAACTTTGTGAGTGCAAAACTTAGCCCGTTACACACATCTACACAACCACACGCACGTCTGCACAGAGCCTCCAGCGTTCAGGGGACAGTCAGGAGACGGAGGAGAGGAAAACACAAGAAAACGAGGGATCTCTTCTCTTTCTTCCTCCGTAACTTCTTCTAACTTTGTGTGAGTTTCCTCCTCTGTCTCCTCGCATGAATTTGCATGTGAGGAGTCTGAGGATCTTCCCGGGGAGGCCGTCCTTCTGCCGTCACAGCGCTACTTTCCCAGTCTCTATTAAAACAGGCCAAATTTATTACCAAAGTTTCTGAAACAGGATTTCTGCAGTACAGCAGAGGATTAGGACACTCCTGCTTTAGGATCAAATTGCAATAATTAGGTAGAACACGGAGCCAAAATACGTGGAACATGCTGGAACTTGACACACACACACTCCCTCGCACACAAATCAAGAAAAAATATTCCATTTCAGGCAGATTCTCGGAATGAGCGAAATCCCGGATACTGCGGGGCCTTTTCAGCGTCGCCAGTTAATCTCCTCAAGGAGAAATGCAAGATGACAATGGCAAAGCACCTCCAATAATTGGTTCCAACAGGCTTACCGTATTAAAACCTGAAATGAGTTCTTCCCCTTTTAAGTATGATCCATTATTTCAATCCGGGGGAGAAAATTCTGTCTTTGAGAATATTAATAACTCCCGAACCACGCACTTACATGAAAAAACAGCCCCCTCCCCCTCCTAAAAGCTGTGTACCTGGCACCGCGGCAAAGGTCCCACCAAGGACGGGCACTTGAAAGCCTCGGTCCTCCCTCTTTCTCCGTCTCTCTCCCCCTCTCAGGCTTCAAAACCATCTTGAAGAAGACCTTGAGGCCCCCTTTGTCGTCTTCCCTTGAAACAAAACAAATAGAATTCAGGTCTTTTGATTGGCTTTAGCGCGCAGATCTCGCCGACGTCTGCCTCCCGTCATGTGAGCCAGAAGTTGTGACTTCAGAGGAGAGCCCCGGCGCTCCTTTCTCTGCATTGAAATGAGACCGGCAGGTCTTGAGAGGATGTCTGCTAACTTTCTTCACACATCCAACCTTGTTACAAAATACAGCGCGTGTTAAAAACTTAATGCAGTCGTCGCTTTTACTTTCTGTGCAGCAGGAGTTATTATACCGTCCTAGAAAATACACCTTTTCTCCACCATTGTTTTCAGTCCCTGACAGACTGCAGGAATATTTGAATATTTTTGATTATGTTGCAGAGAAGAATCCCTCCATCCCGAGGGAAATCTGAGTTTGCAAAGGCCAGGACAGAAGCAGCAGATGACACGTTGCTTTCTTCGTTTTTGTGCATGAATTTACGCCCCTTCCTTTTCTTTGCACCTCTGCAGGAGCAAACAAGAAGTCGCCCTCCCGCTGTTTTGACCCCCAAAAAACAGTAAAGATATGAGGGAGAAGTGTGATGAAAAGAGGGAGAGAAAACATTAATAAAAACATCAAGCGCGGGCATTTGTTGTTCGACTGCTGTGTACATCTTTACACAAGCTTGCATCATTATGGTTTGTTTAGTCTGCAGATCAAGCCAAAAATTGTTCAGATCACCAGGCGTCTGAAAAGCTTTTAAGCACTTTATTCGGATAAGCCCTCTTTGATATAAGATCCATGCACGGGCGCAGGAAAACCGCCGAGATAAACACAACAACTGACATCTGCTAAGCAACTTTTTCTGCTTTTTTGAGGGGCGATGTTGCCAGCAGAAATCATCTGGTGTTTTTGTAATGGGGACCAGGTTTCATCGGTTTCTCTTACCTCTCTGACACGAACACAGTCTGTTCTACCTTTTGATGAGATGTCATTTAATGCAGAGCGTCGTTGGGGGTGAAATGACAGGAAGGCTAATTATTGGCTGCAGAGTAAAGCTGAGTTTGGCAGCAGACGAAGAAGAAAGTCGACTCCAAAGCCTCTAATGATGCTGTTTGATATGGATGCTAATATTATTGCTCTCTAATAGAGCCAGGGACAACTTTTTGGAGGAAATAATTCAAGTATTTATTGATAGAAGAGTGAATATAAGCCCTTTTTTTTTATCAATATTCATGTTAAAAATGTGTCCATGGAGCAGGTGTGTCTGGTTGTCCAATGTAGGGTTGTGTGATATCTCAACAAAATGATCACGTCAAAGGTTTGGCTCATAGATCGATATTTCTCTTCTTAATTCAGACCCTACCTTAAAAACTACTGTCACAATGCACTAAGTGTTTACGCTACCATTGATTTGAGGCCCAGTACAACGCAACGCAGGCTGCTAATAGTCCAAAAGAAAGGAACAAAATACACCTTTAGAGATAGAAAGATAGATAGACTGATAGACAGACAGACGGATGGATTTAGTAATTATGATCTCTTTACGCACTTCTCTTC
Source organism: Cetoscarus ocellatus (assembly GCA_037902135.1). Classification (NCBI taxonomy): domain Eukaryota; kingdom Metazoa; phylum Chordata; class Actinopteri; order Labriformes; family Labridae; genus Cetoscarus; species Cetoscarus ocellatus. Next base: position 204,735 of record JBAMNC010001156.1, read on the forward strand.
AGAGGATGACAGGCCTCGTTAAGTTGCTTCACTTTCCACTGCAGCCGATTAACAATCCTATTTCTACAACAGCAGTGGATTTTTTACTTCTATCTCCTTGTGTCAAATTTTGCTGACAGGAGTGGCACCTGGTGTGGTCTTCTGCAGCTGTAGCACATTTGCATGTTGTACATTTAGAAATGGCTGTTTGAGTTGCCTGTGATCTTGAATCAAGTCATTGTCACCCAGAGAACTGCAGCTCACTGGATATTTAACTTAAAAGTACTTAAAGTATAACTTAAAGGAAACAGATCTTTAAAAAGCAGAGGCGTCAAACTAAACTGATGGAACGAGGCATCTCTGTGAGAGGAGTCAGTTTATGAAACTAAAAAATCTATATCAAACTTCATATTTGAAATTATAATAAAGCCATCATGTCAAGTAGATACGATGAGATCTGAAAGAAAGTTTTGTCTGTCTGTGTCGTATTTTTTGAACCTTCTTTTTCAGATAAAGTGTGAATTGAATCCATGTGTCTTATAGAGGGAAGTGAGGGCGTCTTTGTTTAGCTATCTGATTTGAAGTGTTTGTGTTTTATTATCTACATTGTTTCTTAGCATCTTGTAAATAAGGAGCAGATCATATTATTATCATAAGATTATTCTTCTTTCTGCTCCATTTCATTTATTACTTTTGGTTTTGGCTTGTTGTGAAATAAACATTGAAAATGAAATAACATTAAATATTTCGTCTTTTCCAGATCATTCTCTGTCATCCCTGGAAATCCTTGTTGATCAGCGGGATTCTGCAAATTTTCAGACCAGTTCATCCATTCAGCATTTAAAGTCACTTAAATCTCCATCCTGATGCTCGGTTGAACTTCAGTTACAGCCATGTGATTGGTTGATTAGCTCTTTGTGTTAATAAGTGTAGCCAATAAGGTGCAAATATGACAAAGTACGTTCGGTCAAATGTTAGGAAAATCATTCCTCATGTTCTTACTATTCAACCAAAATTACGACTAGATTTGTGCTCACCTTGATAAAAGCGTAGACACAGTACAAGAATGCTGCTGATCAGCAGGAGAGGTGCTGGAGCTGCAGTTTCATCGTCAGTGTGCACATAGAAAGGCTCCCTTGAGAGCATAAAGCTCATATCATGACAACATTGGTATTTTTAGGCTCAGGTGATGCAGTTCAAGTGTATAAAAAGCGTAAATACTCTGTTTTACACTCCCATCTCCCAGCAGCTCTCCACAGCATTGTGTCTTTATGGCTCCATCCTGCTGCTTAACACAGCGCTGAATGTAAACAGGTAATTTTATTCAGGCTCATATAGACAAACAGCAGGACGGCTCTCCCCATAAACGACTCCTCCACCACTGAGGTCTCATCCAACTGTTCAGACCCGGCAGACGGCGCGAACACGGCTGTGTATTAACATCCTGAGAGCGATTAAACACGCGGTGGCTGTGTGCGCTGTTCTCTGCCTTACACCAGGTAGGAGGTGTAACGGAGCGAGATCATTGGCTGCACACTCCGGAGGGTAATCGGCCATGTTATCTGCACACAAAGAGCAGGGGCTCCGCCGTGCACAGGTGCTGTCCTCAGCTGTGCCGTGTTGGTTAATTGAGTGGATCTCTTATTTCTTACTCTCCTATAGTCGCAATTATCCTCTGGCACAGGACCGCAGTCGGCTGCTTATGGCCTACGAGTCTGGGTGTTAACAGCAGCAGAAACCCGCGAGTTCAGAGGATTATTACAGATGTGGTACAACACGGTGCCTGTTTCAAAGTGAAATAGAGACACAAAGATGCATAAAGGGCGGGGTCCACACATCAGGATTTTATAAATCTGAAGAGACTTTTTATTTGTTAGAGACCCCAACCATGAAGATCAAAAATCAGAGACTGAACAGTTTTGATACTGTGTGTGGTGTGCTTCGATAATCTCATCACAGCACACCACACACATAACCATTCTGTCCCGCCACTGATATAGAATCTAGTCCTCCAAGACAGAAATCTGATCAAACGTGATCTAACAAAAATCAAGAACAAGAAACACAGCAACAACCATAAATGTTGTCCATGGCAACAACCGGAACCACAACACGCAACATGGGAGAGGACATACGAGAAGAGGGAATGATGGTGGTCTTAGGACTATTTTTGACGGAAAATCACGAACTACAAAAAAGAAACACCTGTGAAAAAAATCCTGGAGACAGCGTGAACTCGTGAGCTGGTCCTTCATTTCTGAGCTCCACCAGACTTTATGTTTCAGGTCGGCCATGCTTGTTTTTATTTACGCCTGCTTCCTCGCTCCTCAGTCTTGATTGGCTACATTCATGTCACAATTCACGGAGTCATGACTCAGGAGTCGTCGGCTTTCCCCAAACACATGGAGATTTTTGGGTCAGAAATATTGAACAAGTTTAATATTAACGATTGTCAGCCCGACCCGTTTCAGAGCTGATTATCAGGACAAATTCACTCTTAACACACCTCAGACCACAGGATAATCTTATAGGATAGTCTTATAAAACAGAAGATAATCTGGAGTTTGCCATCCTTGGTGGGGGAGGAGGAAAGTCAGGACAAAAACAGCTTAATAATCTTTATGTGTGTACCCTGCTTAAGCGAGACGTGACTTATGACTAAACAGAGAACTGGATGTCATTCTCAATGATTTTGTGTTTGTTGGTCCATTTTTGCAGATACATGTTGACCAATAAAAGGTCTGAGGCAGAGCAGCAATGCCAAAAACTCTGCAGTTCCTTGAGTGTCCACTCCTGCAGGCTCCAAAAGCTGAAAAGCAAAGTAATTCAGCCCAACGCTGCTGCTATGACAGAAGACTAAAGCATGTTTAACGCTCAGAACAAGCAGGTTTTGTTTCTTTAACTCATTCGTTTATGTGAATGTTTGCATGTATAGATTAGAGATGATTAACAGGTGAGTATGTTGTAGCTGCTTGTTTGTCTACTTAAGGCTTGCCTTAATTCCACCTCTTTCTCATTTCAATTTAGTTCAGACCAAAAAAAAATTGTCAGGTGTTTAAAGTAGCCCTGTGATTGGCTGGCGACCAGCCCAAGTTGTACCCAGCCTCTCTCTGAAGACAGGTGGGATAGGATCCAGATTCTGCAACCCCAAAAGGCGATTTGGTACAGATAATAGATGGATAAACGGTCTGAGACAGGACTTCATCCATCATCAGGCTTCAAAATGCTGCTTGAGATCCTGTTGGTTGACATCACAGAGACTATGGCCACGCTTTAGACACCTGTTCCCAATCTGGGGAAGGAGGCTTTGTCATCTTCAAGAGTCAAAATGTGGTTTTCATATGTTATCAAAAACAATAATAAGAGAGGGAATACTTTCTTTAAGAGACTTTACAAAAGAGTGTGCGTGTCAGCCCAGTTTATCTTGATATTATCCATGACAACAACTTGGACTAGTGTTTTATTTTATTATTTTTATGTGGCTCCAAGGAGCATTGCTCAGCTCCTTGTTGGTACAACTAGGGAGTCTCTGAGGAAAAAAGCAAGGGTACCCATGGTTAAGAGAGTCCAAGCAACAATCTTGAACACATGAGCTTTATTACCTCTTCATAGGAGAGTCAAAATACTGAGTTAACACCTGAAATAGGAAAACCAGATGACTCTACATAACATTTTTTGTGACAATTATATCTCTCTACGAGGGATGTTTTATAACCAAATCTTGACAATACTGTCACCAGTTTACTGAGCCAGTGAACTGATCTGAACAGACACTAATAGATGCAGACTTGTGCCTTGAGATTTAAATAAAATGGCAGAAATCACAAGCACGAAAACTCCATGCACGCCATGAAGAAATCAAGCTTTTTAAGAGCTGTTTGTTCCTTTTTGGCTGTTGTTGGAGGACTAAAATCTTATTTTGACGCACATACATCAGTAAAAAGTTATTACAAACAGGAGAAATGAGCCTCCTGAATGTTATGATGAACCTGACATGACCAACAAAACTACTAGTGAACGATTTACGAAACAACATAATTCAAACCCACAACATCAGGGACCAATACTGACCCTACAGAAGCTTGTATAGCCTACTAAAGTTTGGCTCTGCAACCTCAAAAACTGTCATATCGATGAGTTTCAGAGAATAAGATCTATGATGCCTTGTGAGGAAGCTCAGGCCGAGTGCATGTGCAACACGCCACGCATTCTGGGAAATGTAGGAAATGAGTGATAAAGTAGATTCAGAGGAAAAGCAGGCTTTACCTCACAAACCGATGACGCAGAGCCTCATAGTAGCAGCATGAATGATTGATGATTTTTGTTTCTATTTTTGTGATTTAGTCAAACACGCTGTACTCTATTCATGTCCGGTGTCAGCGTGCAGTGCCGTACAAACCTCTATTCTCTCTCTGTTTTTGTCAGCGATCACACAAACCCACTCTGCGTCTAAAGTGGCCCTGATTGCACCGGGGCGATTCAGCACCACCTTTCTTTTTAACGCCGCGCCTCCCTCCTTCCTGCCTGCACAGCGGCCGAGCTGTCATATCATATCAGGGCGTCGCAGGAGCAAGATAATATGTCAGATTAAATATGTATGGGTGAATTAGGGCTATCTCAAGTATTATATCATTTAAATTCAAATCGCTCCATCGCTCGGCACCAGCTCATTATGACGCTTGAGAAATTAGCAGATAAAAACACAGTCATAAGGGTCTGATATTAAGGCTAATTTACCCCCTCCTCTTCATTTTTCTCCTCTTTCACACTCTTAACACTTTATTGTAGGAAATGAAAGAACATTTACCTATCAAAGCTGGGAATTAGGAGTTTTGTTTCACGCTGAGACGTCCACCTTTTGAAAAATCAGGACTCTGCAAATTAAACTTCAAAGTGAGAGGAATATTACCAAAGCTGTTATTTCTGCAGACCGCTCTCATGTTTTAAGGAACAAGCAGATTTCTGCACAGCGTGAGGCACAAGCTCGTCTTTTTATCTAAAATGTAGATAATAACTGAGGTAGTTCCCCCCTCCAGGTTAGGAAACCTGAATTCTTTGACAGCAGGTGGATTTTTTTATGTTTGAATGGTTTCATCTGTCACATATTCCAGGATAAATAAAGAATACAGGCACATTATGAGTATCTATGCTTGAGTATTTGCTTGTTTGTAAAAAAAACAAAAATTAACTTCCATAAATACACAAGTAATCACCACCATATATAGTGCACTTTGTTCAGAAAAGCTTTGAAGTGGGTTTAAAGATGGTTGGATGATGTGTCATGGTGAAACGTACTTCCTGAAAAAATGTAAGAAGACATCAGAATAAATCTGCCAACAGGTACAAGCAGAAATGTTTTATCTGCCTAACTTTATTAAGAAGCAAAACACGTAAGGCAAAGTAGAAGTGTTCAGAGGGCACAAACCTCCACCAAGGCATTTATTAGTCGAGTTTTTAGTAGGGATGCACAATATTGGATTTTTGCTGATATTTCTAAACTCATCATCTCCAACACTGATGTTTTTCTTCAAGAGCACAAAGATGCATAACAAGAAAAACAAAATTTAACTCCTGAAAAACTGAAACTCTGGTGCTGGTTTGGCAGAATGGTAAACAACCAGGCACGAGCCACATGCATGCTTCTGCCGGCCAGGGTTTGAAGGTTCGAATCCAGCATGTGGTCTATCCAATGTCTCTCTCGCTCCAATCAATAAAGGAACAAAATGCCCCAAAAAATAATCTATAAAAAAAAAAACAAAAGAAAAAAATGAAACTCTAGATTTTTCAATGTACCCATGCAGCGACGAGAAGGTCATGCTTGACGGTGCATTTTTGGCCATATTATTGCCAATATGAATGGCCAATATATAAGCTGTAAATACAGGCAAAAATGTAACTATCTGCTGTTATCGATGTTTATGTTTCTAGGTCAATATCTGCCAAAACTTAGCAAGAAAATCGTGTTTCCCTAGTTACTGGCAAAAATGTCAAAAAACTGCTCTTTCTTGCCAAGTTAACAAATCCTTGAAAAAAATCCTGAATCCGAATCCTGATTGTGATCAGCACCAAAAACTAATCACATATTCTTTCTACTGAGGCCAAAATTAGCGCTGAAAGATTTATTGTTTTTAGATCGAAATCGCAATTTCAGACAACGCAATCATGTGATCACCAAAGCTGCAGTTTTTGCAGCTTTCCTGACTGACCCAGGATCTGTTGTGTCAACTATTTTACAAATGTGCATTTACTGAAGTGCTGGTAAGCAGGTCGACAACACAAAGCCTCTGTTTAGAGTAGAAGTTGGAGTATCCCTTAAATAATGACAACAGACTATCTATCATCAATATTCGTTGATGAATAATGTGTACTGTGCTTTTGGTCATTGATTTCCTTACTGTTGTCTAGACTGTAAACATAGTGAATATTGTACTGAAGCTGAACTGAAGAAAATTGTGGATCAAATTGAAATCGCAATATCTGCCAGAAAAATCACAATTACATCTTTTCCTAAAATCGTTCAGCCCTAGCCAACATTCTCGGAAAATTTCATCGAAATTTGTTCACAACTTTTGAGTTACTGAGACATAAAAAAGTATTTATAATCACAAATAGGATCAGTTTCGTCCGTCCAATGATGGGCCACATGTAAACAAATGTAATCAGAGCCTCTTTCTGACTCTGCTTGTTGAATATCAAATAAACCAGCAGAGAGAACAGATCATCCTCCCAGGTCACGTGACATGACAGGATTCTGTTACTGTTCCAACACGAGGAACATTTGTCAAAAAAAGCCCGAGCATCTCTCCTTAGTGAAGGTCAAACAGCATGTGTAACAGCTTAATAATAAAGTCCGCGAACAAATTACCGGCGTGGCTGCGCGGTTCAGCTGGGTACGGCGTCGACTCCTTAAGGTGAGGTATTAGCAAAGCTTATTTATTTTCATTTCCGCAGCTTTTATTTGCTCCTTTCCCCCTGTGGTAAAGCAAAGGCTGATTTCTGCCATGATTCCCTCCTTAATTTTAATACCCTTTTTACTCATCACACAGACATTAGACCCCCCCCTCCCCTCATCTCTCTGAAATAATGTAACTCGGGCTCACACAGGAACACGGGGCGACCACGGGGAGGACTGTAAACTAGCTCTCTTCCTCTTTTTTCTCCTCCCTGCAATTAATTGGTGTACAGCCATGTGCATATATGATAACAGAGGATTTCTTCCCTCCCCCGTCTCCCCCGTACACACACACACCTCCCCAACAAGGAAAAAGGGAGGTTAATTAATGTAAGGGGCTGCCTGTTCACCGAGATGCTGCAGAGTTTACTACGCCGCTGCTGCCCCCGCCTCCTCCTGCTCCTCTCCATCATCGCCCCCCACCTTCCTCCCTCCATCCCCTGCCGCCTTAAGAGCCTTGATTCTTCGCTAATGACCTAGTTCTTTTAATGAGCGGTATTAACCCCTGGCTACAGTCGCCCAGGTCTTAATTGTCAAGCCGGGCTGAAGCGAGGAGACGAGTCCCCTCGCCCGTCAGCAGGTAGAAGCGGAGAGGGCGGCGCGCTGCATTAGCACGCCTCATCACCAAGCCTCTGGAATAAATAATGAAAAAATAAATAAAGAAGGTTGCTGAGGAAACCGGAGGACACCATCATCAACTATCCTCGCCCCATGTGATGATCACCTTTGCCCCCCTTACCCTCCTTCACCCATCGGACTCCTGCTGCGTGCTACAGTGTGTGTGCGCCTGGTAGAAAAACATAAAAATATAATCAGAGAGTATCTGCTTAAGAAACCTGCAAACTCATTAAGACACATTCGGAAAAATTTAAGAGAGAGAAAAAAGGCTGCAGCAGACCGGGTCCTTTCATTTAACGAGAGAGAGAGGAAAAAAAAAAAACGTGATTAAAAATTCTCCTTTATGTTGCACCCAAGAGGTGTGTTTTAAAATTCAAACACTATTTACTATTAAGCACAATATAAAATAAATCCAATAACGAGATATAGAAATATAGACACCTAATTAGTGCGAGGACGCCGCAGCACAGAATCATGAAACACTAATGGCTTTAATGAAGAAAAAGTCCAAAATAGATTCACCAGATTCTCTCAGAAACATGTCAGCAGACGCCAACTGAGACTGTAACGTCCAAAATACAGGAGACATTTAGAGATCTGTCGAACTTGAAGTGGAAAAAAAACATGGCAATGACTCAAAACGCAATTATAGTGTTCTCAGGATGTAAGCTGTTTTTGTGCAAAAATGAAACACTTATATGATTTTTGAGGTTTTGATCATCAAATCATCATTGTTCTGATACAATATAAGAAAAATAAGTGGATTTTCCTTGTTTCTTGTTGCAACTACCCTTGCAGTGCAGCTGGATCAGCCTAATTCATTGTCTACAATCAGGCAGATCCACCTCGCAAAGCTCCAAGCTGGAACGATTGAGCTCGATCTGCAGGAGTGTGATGACGGCGAGAAGCGACTGCAAGCTTTGCACAATGAATGCTCGTACAGAGATTAGCATAGATGCTAACTGCTTCAGTGGCAGGTATGTCAGAACATGACAGTTAAGCAAGTAGCATCCATCTACGACAACATCCAACTGGCCTGTAATAAAAGTGACTGACAGCATGATCGTCCAATCACATTCTAGAAATGTCTTTAAAAAGGTTCTGCGCTCCCCAAACACTTTCTGTGAATATTAAATATATTCTGACTAACATATATAGCATGTCAGGGTCACAGGTAACTTTCTTTACCAAAAAAAATGTGATTATGAAAAATACTACCACTTATTTAGACAAGTTTAAGAGAAGAACCCTTACACCGGAGCATCGTTGACAAAATAAGGCTTATTATATATCATATGTAAGTGTCTAAACTGCCCATAAGAACTGCAACGCGAAGCAGCGCAACACTTTTACCATCTTGATTTAGCCCTCCATGTTCCATGTCGACGCGGAAAAGGAGTAAGCAAAGAGGGATATTGACGAGGGGCTGGAGGGATATTTTAGGGTGATTTCTTCGACTTTTCTCACCCAGAAGAGCTTTTTTATCTGTTTGACATAGCAGAGATAGTAAAGCATTGATCTTGTTCTGTGAGTGAAATGATTTACTTTCACTTTCAGCACAAAGAGTGAAACTCTGCTGTGTATTGACGAGCCTATGACGAGTCTAATTCTTGTCAAAATAAAGCACCTCATGTCCATTTCTCCAACTGTACATTCGAATCATCTGATGTACTGTTTACAAGGGAAAATATAGACAATAGAGGTACATTTTTGATGGATGCAACATCAGCTTGGGCAAGGCGTTAGTGTCAACATTGCCAATTCATGCACTCCTGAATCGAGGGATAAAAATAACTTGAGTTACAGTCCAAACTAAGGGCTGAATTTACTCATTCTTCAAACTTTTCAGGCTGTGTTTGTGTAAGTGTGCCATCACTGCAGGAGCCACTGAATGGGCACGACCTTTGTGCTCACACTACACAACTAAATCATGACAAAAGTCACCCTCCCACATTTTCCCAGATTTAAGTCGCGTATGTCTAAACTTCAGCTGTTTCTTTCACACAGTTCAAATAAACAGACAAAGATGCTCTTGCTGTTGCACAAACACTATGAATCAACAACAATTTGTGGCTAAATCATGTAAAATATCTCCTTCAGTTCAAGTTTGAGAGTCAGCTCATGGCTCTGCTCTCACTGTGTTAGTGACTGCAGTTGTACAGCCAGAATATTAAACATGTCAGAAATCTACATTGCAGACAAACACTGAACATTTGGGCTCAAATCCGCTCCATCTTCAAAACTGAAAATTGTGTCAAAACAGCCTTAAAATCACACAATGATTGGACGATCCTTGATCCTTTTTCTTTGGTGTAATACAAAAAACAAACAAGAGTAGTCACCATAAACAAACACATGCATATACCAAAAACAAAAGAAAACAATCAAGGTAAACCGCTGACAACATCCTGCATGTGCAGCAAGTCCACATGCTCGAAGAGGATGAAGAAGAAGTCTAAACTTCTTTAATCCTACCCCTTTTATTACCACATCCTACAGTGATTTTTTAATTTTACATATTTAAAATATTGACAAGATTCAACCACCTATTTAGGAGCCAGTGTTCCTATACAATGTCATAAGCTACTTTTATACAATTACAAATATAATATTTCACCTATAATACTCAATTTCTATAAATATAATCCACCCCTGCTCAAACACAGAAAAAGACATAATCAATACAATATATTTTTATTTTCTGAGACTCTTCATCCTTATATTTAAAGACTGAGTTTTGAATATTCTTTTAAATTTGCTTATTTAATGGTTCATAATGTAAAACACCCAGTAAAGTGCAATCTATTCAGCATTAACATATCGGTGTATACAGCTGTGACCTGCCCTAAATCTCATTCGGAAACACAATCTACCCAAAATGTGAAGCATTGCCCTGCCCTAAGAACAAGTGTCTAACAAGAAAGGAGAAACTTTGACAAACTAGGGAGCGGTCGTCTTGGTCCTGCACCAATTGAGACGAGGTCAGGCAGATTAACCGCCCTCGATGACCAAATATGGGCGTGTGCCGCACCCTTGTACTCATTGTGTTAGGAAATGAGTCCATTTCCCATTAGGATGCTGCTGCTCGGCCTCTACAGCTGAGAGTATTAGCAGCAATAAACCTCACTGTCAATCTGCAGGAGGGCGGGGGCATTGGTGTGTGTGTGTGTGTGTGTGTGTGTGTGTGTTTGTGTGTGTGTGGGGGCTGCACTGTCAGTTCATTTGTGTGGATGTTGCAGGAGAGTGTGTACATGCAAAGGAGTGTCATTGTGCATGTCTGAAGAGCGTGCGTGTGCCTGCAGACTCGGCCGGTGGTGCCGGGTCTGCTGCTGCTGAAGTGACAGCCCGTCGGTCAGATCAGGGGAGGGGAGACCTTGACCCGAGCTGTCCAACCAGCATCGAGCCCCGCAGCACTGGGACCAGTATGACAAGGGCAGTGGGAAGGGCAGCTCCTCGCTCACACACAGCAAACCGCTGCACACGCTGGAGCTCGAGACAGAAAAGCCTCAAAATAAAACTGTCAGTGCTCCTCAAAACACAGGAACACTTCACAGCTGGGAGAAAAAAGCCCAAAAACAAGGAATTATGGTCACACGAGCCAATCAAACACTCAATTATTCACCTCACGGGTTCATAAATGTCGATTAAAAAGCCGTTTAGCATTGAAAATAGCAGAGTACACAAACCTGGAGCCTGCAGGTCTGATGTGATGTTCCTGTTTGTTCCTCATGAGTGCGTTTGTTTCTCGGCGCTCGAGGGGACACGTCTGACAAACCCGTCGCCACAGGACGAAATGCATCATCATTCGGTGGTGAAGTGACTGTTTGGCCTCTCCTGCCTCGATCCGACCTGCTGTTTATGTCATGGAGGGCCATCCAAGGTGGGTCTGGGGAAAGTAAATGGATGATGTGAGATATTCTGATATTTCCAAACAAGACTCAGGGTAGGACAATATCAGGTTGACATATATTTTGTGTTTCCTTTGATTTTGTGCCTCTTTGGTTGGTAAGGCAACAAAAATAGACATTCACACCAACACTGTGAGCCTTTAAAACTGCCGTCATGTGTCGTAATCCTGATGGGTGCAGAGCTCAGTCTTAATCTGCATATTTCAAACAAATAGCTAAAGTTGGCGAGGCCCACTTCACGCAACAGAGTGCAGTGAAATTGGTACTGTGACCATTTCTGCTTCCTGTTTTTACTCCCAAGACAAAGACAGGGGCCACAAGTGATGCATGATATTATCACATCAATATCTCTATCAGCAGATATTTGCCTGAAAAGTTGATTTTCTGTATACATTAGGCCTCCCAAATTGGCCATAAATATCCTGTAAATTGGCTGTAATTTTAGCAAAATGTATAATCGACCACAAAGGTTCACCTCATCATTAATGAATGTCCACTTTAATGAATCAGAAGTTTAATTTATTACAGAAGAAAATGTTTTTCTTGCTTCACATCTGTTTCCAAGAAAGACATGGTCAATTTTAGTACAGTGGGGGACTAAAAATATCAGCATATCTGATATCAGCAGAAATCCAATATCGTTCATCCCTGGGAGCGACCCATCTTCTAAATATTCAGGAGAGTTGAGAAGGTTACCTCAGTTAAGTTGGGTAATTACGAGCATTTGTACCATTTTGACAGTGTGTACTGTCGGATCGATGGGTCCTGTTTGGACTTGGTCAGCTCGATGTAGTACTGTCAGATTAACCAAACTCTTGTGGCGTAAATGTGGTTACCTAACTGTTGCGACATGAATATTGTTGGCCTATAAGGCAGCTAAAAACAAGCTTTTAACATCAGTTAAGTAGCGTGGAGAGACCAAAGTATAAATAAGTTAATAAGATACGTTTGATCATTTAAGCCGGAAAAAATGATCAATATTTTGAGTCTACAACTTATACTTTTTGATGCCATGTATTTTTGTTGCAAAAACTTTTTCTTGTTGCCTCACACCATAAATAGAAATGTTTTATGTTAATTATTTCAGCTTAAACTGATCAAAACAGGGTTTTTGTTCCCTATAACCCACCCTTAATCCAAGGTAACGTTTGCCTACAGATGATCCTCCCAAATTGCTCCAAAAACACAGCCCCCATCCTTAGTCCAGCTCAGCATCAACACTGCTCTCTTGGCGTCCCCTCAGGTTAGACAAAATGTGCCCCCAATTTGGACGTCAGTCCTGTCCTTCAAATCCTCTCTACTGTACTTTATGACCTAAAATACCAACCTACAGCTCAAAACAGCTCAAGCACCTGTGATAACATGGAGTGGACATGTTTGATATCACTTTAAAATGATGTCCTGGGGCAAAGAAGTCTTAGAAACAAGGTCAATGCAGACTCTGGATGATCTCATGAGACCTAAAACAAAGCTGCAGAGATGAGGTCCTTCAGTTTAAATGGTGGTTGAGGATGTTCACACACAATCAGAGTGTCACTTTCTGTTTTTTGCTTGTTATTTGCATTGTTGTATGTTTTAATCAGCTGTGGACAGAAGTATCATGTAAGATCTGGTTCTTCGCCTTTGATTGCAAAATTGCAGCCAGATTTCGCTAGATTCTTGCCAATCAACACCCCTGATTTTATCAGTTAAGACCTCAATCTGAAGAATATTTTTTATTTTGAACAAAGTCAGGGATGTTTTAGATTGCAAAACAATGAGAAAACAATGTTGTACTGTTCACTTATACTGCCTATGTGAGTTATTGTGCAGAAGAAAAGAGCAATCAGAATTATCCACAAAGTTAAATTTAGAGAACACACCAATAGTTTATTTATTAAATCAGGATGAAATAAAAGAACTCCGTACATGACTAATTATGTTCAAAGCCAAAAACAGAGTTTTACCAGAAAACCTACAAAAGCTATTTGTGTTTACTTCAGAAGATGAAAGTCATAGAAGATGTGATTTTAAGCACCAAGTTACTCGTACTAATGAAAACAAATGTGTATTTTGGTTGTTGGTGTAAAAATATGGAATTCCCAACTACAAGATTAAAAGGTTGTACAGATACTCATCGACTTAAAAAATGCACAAATGCAAAAAGAAATTGTCAATATGCACTGGAAACTTAAACTGGACTTTGTTTTTTCTTGTTGTTAAAATCAAAGTGTTGTCGGTCTAGTCCATTGAAAATCAACTGTATGTGATGTCAGAGCTTTTTTCTGTTTTTTATTGTTCAAGTAGGGGGCAGACAAATATAAGAAAAGGTGTCTTCTTGCTCCTTTCCAATCATGGAGGTGAATATTAGTAAATGTATGTTATCCACTTTCAAGTAAGAAACAAATAAACTAAACTAAATTTAACTAAACTAACGTCACCAAAATAGGAGCATATCATCATGTATTAGGGCTGGGTATAGTTAAGAACCTCATGATTCAATTCAATTTCGATCCTTTAGGTTGCAATTCAAATCAATATTGATGTAAATGATTCGATGTCAATTCACTAAGAAGTAGAAATACACAAATAACTCGAGTACCTGTTGACAATTTTTAAATAATTATTTTCATGCCCATGTAAACATATGTGGTATGTCACCTAATGTTATTGAGCAACAAAACATATAAAAATTAAAAAATCACACAACAATAACTTATTTGAGCAAATTGAGTACAAAAGAAAAAATGTGACAGTTCTGTATAAACACTGAAAAAGTCCACAGCACCCCCCACTGGCCAGGAGGTGAACTGATTTAGAGGATTTGCTGAATCGATGTTGAATTGGAGGGGATATTGCAATACATTGATGAATTGATATTTTTACCCACCCCTATCATGTGCCAAAGCTTTGTCGAAGTGGTTCTGTTTGACCTGTTAATGTTAGCATGATAATTTCAAGACTAGCTTTCTCAAGGCCCACTAGAAGATAAACAAATATGTCCATCCTTCCAAAAATATATTATGTTAGAGACAAAACAAAAAAACTGGAGGTGCTTGAGGTGCAAGCACATCTACTTTCAGGTGCAAAGTAATTGAATACCTCACATCCTGCCGTCTTGCGTCATGCTCTGTACCTTAATTCCCTGAACATAAAGCACCTTAAGAAGCTCGTGCTGCTCTCTGTGTCACATTGTTCACGATAATTCAGGAAAAAGCTGCGTATTCTCTCCCCGGCTCTGCTCTCCAGAAGCAATGACACTGCTGCTTTTGTGAGGTTTGTCTTCTAAAAGCAATAAACGAGAATATCCCGCCTGAATAGGGAGTCTAAGAACCTTCACGGTAAATTTAAGGGGGGAGCGGCGGATGCCTCAGGAGCCACCAAATGCCTTCCCTTAAGCCGATGGCATTCAGGGGGGAGTACGGGTGAGGAGGAAGTAGACACTATTTCCTCTAAAAAACTATCTTTCTTTTCTTACTTCTCCTCCTTTTTATTTCTGTTTTAAAGCAACTGTGAGTGCTGTCATTACCACCATCATCCCCGCTGCTATCATCATCATCATCACCACCGCCGCCATCAACATCATCATCCAGGCCCCTCGCTGTAATATCACCCGCTGTAATATTTCTCCCCCGTTGTCAGCGCAGGTTACAATCTGTAATCCATGACTGCCTCAGAATTAGAGCGTCCCCTGTGAGTTTTATTTTTCGCCTCGTTTCTCTTCGTCTTACGCCCCCTCCACCTTTTTTTTTTATTCCTGTTTTTGTTGTTGTTGCCCTGAAGGCTTTACCGATGCTCTGCGGCCCCGCCGTTTATTCCCCCCTAATCTCAGCCTCATCTCCAGGCTAGCTGTGACAGATGGTTATAGGCGCACAATAGTATTAAGAGTTTGATTTTTCTCCCCGTTTTGCCTCCGCTTCTGCCTCTTCCACTGCCTTTTTTTTTTTTCCTCCTCTGCACAACAAATAGCGATCAGACACAGAGGCCTGACTCCCGTGTAGGTAAACTCCGCTTTAAACGTCTCTGTGAGCGCCGTCTGTCTCCCCCGCTGTCAAATAACTCCTCACCTCCTCCTCCCTCTCCTCCTGCTGCTGTCGGCACTCCAAGGTAAGCTGCATTAACCTCGCTGACTGTTATTAAAAAGATGTATTTCCCCAGGTTTTCCCCCGCGCCTCCTCTCTTCTTCTTCTCTGATGTATTCACTAGACTGAAAACACACTTTTTTTTTTACTGCTCGCACACGTACAGAACAAACAAATACCGGGACAGCGTCATAAATTCTCAACGCCAGCCGCAGTCGGGCTAATTTCAATCCCGCCATCATTCCTGTCAGAAGAGAGCTGCCCGGATGATACATAGGGGTAAATAAGGCGGGTAAAATTAGCCCCTCCTGTCGTTCCCTACCTTTTTTACCCCCTGAGGCATCCTGGGAAATTGACTGCACGCTAGATTTTGAAAATTAGCCCCTTAATGTTGGCCCAGACAAACGGGGTTGGGCAGGGGGCCGGGTAATGCCTCGCCGGAGTCACCCACAACGGATTAATTACCAATTTTTCACCTCATTTTGCATTTTTATCATTGGTCATACATAAAGAATAAGGTATAATGGATGAATGGGTAAATCTGCAGGTAATGGGTGCACTTTTGACCCCTTTCAACTTACAGCTCCCTTGAAATTAAGCTTTACTTGAAAGAAAACCTGCATAACAACATGAACAATGCCTCTTACAATCATTACAGTGCAAAGAAAGGCATATATCACCATTCATGGCACACTTAGGCTAAAGAATCTCATTGTGAACACAGTCTGGAAGTTAAAATCCTCTGCCAGGTATCGATTTACTCCTCTTGCAAATTATAGTTTCTTCTTTTATTTACATTTGAAACGGAAACAAGAAATGAACAGGTTCAGTGAGGAGATATTCAGTAAAACTAAGGGTGTTTTTGAGGCCAACATGTTTGGTCCAGACCAAATGAGCTCTGGATCGCTTTTTTTGGAAAGTCCAATTGATTCGGGGGCGTGAAGGCTCACACAAACTCTGGAGTGGACAAAGAAAGAGGCTCTGGTCTGCCTGAAAACTCGGGTCTTGGTTCCCTTCTAATCATACCACAGTTTGGTTTGTGGTGAGTGTGGGAGCCGTGCAAACCAAACAAGGCCCAAACAATGGAAGCGAACCAAAAAGCATGTGAATGAAGTTGAATTTGGCCAAATGTCACTACAGATAGAAAGCTAACATAGCATTCACCAACAATATCAATCAGAGCGTGGCTAACTTTAGCATTGCGAGCACCCTGAAGCCTTCAGTCCTCTTGAAAGGCTACATCTGCTTTATTTTATGGCATAGTATACTCCCAAACTGCTTTTTTCCCTTTCTCTTCCTTTTATTTATTTATTTATTATTTAGTATTATTATTTTCTAAATCTGACTTATCTAGTTTTTATTTTTATGTTTGCTCAGTTTTTTCCCCTAAAGTCGATGTCCTTTTATCACAGTTTCAACACTGGCAGCTGCTGACGTGTTAAACTGAGCTATGATATGTTGTATGTTATGATGTAACATATTTTGTTGTGGACATTCAATATTACATTTTGGACAGTAAGATGTACTCTGTGTATCATGTATCAGGGACATAGGTGAGAGATGTATTTGCTGTGGCCAAAGTTTATTTTTTATTCTTATGTTGTACTGTATTGTTTGTCAGTGTGTTCAAAATTGGAAAGTAGAAAAAATTGTGAACTGAGTCTAACAAACTTTATATATGAAACAACCCACGGTGAAGCATTATAAGTACTCTAAGAATGAAGTGTTGACAAGCAATGGATGACCATGAGTCTCACTTACTTTCATCTTTGAAATAAGGAATGAACCTGAAGCTCCATAACCCTGACCTTCCACTTCTGAGCCACATAATCTAACCAGCTCATCCTCGGTCAGAGTGCAATAGCTTGAAGAAAACCCTCAATACACTCTTAAGGAATCTTGTTCACTTTCGTCTACCTCCATCTTTGAAAAGCTACCTCAAAAATCCAATCATTACATCCTTGGGTTACACTGGATGTTGGTGCAAGCTTTGATGAAAATCCTTCACATGCAAAAGATAAACATGGAGCCTGAGGACTTTGACCCTTGACCACTAAAATGTAACCAACTGATCCTCAAATCAGAGTGGACATTTGAGCACAGCCCTAAGAAATGCCTTGAGATATCACATTTAGAGAATGACAGACAGATGGACAAGGACCAATATCCTGAAATCATTACTGCCCTCCCTATTGTGGACCCATAAAATAAACAAACTCACCAATACAAAGCCGTGGGATCGAGTTCCTATTTCAGTTTATTTAGTGTCGGTAGCATCACATTTCAGCTGTAAACAGAGGCACCGACTGTTTGTTCTTGGAGGTAAGGCGCTGATTCAGCTCGTAAGCGAAGAGAGTTCATTCTTTAACCACATCATTACAGCTGAACGGCCTCCAGGTTTCAGTTTGGGCTTCGTTCAGGGTTCAGCGAAGGCCGAGGCAGAGCTTTTGTTTGGGATTGGAGCAGAGACCGATGGTTTGAACAGTCAGCCTTAAAAAAAAAGGGCAAACACAGACACGCTGGAGTCATCAGTCTATTCACAGTAACAAAGAACGGAGAGGTTTGTTCCAAATATAGACTCTGGTTATCAAGCTAAGGTTATTTCTTTTCAATGTTTGCAGCCATTTGAGGAAACTGTTCGAACTCTGCATCCACATCTCCTGTAAGGTGATGACTACAAACTGCACAAAGATTATGAGGTTGGCAGATTTCTTTGGAATCACCTCTGTTTCAGAGCCAGGTTGGATCTCATGCTTAAGGGACTGCACTGATGAGTCTTACTCCTGCAGCCCAGTAAGTACAAATTGTGTATACTCGATGAAATTACTGATCATTTTCCAAAAATTACAATCTTCAGACTGACTTTCCACCTTCCACAAACTTGTTTTACCTCTGCAGAGGTTTGAAACTGAAGCAGCGGGGGAAGAGGTGCTATCTTTCATAGGAGAAAAGAGTCGTCCATGTAGGAAAGTCAGGATGGATGTTTTTAATCTCCAAAAGATCAAGCTGCTTTCCCAAAGTATTAGTAAGAAGTAAACAAAGTCTGAGATGCCAAAGAGAGAAGATTTGATTGCCAGCTTTGGTGAAAAAAGAAATGACTGTGTAGACAGAGGAAATAACAGGCCCTGGATGCTGGTCCAGGTTCATACCAAAGAGAAGATGCTTAATATTCAGGACGGAAAAACAACAACAAGTATGGGAGAACTGGGGATAGCTGATTATGAAGGGTTATGGACTAAAACACAACTAATATTGAAAAGGCAGAAATAAATCAGGCTCAAAAGTGAATTAGCTGAAACTTGACAGGTTTTGAAGATGGCTGAAATTTACCAGGTCCTGAAACTGTCTGAATATGGATGGATTTTGGGTACAGTTTGAATCAGCTGGGGTTTGGACAGGCTTACAAACAGCAGGATGTGGCACTGGCGAACGACACAGTGGGGTTTTAGAAAGGCCTAAAGTATGGCAGGCTTTAAGGATGGCTAAAATTTGGCTGGTTGCTATGATGGCTGAAATATGGTGAGTTTTGATAGCGGCCAAAACATAACAAGTTTGAAGAAAGGCTGAAATAAAGCCAGCTGTGGTGAATGCTAAAATATGGCAGGTATTGGATGACACGGCAAGTTTGAAGAAAGGCCGTGGCAAACCAGGTATTTACTGTATGATAGGTTTGGGGAATGGCTACAACATAGCAGGTCTTGGATTGGCTGAAATAAAGCAGATTTTGGGAACAGGATGAATTATGGCAGGTTTTGTGAAAGGCTTATATGTGGCAAATATACAAAGGACTTGAATCTGGCAGATCTTGGGAAAGGCTGAAAATAATGGGTTTTGGTATTTGTGAAAATACAGTGGGGTATTAGGTGGGCCTACAATTTGGCCGGTTTAAGGGACGGTTAAAATATGTTTTGGTAGTGGCTACAACATTAAAGGCTTTTGGGATTGCTGATGTATGACAGTTTTTTGGGGAAGAAATGTCTAAAGAATAGTAATTTTGGGATTGGCTGAAATAAAGCAGCTTTTGGGAGTGGGCTGAATTATGGCAGGTTTGTGAATGGTTTCAATATGGCTGGTCTTCGGAATGGCTAAATGATGGTATGTTTTAAAAATAGATTGAGTATGAAAGGTTTTGGAAATTGAATATGTATTATTTTTGATTGGCTAAAAGTGGTTCACTTTTGTAGGGGCTAAAAAGGTTTAAACATGAATTTAGGACAGGTGGAAACATGGCAGGGCTGGGACTGGCTGAACAACGTCAGCCTATGAGAGTGGCTCAAACTGGAAGAGTTTGTAGGGGCTGAAATTTGACCATTGTTAGAATTTATAGAAATATAGTGGGGTTTAGGGAGGTCGAAAAATGTCAGGTTTTGGGAATGATTAAAGTACTGAAAGGTTTCGAAGTTGGCAGGTTTTGGAGTAAGATGAGTTGTCTTGTTTTGAATGTGGTCTGAATATTGTGGTTTTTGGGAAATGGATGTCTTATGAAGGGCTTTGAAATTCACTTTAACTTACCACTCGACCCTCTGGTTGTGCAAATTCTTAAAGAAAGAGTTATGTGATTTATCTTGACTTTCTGATGCTCAGTGATTTTTTCCCATTTGAAACTTGAAATTCAATCATTTGGTTTGTTAGAGTTAATACATGGATGTAAATATCACAATAAACGAAACTGTTCCAGATGATACTTGTATGACTTAAGCAGCCTCTCATGTGGGTTGGCTGGGATTTTTGCAGTCTGATATGGAGCTACAACAGATATATTGGTTCTGGAAGACATGGACTGATATATGTAAATCTTCCCACGGACTAATGATACAGAAAAAATTATTTTAGTGATTTAAAAAGCCTTCTCTGAGTACAATTGTAGTATTATGAGAGTCTTTTCAGAGTCACATCCATGTGAATTGGTAAACAATCCATGTAAGAATGTTTTTTTTTACATTTCATCTAAAAAGAAAAAAAAAAATCTGCAACATCCATAAATTCAAGATTAGTTTCCTCTCATATCAATAAACAACATTGTGGTGTGGCTCTATTGGAAGACAGACTGGAGGGTAGATTGGAAAAAGTTGCAACAAGTGACAAAACCTGAAATGACCACTATATCACGTTGGCTTTAACGCCCGGTAAAGCCTCTTGGGCTCATGTCAAATCCTTGAATACTTGATGCATACAACAGCTTTGGAAAAAACAACAAAATTACTTAAGACAGGAGGTAGACTGGCTTAAAATTGCAAATAGCTGATCCTTTAAGCTGTGTAGATTATTTTCTGCAACAACCAAAATAACACTGGATTACTGTTTGGTGAAATGTTGTAGATAAGTGTTTACAACTCAAATCATAGGTAGTAGTAATTTCACCCCTTTGAAATCAAGTATCCTGATATATAGGGCTTTACTGGGTGATTGATAGAAAGAGTAGCCTGGAAATGTCTTTTGGACTAGGGCTGGGTATTTCCAGCAACCTCACAATACAATACGTATCCTGACACTGAGGCCACCATACAATATGTATCCTGATACACATAAATTTTAAACATTGACTACTCTTTAAACAGGATTCCTGACAAGTTTTGTTTTTTTATTACAAGAAAAAAAAACAAGGATGAGTATTAAATGATATGACAACTTAAGAAGCTTCAATTCAGGTCCTCAAAGATGTTAGAGCAAAGTTCATGGAACATGTGCTTCATCATGTGCACAAAGTGTATTGACAACAACTCTCAAAACATTGAGGCCAAATTGATTCTGTATATGACGACATTTTGCTGTATCAATATTTTGAGCACAGGCCTATTTTCTAAACAGCTTGCATCAAATCAGAAACCCTTAAATTGTCTCAAAAGCCTCATACACCCTCAAGGATTTATGACATATCCTTGGTTACTTGATGCAAACACCACCTTAAAAAAACTTGGGAGGGGAAAAAGTGGCTTAAATCTGACAAATGATCCTTTAAACAGAGCTGCTGTAACCAAACAACGCCAGATTATAACCAAGTGATGGAGAGTCTGAGTCATCAGAGATGGGACTCCCTCCTCACTTCACCATATTCTCCAGGAAATGAGCTTTTTGCACCTCCATCCAAAGACCCGAGCTCCTCTGTGACAGATCCACCCGCCCAGTGGAACCAGAGGGAGTGGCTGGGAGGATGAGGGGGGTGCAGAGGTCGCCGAGTCGGATGTGGGCCTGCCGGGACCCACCGAGGATTAACACAAGCGCTGTGCTCAGGACATATGGCATTTGTCATCTCCCACTGGGAAAGAGACTCTCCCTTGGCTCTACCGCCGCCGCCGCTGCCCCCCCTCCTCATCACATCTCTCTCTATCCGACTTTCCCTTCCTCGCTCTCTCCTGTCGGGACTTAAAGGCTTGAAGTGCTTTAGTTGTTTACTGTGCATTAAATGACCCCCTCCTCGATCACCCACCCCCTCCTTAACTTCGCGGCGTTAAGAGAAAAATGGCTCAGCGGAGGAGAGGCTGCTGACGCTGTGAAGACAGGACGACAGGAAGGTGTTCGCTTTTAATTCCCTGTGAGGAAGCCGACGGGGCAGGCGTGCAGAGAAAGTGATACCTGCTCTGACAAAGCAGCTGATGCTGGACACTGAGGGGGAGAGGTTTCAGATTAATGCACCTCGGGGTCTGGGGCGCAGAGGCAGGAGCCCATTTTCTTCTGTTTATGATGCCTTCACTTTGGTTTGATTTTCAGACGAACATTCTGATACTACACCTGAATTTATGACGTCTCCAAAGACTTTTTTATTCTTGGATTTGTTTCCAGCTGTAGCACGGCTGCACCCAAACCTTGTCCCCTTATTGAATGTAGACGGTCCAGTGGTACCGTCCGTTCAGTGGAGACACAATGGGGTTTGGATTCCTTCCCATCTTTTTCACGACCAAAGAAGCCAGTTGGTAGATCAAACTCTTATCGAAACCAACCGGGAGAAGAGCAAAAACACAGTTTCCCATAATAAAAGCTTTAAGTGACGTTCTTTGCTCCTCTTTTAAAGAAGAAATTGAGTCTATTTCTTATATAACCACGGATATTGCCACATCCATGGAGACCGCTTCAGAAGCCGCCATTGTTTTCAAACATGCAGTCACTTCCCGCTGTTGTCACGTCTGCAGCGTCCGCCTCTTTCCCCTGATTGGGTCCTTTAGCTTTTAGCCGAGTGAAGTTGTAGAGGATTGGAGCTTGGCAAGATGGACCTGCATGATTTCAGACAATGAATAAGGAGGTCCATCTGCTCTGCAAGGCGAACTATCTCTCCACTAACAGCGAAGGCCCAAAAACAAAATAAAAATGCTGAGAGCAACTAGCTACTTTTTCCCACTTCTTGACTCCATCATCTCTCTGTGGAAAGCCCCATCTTTTGCTAAAACTGATATCTTCAGGCAGATAAACACAATTTCTGCTCTGCTGCTTGTGGACTTCTTGGTCAAAGCCCAACATAGAAACTAGCAGCACGTTCAGGACATCTGGTCCAGGTTGGGTCTTGATCTTCAATCCCATTGTTTGTCCAACTTTCAAAGATTTGATTAAGTACAATGTCAGTTGGAAAAAACACACTAACTATTCAGAAAGTCCAGTTTTTGTCAGACTGACACTATAATTAGACTTTTTCCAACAGCAGGGGATTGCACTGACAATAATCCACGAGACAGATTCCAAGAAAAGAAGATCTTGGACAACTCTTACCCCGTGACAGGTTATTCTAATTTAATCAAAAGGTTCTGACAAGCTTTAAAAGCCTTCTGTTCCTTGTTAAGATCAAAATAACTCATGCCAACGAACAGATCTCCATTGTTTTAAACAAAACAGATGATCAACCCTTGAATAACTTTCATGAGCAACAGTTAATATGACCAAAAGACAGAGCAAAGTATGACTTCAGCGCCATAAAGTCCAAGGTTATGCCATTGAATTTCACAAGGAGGCACTCAGCACCTCTGAAACACAACAAAAGTGACTTATTCTAATGGTGATCTGGAGCTTTCTCGCCAGCAAATATCTACTTCAAGTGCATCTCCTCTGACAGATATTTCTACACATGCCTCATGTATAAAATCACTTATTTATTCCGTAATTTCAGGCTCACAGTTCAACCTTTTCTGCTGCAGACATAAAACAATCCATCTGCTAAAGCATAAAGTTCAGCTCTAGAGCGGCTGAACAGCTTAAACTGCGGCGGGTATGCAGTGTTAATTTGTTGACTGATTACATTTGTCGTAGTTTTCGTCAACAACCTTTTTTCCCCTGACGAAAACTAGGCAGTAACTAATAAAAACAAGTGCACATGGACAAAAACTAAAATCAAACTAACTCACATTTTCATCAACAAATAAAAACTAGACTAAAATGTTTGACAGAGACTTAATCCAATCAGACCTAATTTGGTCATGTAGAAAGTAGAGACAAGTTAGGAATACAACCAATCACAGCTACTTTGGTTGCGTGGAAAGGTTGGATGAGTTAAGAGGGACATCCAATCACAGCTGCCTTAGCTTGGTGGTGGTGGGATAAGTTGTGGAGTGATCCAATCAGAGCTCCTCTCTTTATCAATTAAAATATATTCATGTAGAGCAGGTTCACTGTTTGTTGTCAGTTCTGGTATTGTAACTGAGATGCTCTGCCAGGTAGCCTAAATAAAGGTGACTGCATTTCACACAAAAGTTCAATTTGTTTCTGTTCATTTATACATTCAGACTTTACTAGCATTCAATAAAGGGTTATTAGATGTTTCATTTTATCCAAGTGTAAAACAGGACTTCAGAAGTTCAAGGAAAAATAAAAAATGCCTTACCCTTTACACTTCATATTTTAGTCGACTAAATTTACAGGAGATTTCATCGACTAAAATGTAGTGAAATTTCATCAACTAAAACTAAACTAAAATTAAAACAATTTAGATGACTACATTATGACTAGTTTTAGTCATAATTTAGTCATCTAAACTGCAGATATTCTCTTGTCGTCCTCATCTTCATTAACAGGGCAACCATAACAACAGAGACATTTCAGGAAGATAAATCTGCTCTTTTCTAGCTATCGCTTCAAAATTATTATAAATTTAGTGCTTTTAGGTCGTTAATAGAAACTAATGTTTGTTTTGATTGTTTTCAAGGCTTCAAGGCCTCCATTTTGGAAGACAAGACAAGACAATTCAGTCATAATTGAGGAGAGAGAGTGAGGAACAACATGCAGCTAAAGGAGCCACAAGTCAAAACTAAGCAAATAAATAATCATGAAGTGCAAATCTTTCTCTACTGTGACAGACCTGTAACACAAATATCCATGAACTATTTATTGATTCTAAATTACATCTCAATTTTTGAACTATTAGAGATGAGTATAAGAAATAAAAAAAATAGGGAAGGAATATTTTTTTTGATAAAGAGACAAAATGTAATATTAAATGTGTTTTTCCTCAACACATTTAACATTCCTTTTCCAAAATTGTTCTATAACTTAGATATAGATCATTGCTTCAACATTTGACTGTTTTTTATCTTCACATTTCAACTTTTTCTCATGATTTGCTCGTTCCTTTTGACTCTCTGTTTTGATTATTTTTGGATTTTTCTCTAGATTTCACATATTCATTGATTTTTAACACATTATTCAGCTCCTATTGCTGCTGAACAGCTTAAACTGACTGTTAGTTTTCCACATAAGACAGCCAATTAGCAGAGCGACGTTCCTGCTGCACAACCCTGCATCCCTTCCTGCAGCCTGAACACTATCATTCAGCCTCACGCTCGCAGGCAGGTATGCTCTTGTCATCCTCCATCTTCATAAACAGGCATGTTATTATAACATGATGGAGTGCTGTGTTTTTCTCCAGCACCTTTATTTATGGGACACTGTAATATGCCGGAAATCAAAGCTTGTAATTCGCCGGTTGATGTTTATTGTGCGCCTCCCGTGTCTAGAGACATTTGATAAACAGCGTGTTGCAACAGCAGAAGAAAAAAAAAAGGTGTTGGAGGATCTTATGGGAGCTTGCCAAAATAATACCCCATTCAACGCAGCTACCGTGTGAAAATGCCTCCCCGCACTGACTCATATTTCACCGCCAGAACGAGCGGTTTGCCGTATGGGCCCGGTGATGAATTACACCAAAGCACATTCCTTATGGGAAATCTGGATGGTGCAGGAGAGAAGGGGGAGCGAGCTCCAGCGACAAATTGCCTTCACTGCCAGTTAGTTCGTGTTCCTTTCTTCTCTGTTGTTGTCGGAGGGAGACGGTTGGGGGTTTATTTTGTTAGGTGAAGGTTATTGCGTCTTCTGCGAGGCATCTGGAAATCCCTCCAGGTAGCGGACTCTCTGAATCGGAGGCCGGCAGAACAGGAATTTCCCGGGCACCGTGGGACCGAAACCGAGCAACGCAACAGAAAATCTCTCAGATGATGATTTGCCCCATCAGCTCCGTCGATACCTGTTAGCAGCGGTGAGCGAGCAGCAGCGGGCTGGAGGCCAGACAAGCTGCCCAGTCGGATGGTTGGACGGTTGCCAGTTTGAATCCCGGGACGCTTCGAGCAGGAAGCGGCGCTCACCCACTCTAAGTCCTGCAGGCTGGAGCGCCAGCGAGGGCCGGGGGCCACGAGGATAACCCGCAATCTGGAGGATGAACTCCGCCTCTGAGCCGGGCTCGAGAGGAGATAATGCAGGAGGAAGGGGAGGGTTCAATCCCATCAACAAACAGATGAAGTGTCCTTGTGCAAGGCAGTAATCCTCCACCGGGTCAACACTCTGACCACTGACCTCTTCTTCAGACGGAGAACAAATCTGAATAGTCTGGCTCAGAGTTTGTGCTGTGACCACAGTAAGACAATAAAACATGGAGCCAAAAGTACTGACAGAAAGAACTGGAGGACCAAGAGATCCTCTATGAGAGAGATGAGTCACTACAGCGTAAATCCATGATGAGGGCAAACGCCCGGATGGATCTTTGTTTTTCACAGCCTAAACAAAGGCAACCATAACAATAGAGACATTTTAGGAAGATGAATCTGCTCTTTTTCAGTTCTTGCTCCAAAATGATAAAAAATTTAGTGCTTTTTGAGGTTGGAAATAGAAACCAATGTTTGTTTTCATTGCTTTCAAGGCTTCAAGGCCTCCATTTGGTAGACAAGACAATTCACAGTCATAAATTGAGGAGAGAGAGTGAAGAACAACATGAAGAAAAAGGAGCCACAAGTCAGAACCAAGCAAGTAAATAACCCAAACACATGAAGTGCAAATCTTTCTCTACTGTGTTAAACTGTAACACAAATATCCATGAACTATTTATTTATTCTAAATCACATCTAACTTTTCAAACTATGAGATGAGTATAAAAAAATAAATAAATAATTAACCGTTTTCTAAACACTATCCTCTTTACATTTAACTTTTCTATTTGATAATGTAACCTAATTTTAAACTTTATTTTTCACTTTTCATCATTGTATAAACTTTTTCCTCATGATTTGCACTTTCTTTTTGACTCTTCGTTTTGATCACATTTGGATTTTTCTCTACATTTCATCTATTCATTGATGTTTAACAGTTTTTTTCTTCACATTTGTATTGAAACTACACCATGTAAATTTTACCATCTCAAATTTTTGACATCTACCTCAACTGTATTTCTACACCACACCCAGATTAGGGCGTTTTGTCTAACACTTGAATTTTTAAATTTCTTTCACATATTGAGAAGTATGCCTGCTTTTTCTTCATTTTGATTTCGTTTTTCCATTTTCAACTTTATTTTCTGAACAATTTAAGTTTTTTCACTCTGATTTTTAACTAACACTTGAAATTACTTTCTTTTTTTTTGCTTCAACATGTTGATACTTGTCTTCTTGGTGACGATGCCACTTTTTTAAGCACTTTTTTCTGTTTTTGCTTTGCTTCAAAACTTTTTCTCAAAACCAGTTTGATTTTGCTTTTTTTATATTTCAACTTTTTCTCAACATTTTTGATTTTTTTTTGGACATTTTACTTTTCAACATTTTGACTTCGTCTTGATGTATCAATTTAAATCTTAATACTTGGGCTCCTCTTTTCTGTACTTACACTTTGTTGTTTGTTTAGACTTTTTCCATAACATCTTGACTTGCTCCTAAAAACTGTATTTCAGCTTAACTCACAATATTTTACTGTTTTTGTCAATCCAACGTTTATGTAATGCTTGCTCTTTTTCTTTTTTATTAACTTTTTGCAACATTCTTCCACTTCTTGGACTTGAATATGAACTTTATTCCTAATACTCTGCTGTCTTTCTTGAGCTACAAGGTTTTTCTCATCATTTCCACTTTTTTGTCTCAAGACTTTCACCTTCTTTTGACATTCTGCCATGCTTCTCTTTTCTTTTCTTTTCTTTTCACCTTTTCAAAACATTCCAACCTTTATTTGCCTTTTGTTCTCAAGAATCACACATCTGACTTTTTCTCACGCTGCTTAATGACAAACATCCTCTGTCTCTATTTTCTTTCCTCCTGAATGGCATTAATTTTCCTCAAAAGATTTTCTTATTGTCCCGTCTCAGGCCAAACAGCGCCGTTACGTTCTGAGCTCCAGAGCTCTGGTCAGATTGTTTGCTGGCAGCTGTTGAAAACAGGTCTGAAATGGACTTGATTACGTCTCATGCCAAGAGGGATTAAAGCAGATTTTTCCTGTTTTGATTCACCAGATTATTTCTGTTTTTATTTACATATTTCCAGCACTTGCAGCTCTCTGCTTCCTGACGCGAACACCTCCATCCTACAGACAACAGCGAGCTTACAGGTCTCTGTGATGTGGAGGGATTACCTCCTCCAATCCCAATTTACCTCTGAATAAATCCCAAATTCATGAGCATGTTAGCAGGCGTAATCCAGGCTTGATTTGCTCATTTTCAGGCGGCAGGGGAAGGAGAGTGGAGGGAGGGAGGGAGAGATTACCTACTGGGTAGTTGTTGTCACCAGCAGCCGAGTAGGTGGCCAGAAAACAAGAGTGAAACACGCGGCTGATGTCGGGAGCGGAATAGGTGGTCTGCGCTCTTGTTGGTGCGTCTGATTTATTGATATCCCTCACTGGGGAGCTTTGTCTTTCGTCAGACTGTCAGGGCGCACAGTGGCGACGAACGGAGAGAGAAAAAACGAGTGGTTATTTCTGCTGATAGGGCATATTTTCTGTCAACAGTCTCTGGCAGATGAGTGTATGTGATAATGCCGCTGCCAAGGAAAGTCTCTCAGCTCTTCAGCCTCCGGAAGAATATTTGTGTTTCAGCTTGGAGGGGGCCGTGGCTCCTCTCCCCCCTCCCGCCTCCTTTCTGCTTTTTTAAATCAGTAAACTCGAGTAATTACCACAGAGGCATGCTCCATAATCACAAAACGCCCCGTCACGGTCATGTAGGTAATGGCGTATCTTGCTCTGCTGGCAGCGATAACATAGGTGGGACGAATTGGAGAAAACAGATCTGATAGTGTTGTTAATGGTAAAGAAATGGCATTATGATGAAGGGTGGCAATGCTGCTTCAGGGGAATATTGATATTTATACTCCAGCGTGGGTTCTCTCTTATGTAGGCAGGTAAAAAGACGAGCTGAAGGATCTTATGTCCATTTCTGAAGAGGATACAGAGCTCCAGCGCCATGTTTATCCCGCCCCATCTCTCCTTCAGCAAATCAGCATGAAATTTGCTTAATTATCAGCTGCAAATCGACAAAATATTAGCCGTTGTTTACTGTAATCCCATTTTGCTTAGTTTAATTTCCCCGTCTCCTCTCCTGGTGGCATGTTTACTCAGGATTGGACATGGTGGCGTCCTGCAGATCCGGGCTATCCGAGCTGCAGCTTCTGCTTAAACGACGTAGAGAACGCACCACGTAATTAGCAAAATGCGGCCCTAATGCTCGTCTCCTTGAGAGTTTGACCCTATTTGTTTGTGCCGAGGTAATTTCATTACGCCCGTGCGATTCCCAGGAGCCGCCGCGAGTTAACGCTAAATGCTCACCAGAGAGGGGATAAGTATTTGGCAAGGCATCAGCAAAGAGGAGAGAGGGAGCGCCGGAGCTCAATAACACTTCTTTCATGTTGACAAATTCCATTAGTGTGTAAAGGCTGGTGTTTGTGCTCTATTTTATTTATGATAATGCTCAGGCATGGCAGGGAAGCGGGTATTCATCACCCGTGCCACCTATGTGGCCTGACAACGTGCGGCAGACGTGTGTGATTTGTACACAAACACTCAGCATCGCTCTCACACCCCGGGGCCTGTGGGGAAGTGAAGGTGGCATCCTGGATCAGCGATTTTAGCCTTTTTGTTGGCTCTGAGGTGCTGCACTGGGACAACTTGCTTTCTACAGGCAGGAACATGCAGAACAATTATCCTCTGACACCAAATTATGGGCTTTGTGTCTTTGTTTCGGGTTTACTTGAACATTATTTACTCCTGTGCTTCTAAGGGACGGTAAAAAGCCATTTTATCAAGAGTGAAATATCTGATCCTGGGGTAAGATGGTCAAAATGGGTCCAATATCGGATCTAATCCTTCTTCTTGTTCCTGTCCTTTACAATGACTCCACTTCAGATTCATTCATATCAATCTTCACCTGCCTCAGCCGACTTAAGTATGATCAATCATCGTATCCTGTTATCATGATGATATTAGCTGTCAAGTTTAAAGCTTGTCTTGTGAATAGTAACCTTACAAACCAACTGGACCCACCAATATTTCATTTTTTCATCTGGCAATTCGATCATACAGGGCTGGTTTAGCTTTGTCAAAAGACAGAAGTGAATGACTGCGAGCTGACTATGGTCAAATTTCATCAAATCACCTCTACATTTTTTAAAGAGCTCATATTTTGCCTTACATCAGGCTCATGTGTTCATTTTTAAGAGTGCGACAATCAAATGTTCAAAAAAACTTTCTAAGAAGGTGAGAGGGGGAGGTTTTGAAGTTGGTGACTGTTGTTTTGGTCACAAAAGTGCTCTATAGTTACATAAAACTTAAAAAAAACTTAAGCTTCTTCAAGGTTTATATCACCTGTACTTCATTATGTCTTCTTCGTATAGTGTGTCAAAAAGTCAGTGGCATTTAGACTTCTCCCTCTCCCTCTGTTCTCAACGCTGGTAGCTGCCTGAAACAGCTCATTCATGCAGCCCCCCCAATAGACCTACCACTGTGACATCATACCATTGTCTGGCTCTAGACCATAACAAAGACTGTAGTGATTAAATTCAGGCATATAAACCTGTGTTAAAATGAAATATGAACTCTTAAAAGGTGAAAGTGGGCATGTCTTCTTTGAGTACAGTATCAGCTCTGATGCATCTTTAATAAATGAGGGTTAGAAATGGGATATCTGAAGCTCTGCAGACGTTTACTCTTTGTTCACTACATTACAGCATAAGCAAATGTTTAGAGTGTTTAGCATTTGTTTACTTGAGATGTATATGCAGTTGCAAAGAAGACAGAATTCAGAGCAACAGTCTGAAAATAAACATTTTTCTACGCTCTTTTCCAAACATGTTAAGGTGGGGGAATGCAAAAGTACTGCACTTTTTCATGTTGTGGAGCGTGTTTTTGCGGCAGAGAAGCTGTTAAATCATTACACTATATCTCTGTGACAACTTAAAGGGCCACTTTTATCTTCTATCTGATGCACAAAACACACATTTCTGATGGAAATTGGCAGAAAGGGATTGAATCCTGCTATTTTCTTCCCCTCTCTTACATCGACTTCCTCCCTAGTTCTTTGTGTTTTCAGTCAAATAAAGTATAAAAAGCATATGTACATCCATTAAGATAAGACACTGAACGCAGCATTTCTGTATGAGTAATAAACATATCTGCATCCAGAAAGCGAGTCCTGGCGCTTTAAATCAGTCCCATAAAGCGGCTCCAGGACCTGTGGTGTGGTGGCCTCCACAGTGTCTGCTGGCAGCATGCGAAAGTTTCTCTTTCAATAAAACACGCTGCGTTTCTGCATGCATGTGGCTTTATTTGACTGTGACTGTTGGTGTGTTTGCAGATGCCTTGTGTGTGTTTTTCTGCATGCGTGTCATTATGTAAGCGTCCCATGCATGTGTAATGCGTGTGTGTTTTGGATGTTTTTTCGGAGGGGGGTAGATGCTCGCTGAGGTTGGAAACATTCTGATGTCAACAGCGAAGCAAGAAATAGGAAACACATTTAAATCTCTGGCGCGGAGGGCGGCGCGCGGGAGCCAGGGCGAAATCAGTGCACGAGCCCCGGCATCGCGTGTGACAGGGTGCATCGTGGGATAGCTCTTTATCCTCTGGAAGAAAGACAGAGCGATTGGGAGAGAGGTAGAGTCCCATCCCATGTGAGGACAGGGAGTGGGCGCAGGTTGTACCTATTAGGGCAGCTTAGTAACTCAAGAAGAGGCAATTTGAGAGTGAAAGAAAGGAGCGGGAGGGAGGAAGGGAGGGTGAGGGGAGAAACTAAACTAATGCCATAACTCCAAGGGCTCCCAGAAGACAGCTTTGAGGATTGCACTGGTTGACAGAAAGGCCCGTCATCACAGAGGTGGGTATGAGGGCCCGTAATGAGAGGGCTCGCTCCGTGCCAGACTTTATT
Source organism: Cetoscarus ocellatus (assembly GCA_037902135.1). Lineage (NCBI taxonomy): Eukaryota > Metazoa > Chordata > Actinopteri > Labriformes > Labridae > Cetoscarus > Cetoscarus ocellatus. Next base: position 236,826 of record JBAMNC010001156.1, read on the forward strand.
ACGGACAGATTGCACCCAGAAAGAAGAAGGAGAAACCTCCTGAAACATGCAGGGGGAAATGTTAGGCAACACAAAGCTCCATTTTTTACGACTTTCAAAGCGTTGTTGACTCTCAGGGGGGAACAGGAGAGATTTCGAGAGGAGGGATGGTAATAGATGACAGGGCAGAGCTAACCAACCTACTGTATTTCTTTTCTTTCCTCTCAATCTTTTGTGGTTGGCAGCAGGGACAGAGCCCAGGAAACAGTATCCTATCACTTTAAACGCTTAAGTATTTTATGAGTAAAACGCTTCCAAATGTCTCTCAAAAACCTTCCAGACCACACCAAAGACAAAATGAGGTAATATTACGTTTCTGAAAAAAGACGAAGAAGAAAAGTCCCCAGTATGATACCCCGACTTGGCTGTAATTGCATCAGAAAAATGGTGCGCGAGTCTCTCTCCGTTACATGTCAGGCCATTTGACTTGGCAAAAGCGGCGCTCATTAGGAGTGTGGGAGAGAGAGAGAGAGAGAGAGAAAAGTTCTCAAATTCTTCCCAGCTGACGGTTTGTGTGCGCGCAGAGGAGAAGAAAAGCTCAACATGCAGACGTTACGGTATCATCAGAGTCAAACGTGCATCTCCAGAACATCTTTGGCTCCTGTGTTTCATGCCAACACTTCTGCAGAGCGCTGCAGCTCCTTTACATTCAGCAAGGTTTACACGCTGCACGAGTGTCATGGAAGGGTTAAATGACTGTAAATAGCCATTAACGTGTTAATAATGTCAATACAAAGGGGAGTGTGTTTTCTCAGATCTTCCTAAAGAACTTAATGAGGTCAGAGAAGCTAATGTGAGTACAAACCAATGCTAAAGTGCAGTGCAAATGGTACAAATAGTTGGAATAACATCCTTATTATACTATTTTGTTGGCACACACTTATATATGCATTGTCAACCTTCTATTAGCTCTTCATTTGGTCATCTACCAATCTTTATTCTACCATTTTGATCTTTTTCTTCATGCTTGAATGCTCTTCTCACTGTACTTTTATTTTTATTTTTTTATTACCATTTTCATCTATAATGAATACATTTGCCATAACTTGCCTTTGAGCAACAAAAATAGCAACATGACAGAAGTCTGTTGCTATAAGTTTTGGAATTTGAGCAGTAATCTTAAACATGTGCCAAAACAAGACTAACATTAGCATCATCAATTCAGACAAACACACAGTAAAGTGGTATTACGAGTTAGATGTTGTTCAGCCTTATATGATCTGACATCATATGATTATAGAAAGAGGCTCAGTGAAATATAACTGTGTATCATGATTGAGATATTAAAACTTTGTTTGAGTTGAGGGGGAAGGCAGGTGATTAAGGCAGCTGGCGCCATAAAGAAGGGGACAAGGAGGAGTCCTGCTACTGCAAACTTTGTCTTGCACACGAACAGGCACGTAAAACTCAAAAATGCAAACTATAGGCTCTCTAAGGCCTTGCTGCCAGGGTGAAAAACAACAGCTTCAGTAGATGGGTTTCATCAACACAACTAGCAGTCTTTCTTCCTGCCATGCAGCCTACTGTTGCACTATGATCCAGAAATACACAACCGGCTTCAAGCAATAATATTGTTTAGCTTGCAGCAGTGTTCTGACCCCTAAAATAAAACCCAAGATGCATTCAGGCTGTGGCAGGTTGCACTTGCATATTGACTGGAGTGCTGACATTAGCTGCACTTTGCTTGATATTGTCAGAGAATGCTGTTAGTTAGACATTCGGCCAAATTCAAGCCACAGTTCACGGCTGTTTGGTTCACTTGTCTTGTTTGGGCCTTGTTTGATTGGGATGGCTTTAACAACCACCACAAACCAAACCCTTTTCCAATTATAGGCAAACTAAGACCTTCTGTCTGCAGGGCGGACCAGAGTTGGGTTCTTTGGTTCTTTGGTCACACCAGAATTTGCATGAGCTTTCCCGCCACTCAAGATCAGACAAACTCTCCAAAAAAGTGACCAAACGCGTTAGTTAGAAAATGCCCTAAGGTGCCTTTTGTGCACTTTCAATCCCGAAGAAAAGTCAGTGCTGAAAATGTTGTATTTTCCCTTCATCATGTGTTTTATTTGGTTCTGGTCGTCATGGTATTTTGTCAAAACTAGGGATGCACAATATTATCAGTTGCATATCGGAATCAGCCAACGTCAGTCTAAAAAGTTAAGTAAAATGTTTGCAGATATTTACAGCTGATATATCAGCAAATTACACAAATGTACAATATTGATGCACCTTGTTATCACTGCATGGGTACATCTAAAAATCAAGGGTTTCATTCTTGCAAGAGTTAAATGCTGTTTTTCTTGTTTCACAACTGTTCCTCACAAAAACAAACTGTAACACTAAAAGAAACAAGTCCATATCTGTTAAGAACAGAGCTTGTACTCTTGACCAGAAATATCGGTATCGGCGATAATGGATTAAAATAACCGGCATATCAAATAAAGGCAAAAATCCAGTATTGTGCATCCCTTGCCAAAACAATGTCATTTCCAGCATACTGCTACAAACACTGAAGAGGGATTCATCTTTATCATACATCAGTTTGTCCAATATGTGTAGTCATGGGGTGCTGGTTAGGCTGAGTGGTAAGCAACCAGCAATAACCGATGTCGATGCTTCTGCCGGCCCGGGGTCGAGTCCAGCCTGTGGCCAGTTTGCAGAGTGTCCTCCCCTTCTTTCTCTCATCCTCTTTCACAAGCCTATCCATGCTCTCTCTCTCTTATCAATAAAGGCACAAAACGCACAAACAATAATCTTTAAATGTCGCATGTTGATACACTCTGATGTCAGAATATCCCTCCTCTCGTGGTGGTTTTGGTAACAAAAGCCTCACTAACTGAAGGTCCAGTCCCAGACCTTTCCAAGAATTCACTGAGGTGTCCGTTGGCTGCATGCTTACACTTAACCATCACTAAGGCGTGTCCGTGGATCCCGCGCAGAATAAATAAAGCTATCATCTCGCTTTCCTACAATTATACCCCCTGTGGGACGTTTTTTTTGGCCCTTTTCAGCTGTGGGCCCCTGAAACAATCATCACCTTTCACCACATGCTGCAGGATTATTACAACTCGTGTGACTGACACTAAAAAGATGCACTGGGACCACATTTGAGCTGCGGTGCGAACGCGGCCTAATTCACCAGTCACTTAAGGGGTCTCTTTACCCTTTACCAACACTAAAACACTCTGTTACAATATATGAATCCTTAAATATCCTCTGTGATTTGGGGGGCTCCCACTCCCCCCCGGTCTCCATGGAAGCGTAATCTAGTGCAGATTTAAAAAATGGCTATCATGAAACAGGCTTTCCCTGTAAGTAATCCCCTCCTCTGTGAAAGGAGAGGGGGAGGCGCGGGGAGGGAGGTGAGGAAAATGTGCAGCAAAGAGAATTTTTTTTGCGTCTAGTTATGTCAGGCTGTATTTTAAGCAGCGCTAATCATATACCTTTGTGGACACTTAATTAAAATTACAAAACCAATTTTAATCGGTGGTCCAATTAATATGCAAATGTATGCAAATGTAGTAAAACAAGGTGGTGATTAAGTTAAGGACACTCTATTTCATGTCTTCCTTAAGTGTGAAAACAAACCGTCTTTTTTCCCCACTGCCCCCCCCTACAGCAACCACCTCACCCCCCCACTCGCTTGAAAACATCCAAGACTGATGGATTGTGATGTTTAGGGGCCACATGCTGAGCTGGGAAAATACCCTCCATGGTATCGTTTAAAAAAAGGGAAAGACAAGAGAAAGGAGGATTATTTAGTGCCAGTTTCCTTCAACAAAATCCCTGTTTCTTCACCAAGACAACACTGAATTTTATTTACCTAAAGACAGTCTGAATACTGTGATATCGTGCATGAATTTTGCCGGCTGTGTTTGAAATTCAACGTTTTCCCAGGCTGGAGGTGAGAGTTGACAATTCCAAACCAGCAGACTTTCAATCCTAATTAGGCCTGCGAGATACGGTGCTCTTTCAAAGTGGTATCTGGAAGGGCCTGAGCAGGAGCACGGGCAGGTAGTAATAATGAATCTGAATCGGAGTGGATATTAAATAACTTTGGGCGAAGAGGAAGAGGGAGAGGGAGCGGGCAAGAGGAGGGAGAGATGGAAATTAATTCCGCCTGTGAGTGAGGCCTGCAGCGCTGACCACATCGAGGTGAGCTCGGGTCATTAAACTTTGTTGCCTCCCAATTTATGCACTCGGATAGTTTTATAAATACAGTGAAATCATCCTAAATGTTCCATAGTTAAATGTTATGAGAGTTAAAACTACTCAGGCCATTTTCCTTCACTTTCCCTCCGTGCTCTGATGTCTAAAAGAGAAGCTTTGTGCAAACATGATAAAGACACCCACAAGTCAACAATGGAAGCAAATATTCCTACAGAAAAAAATTAAAATGATGTTATTTAGAATAAAGGTATCAGGTAGTCAAAATGTACTGTATGTGGCAGAATGATGGCCAATAAATGACTGCATGATTCATTCACATAAAGGCCACTTTTGGCCAGTATCTAATTGTGTCTTGAATGTAAATTTAAGCTGAATTTGGCTGAATTTCAAGACACAAATATCAAGAGTAGATTCAGTCATGTTCAGTATTATTCTGGTAACAAAGTATGCTACATTTGGACCAGATTTGGGCCGACAAATGCATTAAACTTGAGCAAATGTGGCATACTTCAACAACAAATGTGACATAAGAATTCTGGATCAAGTATTTCCTGCATAATTGTGTTAAGGATTGGCATTATGTGGGCATGAAAAGAAGTATTTTGACTAAATTTTGTTCAATAAATGGCTGGAAATTGTTAGATAAATTCTTTCCACTTCAGATTAAAACTGTATGATACTAAATTACCAAACTATACCATGTATAATATAATATACTTGGATGGTTCTCATGCCAAACATTTTATCAGTTCAGGGTTTATTATGGTGTCCAAAAGCTGTGCAATTTGGTGGACTAATTTCTTACTAATTTTCAGGATAAACCATGCATCTGAGTGTGTTGGCTATGCACTGCAGCAAGAGCAAAATATCATTATAACTTAAAGGGCCTGTTTGTCCATTCAGGTTTTTATTGTGTGTATGGATGTACATGTTGAGATATCAGCTGTAGATATGTCTGCCTTCTCTCTGGTATAATTTGACTAAATGGCAAAAGTTCTGTGATGCTCAAAGCACCAAAAATACATGTGAAAACTGAAAACCAGTGTCTCAGTCTAAAAATCATGACCTGGTTGCTCAGAATAATCTGCAGTCCTGTTGTGAGCAGTTCCACGTAGGGACTACTTTTACCAATAGAAAAATATGTTTTTGATTTGGGATCCTGTTTCTGCTCAAAATGTTCAAAAAAGGAAATAATTAACTGTTCATTTAAAAGACATGGCTTATTTTCTGTTTTGTATGTTACTGATGCTTTTCAATAAAGCCAAAGAGATTCAGTGTAAAATCTGCAGCATGCACAATGTATCTCTTATCCGATTACTCGATTAATCACCAAAATAATCAATAGAATACTCAGTTATAAATGTCCTTGATTTGCAAAGCATGCAGAACAAAGAGGAAAGAACTGATAATAGAATTGTCAAGCTGATATCAATTCCTGAATGGAGTGGTTATCAGCAGTTTGTTAAATGTTCTTAACAATTCTCTAAACACAGATAAAGAAAACGTCATGAAGCCAAAATACTGCAGCCAGAATTTGAAAGCCGACGTTTTTAAGTTAGGTTTGTTGGACAGTTTTGTATTTTCCAAGAATTAAGGCAATCTTTAGCTGAGTGAAAAAATCTTGTATTGGAACCAAGAGAGAGGCTTTACAAGTCAAATTTCAATCCCATCAGCTCTGTTTGAGACTCGAAAATCTAATATTTGAAAAAAAGATTAATTAATATCAAACTTTCCCACATTTAAATACATCATCTGGAGCCCAGTGATCATAAAGAGGGTCAATTAAAGCACTGGTGCAGCCGTGAACAGTGATACAGTGCTGGATATTAGTGTAACATCACACACTGATTCCATTAGTGAGATGAGCTGTGTGGTTATCAGGCTTGTGTGTGTGTGTGTGTGTGTGTGTGTCCTTGAGCTGGGGCTGCGTTTGTGCATGGATGCATACATGCCGTCTTACATTCATGCGTGTAAAAACAACAGCTCTAAGTACAGGATTGTGTTGCCCCTGTGTGTGTCCATGTGTGCGCTCATGCTTGTTTTCTTCCACCAAACACAAATGAGATCTTGCGTGCGAGTCAAGATGCCGTGCACGCACACACTGCTCTGATTTCATGAGCGAGTTGACACATGCGTGGGTTCAGTGCACCTCACCACGATGGCAAAGGTGGGCCCGGTGCAGGAAACAGCTTGTGTCATCAAGTGTTAGCAACCTGTAATCCCATCTGAGCCGTGAGGATGTGCAGACCCTCCTCCTCCTCCTCGCTTCACTCCGGCTCCGGGGGGCTGCGAGTGCAACCTGCGCCCCGCTGATACCTCCCCTACACCAGGTTTCCAGGTGACTTACACATATAAACACCAGGAGGGGGTCTCAGCTGTTAGCGAGGTGAAGCTAGTCCCTGAGCGGAGGGAGATGATACCCACAGTCACAGACGGAGAGCAGGTAGCAGCACAGGTGGAGATTTATTCTGCCTCACACGGCAGGCGAGAGGCAGCTGACTGAGAGGGAACAGAGGCGACTGCATCCTCAGCCAGTTTAAGGCAGACTTAAAACGCAACATGGTCAACTCACAGCAAATATCCCTCACGCAGGCAGGTATGATGATTATCTGCTGCTTCACGGTCATCAACAGAGGCTTCAGCATCTCACGGTGAGACATTTCTCTAGCTCTAAATCAGACATCCTGATGCAAAAATAAAGAGAAAATAAAATTAACCAATCATTACTTGTACATGCATGACCTCTGTTAGCCAAAGGCAAATAGTCTTACAAGCTGCAGCAGTTCTCAATAAACTATTAAAGGATTGGGTCAAGAATTTATGGTTCAAAATGTGCTTGTAATTAGTCCAACTTTTAATTAACTAGCTCTGACTTGTGTGTGCCTGTGAGTCAACGTGCAGGGATAAGAAACCCCTGCCCAGGACTAAATATCCTGTGACAACAAACTAAAGTTCAGTGAAACAATTCAGCTCATATAGCATCATTTACATACAGAGGGGGATAGATTCTGCTGTTATCATCCACTAAGTATGACAACAAGAGAGTATTAATAAAATATACATGGAATACTTCAACTTCATGTTATTAATTGTCCCTGACAGCAGATAACACCAAAACACTCATCATAAGACTGTAAAAACTCACAATACAAACCATAAAAAACAATCATAACATAAAACAATCGACGCACAACCTATCCAATACAAACAGAGGCATGAGGTCAGATAGTCAGGTCCTGTCCTCATGCCTCTGTTTGTATTGGATATGTGAATATTTTCACTTACTCTACTCATTTGATGCATCCATTACATAATGTTCCTTCCATTTTCCTCTGCTTATCCCTTTCGTTGTCCCGCCACATGGTTTGTTTTCTGCTTTAATTAAATTCCATCTTTACAGGCACAAATGAAGCAGCTTGGATTCCTATAATTCACTAAGATGAAACTTCCTTCCACTGCATTTAAAGAAAGTCTTGGGCATGTCTCAACTTCCCTGTTGGGACAAATTCTTCTGTATCACGGAGTCAAACCAGACAACACAACAGTGACATAAATCTTGTTATTGTTCTGTGGGCTTCAACAAACAAACACCGCAGTATGTCACTCCCCCTGTATTCTAGCAGCTGTTAAACAGCAGCCATGTTTAATCTGAGTGTGTTTGAGAGGCTAAACTGAACGTTTGCCTTCTTTCCAGGCTGCTTTCGGACCAAATCCAAGATATGCATCACAGCTGGACTCGGTCCTGATTGGCTCCCGTCGCTAAAGAATGACTGAAATCTGTCCAATGAGGCCAGTTTGCTGCAGCTGAACTGGAAAGTCTCCACTCAGCAGGGTTACCTCGATTAAATGAGGGAGCGGCTGCTGATGGCCAAACTGGGTTCATTTCTGTGGACTGAAGACGTTCATTTGAATTCATTTGGTTCAACTGTTTTGGACCTGATGGGACTGAAATTTAACCTGCAGTCGGCCAAAAGGCTGCCGCTGCTTCTTGCCATGATTCAATATTAAAAAAAATACAAACCAGCATTTTAAGTGTAGAGGAATCCCAACCTGTCTGTGACACATGAAGCATTTTATACTTCTTTTTTATGCCTCTTCATCCTCCACAGCCAAGGCTGGGGCACTTTGTTTTACGCCAACACTTCTTCAAGCTTTGCACAAATGTCCACCAGGGTCCAAAGAAGAAGCTGTTCGATTTTGAAGGTCATAGGTCAAATGAAACTCAGATCTAGGAAAGTGTGTTTGTCTATTTTCATGTCAAAAATGTCCAAAACACTTAATCTATTCCCCATTCACTTAACCAGTCGAGATAAAAATCTTACTTTAAGGAGCGAAGGACTAAAATAAGGCACTGAGCTGCTTGTAATGATGAGAAAATATCTGCCCTGAAACAAGGAAAGTTTAACTCAGTAAGGGTCTTAAATTAAAATTAAATTTGTCTTGTCTTAGTTTTTATATCTTCAAGTAAAATCTTAATCCAGACAAGTAAGGAAATTGTGGATTAGAATAAGTCTAGTGTAAAAATCTCAAGACAACTTCAAGATTTTCTTTTGACAAAAATGTCCACTACAAAATGATCAGGCTATGAAGGAGCGAGGTCGAAGTTCAGTGGTCTTCCTGATCATTATTTCCATTGTTTCTGATCTAAAAGCCTTAAAGGTCTCCCTTTTTCTCACTCTAACTAAAGGTTTAAACATAGGTCATAGGTTAGAGGTCAACAGTATTATAGACCCAAAGACCATCCCTTGATTGCTAACCTGGTGTTACAAAAACCCTTGAGGTATTTTCTTCAGACTTAAGTCAAGTGTCCTCTTTTACTCAAGGATGTTCTGAGGTCATATGGTAATACGAGTGAGAGTTTACGGGTCAAAGGTCAGTTTAAGGTCAACAAGCCCCATGTTCATCCACAATTTCAGTGTGATAAGTCTCAAGCGCATCTGAAGGGATTTTTTGTCAGTCTTTTGGATGAAGTCCACACTGAAGGAAGAGTAACTTGATAACATGCTTGGGAATACAATACCGATTAGGGATGCACAATATTGGATTTTTACCGATATTTGATATACCGATGTTTCTAAAATATACAATACCGATATTTTGTATCACAAAGTCTCTACTTAAGTAAAATTGACCTGTTTCTTCTATAATTACAGTCTATATGTGTTAAAAACTGATGTGAAACAAGGAAAACAACATTTCATTCTTTAATAAATGATACTTTAGATTAAAAAAAAGTGGACATTAAATGATGATGAGGTAAAACCATCATATGTTGTACATTTTGTCAATGTTACAGCCAATATACAGGATTATCATGGCCAATTGGTGTTAGAAACTAATGTGAAACAAGGAAAACAATATTTCATTCTTTAATAAATGATACTTTTGATTCATAGAAATAGACACTAAATGATGAGGTAAAACCATCATATGTTGTACAGTTAGCCAAAATCACAGCCAATATACGGGCTTATCATGGCCAGTTTGCATGGTCAAAACATCAACTGTAAATATCAGCAAAATTTTCAAATCTGCTGTTTCTAATAATAAGCTTTTTAGACAAATATCTGCCAATACTGATATTTGTTCGATAAAAATATCCCTATATACATATCTACAAACTTAAAGGGCAGTATCTTTGTAAAAACAGACACATTTTTTGGTTGTTATTGTTCCTTTTGATCCTTTTCTTCTCTTTCCTTTTCTTTCAATGGATAAAGCTTTTCACATCACAAAGAAATTTATTCAGGGTTGTTCTTAATTTCTCAGTCATTTTTTGCAGATGCCACATCTGTCATGAGATGATGTGCTCTGCAAAGAAAAAAGCAGCTTTTGAAAATCTGAGGTGATTTTTCATTCAACGCTGACATCAAAACGCACGACTCTCAGACAAAATTATCACCTGCAAAGAGCCGTGGTGAGAAAAAAAAGCTGCGGTACGAATCACAAACGGCAGAATTGTCGGGTGACAAGTGTTGAGAGGTGTATTTGCTGCCTTTGAGAATTAAATGTAGAAATGACAACACGTTAAGAAATAAGACAGCAGTGAATTTGTTATTTTACCACCAGGGGAAAAGCACCTGACAAAGAGCGGAGTCACATCAGTGTTTGAGTCATGAATATTAAAACTCGAGGTGTCACAGGTTTGATTCCCACATTTGCAGCTTATTTTTCCTACCTTTGTGATAAATCTTTTAAAATCATAAAACCAGCCTCTCTTTATGCATGTTAAACCGCATTTATGACATGTAATCGTAGGCTTTGAAAGGTTTTTATGTGCGTTAGGGTAATGAAACCGTGTCTGCACGTAAACACGGCCATGATTTGTATCATTTGACAATTAAATTACATGGGGGATGTTTCCCACGCAGGGTAAATACCTCAAACATTTCCTGAACTGGGAAAAGGAGATGCATCAAGGTGATACTAATGGTAGGCTGGCAAGTCCGCAGAGATATCCACTCAATAGGCAATTTAAAAATGGAGGGAGGAGGTTTGACTTAGCAATAAAAGTGTTGGCCTGCCAGTGAGCGCAGAGGGAAACTGAGCAGAGAAGTGCTGGAGGGAGGGGGGCACCAATTATCTTATTTTTAAATCAACAGTAATTCCACTGATGACTTGATCCTAAATTTGATCAAGCTGCAGGTTTTGAAGTCTCCTTGCAAAAAGAGAAAAAAAAACTTCATTGATCTAATTCCCTTTATTGGTAATAATCACAAGTGTCCCTTTGGCCTGCACTAATCAGAGTCCCATTGATCTGGACTGGAGGGCTGAGAGAGAGGGAGAGAGAGAGGGAGACGGCCTGAGCTGACTCACTTCAGTATCCTCAGTAATAAAGGATAAGGCTTAATTGGTCCTACTGAAGATGTAACCCTTCATAAGAGGCTCAAAAATACATGCTTTAGTTTTTTAAGCATGAACAAAAGTGGCTTTGTGAGACAGTAATGCTCAGTGAAAAAGACCAAACAGGAAGATAAAACTAAATAAAGAAGAAATTTGAGTTTTAACCATTTATGGACCAAAAATTCAACCAGCTGGTGGAGCTGGAGGAACATGATGTGGGGATAAAGTTCACCAAAGTAGGCAGATTTATCCTCAGGGTCACATGAACCTTCAAATATCTGACTCCTGAAGTCAAGTGAAGTTTATCAGAGTATGTATCCCTGCATGCATTAGATCCACTTTTAGAGAATTATGAGTCTCCAACCAAACTTAGGGCTGATTCACGATGACAATATGATTCAACTTTCTCCTCCCAGCCAGTTACCAGCCAACTTCCCGCCACCTCCACCTCTCTGGGATTGTGATTAAATTCCCCTGATAACGCGCAGATTCATGCATTTGCAGGGTGTTTATAACTTTTAATGTTAATAACTACAATTTATAACTGTCCAGATGGGCAGGCTGCATCACAGACCTATCAGGGAAAGTGGGGAAGATTTACGTGGGTGCATCTGCATCTGTATAAAAAATGTGACCTGTTACTGGCACTCGTCATATAAGAGAAACTCCTTTGTCCCTCAGGCCATCAGACCGACAACTCCTCACTCAGAGGGAGGAGGAGTAACAAGACGACAGAGGACGGGAAGGAGCAGTAGCCAGTCAGTAGCCATATTGTGATTTATATCTATCTTATTTATATATATTTTTATCTGCTATATGATGATGCTGCTGGAATCTTAATTTCCCTGAGAGACTCTTCCAAAGGGATTAATAAAGTTCTTTCTAGTCTAATCTCAATCTAATCTATATTCAGGCAATAAAAAGTCATATGGATTAAACTAGGGGTACAGGATACATGGTTTTTGCTGCAACCCAATATGCCGACATTTCCAAACTCATTATCACAGATACTGACATTAATGCAGATATCGTGCATCCTCAGATAAAACCTCTGGGTACCACTAACAGCCGTTGCAAATTTGAGGGCGAATCATAAATTACAGTTGAGATTTTTCACCATAAATCAAGAAATCCAAGAGGCACTAGAAGAATGGCAAATTCAACATGCTGGTGGCACCTTTCGAGCAATTTGATAATGAAGAAAGTCTCATGGATCCATCCTCTGAGCACTATAACTGATTGTAGTATTCATGGATATTCACCAAACTTCTAAGAGTTAGAAGAAAGCCATGGTTAGGATCACCAAAGCTGGTTGAAATCATCCACATGAAAACATGATTCTTCTCGCAAATTTTGGGCTGATTCCTTAAGAGGACTGGGAGTCAATTTCACAGCAAAGGTAAAAAATCTTGAGTCCACCGGTGGCATAAAAACAGGATCAAAATCTCTACAGTAAATCCTCTGAGAAGCACGATTGGCTACAGAAAGCCTGATGGCTATTTACACAACTGCTACCAAGAAGTTTAACTTTGAACAATAAAAGAAACATGAGGAACTAAAGGAAAGGAGGTAAGATAAATAAATAAAAACCAGAGAATGTGAGCTGATTCAAGACTCTAAAGGATCAACTGAAATTTTAACAAAACAGGCAAAACACTGACCTGCTAGTGGAGCCAGATTTGAAGTCAGGCTATAATCAAAGTCTCAAAAGGTTGATCATTGGGGCACAATGACTGGCGATATCAAACTGAAAAGAGATCTGTCCTTCAATTATTGAGATATTTCAAAGAAAATCCAAAAATCCAAGAAGCTTTGGAGAGAAAATCTCGGCTAGATCGGTTAAAGTAACAGTCTGGGAAACACAGCTGTGTCCATTCAATCTAACATGAGAATTTGGACCTGCCAAACATCCAAAACTTGATGATTCATCCTCTGAAAAATCTGAAGGGCTCCACCAAGCTTCATGTTAGGTCGACCAAAAGAAAAACCCTCTGAGGTCGAAGTCACTGTGGTGTTCAAGGAAAGTCTGTGGGTTACTTAAGATGATTATTCTTCTGGTACCACGAAAACCCAACAGGAACTTAAAAACTGCAAATAACTATAAAGCACGCTGAGAGAGCAAACCTCCGCCAAGGTAGCTCCCATATTGCTGTTACATCTATAAGCAATAGTTCATGATGAAGTTACCATCATAATATGATTCATGACCCTGAAAACCCACACCCAGCACTCAGAATCATGTTGATATCATTATTGGTTAGACTGTTATTGAGCAAAAACAAACATTCACTAATGGCAGTTATCTGGATCACCATCAAAATCTAATTATTTTTAAGTTGGGCCATTACCAACATCTCCTGAAAATTTCAGCAAAATCCGTCCAGTAGTTTTTGCTGAAATTTTGCTAACAAACAAACAAACAAACAAACATATGCCGGCAAAAACATAACCTGCTTGGCGGAGGAAATGACAAATAAGCAAGTGTTTTTCAAGATTATTCAACCCAAAAAATCCATATTTCAGAATTTAAAAATCACTCTTTTCATGCTGACAATCATCTAAAAGAGCTCAATGAATGATCATCATTGATGAGAAAAGCAGCACATCCTTACATTAAAAATCTGATACTTGCAAATGTAGTAAACTATAAAAAGTTAGTGATCCCCAGAATTATAAAGGCTTAACAAATTTAGCCTAAACTCATAACTACTTTGTTTATTCTGCCATGTAAAAACATATCTTCATAATAAATCAGGGAGAGGATGGACAAGGTAGCAGTATGTTCAACTGTTAGACCCTCTAATTAGGCTCTATAGGATCATGCTTTAAAGCCGAGTGGATAAATGAGGTTACCAGGTTAGCGAGGGCATTATTATGCATCAGCTTGTCACTTCCAAACATCATCAGCGACATCAGCATCCTCATTAGCATGGTCACTTTCACAGGTGATGCCTCTGGAAGAAGACACCACGACTCCGACGCCAGTGCAACGGTGCTGGGCTGGAAAGAAAGGCACCCAAGACAAACAAAAGATCATTAGAGCACATTAAAATCCACATTATAGCTTTTACTGCCTCCTCAGGAGTCAAACACGCCGGGTGAGTCATCGTCAGGGCCGCTCACCGCGCCGTGGCCCAATGGCAGCTCGTGTGGACGCCTGCCCACTGACTGTGATTTGGCAGAGGAGAAGCTCACAGAGGTGTGTGATGCTACTGTATGTGGGCAAACACAGACCGGCTCGACAAAACTGAGAGTTTAAGCCAAACGAGGGTCGTCCAGAAACGACCCCGGCACGCCACTGAAGACGTGGAAACAAACAGCCGTGCTCGGAGATGAAATAACCTCCTCTTATTCTGTGAGCTCTCCGGAGATCACAACGTGTTTGCATACAAGGAAAGGTTACAGCGTGAGGGGGAAGACGATAAAAACAGAATCTGAAAAGTTTGTGAAAATGGTCAAGAGGAGAGCTGCTCTTCCAGCTGCAGAGTTTATCATCAAAGTGGTGAAATCTGGTCTGAAGTGAAAAACTGTTCAGTTTAAAAACTTGGATCTGGAGTATTTTACACTCATGTAACATTAAATGTGAAGAAAGCACCACGGCTTTAAGAAAAAATACTGATTTTCAGTCATATATTAATAAAAGCTGCAGCGAGTGAATAAAAGACATGACACTAACACATGACCATATCTAAGCAGAAATGTTGTTCACGATCTTCTACAATTAAGACAATGAGCAGGGGTGTTCAGCATTATTTAGAAATCAACAAACATACATAATATTTTTTACATTTTAACCAATGTTGAAACAGTGAGAGAGCCACACATCAAGACAGATAATGTCCAATTTATCAGTTTTGTTCGCTAAAAAAGACGTTATCAGCTAATACAGATGTTGTATCCAAGTGTGTGTGCATCCTTTTATTTTGCTTTTTCACTACAGGGCGATCACTATAAGATCAATTTATTAGTTTGATAACTGTTGTGGAAAAAACTGAGAAATTGTAAATACTATGATAGTCCTATCATACTATAATAGGATTGTAAATATACCACTTACTATATACTACATAATTTCTTATTTTTTACTTCTATTTTTACTTTACTGTATTTGACTTGTAATTACCTTAGTTTTCATTTATAATGCTTCTTTGTTATTTCTCTTGTATCCTGCAGCTGCTTTATATGTGGAATTTCCCTCTGTGGGACTAATAAAGGAATATCTCATCTTATCTAATCTTAGTTGCATCATGACCCCAATAAACATATCATATCATGACCAAACTGTATCAATACAGCCCTATTATGTGATAACACATTCAAAATCATGCTCACAGGATGTATGCAAAGCAAGTAGTGTTTTTTCCACCAACAATATGTATATTTTTGGAAAGTATTAAGGTAATTATTAATTGGTTTTGGCCAATATGACGGAAAAATGGTGTTGAAACATCTCAACAATCTTAAGACAGAAGAAGTGATGAAGGAGTGGCTGGTTTGGCAACGTGGTAAGCAACCGGGCAATACCCATATATATAAATACTTCGGCTGGCCTGGGTTTGAATCCAGCCTGTGGCCTACTATCTCCATCCCTTTCACAAGCCTATCCACTGTCTCTCTCTCCTGTCAATAAAGGCACAAAATGCCCAAAGAATTATCTTTAAAAAAAATGAAGAAGAAGAAGAAGAAGAGCTGAACTGTAGACGCATTCTGGTCAAACTGACAAACGACAATCGCCTCCTGTTATTCCAAGAAATGTCTTGCACAAACTGACCAACCACCTATTTCAGAGGTGTTTAAGTTTCAGAGTGAAAGTCTGTGAACATATAAACATGTCTGGGCTGGTTTGGGTGGAAACGGATCAACCATAACATAACGGACATGCAGGATATTTCCATGTGATGTAATGGTGCAGCTTCATAAATCATGGAATCTTATGTGGCTGTAATTAAAGGATGGAACGAACAGATATGTAACATAAATGTCACATTCAGTTGCACCACAGTGGAAAGAGGGTTTTTAGCTGACTTCAAAGTCTCCTGAAGTGAAATTAAAGGTGAAAATCAGGGTTAAAAGTTCTCCATTGACCTTCAGTCCTTAACTCTGCAGCTTTTCTCACAGCATCCATATATCCAGCTGTACTTAAATGCATTATCTCTGAGCTGAGCTCCATGTGTGCTCACCCCCTTGGTGTTTCTGCCGACGGTGACTCCTGCAGCAACAATCAGAGGATCAGAGAGAGAGAGAGAGGAGCTGCAGCGCCGTCGCTCGCCCCGATGATAAATGAGTTTGTATTGTCTGTCAGGCCGGCTTCCTGCCAGCCCAGGTCACTGGTTATTAAATTACCACTTGCCAATGTCCTAAATACTGATTGATGGATGAGCATGGCAAATGAAGGACTCCTATGACTTTTACCCCCCTCCTCCCTGTTTTCAGAGCGAGGGGGAAACCTACACCAGATTGTTATTGACATGTATTGAATGCAGGCTGGTGGCCTCCTTCCTGAATTGTTCTCTGAGGTTTTGTTGCTGTTTCAGTTTGGCACACATTTCTGGCCCCGAGGGTTTCATACAGCTACTAATTGTTCAAATATGACCAGTAAAAAGAGGGACTTTTTTATCGTTTGGGAGCCAGACTCATGTCACAAGAGTTTAAACAATTATTTGGCTCTTCTGGAAGAAGGGCTCTGTACTGCAAATTTTAAGCACAAAGCATCTCAAAATGTAGTACCTACTTTAGCTCCAGGCTTTAAGTGTCTTTAGATGAACTTAGTATTTTCTTCTCCAGTAAAAGAAACAAGGGAGGTCCACTTCCAAGAGCCTTCTGCCCTTGTTACGTAAGATTCATCCATAAAACAGGATGTTAATTTGATTTTTGGTGAATAAAACTTTAGGAGGGTCATTTTTATTTAACAGATTTCCAAATTCAGAAGGAAAAGTACACGGTGAAGGCGGTCAGAGGTGATGTTGGGTCAGTCTGTGTCAAAGTATTTCCTTTTCTTGCCCTGTTTTGTGCTGAAAATCAAGTTTAATAGTGCTTCTCATTGAGGTTTGTTACTTGGTTGCATAATTTGAAGTCTGCTTCTCTTAGTCGTCCATTTTAATCAGTTTTAAATGAACAGTGTGAGGCTGATTCTTTTCATCTCATTTTACCTGTTATATTTTTTTAACGTTTTTAAGCATGTCTTTAAGTGTTTCCACATTATTGCTGATATTTCAGAACTTATTTGGACCGATATCGATATGTAGAAATAACTTGCAATTCATCATTTGCATAATTTATTTTTACAGTAACAATGAAATCAAGTTTGTGAAATTTTAAGTGTTAAAACATTGATTTATTTACTTGCTGACAGAAAAGCCCTACTTTGTGAGCTCATGCTCTCAATTTAAGATTAATATGCAAAAAAACCTCCAAAATCTTGATGCAATTATCTGCAGTTACTGACATCATACCGGAAATAACGTGCATCCCTAGTTTCAAGTCTGTGCTCTGCTTTCAGAGTTTGTTCTGATAAAGAAAAATATCTGCAGTTCTTGTAACATATTTTCTACTCTAGTCTATTTTCTAGAATGCACTGCTTGTTGCTTATCTGTCAAGAGGAGCTGTGAGGTTACTCTGAAACAAATAATAGTGTTATAACGTATTTATTCAGGCATTAGTAGCAGATCTAGACCTGGAAAAGACCATTAGAATATGAGTCAGATCAGTTTCTCCTCTGCCATAGCTGGTATCAGATGAACCACCCTTTTTCGATATTGATTGGTCAACGCAGAAGAAGCAGCTTTGATGAGCTAAGCCCTGTCTGTAAAGCTGAACTTTTATTTTGTTATTACGTGCAGCAACAAAACAAAAGTTTAGCACCTTTGAGCAAGACGTTGGGTACTGAAAATGCTGAATAACATTATTTTTGTATTTAAAATGAGCTCTGCCTGCTGAACAGAGCACTCGTAGACCCTGAGGCACTTCTGTGTTTCTCTTGTACAACTCAGAGGATCACTTCTTAGTTAGGGTCGATCACACCTCAAGAGAAACTGGGTTAAAAGTACAGACAGCTTTTAAGACAAGCACCAGAGTCATGAATCCATCTCCAGAATAAAACTTGAATTTCTGGTGGTATAAACTTGCAGCTTGAAGGCCTGACTTAGAATTGGAAAATTGCTATAACAATGTGGCTGCTGTGTTAGACTCTGACCAAATAAGACAAGACTCTGGAAAATCCATCTCTAACTGCACCCTCATGCCTTGTTTTCTGCGAGCCGATGCCGAGCTGGTGTGTGTGTAGCCGTGTGTGTGCGTCTCAGGGGCGTGCTCAGGGTTAGGGGCATTGATGAGTCTGTGGCTGACATTTGAGTGTGATTGAGGGGGGGAGCGCGGATACTAAATCACTGCATTGTTCTGCTGTCGGTGCGTCCTGTCCTTACTGCACTTTATCCACCAACATGATGCCGCTAATGGGATAATAACCAATTAAACAGGAGCAGGAAACTCCCCGCTTCGATAGCCTGAGGTACTCCAACCAAAATCCGAAGAAAGTTAAAGAACAAGAACGCCAAAGAGAAGAAAAGTAGCTGTTGAAAATGATTAACTGTGTCTTTATTCAGCAGTCTCAAAGAGGAGTTTTTGGCGCCGGAGCCTTCATCAGCCTTATGAAGAAGTTCTGGCTCGCTCTGGTTTTTCTTTTCCCACTCATTGTTAACTCTGCCACATTTGTGTCTAATGATAAGGTAAATGAAAGGATATTTCAAAGAGAACCGGCCCTCCCTGAGTACATTTTTCTTTTTTCAAACACTGGACAAACTGGAGCACTTTGGAAAAAGACCGCAGGCGTGCCGAATGATTGTCAGCCATGCAAATAATCACTTACTTACACTCAGTGAGTTTGCTTCGGATAAGGCAAATTACCATTTGAAAATGAGCTCAAAAACACTCTGGGCGAAAAGCTTGCATCATGATTCTCCGTTATATTATTGCGGATATGTAAGCACTCGTACGCACACACGAGTGCTGACAAACATGCACAAACACACGGCTGTGTGCAGCCCCTGAACTGGCTGCAGGGAGATAATATGAATGCTCTGATCTGATGGAAGCTTTGTCTTATTGCTGCATCTCATGAAATTGGTTTTCAGCCAGTCAGATGCTGCTTCTGCTTTATTTTACTGCTGCTGATGTTGGGATTGTTTGGAGGCATTTCTGCAACATTATACACCAGGAGAAAGGGTGACGTGCAAGATAGTCTGCTTCGCTGTTTCAGGCTGAACATGACCAGCAAATGACCGGTAAAGGTACAGAATGGCTGCTGAGACTACTGGTGCCAACTCTGCAACTGATGCCAGGCTTACCTTCAATAAGTTTATATTCAACAAAGACAAATATGGTGCTATACAAATAAAGATTGATTGACTGAATCTGTATTTAGCAGAGACAGATGTGATGAGGACAGATTTATGGTCTTGGCGTCCATGGGTTAGTCTCTTTATCTCTGTCTGGATGGAAAAATCTCTGTATGTATGTATGTGTATATACAAATATATATATTTATATGTATTTGTATGTATGCATATATGTGTAGCTATAAAATGAAGGGCATGGCTTCAACCTGCTCTACTGTGAAGTTCCTAGAGATAACACTTGTTATGAACTGGAGCTATACAATTAAAGATTAACTGATTGAATGATTGATCGATATGAGCATAAATCACTGCATTACAGCTCGTCCTTAAACATACAAATCAAGCAAACATCGGGAGCAAAATCAGCTAAATCTAACTTTTCTCTGGCAGCATTGGAACAGCACACAAGCTGGAAGTTTTATTACTTTTTAAGTTCCAATTTTCCCTCAACAGAGCTTTTAAACTCATCCAACAAAATGGAGACAACAGTGCTGATCCATGAAAAATATTCTCTGACTTGTGTTATAATCCAATATGACAGCATAGCATCACAAAGGATTTAATACATCTTGCTGCTTCACATATTCACCTGCCTCTACGGTAGAATAAATCAATAAAAACATCATTAATAAGCCCAAACTACATAAAATCATGTGCTAATAACATAACAACATATATTACACATTACCCAGATCTAGGGCTGAAATATATATCATTGTCATATCTATATCGAGATATGAACATTCAAGATATTAATATCGAAAAAGCGAAGATATAAACGATGTAGATTTCCCCCGCAGTCGCCCTGCATGTACAACTCTGGAAGTCACAACAAATTTTATTTTTACGATTGCCCTCAAATGCACCGCTAAGGCTAGCCAACCACAAACCTTTTTTATTTTCGAACCATTTTTATTTTTCTGAAAAATGCTGGGTTTTCACGGAACCCATAGTCATATCGTATCGTATCTATATCGAGATATCTGGCATGAATATCAAGATATGAAATTTTGTCCATTCATTCCCTACTCAGGTCTGCATAAAAACAGAATTCTGAGCTAGCTGCTTTGTGGGAACAAAAATTTCTAATGTTGTTAACCTTAAAGCAGGTAATGTTATAGCTCTTTCTGCCTTTAAACAAACATTTAATAGAGCTCAACAGTGTGGTATAGGAAGTTAAAGACCCTGTTTTATAGCCCATAATAGACTAGATTCTTAAATGTAATCTTACAGGCATCCAGGACAGACTGTGCACGAGCAAAACCAGTGTGAAACAATGCTTTATTGTTTTGTAGAAGACACAAGATAGTATGATATCAACCTAATGTATCTTGGTTTAGCAACATCTTTGACCTTAAGCTGTTGATGCCGCAAATGAAACCTTTTTCTTGGTAATGAAACAGGTTATTCACAAATTAAACAAGATTTACTTTATATATGCTTCAAAAAGTTCGAAAAGCTATCATTCAGGATTAATTAGGCAAACAGCAAAGGACGATGGGATGTGTAGTCCATTCACTTCTTGAAAAAAATGACGCATGGTCTCGAAAGTCTCCCTACTTGTCCAATTCCACTCCTGTTTCTCAAGCAAAATCAAGTATTTTAAGTACTTTAAAGCCTAACAAAACCAATTTAACTATCAAAAGTAAGCATATATCAAATTAAACAAAATAAAACTTATATTAAATAGCCAAACAATATCCTTTGTCTATTCAGTAAGCCTCCTGCACCCTCAGACAGGTGTTTAGGACTGTGAGTCCTTTGCACTGCGAGTCCATCCGGGTGAATAGCCAGGTTATAAAAAGCCCTTTAAGCCCATCTTATCCTTTTACTTGCTGAGTCTTGGGTTGAATTTGGAGCTTCTGTCAACAATATGAAGTTCCTGACCCGGATTGGGAGGTAAGCAAAGTTTTAGCTCCAGTGCTGAACTAATGCCAGTTTGATTAAATGCTCTGGACACAAACAGCAGGGGTTTCTGAGCTCCTGTGCTATTATACTCCTCAGCGTTTGTAGAGCTGCTCTTGTTGTGCTGCTCCCTCTCTGACCCTCTATCGAATCATCAGAAAATGACCACCGTGTGTTTTCTAATCATCTAAAAATACAGCTGAGTGATTGCTTCATCAGAGCGGGTGTCAGTTTGGTAGAAAGAGCTGCTACAGTGTTGTGAAGCTTTATTTCCAGCAGACGCATAGCGAAGAATGAACATTTGTTTGCATCCCCAGATACATTAAGTGTTTATTTGATTGCAAACACAATCCAAATTGTCACTTAGCAATGCAAGCTCCAAGTCCAATAAGCTGCGGGTCTTTAAAAGTCACAAAGTGCTGCCATGTTTAACAGGGTTAAATACACAAACAAAGATGGATTGAATGTGTAATTTGGAGCATTCAAATTTGGTGCAAGGGAAAAAAAATAACAATAATTCTGGGAGTGTGCCTTGCTGCATATTAATTCTTATCGTGGTGATGAATAATCATGCGTCTTATGAGGAAGAGTCAGTAGAATACAGCGGCACTTTGAGCTGTCATAATTAACAGACTCACTCAACAATGGGCACATTCTCAAAGAGACTTCTTATTAACACAGACATAATGGGTAAAGTGCATATTAAAAATGGGTATTTAGAGTGGAAGGGATCACAACTACCAATGAAAACGCGGTTTTATGGTCGGCGTGTTTCATTGTTTCAGCGTTGAATGGATGCCAGCCGACAGACGAGGCCCCGGCCATACTGTACGGCCGCCCCGGGGCGTCAAAAAGCTCTGGCGTGACACTGTCATTACCCACAGGGCTCGTGCACACCTCATTAGCGACAGAGTATCCTTTGGCCACCCATGGGCGAGATTCTCTCCCTCGGTGGCTTAACAAGATCACATTTAAATCTGTGGCGAGATAGGGGGAATTTTTCCTGATGAAGATTCATCAACTGGGTGCAATTATTTTCAGGCTGCCTCCACTTCTGATCTAGTTTGGCGAGGAATTCATCAAGATATCAGTGATTTCTTGGTGAAAAATGTGGACAAAATGGTTTCAGGGATGGTTCAAACAATTAACATGTTTCTCATCTGCATTTACACAGAGAGTGGGTGATGGTTTGTAAAGATATGAACAGCTTATAGCTAAAATATTGATTATTAAATGTGGTCAGATGACATCAATCTATTGTTTTTGTTACATTTTTTACTAGCATCTGGTTGTTTTGTGGCTTATTTGACAGCATCAGTGTTATTTTGACGCATTTTTCAATTTAGTTTTTGTTTTTGCCTGAAATATCTTTTAGTTTTAGTCATAATTTAGTCATCTAAATTGTTTTAATTTTAGTCTAGTTTTAGTTGCTGAAATTTCACAACATTTTAGTCAATGAAATCTGCTGTAAATGTAGTCGACTAAAATATGAAGTGTAAAGGGTAAGGCATTTTTTATGTTTCCTTGAATTTCTGAAGTCCTGTTTTACACTTGGATAAAATGAAACATCTAATAACCCTTTATTGAGTGCTAGTAAAGTCTGAATGTATAAATGAACAGAAACAAATTGAACTTTTGTGTGAAATGCAGTCACCTTTATTTAGGCTACCTGGCAGAGCATCTCAGTTACAATACCAGAACTGACAACAAACAGTGAACCTGCTCTACATGAATATATCAATTCATAAAGAGAGGAGCTCTGATTGGATCGCTCCACAACTTATCCCACCACCACCAAGCTAAGGCAGCTGTGATTGGATGTCCCTCTTAACTCATCCAACCTTTCCACACAACCAAAACCTACTTTCTACATGATGAAATTAGGTCTGATTGGATTTGAAGTCTCGGTCAAACATTTTTTTTTTTCATTTGTTGAAAAAAATGTCAGTTAATTTAGTTGTTGTCCATGTGCACTTGTTTTTATTAGTTACTGTCTAGTTTTCGTCATCATGCAACACTGGGCTGCATGATGTTATCATTATGATATCAGTAATGGCCGATATCGGCCTAAAAAGTTACATATTGGTATTTGCAGATACTGAAATTTTGCATATATTCACAGCTAATATACCACAGCCCTACATTTCACCTGGACTATCAACAACATACACAAATGTACCGTGATGCTTTACCTTATCATTGCTTCATGGGTACATTTAAAAGTCAAGAGATTCATTTTTTTCAAGAGTTAAATGTTGTTTTCTTGCTTCACTTCTGTTCTTCATAAAAATACTGTCACACCGAAAGAAACAAGCTCATTTTCTTAAAGTCTTGATCAAAAATATTGGTTTCATCTATAATGAGCTCAGACATACCAGCATATTTTAATTGATGTACATATTGACTTCCGTGGCTTTGTGGAAGGCCACCTCTGACGTTTTGACTCCTTTATTTTATATCGTGCACACCGCCTCTTAAAAGTGTGAATGTTTCTGTTTTGTAAGGCATGTGGGCTAGTGAAAGGCATAACTAAGGGAACTGTTTGGCACTAAGGTAAAGGACAGATGCTTCAAACTTGCTAGAAGCAGTTTTTAAGTTGAACTGAATACTGATTCCCATCCCTACATAACAAACAATCCACCTGACTGAACATTTTTATGGAAATGATCCATTTAACTTGTTACTGTTGATTGTCGCTCAACTTAAGTTCAGCACAAAGCAGTGCTAAAACTCTCTGTTTGCTCTAAATAATCTTGATAAACAAGGAAATATTGATAGAAATCTCCAGATTAGTGAATTTACAGCTTTTGGAAATTGCGATTTTTGGAACAGATCAATTTTTTTCATCAGTCTTAAGGGGTATTAAGATAATAGTTAAGTGTTTATTTGTTGTTGTTTATAATAATCTGTAGAATCTTATATTGACTATTATTGTCCTGATACTTTAGATCCTTGGGACAAGATCTAGGGTCCAGGACCTCTCAGCTTTGTGGTGTACAAGTCTCCAGCTCGCCTCTTTCTAAGTACAACTAGGAGGGCAGAGAGGAAAAAGGCCACTGCTCTGGAAAAACCTGATGTGAACATTTTTAATAAACTGAACAGCAGTAAAAATGAGAATCTCCTGATCAGAACTTTTACATACTTTGATAAACAAAACTTAGATTTTTCCTAGGATGTTGAAAGAAAAGGAAAAATACATGTTTATGGCTTACATCAACCAATGGCAAATTACTTAAACCATATTTTTTGAATCCAGACAGCATTAAAGTTTCATTGCGAGTTTTTTTTTTTTGATAATAACCTCTCTGATTCATGCATCCCCAGGACAACGATAACATGTCATTCTGGATGTCAAGAAATTGCAAAAAAAAATTCTTTTTCTTTCAAGTCTTTTGCTGTTTCCCCTCTAAAGCAATTCTCTGCTTCCCTGAACTTCTCTCAACCGCAGAAACTCACTTGATTTGTCGAAACCTGGCCAAATGAAACAACAATATCCAAATATTTACAAAAATGCCTTATTTCTGGGGTGCTCATTGCCTGGCAATAGTTTGAAGGCTCCTCGTGCGGAGGCTGTTCTTGGTGGAGTTGGCGGTCTGAGTTTAAAACCAAACAGCGGCTTTTCTCGCTCTTACTCATTTCTATATCTTCAAGCTGTCCTGTCCATCAAACAAGGCATCAAAAAGCCTACAAATCAGCCTCAAAAGAACTAGTCTTGGAAGGACTATCTGGTCAAATGAAGTATCATTTTCAGTATGTGAGGTAAAATCTGTTTTCTACTGGAGTCAAAGAGGTAAAATGTCTTCAGATCAGTCCTACAGAGTAAATAATCAATCCTCTGTCTGTGTTAAAGATGTCCTTGAGCAGACCATCAACACTGACCAAAAGAAGACGACAACTAACACAGATTAACAGCCCGTCCTCGTCAGCAAGTAAAGACAGAACAAAGAAGTTTCATCTTCTAAATGTTCCCTCACATCATGAGACGGATGGTTAAGGTCCATAATTCAACGATCAGCCCTGAATTCCTCCTGAATAGCCCGTTCCACAGTGTGCCTGTCAAGGGTGATTACAAGCTTAGCAAGAAAAATGAGATACTGGTTGACCTATTTCTGAACACTTTGTTTCATGCCGTCCCCCCTCCATCTCCCCTTCCTCCACCACCGTCCTTTCTTCCAACCGGGTTTGCCCATCCCTTTCATTTTTTTAGTCCTCCCTCTCGGCCCACCGGTTCTCCCCGAGCAGGGGTCGGGTCAGAGGCCAACCTGGCTTCACCACGTTGCAGAGCGTGAGCAACCTGGCAACAAAGAGCTCTGCTGTTGGAGATCTGTCGCTCGGTGGCAAACTTTCACCTTCACCCCCTCCTCTTTGGCCTCTCTGTGAAGAAAACCCCTGCAGGGATGCTTCAATGGGGGGGCCGTGAGCGCTCGCAGCCAAAGTTTGGATGCTGTCATGAGGAGAGTCACACTACGGAGGAGAAGAAGGTGGGAAATAAAAGGAGGTGACGCACCTCTGCCTCTGATTGCGGACAATGGTGCTTAAAGTAGACGCTGCAACCTTTATGGCCGGCATTTATGGCCACGTCTTCACCATTTCTTGCCACGTCTTCGCCACTTATTGCCACGTCTTCGCCATCATCTTTGGCTGTCAAAATACATTTTCTGAAAGTCTGTGAATGCCACTCGAGGAGCCAGATCTTCAATCGACTTGTAAAAATGCTTAATTGAAACAATACGCTATGAAATGGGATGAAAGAGTGTGAGTTTCTGAGCATTTGTGAAATTCCTGCGTGTTGAGTTTTGCAGATAAGAGTCAAAGAAATAAAGTCTGGCAGCGGGCCTTTTCTCTCCTCATATCCACAGCAAAGCAACATGGGAGACCAGGGGTTTGGTCTTAAGAAGAAGTAAGTAGAGTTTGTTATTTCACCGCCTTTGACTAAGGTCATACCAAATTAACAAGACGACTGACTGAATAAAAATAGCATACCATTAATTCTTTTTTTTCCTCCTCTCTGCTCATAAATCTTAAAGGTTGACCTGATTTTTAACGTTAAACTATGTGCAGAAATTAAAAAGGCGGAGGGAGAAGGGGGGAAAACATTCAAATAAGCAGCGGCGGACTAATTTCAACCATGTCGCCGGCTCAGGTTTCATGTGGGATCTGCGGGGAGCTAAAAATACTTTTGGTCTTTTGTGGGGGGAAACAATTTAAAACCTCAGGAAAAACAATGCAGCATTAGAGCGGGCGTTTTCAATTACGCTGGCACAGATTTTGAAACTTTATGGTCAAGCAAATGCTGAGAGAATTATAATCAATTTTCAGGTGATAAAAAAACATAAACAGTAGGGGGGGGATGAGCCATTTAATTGCCAGCACATTCGTTAACAAGCTTAGCTCTTGTCTCGGCACTGTGCTCCACTCTCAGCATTCAAATAGATCCTAATTATTTCTAGTGAAGGTCTTAAGATTGTCAAACTCTTGTGTTGGCCGATGATAAAACATGCCTCTTTCAAACTTAATCATTACAAGTGCGTTCGACGAGCATAAATGGCTCAGAGGTTAGAGCTGCATTAACTCTTGTGGCCATTTTTGGTTGGTGAAAAAGCAGATTACATCCGCGAATCAAACCCTAACTGATGATCGTGCTCCTAAACAGTCAATTATGGAATGTTTACTGCGGCGTTATTTGTTTCTGCTCGCTTGATAACGTGCTAGACCGACTTTAGATTGACAAGGATTTATGGGGGGAAAAGCGGCAAAAGCCAATCACGTAAACACCAATTACAAGTCGGCCGAGGAGAATAAAAGCAGCTGAATCAAGATTTTTCTCCCCCCTCTTCTTTCTCCCTTTTTCTAAAAACAGAGGAAAAAGGCGGCGAGATACCGGATGTTTAATGAGGAGAGGGGATGATGGGCAGTGCTCAGTGCATCATAATATGCAAATCAGCTCTGAAATGGTGTCTGATGCACTTCTGTACAGCCGTGGATGTGAATGAAGACCACTGCGGCTAAATTATTATGATAATTGAGGAGTTTTTTAGGATGCAGAGCAAAACTTCTTTCAGTGAAAGAACAGAAATAAAGAAAATACTCTCTGCCAAGTGTTGCAATCTGTGGATCTCCAGAAAAACACTCAAATGTGGCATTATTTTTACTTTTTATGGGATATTAGATGCAGAGGAATCCCTAGAAATCCATAGCATAATAATAAATGATCTAGTGACATTGATTTAGAGACATAATGGCAGAGTTTGGAGCACCATGTTGATCATATTTCAGAGACTAAAGGGCCACTGAGGGTCTAAACAAGCCACATGTTACACAATTGATTTAGGACATCCAGATCTCTTCAAACCTACAAATACAACAAATAAATCAGGAGGTCTAAGGCAATAGTAAATATAATTTCCAATAAAGCAACTGGTTTCACTTTCCCTCGACAAAGCCCGTGCTTCGGACTATTTCATGATGTAACCTATGGGCTGTGTATCCTTCCGCCAGCAACGTGCTCTCATCGGCTGTCCAACAAACACAAGAAAAAGAAACACTAATTTCACCAACTAAAACCGATGTAAACTGTTGTGGAAACTGAGGCATAGGAGTGATCACAAGTTACCTGGTGGTGCTGATGCATGAACTGTGAACTAGGGATGTACAACATTATCAGTATGATGTCGGTATCTGCAGATAATTGCTTCAAAACCTAAATATCGATATCAGTAGATACGAAAATTTCTGTCAATATTTTACATTTGCAACAAGGTTGTGCATATAAATCCTCTTTAATCTCAAACTGAAAGTACAGTCTCCCAAAAATAGGGCTGTTTTTCTGTCATCAGGTAAGTTACTCTGTGTTTTTACTTTTGTAAGTGCACATGCTTGATTTTACTATTACCCTCAAAAACAAACTTTACTTAGGACATGGGTGTAATTTCAAAAGAACTACTTCCAGTCATTTCTGTATATTGGTATCGGCCAAAGTAAGTTTTCAAGTATCTGCATATCAAATATCAGCAAAAATCAGATATTGTGCATCCCTACTACAAACCAAGATGCCCATTACCGTCATGAGTGAACTAACAACACCTCTCCTGGATCTTTCTATTCCTGATGGGTAAAATGGACACTGCAAACAGGATGTTGTGAAGGCCCACGTCACGCCACAAACATCTGTACTGTGACCATTTGTTTTGCCTGTTTTTACATCTGGGATTAATACAGGAGTGACCTATCCTCTAAATATTCAGGAGTTAGATATACATCAGTTTGGGCTCCAACTGACCCAAAGAGCTGGTGAGAGGAGAGCAGGGAGTGACTGGCGGAAGGATATGTCGTATCACAACATAGTCCCAAACATTTAGGCTTTGTCAACAAAAAGTGAAATGCTGTAAAGAATGTTAGGCGGAATACACACATAAGGATTTTCTAAATCTGAAGAGATGTTTTATCTGTCAGAGACCCCACACATAAAGATAAAAATTCATTAAACAGTTTGGACTGTACTGTGTGTTGTGTGCTCTGATAACCTCAACACAGCACAGCACACACATAACCATTCTGACCCACCACCGATCTAGAATCTAGTCCTCCAAGACAGAAATCTCATAAAACAAAAACCAAGAAGAAGAAACACAGAGACAACCATAAACATTGTCTATGGCAACAACCGGTAAACAAAACACGCAACATGGAAGAGGACATACAAGAGGAGGGAATGATGGTGGTCTTGGGACTATATTTGACACACACAAATTTCACGGAGTCATGTCTTGGGAGTCGTCAGTTTTCCCCACACACAAGTTTAATATTTACGATTGTCAGCCCGATTCAGAGCCGATTATCGGGACAAATTCACTCTTAACACACCTCTTGTAAGACACAGGATAAAAAGTCGGGACAAAAACAGCCCAATAATCTTTATGTGTGAACCCTGCTTTACTGTAGTGTCTTATCACGCCAATGTAGTTTTTTTGTCAGTTTTATCCTAAAAGTGAGGTAATTCGGAGGCTTTTAGAGGCACTTCTGATTGCTATGTGTCACCTAGCGTCCGCATGTGGCTATCTCCCCAGTTCATCACATTTCCTAGCGCCACAGGCCTCGAGCCACCCGACTTCAGAAACCCACTCTATCCCTTTTCACTGTTGTAGTTGGTCACCTGCTAACACATGCCCAGTGATTGGAAACATAATGAGCATGAAGAAAAGTCTCAGCACTCTGAGGAAACTCCAAGCTGCCAGTTTACACGAATACTGAGATGGTGCCATCCTCGAAGTTTTCCAGTCTTGGGATTTTCTTTCAAACTTTCCATTTCCAGGCACCCAGAACCCTGTTGTTTTGTCAAAGATCGGCCAACATGTGATCAAATGTTTGGTTTTCATGTAAACGAGGCCTCAAATGCTGTACACATTAGCTTCCACCAGAGCTGGCCTTACAGCGAGAACTTTGAAGTCTGATTTAAAACTGATGAAGTGTTTTAACAAGTTGGAAAAGGTCCTAAAATAGGATAAAACGATATTAAAAACCCACAAACACTGAGCCTGGGCCTGCCTCCTCAGGTTTAATCGAGGTGTAATTTGCTCTGCAGCTGTAAACTTTGATTCAGTCCCTCTGATTGTAGAACAATGGAAACTATAAACTCCGCTGAGTGCTATTAATAAAAGACACGTCTCGTCACTCTCAATATGGCAGGAGGAACCTCGCCGTCTTTGAAGTGCTCTCCTCTCTCTTAACTTAACCCAGTCTCCTCTCATCTTTCGCTCAGGCTGCGGCCTTTAATGTGGTGAGCCTCGTACCGTCCCGACCATCACGTCACTGCACGTCTTCAGAAACGGGATTATTTGCATTTCCTGGTCCGTTTGAGCTTCAATCACAGCAGGAGGAGAAAAAAAAGAGCGCAGGAAGAAAAAAAAGAATCACCCCTAAAGTAATGTGGTGCCGCAGAACTCAAACCAGATGAATCTTCTCTATTTTTACCTTTTCGTCTGCCAAGGAAACATCAGGCACATCCTGTACGCTTCAGTGAAGACGGGCCGGCTAAAGCTCTGAAGAGGAGAGCGAACAAAGATGTTTCACCCCCTCCAATGTTTGTCTGATTCTGCTGCGTGTGATCTTAGAGATGAGGATATTGAAGAGGATACGGCACACACTGGCACATGTACACACATCTGAGCGGATGGAGAACAAGACACACAAACTCTTTTCCTGTGATGTGAAAACACGGAGACGACAGATGGAAAACCTGAACACCTGAGCACCACTAAATCAGCACTATGATGGAGCAAAATGTTCACAATTGTAGTTAAAAGTCTGATTAAGATGCTGTTTCAGCACAAAAAAACTGTGTTAAGAGAACCAAAACAATATCAGCCCGACATGTTTCCATTTTATATTCAAACTAATGTCTAGATGACAGATAATCTGTGTGCTTCTCTGATACAAGCTCACTTTTATTAAAACATTTCTCTCTTTAGTATATTGTTAACTTAAAGGGCATCTCTGGTTTGCATTTGACGAGCAACAGATTGAGTCTGCAGCACATCAGAGAAAAACTAAAGATCAGAAACTGAGGCCAAGTGTGGCAACAATCTGGTTCAAAATGCTCACAAATGTTTTCCATCACGGCACCAAACTTACTTTGGTAACTCTTTTTTCGCTTTTAAGATCTCACATCCAAAACTTACCCTCGATGTTAGATAAAGCTATAGGTACAATAACTATTAAATCAAGCAATCTAGTAGGATTGTCTTACAAAACATAATGAAAACATCTTAAAAATCTGAAAAACTGATCAAAATCATTGCTTTTGGTAAATCTTCAGAGTCAACTACTTAAAGCTCAATCATTTTGTCTGAAGACGTAGATCATCCCATGCAAAATGGTGTCTCTCTAATCAGCTGAACTTCTTGTAATTTTGAACATAAAAGCAGTCAAGCATTTTTTCTGATGATTTATAAAAGCTAATCTCATGTTACCAGTGAGGAAACAGCCTTGAAGTTGGGTAAATTATTGAATGACACCAAAAACTACAAATATGGCTTCAGGCTTCTTCTTACAAGATACAAGATACAGGAAAGTATATTTGTCACTGTGCTACAAATATATCTTTGGCATTTCTTAATTTTTTTGCAAATAACTAGAGGTAAGTTGCAACCGATCAGGTCATTTTTTGGTAAAACTTGAGAGCTAGGAGGGATTACTTGTGATATGATTCACAGTATCACTTTGTTTGCAATGTGAGCGACTCACAAAGCATTTTGGGATTCTGGAACTTGCAGGATCCAAAAAGGTCACTTTTCTTAGACTTATCTGGACCCTATTTGTATTTCTATTAGATAAGAGACAGTAAATAGGGGGGTCAAAAAGTGTGAGGACACCAGGTAAAGGGGCACAAGTTTGGTTCTAACCTATGCTGGCCGCAGAGTAGGACATGCTGGTTAATCTCAGTTACTGGCATCCTGGAAGGCCACTTCTAACAGTTGTTTAATTTCCTGCAAATACACCGAATAAAGAGCAGTTTTTGTTGAAGAGTACTCAATCTGAAGATATTTTGGGGTCTTTTTGGCCTTTCCTGATCATGGAGAGACAGTGGATGGACTTGGAAAGGGGGATGGAGAATAGGGAAGACAGCAAAAGGGCTTCAGGTCAAATTTGAACCCGTCCACACAAAACAAGAGCCTTTATATAAGATTAGTGCATGGTTGACACCCACTACACCCCAAAGAAACCTCAGTCTGGAGTCAAATTACTTGCATAGGTTCATGCACCTGACCAAAACTCAACTTCTGGTTAAAATCAAACAAGAACTGTAAGCACAAGAGGTGTGTGGAGCTGACAGCGCAGATATGTCAATGTAGTTTTACTTAAAAATTACTGCAGATGCAAACTGAAGCCACGTATGCATGTGGGTTATTTTAAGCTGTTTTTTCTGCACTGAAAAGCTGACAGCATCAACAGCTAACAGATAAAATATGAGAAATATTCTCTGACACCTGGAGCTCCTTCTATATTTCCTCCTCCTTTATTCCGAATATGAAGGAAGGATGCATCACACAGGCATGCTTGCTGTTACCATGATCATATCAAACACTATCTGACATGCAAAGAGAGAAAGAAGTTGGAGAGTAAGCTCGCAGATGCCCTCACTGTGAGAGTGAATGCAGTTGATGGACCAAAATATCACACATATTGAATCATCCGACTTGTGGTGGCCGTCATGTTTCCCTGTACACTGCATAAACAAAGTACACACTGTCGGACTGACCAGAGTCAGAGAACAGTCATGGGGGATGGCAAATAAACAGCATAAAACATGAATGAGACACAGAAACAAGACAGCAGGTATCAGAGAAAGTCTATTGTTTCCACTGCAATGACAGATGCTGCAGCTGCCACAAAATTCAAACCAGTTGAACCCTAAAATTAAGGATTTCTATGGCTTTACGTTCCATAAGTTATTTTTTCATACATATATATATATAGGACATTTGAGGTTGATCGTCACTCATGCTGCCCCTTTGTGCTGCACCGAAAAAGAAAAACGAGTTTCTTTCCCTCTTTTGCTCCAAATGTAAATGTTTGTGCATAAAAATCCAATCTGCAAATGGCTCCATAAAACAGCCTCCTAGCCTGAATAGACCTGTAGGCTCCCTCCTCCTGCTCTGAAATCAGCCTCACCTATTTGCAGCTACCCTGCCTGATTCAAACAACATGGCACCTGTGACTATTCTCCCTCAAATTGCCCGTCATCATGCTTTTGCAGAAGCTGCAATTTCTGTCACAAAAGACGAAACTAAGGACAAACAGTTATGAGCCTGGATTGTTGTAATCAGGTGGAAATTGCTCGGCCTGTGCAAACATTCCTGCAGCATCCTCGGAGAGTATTAATGCTTAATAATTATTGATTTTCAGTTTTGCCTTATCTTATTTAGATTAAGCCGATGGCTCGGGAAAAACTGCCTCTGATTTAAAACTTGCTGTTTCATATTTTAGTCAGGATGGCAGTGGACACCTCTCCCTGCACACACTCATTTCTGTAATTGCTTTTTCATATTTCGGTTAATGGCGGTGGCTGTTTCACACACACAGAGAAACCCACGCGCGCACACACTCAGATCTATAAATGTGCAAACGAGAAGCAGAGATTAATGTGTTGTGTTTAAAGCTAACCTTTTCTGTAAGTCAAGCGTTCTACCGTTATTTCTAATTTAAAACTGGAGCTATGGCGGCGCCTTCCCTCACATCCTCATCCTTATTAAAGACGTTTCAGGACACGCTGTAGCCAGGAGGCACGGTTCAAATATATATGATTCAGTGTCATTTGCAGAGGAAATCTGGGCTTTAGAGGAAGTTAATTCTGCCGTTTGCGACGGCAGCGGTGACAGATGGGGACCGTGGTCCAAGGTTTTTATTTAACAGTAGAGGAAGAGCCGCTGTGCAGCCTCACAGAGTCACTAATTACTGTCTAAATGTACATAATTCAGATTATTCCCATGATCTAGACTTCTTTAGTGCACTTTAATCCTAACTTAGCATGATTCCAGAAAGACCTAACCTTTGATAGCAATATCAGCTCATAACAAATGTGATCATATCTTTCTTTTATGCTACAGCAGATAAACAAATGTGCATGTTTCCACCTTGACAAGGGGGTTTAAAGTTGTCTTTATTCCATCCACAAGCTGTGTGCACCATAAATATGACTACTTAAAGCAGGGTAGGTCATTTAATACCTATAATATTATTTATATGGGTTGAAATTCGCGCTATGTCCCAGCAGAAATAAATAGAATGGGTTAAAAAAGGAATCTCACCATCTCTATGTAGCTCATGTCTTGTGGCACGCATTAGCTCGGAATCAAATTTGAACATTACACCTGAGGAACAGCCAAGTTTTCCAAAAAATGGCTGAAGGGCCGTCACTATTGCATTTACTGGTTCAACATCCCTTGAAAAAGAGAGTAAGCTCAAAGTATTCTAAAGGAGTTAAGGAAATAATCATGCTGACAGGAGAGAGAAGAGGTCCAAAGTGTGGCTTAATATCTTAGATAAAATGACTACAACAACACAAAGTGCAACATCCACGACTGTGTGATTGAAAACAAGAGCGGAAGCAGCTGAAACATTAGTCAGTCTAGTATGGCATTAAATAACAGGTGTGTCAGACTTTGACAAAAACTACTCTGGATCAATGAGAAGCATGTATGCTGGCTAATTTTAATCACTTCCCGGCCTTATTGTTACCAAGACAGCAGTTTTCTTTCCAAAACAAAGAGAGCAAACATAGAGCAAACATTCTATTTAGAAAAAGCTCATTCGGGTTATTCAAGCGAGAAGAACAATGTGGTCAGTGGATAAGAGGACTTTTGTTTCATTGGTCTGATTCAGTTTAAAAAAGTCAGCTACAGAATAATGATCAAACACCATGGTATAAATATGTGATAGCAGACCCAACATACAGTATTTATGCACAAAAATCTCAGCTGTCATTATATTAGAGTTGTGTTGGTGCCAAATAAATGAATTTGCTTTAATCATGATCTCAAATTAGCTCTGGTTTGGTGTCCTGAACACATACTCTGAAGGATTAAAATTAGGGATGCACAATATTGGATTTTTGTCTTTAACGTCTTCCATTACAAAATTGACTTCCTGCCTTTATTTGTGTAAGGAGCAGTGGTCAAACAATAAAAACAACATCTACCTCTTGAAAAATTCACATCTTGCTTTTTAGATGTGCCCTTGCAGTGATGATGAGGTGGAGCGGTATGATACATTTGTGTATTCTGATGATATATGGCCGATATGTATGGCTGTAAATATCAGCTAAACTTTCAATAATGGCTGATACTGATCATGCATCCCTAGTTAAAATGTTTAGCACCGAGCCTTGAAAGGAGGCTACCTGCTGCAAAACGGTTGATCAAGAGCAGAGGTGTCAAAACTATGGCCTGGGGTCCAACTGCAGCCTGTGGGCTGTTTTACGCGGTCCTCAGCAAAAATATAAAATTTGATTTGGCCGAGAAGTTTGTGCTTGACTGATGAGTAAAGACAGGATTATGTCAGCACACTGCATGCTCCTGTCCTGTCAGTCCATTCCAAGCTCCAATATCCAAAGCATGAAGGGCAAACCACCTGAAACACCAGCATTCGTTCGAGGTGTAGCAGTTTCATGCGCTTTGCTTTGAGTCTTGTCTTGTCTTAAATGTAAGGATAAGCAGTCATTGTCTACCCCCCTGACGTACAGAGATCTTTTCTTACTCCAGTCCTGACCTTGGGCAGATATGGGGGGCAAAGGTCGACCAGAGCCACCTGAAATCTGATTGGAAAGCCACAAATACTCAACTTTACTTATAATGACATATGGAAAAGTGGCCCGTCTAAGAAGTAGTCCAGAAACAGCTGTTGAGGGCTCTTAAATTCCACGTATTTACTTTCATCTATGACCTGAAACCATTGCTGTCACCTCACTTGAAAGTCTTAAAACAATGTTTCTGAGGACTCCTTCCCTCTGGCAAACTGAAGAGCTCAAAACAAATGCTATGAATTATTTGCAGCTCCCATTTATTCCCACTCCGGTATACATACCCCGTGTGTTTATTTGAAATCAAAGGGTGTGGCAAAAGGCGGGTAATGAAAGCCAGCTGCAGGCCGCAGAGACACTGGATGGCTTCCCTCGCAGCGCGGGCCGGAGACAGGGCCGAGCCGAGCGTAACACAACAAGAAAATGGAAAAAATACAAACAAAACGAGTGATTTGCACACAAAACAAAACTGAATCAAGAGCAGCCCGTGAGCAGCGCGGAGGGTTTTTGTAAACAAGTGGCCATGCTAAAACAATACAGCTGGATTTCCTCTCTGTAAGCGACGATAATCATCACTCACTGTTTACCACAGAGGAGAGGGGTTCCAGCCCTAAACCTCCGCTTCCCCAATAACACAAATGAAGCTGGATTCACTAAGTCTATCTCTGTGATGATGCATTTCTGCAGGAAAATTTGGCACCAGGCGTCCCGCTACTGTCCAAACAAAGCAGAGAAATGCGCTTTATGTTTGAGCAAAGACAGAAAGTTTAGCTTGAAAGCATTTTTAACAGAAAACCTGAGTAAAAGAACATTTTTAGCATAACTTACCACCTAACTAAGACAAAAACTTCCCTTTTTTAATGTATTCTAAATGTTCTTAATATCTCAGAGCTGGGAACACTCTCCCCCTGCAACATTTCCTAACCATTCCAAAACTAATCATTCCTCTTTATGGAAAAAGAGCTTATCATATGCAAAGTGCTCGACATCAATGTCTTCATATTCTCGTTTGAGAAATTCATTGCGCGGTGAATTCCCTCGGGAACGCCGCCGCCAAGTTTCTGCCTCGCAAAACTTTTTTCTTTTTTTCATTCTCTCACTTTAATTCAACTTGGCACGTTATTTCTGAGAAATACCGTCGGGCTCGGGGGAGAAACATAGACGTGGTCTCACTTGTTAGTGCGGGTTTTAGTGCTGAATAAGGATCAGACAATGGCTGAGGGGAGAGGGGCTGCAGTCTAGCGAGGTATTGACACAGGAGATATTGCCTGAACAAAGTGGATCCGTGAGAAAAGGGAGGGAGCGAGCGTGAAGCAGGAGGAAAAAAAGAAAGATTATCTTAATTATCATTCAGGAGCTGCTTAGTGCAGCACCTGTGCATGAATAATGTCATTTATAGGCACATTGAGATGTGCATAATTCCCCCTTAAATCATACACATTAGCGGCATAACAAGGGATGAACAAGTCGGCCTCTCGCAGGCTCAACTCAGAGCGAGGGGGTTCATTGTCAGCCCTGCACCTCCCCAATAAGAATGTATTTCTCTATTCAAAGGCCCCACTCCTCTCTCATTTAACACTTGCTATTCGGTCCAAAGGAGCTGTGAGGTTACATATCCTGATTCATATTACAGCACTGGGTTTCATTTGAGCACCACAGGACTTCAAAAAAGAGGATATTTCAGGGCTCAGAGAGTGATTTAACAGCAGAGAGGCTGTATGATCGCACTGGTTTAACAGTAAAAGCATAAAGAAAGTCTGACTATAATGGCAACGGTAAAGAAAGAAACTGTCCTCTGGGTGAGTGCTTATATAATACAGCAGATTTGATACCTACTTAGGCTGGGCCATACAGGGAAACATGATAATACAAGGTTTTTTGCTCATGCAATTTTATACTGAAATTTTCCATATACAGACATTTGTCAGCCTGTCAATCAGTAAAAAAGATGAGCCCAGATTCAGATCAATAGATATAATTAAGTGTAGAATATACCTATTATGTAATAAGAGTTAACTTAACATGGGACAAAAACATATCAAAACACTGCTCTTAGGTCAAGCCAGTCCGACTTATCTGGAATATTCCTACTGATTTGGGCCTGCAATGTCAATTAAATGTTTTGTTTGAGATTCTATGACTCTCTTTTTCCCTGTGATACATAAACTGCATTGAATCTACATGATTTGCAGATGGTATTTGCAACTCCATGAGATCAAATTGCTTTAAATTTAATATTAGTCCCACATAAATCATCTGAACAGTGAGGCACTAGCACAACAAAGAAAGTGCATTTCCCTGACACCAGGAAAGGACATAAAAATATCTTTCTCTGTGTTTTAGTCTTTTATTTGCGTTTGTTTTTTGTTATTTTTAGCCTTTTATTTGTTAGAATTGCTCTTATCATTCTAGCTCCTTTGCCTTTATTGACTACTTCTATGCTATGTTAATGGATTGGTGCCTTTATTTACTTTAAATTCAGATTATTTATTTTGTTTCACCTTACGTTATGCTCTTAATCTTTTTATACAAAACTCTTCAGCTTACTGTTCTATTGTTCTATCTCTAATTTATCATCTCTATTCTATTATTTTATTATTGTCTTTATATATTTGTGTTGTTTTTAGCTTTTACTTTGGTTCTCATGGTCTCATTTTATGTAGCAGGGTTCTTGCATTGTCTGGGTTTTTATTACATATTTGTGTATGTATTAAATGTTAATTGATTTTAATCCTCTTTAAACCTCTTTTGGTTGTTTTTTCCTACATGTTAGAGCTCTTGTGCTTTGCTGTCTTTATGTTCCTGCCTGTTGTCAAAGCACTTTGTAAACCTCTGTTTTTAAAAGTGCTATATAAATAAAGTTTATTATTATTACTATTATAAAAACTGGGCAACGTAGCTTAATTAAGGATGCAGCAGTACTTCAACCATGAATGATTATGGACATGTTATTGCAGTTTCTGCAGTCTGCACATCTACTCACTTTACATAAACACGTTTTGATATCAAATGTAACAATAACATCTTACCTTGTGTCGTGAAATTTTCTGTGTGAAGCTGAAGAAGAAGAGATCTGATGCTGTAATGAAGGGTTTCTCCTTCCCTTGAAACAAAAATAATAAATAAAAATTAGTTATTTAAGGGTTTTCAGCTATATTCTTGAGGCTGACAAGTGAACTGAATGCGTAATATTCAGTTTAATGAAGTTCAAGGGTTGGAACTTGCGTAAGTAAGCAAAAACATCCCATAATAATGACTTTTAACTGCATTAAAATAAGAAAATGTAATTTGCGTCTTAAACGCGAGTGACAATAACTTAACAGATCATCCACATACCTGCATTAAATCAATAAAATCAGCCCAGCGCCCTCGCATCTCCTGACCCTCTTCGGTTCAGCTTCACAACAAACCGGAAACACACGGCCGTTGCTACTGGAGACAGGCACGTGCAGACCAAACGTTACAACAGAGTTAGCTAGGTATCGTCAGTTAGCATGTTACAGAAAGTGCTGTACTCGCATCGTTTTGTTAGTTAAGACACAAAAGATACAACACATACTTTCTATAGACGCTAACCAGCCAACAGGGAAGTTTTGTAAGCATCTGCGCGCATTTTATTTCGTTTTATCGCTCAATTGGCAGGAGCGACACTCACCTGCGCGAGCGTTTCCATCGAACCGGAAGAAACCGGAAATGATGTCATCAACGCCTCCTACCGGAGAGAAAAATAGACGTAAAAAAATGTACGAAAATTAAATAGTCATAAAAAGTAGTTTTGTACAGGACTTCCTTTATGATGATTTACATTAAATAAGGTTTAATATCACAGTAGCGAACAATCGTGTTAATTCTTATTTAATCTGTTATTATGAGACTTTGGCTTCATGTAATTGCTTTGGACCCCCTTGTCAATATTTATATTTTAAGACCCAAGTTTTTTTTATCATTGATTTTGACTCAAAATTTGTCTGATTCACTTGTAGTGATGTTGTTGTCTGATTGTCTGAGACACTGAAATATTGTCGACATTAGAGTGACCAATAAATTATGTTTTTATTTTTATTTTTTTTTCATTTTGGTCCCGAAAACGTTTTTTAATTTATCTTTAAGTTGTGAGGTAGGTCAATTGGAACACACTGTACTCATAAGTAGTTTGTAGTGGGCAGTTTTGTAAAGTAAAACAGTCAACAGGCTTGATGTTCTCCTCAAAGGATGCTGATTGGTTAGAGCCTCTGCAGATCCATCGTTACAGCTGGAAGGTTTGTAAGATGGTCAGACTGTGGATGTGGAATGGGGCAAATCCATCTGCTCTGAAGGGTTGGCATTAGCTTTAATAGTTAGGCTACAACAGCAGAAGGAAAAGATGCAGGTACAGAGAGTAACACAAACCTTGAATCTCATTTATTATGCACTCTACAAAAGACATTTAAAGACATATAATTGCTCAAAATTACAGATTATTCTCCCAAAATTTTGACTTTTTATAGAAATAAAACTTCTTTGAACCACTTTAAAAGTTTCCCTTTAATGCAGTCTTCTTAAGGACCAAACAGGAGTGATGTTTTTATTGAAACAGTAAAATAAACAGATGTGAAGAACATTTATTCTCCTGCTGCTCTTCAAACCCTTTTGCAAACTTGAGAAAGAGCTTCTGCCTCCTCATCTTCTTCACGAGTTCTCCCTGCAGAACATTCACGCCCAGTGTGTGTCAAACAGTCCCTGAAAATAACTTGAGCAGGCCTCTGTTCATGAACAGGCTGGGTGGAGTTGGACAAAAAGAGAGCGTGCACGCTGCAGAGCCGGAAAGTATTTGTCATCCAAATCAGATTCTGCGCGTTGCCACGGGAGAAGAAGTGGGTCCACACAGAGAGAGGATGCATACAGCACCAAACAAGAGTAGTAACAAGGCTGTCATCACGGAGAAATGTCAAATATTCCACCCCGCTGCCGACTCCTCAGCGCTGCTCGCCGCTGTTCGAGGCCCCGGCCCACGCAGTCAAAAGTTCAAAACAACAATAGAGGGCATTGTGGGTAGTCTGTAATCAGGAGGGCCTTCCAGTTGGAGCTGAATTCTAACCATGCCAACAGAGATAAGGAGTAGGATTAAACTCGGAGTGTGTGGACCTCCTCTGTGCAGGGGTCAAACTGCACTTTTAAAGCACTTTGAGAGCTCGCTTGTAGCCCGGGCGGAGGGCCGGTGGGAGGGATTCGTCATTTTAGGAGAATGTCAGTCGATTATTGAGTGATTGATTGGATCTGAGGATGAACTCATCTACTCCCAGGCTGAAAAGGGCTCGACTCATGAGTTAAGATGAGCAACTATCCCGAATACTAAAACAAATCAAAGCTGAAAAGTTGATTTATCGTCAATTTTGGCAGGAATAAATGAGCAACATTAGCATTTAACGGACGTAAGAAGAAACAAACAAAGCAAGAGTGGGAACAAAAGCATGATCACAAATTTAGTGATAAAAACATCAACTTTAGAGCTGTTTGTTGTCTAAAACATGAAAAAGAGTCAAACCAAAGTGCAGCATCTCCCTTTGAAAGGACAAACTGCTGGAAAATAATCAGTAGATAATTCTGTGATGTTCGATCTTCATCATTGTAGGGTAATAAAACTTTACTATACAGTAAATAATGTAAATTTTTTCATTCTGTCTTAGAAATGTTTCTAATAATTATTGTTGTTGAATATTTTTTTATATTGCTGATTTGTAATTTTTTTGCTAATTTTTTATTTTTTTTCTAAATATAATTATCATATTCTGACCACTGCAGACCCAAAACTTTGAAAGTTTTGTTGCAGTATTGATCAATGTATCACTTCCATTCTGACCATTTTGATCGACCAATAAAACTTTCACGAGGTAATTATTCACCACTAAAAAAGGTCAGCTTTGAATAAAAGGTGAATTTGTGGACATTATGCAACTGTAACAGGGAATATAACTGTTTTTAACAACTTATTGGAAACTTTTGGCCAATCTGTAAAAGAAAATTCAGTCATATTTACCTAAAAATACACTCACTGGCCACTTTATTAGGTACTCTTTGCTTATTCTTGGTGTCACAGATTTAACAAAGTGCTGAATGTCCCTAAGAGATTTTGGTCCTTGTTGACATGATATTATCACACAGCAGCTGCAGGTTTGTGAAATTAATTTGAAGAACTCAAAAAAACAAATTGACACAAACAAAGTCAAACATAAATTACCAAAGCACGAAAAGAACCAAAGCACCACAGCAGAGGAACCAAACAATGTAAAGTGAGATCAAGAGGACCAGGGATGCATGATATTGGATTTTGCAGATATCGGATCTTTCCAAACTCATTATTGCAGACATTCTTTGTTAAGGGAAGACACTTTACTATAATGACCTTTTCCTTTCATGGTGACTTGCATTAGAAATGGATGTGAAGAAAGAAAAACAACATTTAAATATTTAATAAATGACACTTTTGATTTTTAGAAATGGACTTCAAGTGATGATGAGTTCAATCGTGGTATATTTGTGCATTCTGCCAATATTACAGCTTATAAAATCCTTCTGCTTAATAAAGCACTTAACGGTCAAAGGCTAAATACCTTTCAGACCTCAGGTCCTTTGGGACAGGTTTACTCACTATTCCCAGGATCAGGACTACACAGGGTGAGGCAGCTTTTTCTTTTCTTTAAACATGTTTTTATTGAGCATTTTTGCAAAGCATTAATAAAGTATATCACAACATACAGACATAAGGAATCATCATTCGGTAGCAGCAGATGAGAAAAGAATTACGCATAAATAAATGAGTAAATAAAAAAAAGTAAAAGGAATCACAGCAAAGCAAATGAATAGTGTACACATAATAAAATATGAAGAATAAAAAAGAAGGGAGTTCTTGGATTACATGTCATGCATTGGAGAAAGACAGGGAAACTCTACACTGAGGTATTATAAAGCTGAAAGTCCCCATCCTGCATTAAGCCTCAATAAAGGGCGGCACGGTGGTGCAGCAGGTAGTGCAAGTGCTGGTTCAATTCCCGTCTTGGTCAGGGTGTTTGCATGTTCTCCCTGTGCATGTGTGGGTTCCCTCCAGGCACTCCTGCTGCCTCCCAAAGAAAAACATCCTCATTAGGTTGATTGGTGGCTCCAAATTGCCCTTAGATTTGAGTGTGAGCGTGAATGGTTGTCTGTCTCTCTATGAGGCCCTGCGATTGGCTGGCAACCAGCTTTGGGTGTACCCTGCCTCTCACCCAATGTCAGCTGGGACAGGACCCAGCCCCTGCTACGCGGAGAGGGATGAGCTGTATAGATAATGGAAGAATGGATGAAAAAAATGAAGGTTTTCGAATAATTTCAGTGCAACTGAACCTTTCCAGTTTGAGACAGAAGTAGTTATTGATTAGTAACCAATAAGCAACATATAATATATGAAGAAAAGTATAATATAAAGTCTTAAAATACACATTGATGCCCAAAGTGAGAGGGACCTTAAATATATACTCTATATTTATATTTTATCAAAGGTTAAAGGGTTTGTCACAGAGAACAAAAGGCAGAATAATAAATGCTCCATCACTTTCACAGACGTGCAGTCATTACCTGATGGAATGACAATTTTAAATCTCCTCTGCCTTTTTATACTCGCTCTTAAAAAACTTGGCGTTCCCCTCGTGAACCTCAGCAGCAACATAATGATTCATCTCCAGATCATTATTCTTAATACCTCTGAGTATTCTGGTAATATTTGATAATTGTGTCGGAGTGACCTAAGGACAAATGCCATTATGAGTTTAAAGGATGACGACCAAAATGAAAGCTGTACTTTCCTCTGAACGCTCAGCATCATGTTTGAACTCAACTTTTATTTATCCACCGCTATTTGATATCTTTAAGATCCCGCATTACAAATAAATTATTCATGTCAATTAGCTTTTCATCTTCCAAGATGCGAACTTGTGTGATCCCTTTAACAACTATTTATTTCATGCTGAAACAGAGCTCTCCCTGGAAGCCCAGCGCGATCGCCCGAGGACATGTCTTTTAAATAAAAGCATCAGAGCTTTGCATACCTACCATTTGCATATTAAAGGCACCGGGGAGACGCGGGGTAGAAGAATTGGGTGAAGCAATCTAATCATCGCTCCAGTCTGACTGGAATCACAAAGTCCTCGTGGTTCGGCCTTCAGAGACGCAAAAGGAGATGGTGGCAAATTAGTGGGATCTTTCAAGTTGTTATTGTTGGAGATGTTTCGGGAGTTATAGGCCTCGTTTTTATGCTCCACTGTGACATCTCTATTTCCTCTGCTCCACTTTCAAGTTAAAGATTCTCTGTTGGAGGGTAAAGTGCTGGAAAGTTTAGGTGAATGAGATGATGAAAGATCTGTTGGCCTCAAATAAGGGCCCAATTTCCCTGAGCATTTGAGGGGAGGCATGAAAACTTAACAATAAATGACTGATTTGTTTTGGATTTCTGAAGTCTGGTTTTATGAGATGAATGTAAACAGAGTAAACATTAGCCACAATGATGGAGATCAGCTCTGCATCTGTACAGACAGCTTGGGCTTGACAACCTAACAATTCTGCACAACTTCAAGGATTTTAGGTGAAAGCATCACAGAGAACAGAACAGAAAGAGGGAAGAATGACAGAGGTGTCCAAAAGTAGAAAGGAAAGAAGAAAGATGAGCACTAAAAGAAGCAAGGAATGAAGGATAAAGAGGCATAAAAGTAAGGGGAAAGAGGAAAGGAAGGAAGCAAGGAAGGAGGGAAGAAAAAGCAGGAAGAATAGAAGCAGGGTCCAAACGCAGAAAGGGAGATATGAGGGGATGTTAAAGAACATAGAGGCATCTAAACAAGGGAGGAGGAAGAAAAGGAAAGGAGAAAGGAAGAGGGAAGGAGGGACTACTGGCATTAAAGGAGGCAAGCAAGGAAAAAGAGAAGGGATAAAGGGGTGTATAAAGAAGGGAGAGGAATAGAGAAGGAGAAAAGGAAGGAAGGAAGGAAGAAGGGAAGAAGAAGGAGGGAGGGAAGACTATCCTTACAGGATGCAAGAAA
This sequence comes from Cetoscarus ocellatus, assembly GCA_037902135.1. Classification (NCBI taxonomy): domain Eukaryota; kingdom Metazoa; phylum Chordata; class Actinopteri; order Labriformes; family Labridae; genus Cetoscarus; species Cetoscarus ocellatus. Next base: position 281,513 of record JBAMNC010001156.1, read on the forward strand.
GCCAGCAAGCAAGGAGGAAAGGGATAAAGTTGCATATCTGGAAGGGAGAGAGAAGAAGGAAGAAAAGAAGAAAGAAAGGAAGGACAGAGGAAAGGAAAACTGGCCTCAAAGGAAGAAAGGCAGGGAGAAAGAAGCATATGAGGAAGGATGAGGGAAGGAAGAAATGAAGGAAGACAGAAAGGTGAAAAGAAGGAAGAAGGGAAGATCATCCTTAAAGGATGCATGCAAACTAAAGGGGCAAATAACAAAGGAAGGAAGAGAGGACTGAAGGAAGGACATTTTAAAAGCAGGGAAGAGGAAAGAAGGGAAGAAAGAAGGAAGTAAGCATCACTGAAGGAAGGAAATGCAAACTAAAAGGGGAAAAAGAGAAAGAACTTGAAGGTAGAAAACAATAAAAATGAAATGTCATGGTGATGCAGAGGTTAAATGAAGTGGATCATCGTTGCTGGTGTGTCGTGTGGTGCAGAAGAAATCAGGTGGACTAACAGGGACACTTTTGGACACACTCCTCCCTCCGTCCCTGCACAGTCTAAAATCCTCCATCTCAGCTCTCGGACTCTGAACTCACTGAAGTGCAGAGCTGCAAACTTCTCACTCAGCCTCTCTCTGACTTCCTCTGATTTGTTCGCCCCGTGGCAACCGGCGTCCTGCATCCACTCCCAGACAGACCCAGTGAGCTGCCCCGAGCCCTCTAACGGGTCACATCACACGCCCGTGTCACTCGCACGTCCGCTCACTCTGGACCTGACCCACTTCACCCACTCTGACCACTTCTTCCTCTGCACCGTTGTCATCCTCTTCCTCAGCCGATAGGCCCTGACACCCTGCAACCCGAGCCACGCGGCTATTTAAAGCCTTCATACTCGATCAGAGGCGGCGGCTCCCTTCGCGGACATCGTCAGCGACAGCAGATTGATGCTCGGCGTGATCACGCAAATGAGGGCGGCGAGGGTGTTTATGAGGAGCGGATCATTGTGATGAGGGAAACTTCGGTGACAAACTTCCTGCTGGAGAACGTGCATGTGTTTCGGGCAAGATGGTCAGCAGCGGGCATCAGCTGGGATCAGCATCTCTGGATGTGCATGATGATGATTTAGTTCAGTGAAACGGTGCCGGGAAGCTAATTAGAAAAAGACGAACACTTGAAGACCTCATCCTGCTCACGGAGGAAGAAGAAGCCTTGAGGGCTCGTCAGAGGAGTCAGATAGTCAGAAAAATATTTGAAAATGTCAACTAAACTTCAGAGCAAACTTTGGCATTTTTAAATCATAGAAAACTAGAAATGCTGCCAGGAAATGATCAGACGATTAAAGCAGATCACTGAGAAGGACGGACGTCTTTCTTGGCCGGTAGATTGATAGAAATCAGATATTTTGATGGTGAAGGTGAATGTTTGTGACAAGATTTGGCTCCAAAACAAACTCACCTTTTCACCTCTAACATGCAGTCAGGTTATCTCTGAGTCAGAGTTGACATTTTATAAAGTACGAAGAGCATCCCTGAAGAAAAACCCTGTCTAAAAGCAAAGGATGAAAATGAGGTTTGATAATCTTGAACTTCTAAATCTAATCATATCATCCTTGAGCCAAGTTTTGGGTAAATCCCTGGTAGTATGAGATGAACGATTCTTAATACAACACTGGGGGATTATCTTAGCAGTTTATTATGGCCAGTTCAGTGGGAAAACTGACAAGGAGACAAAGGCTCTTTCCTCAGTTATACAGGCTGATGCATGTTTACAAGTTTCATGTATGTCCATGTAGTGTCCTTCTATGGAAACAGCTGTCTTTAGACAGGAGCATGCAGTGGTCAGTTTCTGTGACTCTCTTGTTTCTGACTTTGAATTGCATATGGAAACTGAATTAATATATTGATGTAAAATAAAGTAGATTTAAATATAAACATTCATGGATAACTTAAAAGATAATGGAAAGGATTGGATGAAGACTTTAGTATAGAGAAGAAGTGGGTCCAAGACCAAAAGAAGAGATAAAATTCATCCAAAAAATCCCTTAAAGTGTACTTGAGGTACTGCCTTCAGAAGTAAAGAATAAAGCCTTGATGAGCTTGACCTTTGAGCTTTAAAACTGCATCTGCTCATCCTTGATTGACTCTAAACCTTTGAGCAAATTTTGAGGAAAATCCCTTCAGGCTTTCCTTAAATATCTCGGTCAGAAGACTGGCCCAGAGGAACAAGCAGACGGCTGAACAACCCCAAAACAAAACCCTTCTTGTTTTTGCAAGCATGAAGGCATAAAAAGAGAAAGATTCTGACACTATAATCCGTCTATGTGCTCCCACTGAACAGAGAGTGGTTTGTTTTACATCCTGTCCGTTTTGTTTTATTGAGATTTTCTGGTTTTGGAGGTTAGGGACATGACTGCAAGGCTACAAGTCGGCACAGAGCTGCTATTGGTCAGACAGCCTTAAAGTCTGCGAGTAGGCTGAGCTAAAGTTTGGTTGAGAAGGCACGCACAACATGGCAGCTTCCATTACAACAACGCTCCAAATCCTCCTTTGTAAAAAACTTTGTCCAAAAACATTAAATACTAAGATGGCAAGGACAAAAAAAGGCCTGAATTGCTTGTAAATGGCAGAAATAGCTTCTGATGCACTGAAAATGTGTTTCATCACATTTTTAGAAACACTCAATAAAAAAGTTTAACCCTTTAAAAGCAGTTCAGACCGGATTTTTTGGCTCATACTGCTTGAAAAACAGTATCTTTTAGCTCTCTGACATGAAAGAGGACAAAACACCTTCACTGACTTTCACAGCAGAAACAAAAATTCTCCAAAATGCCTCCGTTTTCTAATAATATTGTGAAGGTAAAGAGAAAGCGAAGTAAATTGCTCTAAATGTGGCAAAGTCTTCTCCCTCTGATTGTCTCGTGTGACACATTGGCCAGACGTCCTGGCTGTGCAGGGTCCGAGTGGCGTGCAGACTTCCTCACCACACATGGTGGCAAACTCACCCCTCGCCGCCGCCACCGTCGCCCTCCATGGATTCATTTAGAGCCTCTTTTTTTTTTTTTATTTCTGGAAGGTTCCACCTCGCCTCGCCCGGGGGACGAATGTGAACGGTTACAGTCAGAGCGGCTTTGTTACAAACACTACGGTCTCACTGCTAGCACGCCGGCTGGGCCCTGCTGATAGCTCGTGCCACTGCCAAGGTGGGCTCGAACACACACTTGCACGCATTAACACACACATTAACACACACTTACAGAGCGCCACTAACTCCTCCAAGCTGCCCGAGAGCGCACACGGCATGAATGGAGACGTGCAGGAGGACGCCAAGTACATGTCGACCCTAACAAGAACAGGAAAATCTGAAGTGATGACACGGTCGGATGAAAAATTTAAATTAAAACGAGGACCCTGTTTAGAGCGGGGCGAAAACATGCAGGTGCTGAAGCTGCTCTGGCGTGTAAATTAACTTGGTGCCAAATTTCTGCAGGTTTAAAAGACGAGAAATGACAGAACAAATTTCAATTATCAGCTCAGGTCTCACAAGCGTTTCGTGCGTGGTTATAAAAGAACAAATGCTGCCAAACAGACTAAAAGATGGTGATTAATCATTTAGAAAGAACAATGTTACCGTAATTGGTCCACAGAGATAAGATGTGAGGCCAGGAGATGGAGATAAAACAAATAATGAAACCGTTTGAGTGGTGCGTGTGGTTAATGTTGAACTACAGAGCTACAGAGCCAGACTCAGGGCCACTTCATTAGGTACACCTGGCTAATATCAGATTGGACCCTCTTTTCCTCTAGGTCCCGTGGTGTTGATTCAACAAGCATCACACAGTTTATTCAGTTTCTGCACATGCCTGATGAGCATCTCCTGCTCCACCACCTCCCAAAGGTGGTCTATTGGATTGAGATCTGGTGACTGTGGAGGCCACTGGAGTACAGTGAACTCATCGTCATGTTCAAGAAACCAATTTGAGATAATTTGCAACACTCAGGTAACACAGGTAGGCTGTGGGGTTTAAACCATGCTCAGGTGGTGCTAAGAGGCCCAAAGTGTGCCAAGAAAGTATCCCCCCCACACCACCAAACCACCCCAGGAGCCTGAACCATGAACACAAGGCAGGATGGATCCATGCTTTCAGGATGTTTACACCAAATTCAGACCCAACCATCTGAACATGGCAGCAGAAATCCAGACCCATCAAAGCAGAAGACATTTTTCTAATCTGCTATCCAAATTTTGTGAGCCTTAGTTAAGGGTGGGCGATATGACTTCAGAACAAAATCCCTGATTTTTTCCACTTAACTTGATTTATGATTTGAATCAATTTTTCCCTCCAAAAAAAAAAACCCTCCAAATGACAAAAATTACACAAATCTAGTTTTGTTTTTATGTTGTCAAAATATGTCCCAAAAATAAATAGCCTTTCCTTCTCATTGTTAAAATACATGCTGGAATTTTGTCATAAAATGTTTTTTATGTAGTACAAATAACGGGAGGCCTGTCTCCATAAACACAGAAGGCTAAGGTATTTTCCCTGTATAGAGCCATCTGATCAATATTTAACCTCTTTAAAGAAACAAACAAAAGCCTAAACATGTGCTTGTGCGAAACTTGACAAGAAGAACTGAAATTTTTTAAGTCAGCGTTTTTTCAAACTTTGCAACAACTTATGATTGGGGCAACTTGAGAAAAAATCTAGATTTTTCATTTTTAAATCTTCTGCTTCAATTAATTTGAATTAATCGATTTCATAGATACATTGCCCAGCCCTACCCTCAGTTTCCTGTTCTTAGCTAACAGGAGTGGCACCACCATTCTCCTCTGACCTCTTGCATCAACAAGGCATTTTGGCCTCAGAGATAGCACCTCACTGGATAGCACCTCTCCCATGGACCATTCTCTGTTAACCTTGAAGATTGTTGTGTGTGAAACAGTGTAGATCAGAAATTTGTCTTGCACCAACGACCATGCCGCCTGCAAAGTCACTTAAATCACCTTTTTCTCTGTTTTGATGCTCAGTTTGAACTTCAGCAGGTTGTCTTGACCATGTCTACATGCTTAGATGCACTTAGTTGCTGCCATGTGATTGGCTGGGTAGTTCTTTGCAATAACAAGCAGTTGAACAGGTGCATCTAAGAAAGCACTTGAGTCCTTTTTGCCAGTACTGTAATGTACGTAAATTACAAATATTGACTGATCGTGAAGTTTAATCTCATTTTTAGAGAGTAAACTCGATCATTTGTTCAAAAAAGATTCAAACCAAATCAAGCTTCATTTATTCAGTGCCTGTCAAACTCATTTCATTCCCGTTCAAAATGCCTTTCAATGAAGCTTTAAACTGCTCAAACATCTACAAAACTTCTCATAGCTTGTTCACCTTAAGTTCACCACTCATCACCATTTTTCCAGCAGCTGAGACCTCTCTCTGTGACCCTTAAATTCATGTTTTACCTCTTTGTTACTTGGAACATTTGAACTTTTTCCCTTCCCGAGCTGAATTTAGCTTTTGGTCAAAAAGGGACACGGAGTACAAGTGTTCTGGAGCTCTGGTGTTTGAAGCCTCAGAAGGTGATTTGGATCCATGGTGTCAGATCGGTGGTAATCAGAAGCGGGTTTTTGTCTGTAATAATAATTAGAAAAAAACAGAAAACACCCACACAAGTTGACACGGCGCTCCCCTTCCCCCTGCCTTCCTGTGCAAATTTGGACATGATTACAAGTGAGAAAAGCCGAGGGGGGTCTGGCTTCGCAGCGGAGATGGAAGACACCGAGAGTGTGTGTTTTTGTGCTTGCATAGTTTTGCAGGCGAGTGTGTTTGAGGGAGAAAAAGACCCCCTTCCACACAGGCATACACATGCACTTGAGCCACACAGAACATACAGTCCCTGCCACATGAAATTCCAAGTAGATTTAATATGCACAGGCGCACAAATGGCATGACTCGGAAAGCTTCCAGGGCTGGCTCTCGGAGGTGAAAACCCTCCTGTAAGTACTTTAACAATGGCTTTTTGCTGGTTTAACATACCAGTTATGATTGAATAATGCCTTCTCGTGAGTCTTTGATGTCAAAAAAAGCAAGGCCAACCTAAATTTTGTACAGATTAAGGCTCATTTAAAGCTGCAGAACGACTACACTCCCCTTTTTTTTCATCCTCCTACAACTTTTAAGTCGCCTGAGAGGAGAATCATTGCACTTCAAAAGTCCTGGCCCTCGCTGCAAAAAGCCAATCATTAAATAAAAACTCAGGGAAGAAATACACCTAATTACAGGCAGACAAATGCATAATTCTCCTGTTTCTTTCCTTCCACCTCCTGGAGAGCTCAGCAACGCTTTAAAAAAAGTGCACGTTGTCAACCGTTTGGCGGATTACAGCGGCTCAAGCACTTTACGTGACGAGGTTTCACCGGGGAAAAAAGGAGAGAACAAAAATTATGGGAATTAATTCCCATTTGGAAAAAGTGGCTACGCAGACGGTGAGAGTCCTTGTGCGTTTGTGAAGTTACCACTGACATGTTATTACGGCTGAATGCTGTCAGGGCGAAGTGAAAGAAAGAGCAGAGAGGGGCCGACAGGCGTGACGTCGACTGTGGAAGCAAGGCGATACTTCTGTTAGCAAGAAGTTTACAGAGGCAGTTTCAGAGCTGCGTGCTTGTTTTAAGGGCTGTAGGCTTTCCTCTGTTAAATAAGTGATTTGAAAGGGTTTTGGGATCCTAAAGGGGGTCGTGTGATGCTCTCCAAAAGGAAAACAAAAACTTCAGTGATCTATGATGAAATATTATACCTATCATTTAGAAATATACACATAAAGTGGGTTTGTTTGGGATAACATTAAAAACGCTGATTGAGATTCATGCTAGAAATCAGCGTTATGTGAAAACTATCTTTAAAGTTTGAACATGATGGCATCCATGACGGAGGCTGCTTCATCCCCAGTCCCTGGTGTTGTTATTTTTGAGGCTGGAAAAAAAAGTTTGTGAACCCCTGCCCTCAATTGTTGGTCTATATGGTGAAATGGTGAAATACCAACCCAGCATGTGCTCCCTGACCTGAACTGTTTACCAATCATCAGGGTTTCTAAGTATTCTGGTTTTGTGTTTTTGTTCATGTAAATACACCATTTTGATTTCAGAAACCAGGATACCGAAGTTTCCTGGTTTCCAAAACCTGGTTTTGCACCCTGGAGAGCTCTGACAGAAACACAGATGTCATGTGAATGCCTCATCCTGGTTTCTGGAACAGTCTACAAACCTAAAAGACTGTAGCCAAATTCACAGTGCCTGTAAACAAATGAGGCTCTGTTGTATTTAAATCTTGAACCTGAAAGGCTGTTCACGCTGCAATATGGCTTAGATGCATGCGACTCGACGTGCACCCCCACATACACACCAAGGCAGAGACGTTTACTCACGGCGCTCCTGTCTCCCGCTGAGTCTGTGTTTCTCTGCTACTACCTCTGGAGACGAACAAAGAGGGGATCAACCCATTCCCTCCATCCTGCCTCCAGGGTGTTCACAGTGGAGGTGAAACATCACAGAGGGGTCAATATTACACCTTGAAACAGCAGTATAATATAATATAGGGCTTTTGTGATCAGAAACCAGGATGATGGGATTTAAGTCTACAGGGAGGCTAATGTCAAGATATCTTGGAGTGCATGTTAACACCAAATCCTGAATTTGATCAAAAATGCTTCCAACCAGGATCCTTCAGCTTCTCGATAAACAGTCTACCTCCTTTGTATCGCTGCAGAGGATGATGTTGTTGTCGTATATGAAGACATGAGCTGTGGTTTGTATTGAGGGAAGTCCAGCTGCAGTAGTGATGGTGGCACAGCTCTTTTTAGTGATCTGGATCTGACTCAACTCACCAGAGCAGGTTAAGCTCTGGGATAAAACTGCTCCCCATAAAGTTTGTTTATTTATTTATGGGCAAATTATCATTTTAGTTTAAAGAATGACTTCTCAAATTAAAGGAAAAATGTGCTTTGAAAGTGGGGACACCTCCTCTTGCTCTCTCTATTTTGTGACTCTCATTATTCAGATGACCCTGTGAATAAAATCTAAAAAACAAAGCGAGTAACACAAATTAAATCTCACATTTCTGATCCCATTCATGCCCATTAACCCCTGAACTCCCTAAAAGTTCCCCTACCCATCACTCCTGTCCCCCTTGTTCATTTTCTTAAGATATTAGACCATTTAATTACAGTTAAGAGCATTAAGGAGCGATTTTAAGTATAATTTACGGTTCATGAACTGTTTTTGAAAATTACTCTTAATATAATTAACTTCTGTCATTAGGGCCTAATCCCTGCAGGCTACAGAGGCAACGCTTCCTGTAAAGAAATTACATACATGTAACGCTACAGTCGTTCGTTTTACAGCGAGGATGGACTGCAAAGGTTTCCCTCCTCAGTGGAGTAATTATCTGTTTCAGTGAGAGGACAAAACAGGAGTAAGACCATTACAGGAAGAGGACTGTTTAATAACACAGAGAGGAGGATATTTATTTAATGTACCTGAAATTAAGACTCTTCATCTCAGCTTTAGACTTTTGATCTCATAGTAATGGCAGTTTCAGGGAAAAAAAAAGTAGATTTGTCTCATCATTTAGAATAATTCTCAAAATTTTATTGATGTTTCGCTCATAAAAAATGACTTTTTCTCTTATTCTAACGTGTCAGAATTTTTGGCAAAATTAGATGCTTTGTAAAAGAGGGGTGGGTAGGTGGGTTTGAGGGAATGTTTTTATTTTTTCTATGTAAAGCACTTTGACTTACACTCTTTGTATGAAAAGCGCTTTATAAATAAAGTTTGATTGATTGAAAAATGAATCAAGTTTGACTTTTATCTAAAAACGTTGACCATTTACCACTAAAATTGATCTTTGATCACATGTACGCCCTGATAGGGATTCATATTAAAAATTCAGACCTTTTAATCTCATAATTATGTTTTCTTCTTGTGATTTTGACTTCTTGTCTTTTGTATGGATCATTTTGACTCCTCAGGATTTAAGACGATTATTTTATCTCATAACTATAACATCGATTCTAAAAATATTGACTTTTTACCTCAATTTTGAACTTAATCTGACAATATTAACTTCTTTAACCTCAAATTGTGACTTGGTGTCTTGTAATTTAGACTTTCAGTCTAATATTTGTGTTTTTTTCCCATTATAAATGGTTGACAAAAATAATAATTTTGCCATTTATACTCATAATATTTTGTTTTTCATCTAATTTCCGTAGCTTTTAACTCATTATTGCATTTTGACCCATAAATGTGACATTATGTCTCAAAGCTTATCCAATTTCTGTGAGTTTTGACTTTATATCTTATAATGTTTGATTTCTTCTTATAACAAAAAAACCTTAATCCTGTAATCAGTTAATTTATACCTTACTTTTGACTTTTAATCTCATATAAACGACTTGTATCTTATAATTCTTACCAATATTTAAAATACTGTACATTGGTCCATTAGTTTTTACTTTATCTCACAATAAAACATTATTATCCCACAATCACTACAATTATGACTTTAATTTCATTAATGAAATCTGACATATCAATTTCTTTATATCTGATATTTTATTGTTCTCATACTTTCCACTATTCAGTGAAATGTTTCTCACTATTCAACCCCAAAACATGTATTGTTATATAATAGACGACAAAGTTTAGAATTTAATCTTATAATTCAAACTTTTTATCTCAAAATTTTGAGTTATTATCCTATAGATTTGATTGTTTGTAAAGATTTTAAACTTTGTCTCATATCTCTGGAGCTTTGTTTTTATATATTTAATTTGATATATGTTTGTATGTATGTAGGTGTGTATGTATGTTTTTTTTGTTTGTACTGAATTACTGTACCATGTCACAGGCGTCTTGGTGTTTATATATGTTTGCATGTTTTCCATTTGTTTTGTTTTTATGTATTGTCACATGTAAATTGAATAGATCCCAGGAAGAATAGCTGCTGCTATGCAAAAGCTAATGGGGATCTAAATAAACTAAAGACTAAACCAAATCTCTGACTTAAAATCTATTTAGCTTTTCCATCTCATGAGTATGACTTCAACACTTAGAATTTTCCATGATCAATAATTCTGTATTCTTATGGAGAAACTTAGTTTTTATACATAAGCGGGACATATTTTAGTTCATTCTGAAGTGAAAAAATGTACATTTTGGTTTTTTTTTAGATTACGTTTTACTTAACTGGTCATCCAACAATATCAGGGCTAATTCTGTCACGGCAAATAGTTAAATTCTCTCTTTCTCTTTATAGTTTTTATCTGATATTATGGGTTAAATTAGGGTTAATATATTCAATTCTTATCTATGTTATGCTGCCCTGTGTAACTTTTGTTTTGAAATTTGTGTGTAATGATGGCTGCAAAACAAGTTCACCTACGGGTACAAATAAAATCACCTGAACAGAGAACTCTAAAATGCTGGTATGCATGAATGTCTTCTCGTGATGTTTGCATTGATCTGATTTTCAAACATGTTTGCTTTGCTTGTCTTTGCTCAGTCGTGTGTTTTCTTCCATCTAAAGTCCAAACTGCATCATTTCTCAAACACCAGTTGAAATAAATAAAGACAAAAAGACTAAAAGGAGGTATTTTTGGAGTATTTGGGCTAAAATGCCGAAGAAGGAGGCAGGGCAAAGTGCATGAAATCATGGATATTTTATGACCACATTAACCCGCCGTTGAATTGCATGTCTGCTCATTCTCTAATTAGAGCAGATATTTCCTTGTCGAAAATAGAGGGGGCCAACGTCTAATTAAATCAAGAGGACAGCGGTGTATTAGGGATGGGAACGCCCAGGCAGCCATCCACCATCAGCCATGATGCCTTCATAAAAAATGCATGCCGCTCCCCGAGAAGAAAGCTCTAATTTACAGAGAGGAAGCAGAGAAATCCGTCCAGCGCTGAGGTCTCTGCGGGGTGAGCCTCGCACCTTGACGGGTAAGCGATGGTTTGCTTAACGTCTCCTTTGATGAGGTTAAGGACGTGTCACTTTGTCTTTGGCCCAGCTTTAATCAGGCTCCAGCCGGCCCTCTGGCACGAGCCGAGGCTTCGCCGGCGCGTAACTGACCGCTGATTTAGAATGATATGATTACACCTACACCGGCATGCTGCGCCGCGGTGCGAATTAGCCTCCCCCCACCTCTCCAGAAAACGTGTAATGAGCGATGTTCCCTGCACCCAGCTGAGGCCCCGCGGACTGAGCCATGAGCCGGCATCCTAATCAGCCGTCAGCCAAAAACGCCGCTGTTGCCGCCGCATTAGAATCTGTGTTTGTGCATATCAAAAGATCTCCACAAACACATTGGCAAAACACATAATCACTTACCCCCGAGAGAGGGGGGAGGAGGGGGGAGGGAGTGGGAGCGACGGACGGACGGACTGACAGAGATCATTTCCTTTGAGTGTTTGCAGGGAATCACCGCCGTCACGTGATCCTGCAAGTTTGTGTTTAATTGAAGGCCGCTGAGCTTCTCCAGGAGGGATGGAGGCAGATTTAGTGAGAGTAAGAAAAGGGCAGAAAAGATCAAAATAACATTTAAACACGCCGAGCCGTCAGCTGTGAGGGCTCTGCATCACCTCTGAGCCGAGGAAACAGCAGAAAAATGACCACAGAGCTGGAGACGCTCAATCACAGCCAGGCGTGGAAATTCAAAAACATCATTAATGAGAGCAGAGCGGCAGTTCGGCTGCACTTTGGGAGAGAAAGGACGGGCAGAGGCCACAGTCACACCTTAAAATACAAAACTGAAACAAAATCTGACGGTTTAGAGCTTCAGCCTTTTTTATAGATCATTTCAGGGCGTAGATGCAGATTCTACTGTTTCACCCTCTCTAGAATACTCAAATTTCATAAAATCAGTCCAAAGTGGCACATTGTTGCTTCATCACAAAAGATCATGACCATAAAATTAGCAACTAGAAAGCACTCAGAGAGCTTAAACCTCTGCCAAGGTTGCTCACATGTTGCTGTTACATCTATAAGCAATAGTTTTATGACAAAGCACCATCATAATATGATTCATGGCCCTGAGTAGTTCGACAGTTATTGAGCAAAAACGATTGTTCACTCATGGCGGTTATCTGGGTCACCACCAAAATCTAATCATCTTTAAGTTGTGCCATTACCAACATCTCCTGAAAATTTCAGCAAAACCTGTCCTGTAGTTTTTGTGTAATCTTGCAAACAAACAAACAAACAAACAAACATACACAGGCAAAAGCATAACCTCCTTGGAGGAGGCTAAAATCCCAGCAGCTGTTGAATAAAAACTAACAGTGTCCATATTCTGCTTTTTCCAGCTTTGTATTCTCTATCATGTGGTTCACGTGTCTCCTCCTCATGATAGAAATCTTCTATGCACAAGACAAAAAGTCTGCAGCATCAGGACTTCTCCCTGTCAGCCCACCTACCAATGAGTAGACTAACCAGAATATATTAAGGTTTTTAAATATGTCAACATATTTTTGAAAAAGATAAAGGGTAAGACAGTATCGTTTATAGCAGTATAATTTGTATTTCTTCCCAGAAACTAAAAACATGCTTGGTCGGTTGACTGGTGTAGGGTGTGCCCTTCCTCTTCCCCTATGTCAGCCCGGAAGGGATAAGAGGTTCAGATAATGGATGGATGGATAGACCACAGTAAACAAAGTTTATGTTCATTAAAGTCGTCAATTAACGGATTTGACACCAATCTACTTTTACTCGAGTCCCTTCTGTTAAAGTTGCTTGAATATCAGCCTTTTTGGAGTTCCTTTAATAGCCAAAAATTCAACAAAATACAGTTACCTCATAACATTTGCAGCACATTTTGTCTTTTAATTTTCTACATTATCAGGCAGACAATTGGACTGGAGTCATAGGGACTCGGACTCGAGTCATCTGGAGTCGCTAATTTGACGACTTGCGACTCGACTCGGACTCGCCAGGTAAAGACTCGGGACTCGACTCGGACTCGGGAGACTATTTCTCCAGACTCCACCTGACTTGAGACAACATGACTCAGAAAAATTGTAGCATATGTTTTTCTTCACGTGGATATCATATCATTCTAGCATGATCAGAGCGCTCTGTGTACACGCCTCGCTCTCTATCAGGTTCGGACAGGCTCCGTATTTTTTCATATAAGCGAGAAGCACTGACAGGCTGGAAGCACACACGCACTGTGATTGTTACATGCGATGCTCAGGCATTATATGAAGAGCCAGACAGGAGACCAGAGCATGTGAGCGGAGCGGAGCGGTTTTTTCACAAAAGCTGGAGCGGCACCTCATCTGTCGCTCCATCCCGCTCCAATTTCGCTCCGGGTACCGCTCACACCAAGCGTCTGAAGCATGTCTCACACAGAGTGCATCTGCGTGTAATTAACTGTTCAGCCACCCACACTGTTTTCTGTCGGAAACTGGATGTTGACAACTCGGATCAGCACCGCGGACAGCGCAAAAGCTCTCAGACCTCAGTGCAGCTCACCTGCAATCGTCTCATTTTTTTATCCAGTGAATGCAATGCGCTTCCGTATTTTCGTAGAGTGAGTGGTGAGTGATTTGAGTGGAGCGGGTAGAAATTTGAGTGAGCGTCAGAGCGGTAATAAGCGGAGCGGTGCGCATGCGCTCTGAGCGGCGGAGCGGGGTGCAAGAACAGCTGTGTGAGCGAGGAGCAGGAAATCTCACTGCTGCACTCTGCTCACATGCTCTGCAGGAGACATACGGAGCTCTTACCTTTTAGATTCACTTTACTGATGCTCCATTCATAGTACACTCGGTCCGTCACCTATTATTGTCCCACACACGGCACAGTACACACATACGTTCCTACTACACATCCGTGTCCGTTACAGTGATGATCAGTGTATGTAATACAGGCACTACTTGACTCTATAACATTTAAACAGGACATTAACTTGCACAAATAATTCTCAGTGTTTCCCCTATAGTTCATTTGGGTCGGCGCCCCGCCGTCGCAACGGACACCCCCGCCGTGCCAACAGGATCCCCACCCATAAATTCAAGAGCAGAATTAAAGAAAGAAACATTATTTGATTTTTATTTTAATCAAAAGGGCGTTTAACAGGCATTCTTTTTATCAAATAAAAAAGCGTACTCTAATTTGCGCAATTTTAGAGTCTAATGCGTCACTATCGTTTCATTCCATTCATTAAAATGCAAAAAGCATTTCTCCTCTCCTCTGACCCTTCTCCGACCTGTCCTCTGACTATTTACGCTGCATGCTGCGCAAGCCATCCTCTCTCTCCTGCACAGAGTCTGATTATTCACGTAAAACCATTCAACAAAACAAACGCTGCCTTCAGTTAAACAGCGCAGAACATGAATGAAACATTCACTGATTTAACTAACGCTTTCACACAGAGCAGAGAGAGGAAGGAAAAGCTGAAGGAGAGGAGAGATTTTCATCCGATGTACATGTGAACATTTGATCTAAATCCCCGCTGTGCGCGCGCGCGCGCTCCTCCTTCTGCCGGTGCGCGTAAAGACGCAGATAGACGCGCATCGCAGGGATAGTGAGGGATCATCAGTCACTTTGTGTGATTTTATAATTCAAACGGTGTCTTGATAGCTCATGTGCCAGGTTTAAGTGAACACATAAAGCTTTAATTTCGTAGACCAGGCGCAGGCGGGGCATTTTGCAAGTTTCATACACGGCGCAGTATGGCGCATGCAGGCGCACCCACGCCTCCGTCTCTCCTACCGGCGCAAGAAGCAGAGAGGGAGGAGATAAGACTTGAGTGGGTTTACCACAGCCGAGTGTGATCTTCACCAATCAAATGAACGCCTCTCCTCGCCTTTAAATGCGCGGGCGAGGCGCAGTGACAATTTCACCTCGGTGGAGAAGAAGGTCAGAGCCGCTGTCACTTTTGCAGCAACTGGGAGAGCGCAGGGGCCACCGGGCCGCGCATCGGAGCCACGATGCGCGTCACCGTGTGGACCACCTCGCGGGACAGATGTAATCTGTTCCTGTGTCATAATAGGAGTACAAAATTAAGTGATAATTACATTTAAACACAGAAGCAGGCTAATCCATTCATCATGCTTGTGATCTGCATTCCTGGTCTGTCATCGCCAAATAGCAGAACCTTTGGTGAAAATATATCTCCTCCTCATCCTCCTTACAATAATGTACTCCATCTTTTTAGATCACGTTAAGAATAAAGATTAAAACAGAGAAATGTGGGCAATCACAGGTAAATCCTTAAGACATCGAGTGACTTACATTTATTCAGCGAGCGTCTCTCTCTTTTTTCTTTTCTTTTGAATTTCATGAGATGAGAGAAGCCGGATACTCCGTATCGGATGATGTGGCTGTTTGTGGTTGGCTGAGAGATGTGAACTCGTTAGTTATGACAAACGTCTCTGATCGGACATCAGATGTGACGGGACGATTAATATAGATACAAATGTATGTGCTGGTTCAGAGGGTTACATTAAATACTGGTTGCTGTGATTGTTTATTGCATTGAAATGTGCCTGACACTCTGGATACCTGCCTGTGAGGTTTTGGTGACGTGTGCGCACTGTTCGCCTGTCAGCCAAATTACCACTGACCGGGGTGCGCCGAGAATAGACCAGGTTGGAGCTGGCGGGCTTTCAGCGCACCTTCCGCGCGTTTTTTTGGCACGAAATTGTCACTGCGCCAAGCTGAATCTTTCGACACCTCCCCCTGGTGTGCCGTCACACACATCTCGGCGCAGCCGGTCTACCAAATTGGCTGTGCACGGCGGTGCGCCAGGCTGCGCCACCCTGCGTCACCCTGAGTTGCGCCAGGAAATTAGAGCCCTCAGTGTTTCCTCTATAGTTCATTTGGGTCGGCGCCCCGCCGTCGCAACGGACACCCCAGCCGTGCCAGCAGGATCCCCACCCATAAATTCAAGAGCAGATTTAAAGAGAAAAAACATTATTTGATTTTTATTTTAATCAAAAGGGCGTTTAACAGGCATTCTCTTTATCAAATAAAAAAAGCGTACTCTAATTTGCGCAGTTTTAGAGTCTAATGCGTCACTATCGTTTCATTCCATTCATTAAAATGCAAAATGCATTTCTCCTCTCCTCTGACCCTTCACCTGTCGTCTGACTATTTACGCTGCATGCTGCTCAAGCCATCCTCTCTCTCCTGCACAGAGTCTGATTATTCACGTAAAACCATTCAACAAAACAAACGCTGCCTTCAGTTAAACAGCGCAGAACATGAATGAAACATTCACTGATTAACTAACGCTTTCACACAGAGCAGAGAAAGGAAGGAAAAGCTGAAGAAGAGAGATTCTCATCCGATGTTCATGTGATGCTCATGTGAACATTTGGGGCTCTAATTTCCTGGCGCAACTCAGGGTGGCGCAGCCTGGCGCACCCCGCGCAGTGGTAATTTTGTCGGGCGCACCGCCGTGCGCAGCCAATTTGGCAATTTGGTAGACCGGCTGCGCCGAGATGGGTGTGACGGCGCACCAGGGGGAGGTGTCGACAGATTCAGCTTGGCGCAGTGACAATTTTGTGCCAAAAAACGGCGCGGAAGGTGCGCTGAAAGCTCGCCAGCTCCAACCTGGTCTATTCTCGGCGCAACCGTGCAATGGTAATTTGGCTGACAGGCGCACAGTGCGCACACGTCACCAAAACCTCACAGGCAGGTATCCAGAGTGTCAGGCACATTTCAATGCAATAAACTACTCCTATTATGACACTGGAAAAGATTACATCTGTCCCGCGAGGTGGTCCACACGGTGACGCGCATCGTGTCCTCCGATGCGCGGCCCGGTGGCCCCTGCGCTCTCCCAGTTGCTGTAAAAGTGACAGTGGCTCTGACCTTCTTCGCATCCGAGGTGAAATTGTCACTGCGCCTCGCCCGCGGCGCATTTAAAGGCGAGGAGAGGCGTTCATTTGATTGGTGAAGATCACACTCGGCTGTGTTAAACCGAGTCAAGTCTTATCTCCTCTCTCTCTGCTACTTTCGCCGGTAGGAGGGACCGAGGCGTGGGTGCGACTGCCTGCGCCATACTGCGCCGTGCACGAAACTCGCAAAATGCCCCGCCTGCGCCTGGTCTACGAAATTAAAGCTTTATGTGTTCACTTAAACCTGGCACATGAGCTATCAAGACACTGTTTGAATTATAAAATCACACAAAGTGACTGATGATCCCTCACTATCCCTGCGATGCGCGTCTATCTGCGTCTTTACGCGCACCGGCAGAAGGAGGAGCGCGCGCGCGCACAGACGCAGAGCGGGGATTTAGATCAAAAGTTCACATGAACATCGGATGAAAATCTCTCTTCTTCAGCTTTTCCTTCCTTTCTCTGCTCTGTGTGAAAGCGTTAGTTAAATCAGTGAATGTTTCATTCATGTTCTGCGCTGTTTAACTGAAGGCAGCGTTTGTTTTGTTGAATGGTTTTACGTGAATAATCAGACTCTGTGCAGGAGAGAGAGGATGGCTTGAGCAGCATGCAGCGTAAATAGTCAGACGACAGGTGAAGGGTCAGAGGAGAGGAGAAATGCATTTTGCATTTTAATGAATGTAACGAAACGACAGTGACGCATTAGACTCTAAAATTGCGCAAATTAGAGTACGCTTTTTATTTGATAAAAAGAAATCACTCACCACTCACTCTACGAAAATACGGAAGCGCATTGCATTCACTGGATTAAAAAAAATGAGGCGATTGCAGGTGACCTGCACTGAGGTCTGAGAGCTTTTGCGCTGTCCGCGGTGCTGATCCGAGTTGTCAACATCCAGTTTCCGACAGAAAACAGTGTGGGTGGCTGAACAATATTAATTAATTAATTAATTACACACAATCACAGTGCGTGTTTGCTTCCAGCCTGTCAGTGCTTCTCGCTTACATGGAAAAAATACTGAGCCTGTCCGAACCTGATAGAGAGCGCGGCGCCCACACAGAGCGCTCTGATCATGCTAGAATGATATGATATCCACCTGAAAGAAAAACATATGCTACAATTTTTCCGAGTCATGTTGTCTCAAGTCAAGTGGAGTCTAGAGTCATAGTCTCCCGAGTCTGAGTCGAGTCCCGAGTCTTTACCTGGCGAGTCCGAGTCGAGTCGCAAGTAGTCAAATTAGTGACTCGAGACGACTCGAGTCCAATTGTCTGGAAATTAGAGCCCAAAGACTTAAAAAATGTCACGAGTCAGCCTTTGATGAATCTAAACTCAACATTCTTCATCAGTCCAGCTCTTGTTTTCACTCACTCTCTGTTTTCTAAATGATAAATTCATCCTGAGGGATCCTGGATCACTTATTCTCCGTGATATAAGAACAATCTTTGAAGGATCAAGCTTCAAATACAATCTACTAGTGCTGCGGTTTTCAACTTGTGGGTGGAGGCCCATAAGTGGGTCTCAGAGCTGCTTTAAGTGGACGGTGCATAAATCAGAATAAACCAGACTACACCACTGGATAGATAGATAGATAGATAGTTGAATAAAAAAATGAACAGAAAATAATGAAAGAAAGATAGATAGATGGATGGATAAATGAAAAATGATTAATAAAGACAGATAGATGAGTGAATAAACAAACAAAGTGATTAATATAGATGATCCTGAACGATGGACCATGCCCCCCCCCATCCCAAAGCATCAAAGCAGGGGAAACACTGATTTTACTTGGGAAAGGTTGCATTTCCCCAGCTCTTGTTTCCTTTTAGAGTGCTTATTTTTAAAATATTCTGATATCTCTTAAGTTAAATGTTGTTTTTATGTAAGTATTTGCTGTGTGCTGTTTACAGAAGCACTTTGCACTGTTCATTCATACTGTAACTTTGTTTGCCTTTGTTAAGGTAGCTACCTCTAAAATAATACACTTTAAAGAAATGTCAGAAAGGCAGTTGCAATTGAAATATTGCAAAATGTTCCAAATAAACGTATTTTTTTGTATCAAACATGTCATTTCTTTAATGGAATGTAGCCTTTCCCATCTACCTCGGCCTAAATGATCAGACCTGTAATGTTGTAATGGATAAATGAACACCTTTATGCTGGTTTAGTCCATGCAGGCTAGTCTGCATGCTCTTTTTGGACATTGACCTTAGGAAGATAAGGTTTCTCTCTTCAAGATATAAACCTGAATGCTTTTTAGGTGGGCTGGGGGACAATGGTGAGGGACTTGACTCGATATAACCTGGGACTCGACTTGACTTGACTTGCCCACAGCAGAAAAAACTTGAGACTTGGACCCAAATGGCTTGACTTGACTTGGGACTCAGATCAGAGGGACTTGGGCAACTGTCTGTTATCAGGACCGGATTGGAGGCTCTCTGGGCCTGATGTGGTCCTCAAGCTGCCAGTTGATGATCACTAGTGTTTACTGTTTGCACCTATCATTGATTTCCCTCTTTAATCTAAGAAATAAAAGTTACTGAACTGGTGAAGTGTTTCTTTACAACTGAAAAGGTCATGCTAAAGTAGAACCTATTTTAAAAGAGAGCATATTACAGATTATCTACTGCTTGTTCTGCTGTTTTGTCAGATTTTTTTTAAATGGTTTTTGATTTTTTTGGTCTATTTTTAGTTCTAAGGTTGTTTTTTGTCAAGGTTGCATCCATAAACAAAGTATCTAAGGGAAGACCTACCTGTTTGTGTTCCTTGTGCTCGTACTCGGGTGCTTTCTTGCCGAGATTCTTCCTCAGACTTCTGAAAACCATAAACAGCCAGAGAGAGATGAAAATCACAGCCAACAGGGAACCTGCAATAAAAAACAGCTGTCAGTATCACAGGAAAAAGCTGAGAATGTGGCCTTGCTCTACCAAAATGCCTTCTTCTGCATCTAAAACAGTTTCAAACATGGAGGCTGGTCTAAACAGAAGCACTGACTGGTTTTTAGCTGGGGACACGCCCACAAACCCACCTGTCAAGAAAGCTAAAGGCTCACAGGCCTTAGCTTTGCAAAATGTCTGTTTTAAACATTAAAATAGTAATTTAGTCACCTTGGCCTGTCTGATTCTGGTATAAATCAAGCGCGTCCTTCTGTTTACAGCCAGGATGTCATTGGATGTGCTGGTTTGAGCCCTTGAGGGCAAAGGTGAACTGATTAAAGGTACTGAAAATTTTATTTCCCATGACCCATGATCGTTGGTTTCTAGAGAAGCTTAAACTTTCTTTTTGTTTCATCAGGTAAGCATGTTTGTCAAATAATGAGTTTTTCAGCTTGTGGTGAGGCCCTCAAACTGCATCGATAACACTGATGTGGCCCTCCAGCTGGCTCAAGATGCCCATCTCTGGCCTTGGAAGTCTAAACCAGGTAGTCCTTCATGGCTGGTGTGTTTTTAAAACAGCATCCCTGCATCATGTTTACTGAACTCCTGCATCACCGTCACGGCTGCTCTTCCATCAAAGCCCTGCTCCAGATCTCTGCAGATGCCTGCTTTACCATCTCCATACCATGACTGGGCTGTGCCAAGCGCAGTGATTCGGTGGCAGCCAGAGCATAAAAACCATAAATGCAAATTAATAAACCTCCACGCGGGGGTCTTTGCAGAGCTGTCCAACATCACCACAGTGCACCGGACCCCCTCCGACGGCCGCAGCATTGTTGTCTTTGTGACGCTCTGCAGCTGCTGTTATTCACCGTCCCCTCACACTCACTCTGTCACCTCCAGTTCACATGCCACTCTGCAGGAAACACGCCAAAAATGTGGAATATTATGAACAGGATTTATACAAATCATTAAATTAGTCATTCTTGTAGCAGCTTTAGAAATGACTGCTGCAGATATGAACAGAGTTTATGCACACTCTGTGGTGCTTCTGCAGAAACGCATGGATGAACAGGGCAGGAGTTTATTTAACTATAGAGCAGAGAGTGCATAGAGCCCAGTGCATTCTGGGAAATGTAGGAAATCCCTTAGACAACCCTAAATACTCAATTTATTCTGAATATAGGTCCCAAGAATGACATCTTTTGGAAAAACAGAGCTTAAACCCTAATCTTTAATAATGTTTTGATCATTTTTATTTAATTTCCTGATTTTTAAGAGCAATATTTTCAGCTTTCTGCCTCACTTCTGCCTTCTGTGCTCCCTTAAGGGACTGTTTTTTCTCATATAAGAAGTATTTTTGATATTCTTAGTCTCCAAAAAGAAAAGGAAGACACTTGAAGGTGTTTTTAATGTGAAGGAGATTTGGTTTTAATTTTGAAAGAAAGAATATCCAAGTTGCAAGTTAGATGTGTCACTGGGAACGCCTTCTTTAGTCAGACGATCTTCACCTTCATCCCCAAGGTCACCGGCTTGTAACTGGAAGACATTTAATTGGGATGTGACATAATTCCCAGTTCTGATATTCAAGAGGTAAGTGGAACACACCATGTTTGAAAGGAGCCCTGTGCATTCTGGGAAATGTAGGAAATTCCATCCTACACAGAAAATAGGTTTGATTTGCTTTGTGAAGCCTTTTGGATATTTTCTCAACAAAAATGCACTCCAATTAATGTAAGAAGACTTTTAAAGGTTTGAACGCAAAGCATATCTTTGCATTCTGGGAAATGTAGGAAACCTGTACATTATGCTTAAACACTGCAGATGTCAGCCAACACAAATATCAACACTGCAGCTGAAAGTGGGTCCTGAACCAAGTTTTTGAGTACAAAATGAACTTTAATGGTATTTTAATCACAATTACTCTCATTTCTTTGTATTATTTTCAGATCTGTTAATGTTATTTTTGCCCTCTCTAATGGACCCTGCTGTATCTCATATGTTCTTGAACAATGTTGCTTTGGATATTTTTAGAGAAAAGGCAGCTAAATACAAGAAACTGAAGATGGATTTAAGGTTTTAAGGGAGCCTTGGGTATCCTAGGAAGAGTAGAAAATCCTGATTATGGCTGATATAAACATCAGACAACATAAATCAAAGGAACTGATAAAAAAAAGGTTATAAAATGATGTTTTAAGGATGAAACTGAGCTGTAATAAAAGCAAAAGGCATGTTTCTTATTAATTTATTTAACAAGCTGAACTTACTGTCGTTTCTGACATTTTTAATATTGTTTATCCTTTGCTTATTACCAATATATCCCCAATATTTGTTTTTTATCAGGACTGCAATGTGAAAAATATTGGTATGACTTTTTAATGCGTATATAAATAAAATAAAGTGCGAGGATTTGTGTTCACAATCTGTCTTTCAGGATACTGAAGACGCTTTCGAGGATTTCAATGCCCTTTAAAGTTGAAAAAAAAATACTATGACAGAAATTTAATTGTTTTTTTTACCAGAAAGTAACCCTCTAAGATTCAATTGAATGAATGAACCTTTATTGCCCCTTAGGGAATTTGTCTTGCACAGACAGCATAAATACACAAACTACATAGGACGTCAACAACCACACAAGACAGCACATAATAACATTGAACAGTTAGTTAGATGATATTTTTACAATGCAAAAGCACTTAAAAACTGTAATCTGACCTTCATTTCTTTCTGTTTTAATCTTTTTTATTTGGTAGTGCCTGCTTTTCTGTCCATTAATTGCTTCTTTCGTTTGTACTTTGCGGGGTGTTTTGGATCTGTTTTTGAAAATGGCACACCAATAAAGCCTGAGGTTTCTCTTCCAAGAGAAACAGAGATTTTTCTCATGTTCCTGGATTATTTATGCAGAATACTGCGAGGCAAAGCAAGAACAGAAGCCAGCACAGTCCAGGAGAAGTGCATTAACGTACTTCTTTTTATCACCATCATCTCCTTCTTCTTCTCCTCCTCTGTAGCACCGCTGGCACCGGGCTGCACCACCTGCTCCAGGGCTCCTTTTTCGCTGCGTCCAGAATGAACAGCTGGCTGCTCTTCTGACGCTCTGATTGGCTAATCCCTGCTGGTCACTTCTGCTTTTTCCCTCCCTGCGTGTCATTGAACTTTCTCTCGGCGAATGCCAGGTCCGAGGAGCGCTCTCTCTCTCTCGCTCGTCCTTCATGTGCCCTGTGAACGGTCAGAGTGGCATATGGGGAAATGTAAATAATTTAATGAGGTCAAAAGTGTGACAGTCTCCTCTACTTTTCACTAAGACAAACACTCCTTATGTGCAATCAGGAGGTAATAAATCAACAAATATCTGTACTAATATATATGTCCAGTCCTGACATCTAGAATGAGACAAATACATGTGGATTTAAATTAAGACATTTATTATTAATAGGCAAATCTAAGAAAAACATTGCTTTCTAGGTGAAGTTGGGATGTGTGTAGCTTCACTTCACCAAAGATGACAAACAGGTGGATCAAGACAGTCAAGTCCTGCAGCTATAAATTCCTTTTATTTGTAAATGGATCAAATTTTGACACGTTATTTTTCTTCTGGTATAAAAACTACAACAGCTGAATTTGGATTGTTGTGGGTCTGGCTTAGGGAACAAAAGCTTGGTTCGGCTTTCTGCATGGACTTTTGCACAGACGTGGTATCACAATACAGAAGCACAATGTGTTATTGTTTTCCATTTATCACCACGAACCAATATCCACTTGAAGCAACGTCCTCAAAACATGTTACACCTATAGCCTGAATTAACAGAAGTTAATAAAGAAGACTGATTGTTTAAAGTGTGAAGAACCACCAAGATAAGTTGTTGTGTTTAATAAGAGGGAGGAGATGGTCATTGGCTGGTACATCAAGTGAAGCCAAGGTAAGGAAGTTAGTAAGGAGTTTTGCTGCAAAATTTAGCCACATTTTAGGATTAATTTCTTTAATATGATGGCCTTTGAGTGTAATTTCTGACTGTTATGATTCTGCTCTGCCTTTTAAGGCAAGAAATAGAGCTAAAATATGAAACAAATGTCCTGCTCTTGGTCACAATTCAGACCCAAAGTGCCTGTTCAAGAAATTAGCTGAGATAATATTACAATATATTATTACTTTAGGCCAAGACAACAATTTGAGCTCCATGCTCAGAGGAAACATGACTAATTTAATGTTGGTTTAAGGTTTGCCTTCTGTTTAAGACACTGAAGCAATAATTATAATCAAATAGTAGGTGTTATTAAGCTTTAATTAGAGGCAGGAAAGAGCATGCCTTTTATTTATAAATGTAGTACTTTCATAAGACATGCGAAAGAACCATTTGCCAGCTTGAAAATTCACAATTAGTATCTTAATATTTGCTTGTAAAATTTAGAGAATACTTTGGACTAACACCACACAAAGCTAAAATTACAATTAATGCTTAGTCTTCAAAATATACCATGAATTAGCTCCCTTTACTGCAATATCTATGCTCAGTCAAACTGGAAATTAAGGAAAAATCGAATTTAGTTTTAAAAAAATCCAAACAGATAAAAATTGAAACCTCCACATAGCTTCTCGTTTGTCCTGCAGTACTGAAGGTTTCAACGGGTTTGAAGGATTTGAGTTCCTCCTTTGGAAGTAATGTTAGCCTCGCTTAGCTTAGCCTAGCTTAGCCTAGCCTAGCCTAGCCTAGCCTCGCTTAGCTTAGCTGAGCTTTGCTTAGCTTCATTGCTGTCAAAACAGTAAAAAGCTTACCGTGTGTGGGCTCATAAAACCCAACGATGACGTTGAAAACCTTCGTTTGTGTCCTTATTTCCTAGTAAAATGTTTCCAACGGCAGATTGAGAATAGATCAATCTGAAATGACGGTTAGTGCTAATCTTGTCCTGTACTGTCTGCACAGCTGTGCCTCATTAATTTACTGATTGCTGTGGTTTGCCTCCTACATCAAGAGCTCCATGACAGTAAACTCTACATTTAAAGAGACATGGATCGCCTTTACACAGGGTATCAGTTATAATAAATAATAAATCCTAGTGGAAATATGTATTCTGACACATCTTTATCGGCTTGTCTTAGCTTAGCCGAGCTTAGCTTGTCTAGCTTGGCCCAGGAGTAGTAAGTAAAATAGTCATTTTTAGCTTCCATATTAATTAAATCTTCATTAATATACGTTGTTTGCCTTTTTTATTGACCTAACTTGATGCTTTTGGGGCAATTTGAGCTTGTGCTAGCTTAGTTCAAAGACTTAGAAAGGACTAAGGCCTACCAGGCTTTACATGTAGACTAAATATGTAAATTATGGCACTTTAAACAATTAAATAGAGTACTTTTTCCCTTTAAAAAGATTCCAAAAATCAGGATAAAAAGGTTATCAAGTAATCATAATTAAATTGAAGCTTACAATGATTTATGTTTCTGTTATGGCATAGTTTCAAAGTCTTACATTGTCCAGTGATTGACTGATTTACTGGTTAAACTTGCCCACTAAAAGCCCAAATTCCAATTTAACTACATTTTCAAAAGAGGTTGTAAATAACATTGACTTGAGGCAATAATTTTGACTTATGCTGCTGAAAACAACCAAACAGAGCACTTATTTCCTTTGCAAAATCTGCAAAAAATATGAGAAAAGGGTTACAATTGAACCAAAACTACATGTAATTCTTCCAATGATTTATTTTACTGTAACGGCATGCTTTACCAGTCTTATGAAATCCCATGTTTGATATACTATCCACTAAAAGCCCACATTCATATTAAAAATGTGAAATAATCAGTACTTAAAGGAATCACTCCCCGTTTCCTTAGTCCTCTTCTACATTTTTGTATTAATGCTCCGTGATATAATTTGTTTTTCACTGATTGTTTTGATCTTTACTAGCTAAAGACCAGAAACAGGCTGTGAAAAAATCACGTTGGCTTTGACAAGCGTATTCAAACTTTGACTGATGGAACTAGATATAAGACCATACACTTCAACATACTTAAGAAAGTTCCTGCAGTGGAAAAGTGGCTTAAAAACAAATAAAATCTTGTAATAATTACACATTTTACGGCCAGCATTAAGCTGATTGTTCTTGCTCCAGCTCCTTCTTTACTGGAGTAAAACTTCCTTTTAAGTGTCTTATTTTGTTTGTGTTTCAGGGCCTGATCTGTTCTCCAGTGCTGCTCTGACAGACTCCAACATGGAAAAAATACACACTGAATCCTCAGTCGTCAAACCAAACCTCAGACCTCATTTGGTTCACGGGCTCTGAAGTCTTCTGTCATGCTCTATCGCTCTTATTTTGTGCATTAAAGCGTGATCTTTTTTCCCCTTACGTCTTCATTTTGCTGTTCTGCTTTTCTCCATTTTTCCATATTGTAACCCGCTCTCCTTCTTTACACTGGTTTTGTGTCTAAATAAAGTTAATTTGACAAACGAGTGAGGTTTTACCGCCGACTAAATTGACTTTTTGGTCTCTGGGAAGATGAAGAAAGCAGGTAAAGGAGGGATGAAAGAGGACAGGGTTTTTTTTTAATGCAAACGAGTGGATTTTATTTCCACGTGTATGTGTGGAAGTAGCCCCAGGCAAAATGTACACTTAGCTTTGGTCTACACGAAGCCCAGCAGTGAATCATTAGAGCTCAGCTGTCCAAAATACACCGGCAATCTGGCCCGGGCATATGGCTGCATGACACTCATATGAATTACACCACTACATGCTCGTGTTGTTGTTGTTTCCTGCCTTTTAAATGTTGTACGAGACGGGGAAAACTCCCAACACAGGTTTACATCAAGGCTGATCAAATCATGAAGCTAACCAGGGGAGAAAAAAGATAAAAATGTCTGCATCCAGAGCAGGTAGGCCGTCTGTTAGGTTATGAACACTGTTGGATGCACACCTCACATAATTTTAATTGTATCAGGCCTTGAGAAAGATCAAGGAAAGACATTAAATCCTAAATAATGTCCTAAAATGATGCTTCAAATCACCCATGATGGGTCATTAGAGGTGTGTTGGAGTGCAAAAGCTACAAAAAAGAGCTTAAACATCAAATACATATAAACCTAAAATTAATGATAAATCTTTTCCACTGGAAAAATAGTTTATATTGTAAACATGGGCTGAATCACAACACACCAGCAGCCACACTTTCTTAAAATGAATTAAAACAATAAATGGCTGTAGAAGAGGAGAGACACTACACATCTGCATCCAAGTATTTAGAGGTCAAAATACTCTGAAGATCAAACTTGGCAAATAAAAACTATAAAAGCATTCCAATGTTTTATGTCGCTTGTGTCAGCTCTTTTAAAATGTGGATGTAAATTCATCAAAAAAGATTAAAGATCAGTCAAATCTGCAAAAAAAAATAAACACATTGCCCTTATGTTATATCTTAAATCTGACTACACACAGGGTTATAATGGGTCCGATCATCAGATAGGGAACATAAAATCTGTATTGTTCCTAAAAAATTGAGAAATTAGTCCTGAAAAGTTAAAATTTAACTCTCAGATAGTACATTAAGGCAGTCCTAAAATGTCCCTGTGGATTTGATATATGAATATAAGTTCCCAAAAAGTCAAAATTATTTATACTGTAAAATAAAACAATTAAAGAAATAAAGCAGAGACATGCCTTTATATTTTATGAGGGGGATCAACTTAAAATGCCCAAAAATTTAGATACAAAGTCATTTATTTGAGTGTTGCTTTTCCTCAGATGACCAAAAGATAGGAAGCACAAGATTTAATGTTAAATATTAGACTAACACAGTAACACAATTATTGAGGACTTTTAGGTTAAAAATTAAAGCATTTTAATCCATTTGAGTGATAAATAGTTTCTTTTTGATTCTCTATTTCAGTAAAAGCTGCCAGTTTGTGCTCTGACGCCTCATGTAACATGCATCAATCGAACACTTAAGCTGAAACATATTCATGTGCAAACTGAAATTATTATTAAGTACACAAAAAAATCAATGCAGAGCGGCTTGATGCAGACTGATTGCAATTAAAAGCGCTCCTCCTTTGAGCCGGGGCTAATAGTCTGAGACAGAATTGATCGGCTGATTGGATTAACATCAGTATCAGCCGATAGCCAAAGAGTGACGAGTCGGAGTCTAACAGACAAGACGGATGAAGTGAAGAGGTAAATAAGAGTTCATCTGATCAGGATCTGCATGAACATGATCAGAGAAAGGTCATTTTTCTGCTTTTTCCTGATTCAGTGATTCCCTCTTTGGTTGCAGAAATATTTCATCACATTTCGACCTTAGACCTCGGCGCAGAAGCTGCATGAGAAGCTTTTTAGCAAGTCTAACAGATGTAAAATGTAAAAGCAGAGAAAGGTGGAAATCTCTCTCTTGGTCTCCTGAGGATTCTCCCCCTTCGCTCGCTCATTTTTCCACGTGTGCATGAGTTTGGAAGCACATTATCAAATTCATCAGCTAATCATTTAAGACCCGGGCTTTTATCTGCAGGATGCTCCGCCAATGATCCAATGGCACGCCGATCGATAGCAGCAATCGGAATATGCAAAGCGCGTTCTGATGTTTGGCATCGCTCAACCTTTGGCGCCTTTCATCTCGGCCCGTTTGATGTTGCTCTGAATCTGCATAACGTGGAGCGAGGAGAGGCTAATGGAGTCGAGCGTCTACTTCAGCCGCGAGGAGGCCGCTGCAGGAGTCCACCTGGAGAAGAGTCTGAGAGGACAACTTTGATAAGGAGGATCCTGAAACCTACCAGAGAATAAGATATTCTTATCGGCGCAGAGCTACAGCTTATGGAGCCAAAAGGGGATGAATGTCACCCAAAACATGAAAAAAAGCCCATCCTGATCTGGGAAGATGGCAGGGTGGACTTCTGCGTTTCTGAGTCTGTAATTGCAAGTAGCTAATCAGCCAATCACATTGCAGCAGCTCAGTGCATTTAGGCATGTAGACATGGTCAAGAGGACCTGCTGAAGCCCATACCTGTCAGATAAGAACAAGAAACTAAGGCTCACAGCTCACCAAAACTGGACAATAGAAGATTGTCAAAGGCATCTACAGTCAAGCTGGAGGCTGTGTAATGGCACACTTTGGGCCCCTTAGTCCCAACTGAGCATGGTTTAATCCCCACAGCACCCCACAGCCTATTGTCACAGACCAGGCTGAAGGACACATGCAGCAGCTCCATGTCTCAAACTGTTTCATCAACATGACCCTGAGTTCACTGTTCTTCTGTGGCCTCCACAGTCACTAGATCTCAGTCCACCAGAGCACCCTTGGGATGTGAGGGAGCAGGAGATTGACATCATGGATCTGCATCAATAGAGTGAAGCTAACATGGAGATACGGACCAGCATCTCTTTCTCCTCTGCGTCCCTGACGTTTGTTCGAAGCTCCTCCTCTAAACCGAGGTCAGCCATTTTGATCAGAGTGAAGCTGTGAATTGAGACTGGATGTGATGATGATGATGATGAGGACCAGACACGAGGGTTTCCACTCTCTGTCTTTGGAGGGGAGATGAAGCCACTGGACGCCAACAGGAAGCTCTGGGCTGGTGAATAAAGATGAAGCGCCGACAGTTTGGTACTCTGTAATTTGGCTACTTTTATTCGAGCAGGGTTCATTTTCAAGAGAAATTACAAATTAAGAATTCAATAATACTTTTACAAAGACATTTCAGGAAAGATTCTTCTTCAGTCATGATATCATACATAGTATTTAACAGTCCCTCTTCATTTTTTTAGCTTAAAAAAAGAAACAAAGATGAAGAAAGTGGAATTTTTCAGTCGAAAATACAGTGTTTTCACAATTGTATAAAAGTTCCCAAATTTGGAATTTTCCAGTAACTGGAAAATAAAAAGGAAATAAAATAAAATAAGATTAAACTTCGCATTTCACAATGTTTCAAAACACAATAAATGCTCTCTTTACGTAAAATTTGCCCCTATGATCGACACCATGTTCCTTTTTACTAAAATATATCTATATATTGAAGAACTATAGTACTGTACACAACAGTATGAAATAAATAAAATTAGGAAATATAAAATGGGCCACATAAATAACGCTTTTTTTTTTTCAAACCTACAAATAAAATGAATGCAATTTGTTGTTTCCAAAATAAAAAGAAAGAGTTGGTTTGGTGTAATACTGACAAAAGAAAAAGAACATTGCACAACATAATGTAAACTAAGGAACTGCTGCCTATAATACTGACACGGATGCTTCAAAGAACAACGGTGAACCATTTCATAATACTGAAGCTGGTGAACAAAAGTAACCTTCCTTTTACACAATACGAGGGTGGCACTTGCAGAAAACACACAGGTTAAAAGGTTTGCATATAAGGCTTCTTTTTTCTTATCAAAAACACCTTACAAAGGCTTCATCCTTCATTTTTTACCCCCCTCTTTATTTGTCCATAAACGTATTTTTCCCTTAAAACGAAGGTCTCTGTAAAAGTCGTCCTTCATACTGTCTTTGTGTTAAATTCCTTCATTTGGAGTTGATTCAAGAGGCCTAAAATAGTGTGGCTGGAGATGTTTGTGGTGAAACTTAAAGACGACACCATCGGCAGGGAGGTGAGAACAAAAGGGAATACTGAAGACTGTAGTGCAGACACTACTGCTCTTTTCCAACACTGTATAAATATATACATAGGCAATACTTTTTATTATTTTTGTTCATGATTATAGAAGCGGAGTGCAATTTGTACAAGTCACTAGTTGTGCTATAAATACTATGGAACACATGTTGGGGGTTTATTTGAGGAGGTTAGCACCACACATATTTTTAGGCCTTAGTACTGTACATTTTTTGAAATGTATTCATTTATTCATTGTTCGGTTTGCATAATGCAGCTTATTTCACAAACCCATGCCTCCTCCAGATTGATTTAGAGTCCATGTCTTGTTCGGCAGACATTTCTGTCTCCCCCTTTTCAAGGGAAGCTTCCCGGAAGCTTCAGGCACGTGCACGTACGGCTTAAAACACGGCTGTTTTAAACCGAGCAGGTAAGAATACTGAACCAAAAAAGGGAGAAATTAAACTCTCTTTAAGATGGGAAGCTTTAAAAAAAACAACTCCGATTACATGCCGTCCTCCATCGCGTCCTCGTGATCCGATTTGGTTTCCGTTTTGCCGTCCAGCGAGCTTTCGTCCATCGAGTGCTCTCCGTTCTCCTCCTCGTCCCTCAACGTGTCCGGGTCCGTGTCCATGCTCTTGCTCTCCTCCTCCTCCTCCTCGAACTCGTCCCTGCGTCCGATCTTCGCGTACCCTCCGTCCACTTCCTTCCGTCCTTCTCTGATCCCTCCGTTGACGGCCTCGTGCCTCAGGATGGCCTCGCGCTCGGCCAGCTCCGGGTAACCCTGAGGAGTCATGCCCTGCAAGTACGCCCGCGACATGAGCAGCTCCGTGGGCTCCAGGTGGCCCTTCTCCCGGGCCTCCCGCTCGGCCGCCTCCCGCTCCTCGGCCTCCCGCTTGCAGTAGGAGTAGCGGTGGTTCATGTGCTGCGAGTAGGAGCCCGAGTGGGAGAAGCGCTTCCCGCACTTGTCGCACTGGTACGGCTTCTCCCCCGAGTGCAGCCGGGAGTGCTCGATGAGATGGTGTTTGTGTTTGAAGGCTTTCTTGCAGATCTGGCACTGGTGCGGCCTCTTGCCTGCAGAAATTCAAACACAAGAAACACACAAAGCGAGACGTGAGTCGACTGCCCCGCTTCACAAATCCAGCAAATCACACAAAGCAGGAGAAAAAAGAGCAAATAACGTTGAGGAAAAACTCTGATGGATTTGATGGCATGGAGTAAAAATGACATCACGGAGCATTAAATCCAACTTTGACATACGACTTTGGGTTATTTGTTTATTCAAATTGCGAGCACGATGAGAAAGTGCGCTCGCATTCATGGCCCGACATTATGGAAATTCCCTCCTGTGGTTTAAAGCATGAAGAAACTCGACCACAACTACTTATTTAAAGCTCATGAATGCAACATAAATAAACAAGGAAAACAAACAGAGAAGGCGCGACAAAGGAGTAAACACATCCAAAAATGGGCTCCGAGGGGGTTGCTCCGCTTATCTCCGAGCGGGATTCAAGTTCATGGCGACGCCGGGGCCTCGGTTAAGTTCTGGGCTGAGGCTGCGGGACGCTTTGGATGCCAGGGCAGAAATGAGAAACCCAAGCTGGCCACAAGGGCAGGGTGAGATAGTTTTATGACACGGGGCCATAAACTGTCGGGCTAAATAAACGTCCTCCACTTGTAATGTGGCCGCTCTCACTTTTTAGACTCCTGCTCTCAGGATTTCCTCTAAAATCCTCAGAATAAAGAGCATTTCGGCGTCTCTCCCACCTCCTCGGTAAGTGTGCACACATGTCCGTCTTCCTCCCACAAATCAAGCCTCCTTTAGTTTCACGATGTTCTCAAAAACAACAACTTTAAAGCGTCACATCCTGGAGGAGATGCAGGAGCCGCTGTGGAGATAACACCCCTCTCTCTTTTTTAAGAGTTCGCCGCACTCCTCCCCTCCCTCCCTTTTATGTCCGAGCAGATAACATGAAGGCTGCGTGAAGCGGCGAGCGCTCGGCTACAGATAGTGGATAAAATAAATGATGCAACCTTGTGAAAGAGGATCTCTGTATTATAACTATAATGAAAGACTTGTTATCAGCGCTGTGAAGCTTCTGAGCACCGCTCCGCTGATGTGATCTATCGCCAATAATGGCTCCGATAGAGGCATTAGGGCCTTTTTCAGGGCTTTATACATCTAGGTGAATTGATGTGTGTCTTTAAAGATAGCAAAAATGGTTAATACAGCAGGGTATGATTGGAAAATAAAGAGCACAATCACTTCAAAGAGCTCCCTTCGCTTGCCTACCTGCATTAATTAGGGCCTATTCTTTTCCAAAAGAGCGCTACATCTTTGAATTTGTTAAGAACACACAAATAAATCACATTTTCCTATTCAATCTACTCCTTCCTTTGGCAACCCTGTCGATGAAAAAGCAAGTTAGGTGTCGTTTACATACAACTTAAACAGAGAAGGAAAGAAAAGAGGGGGAAATAAAGGAGGGGAGGGGGGGTAACATAATAAATATTGATACTGATTGGTAAACACAAACATTTAAAACATAAAAAAGCATGGGGTTTAAAATATAAGGGTCTAGAACAGTATATACCTGTGTGTTCATATTTGTGTCTTAGAAGGGAACTGCTCTTCTGGAATGTTTTGTCGCACAAGTCACACGCGTACATACCACTTTCGGTCTTCTTAATCTTCTTCCGCGACAGACAGGAGTCGGGGTCTGTCATGTCGTCCAACCCTGACATGTAATCTGGTGTACCGTCGAGCAGGTCCCCCTTCAAACACAAACAAAGAAGAAGAAGAGAGTGGAAATTACAGTGAATATGACGCCCAACGAAGGGTTAATGAAGTATTTTAGCATTAGCATCAGTAGCTAACAAGGTCAAAGCCATCACTGCTTTATATCAACGGCTTACAGACAAATTATTCAAATTAAAATCAGATATAAACATATTGTGGAAATCATTGATAAAAAAAGTGCTTAAAAATAAGTAGCTCTGTGCTAATAAACTTACAAGGTCCATGCTTATCACAATGTGGCCTTAATATTTTAACTTACCAACAAGTTAGTTTAATAAAAAGTAAGTCAAATAACAATATAAAGAACAAAATGTGTGTCCATACTGGAAAGCTTATGTTAGCTAGAAAGAGGGGCTAACACTGCAAAGTTAGGCCAATTTTATTGACTTTTCTTGGTTCTTTTACTTACTTTTCGCAGTTTTCTTTCTTAAAGTGGTATAAAGCTTGTTTGTTCTAGATTTAATCGAGTAAGTCTGAAAATATGAAGGCTTAAAGACATGAAATATATGCTATAAAGAGAATTATGAGCCTGTTCTTCCATGCGGGTGGGCTAAAACTAGCTAAAAAGAGATAACTTACACATTACAGCCCTAAATATCTTAATACACAAACAATCTAGTGTATATAATTGTATAAAAATAATTTTCATGATCAGAAACAGAATGAACGTGATAATTACAAGATTTTTGTCCAAGTTAGCAGGCTAATCCTGGCTAGAAAGAGGAGCTAACATGCTACAGTTGACAACAATTCTAATGATTTTTGATATTTGCCCTCTTGTTCATTCCTGATCCGGATCAGAGCGTGTTACAGTCTGACCTTCAATGTTTTAAAAATAAAAGAGTCTAAAAGTATTGTGGCTATGAAAACAAAAAAGGTCTAAAAGAAAAAATTTAGCCTTTCTGTACATGAAGGCAGGCTAAAGCTAGCTAGGAAGAGGGGGAAAAAAAGGACTCAAATCAAGCACAACTTTCTAGTGTTTCTGATATTAAATAAAAAAATGCATTTCTTAAGTGTTATCAACAAGTTATTCTCAAAGCATTGTAGCTAACATTCACTAAATATGGATTTAAAAGATGTTAACTGTGCATTTATGAAGGCATGCTAAAGCTAGCTAAAGAGGCTAACACTCTGACGTTGAGAACATTTTTGGATAATTTCTCTTTATCATACAAAAAAGAGGTATTTAAAGAACAAGTGTGCAGTTCTGTTGTGCTGGTATGCTTGTATAGATTTAATTGTAATATAAGCTACACAGTGCTATAAATATTAATCTAATGGGTCGTTTTATTCCATCAGATGAAGCTGTAAACTGAGCCGAACATCCCAAACAATCATACTCTGCTCTATGTCCTCATACATTTTTAATTACGACACATATCAGCGCTGATTTCTTATAAAACTTTGGGCCGTGCAGTAATATCTCCCATCTATATCTGACATGCTCCCCGTTATGAAGCCCCGTCATAATGGTGTATTCAGTGTGGTCTAATTTTGCACGGCCGTGTTAAAACTCTTTTATGATGAAGATTAGCCTTAAACATGAATTGATGGGGGACAATATTACGACATTAGAGGAGGCATGTGGAACCATTCTTGAAATTGCAAACTCATATAATGATTAGAATCAGAAGGAGCACCTTAATGGCCAATATTGAGCCACCAAAGCTTCCTTTAATGAATATGAGGGTGATAACGTGAGGACAGCTCGGCACTGTGTTTTAAGAAGGGACCACTATCACTCTGCAATCAATTTGAACTAAACGCCTGTAGCTGTATTTTTAAAATCTAATTTAATAACTTAGAATAGGAAACATTATTAATACTTTTTTTCATCAAAATGGCTCCCTCTATGTTAAACAGCCTTCAGCATTCACTGGTAATGAACATGGAGACTGTGCATTATTAATCCACATGTACCAGCTCATTTTGTGCTGCGGCTCGCTCTTTAAAATGCAGCAAAGTTGCGGTGGGAAATTTTCAGAGAAGTGCACGGCTCCAGGGCTCACCTTTGTCATTTTTACAAAGGCCCTTCACCCATATTTAATAACAAAATATCTGAGCTCAGGCTGCTGCTCGGAGAGGACTGGAGCGCAGAGTGGAGACAGTTATGGCTTTAGTTAGAGAGCATTTTAAGGCCAATATTATAGTTCATTATTTATTTGGTCCACGTCATTTTTGACATCTTAAATGCTTAGAATGTACATATTTATTACAAATAAACCATATTATATTTAGTGTTAACTTTCAGCAAACATGACACCTTCATGTGTCCTCTTGCTTTATTAAATCTAAATTTAAAACTTTATCATTAAAAGCTCATAAAAATGGATTGAGATCAATGTTAAGTTGCATTTTTGATAAATAATAAGTCAGTAATTATGAAAAATATCTTTGATGTTTAGTCAATACATGCCAGAGGAATGCTTTCAGTGCTTGATTAATGCATGTTAAAATCATTTTTGACCTAATCAACACTAAAAATACAGAGATTATTTATTTGTTATCATGTTATTTATTAAACCTGGTGTACTTTCAGCATTTTGTCATGCTTAGGGTGAACCTTTTTACTGACATTTGAATATATTCATAGATAAAAACTCTGTATATATGTATTTTTCTAACAATTACTGGACAACAGCACATTCAAAAATCAAACTTCATTTTTAAATGCTCATGAAAAAGGGCTAAAATTAATAATTTTCCCATTTCGGGTTAATAATCAGGTGATATTTTTAATTATTGAATGATTAGTTAATAAATGTCAGGAGAATTGCTTTCAGAGCTCAATGTTATTTCTTAAAATTGCAGTTTTCTTATCAGTCATCACTCAAAACGCCAACATATTTATATTACAAAAGAATAACGTATGTTATTTAATAAATAGAATACAATTTAAGGATTTTGCTATGCTTAAAATGAATCTTTTATTGCTTTCTAGAAGGAATCATGTTGTTCCTTTCATCTATTTAAGGTAATACCAAGGGGTTTTTCCCTGCTTGAAATACACCATTTTAATTCAAATAATAAATAAATTAACGAAGTCTTCTGACAATTATTGGATCACAACAAAATTTCCAAAATCAAACATCATGCTTCTTCTCTAAAAAAGGGACTCAAACTGATGAATAGTTGCATTATTGATTTATTATTAGTTGATATTCCTTGAAATGTTTGATGTTTAATCAATAAATGTCAGAAGAATGTTTCATGGGCTTAATTTTGCATCTTAAAGT
Organism: Cetoscarus ocellatus; assembly: GCA_037902135.1. Classification (NCBI taxonomy): domain Eukaryota; kingdom Metazoa; phylum Chordata; class Actinopteri; order Labriformes; family Labridae; genus Cetoscarus; species Cetoscarus ocellatus. The sequence continues at coordinate 317,867 of JBAMNC010001156.1, forward strand.
TGCACATTTCCCCCAGAAATAACATTTCAAATACCTCAAATAAATGATTTGCATGAGTATTAATTAGAAAATAATAAAGATCTGCCATTTGGAAGACGATATTCAGAAATGATTCTGTTATTTGCTCAGTTATTGACTATCAGAGGTGATAAGCATGACAAAAAAGGCAAAGAGGGGAATGTTTTGTCTTTTTGCTCAGTGAATGATGAGTATAAATTTTAAAAACTACAAGAAATGGTGCATTTTAGAGCCACAAACAGCTGACACCATTGTTTAAATCAGCTCCTCTTCTCTTTAATAAACTCAAAATAGATTTATTTTCATTTCCTCTTGATAAATCTCTGTCATTCAGCCTTGAAAATGCTTCATTTTTGCCTCAGAATCACTCATTACACCTCCCCTAACCCCTGTGGGCGCGTCGGCCGCTCCAGCTGAGTCTACTTCAGGTGAGCGTTCCTCCTCCTGCCTCTCCTGGAGTCATTTTTTAATTAGCAGCAGAATGAGTTCAGATCATTTTAGCGACTGTGGGGGTCCCCGGGGGCTCTTTGTCACAAAACCACAGGTGGCTTATTTACCTGGAAACCTGGTTTCCGCTGGTACTTCCTCCTCTGCTGCATCTCGGCAAAGGTGGCCGCCCCTGCTGCGTACGTGTAGGCCATGTGTGGTAGGAAGCCCATTTGATCCATGCCCGGGTACGGCCTCAGACCCGGTATGCTGGCCTGCATCGGGGGCATGAACGTGGCCGGCGGGAAAGCGCTCTGAGGTGGAAGCGAGGTGTACAAGGGCTTGGCGGCAAACGGGTTAATGCCGAAGATGGGGCTAGTGCTTTTTTCAAGGTTCCCGTTGTTGGTCGAGCCTGAGAAATCCTTCTTGAGATAGGCCAAGTTCAAAGGCTCTTCGAAGTGCTCTCGTGGGGAGGGGATGCTGCTGTGGTCGATGGTGATGCTGTTGACTTTCGGCCTGCTTTTGACAGTCAGTGCATGCTTGGGTTCCTTCATTAGTCTGGGCAGGGAGAGGTCCAGCGGCTCGGCCTGCAGGTCCTCCGAAGTCAAGCTGTTTGGAGTGTACGAGCTGCTGTGGGAGTTTTTGGAAGATGTGGATGACAGGTTTAGCGGGGAGGGGGTGTTGCTGCGGGAGTGGTCCAACTTTTCACCCTGGGGTTTGGCGCCGTTGCTGCTGAACTGGTGGTTTTTCAAATGTCTGAGCGAGCCGTCGCAGTTGTTGACGTTGTTGTGGAGCTCCGCGATGGAGGGCGAGGTGATGCGGTCAGACGGTTTGATTAGAGACACCGGTGACCTAGCTGCCATTGAGTCTTTTGGTGGAGTGTGGTGGTTATTTGTTCCCACAACCATGTCCATGTTGTTCCTGTGCTCCAGCGGAGGGGTCCTGTTGGAGCCGTACTGGTACATCTTCCGCTGCTCGAACCATTCCTTCACAAATTCCTGAGGAAGTCCCACCGCTATGGAAATCTTAAGCAGCTCCTCTGAGTTGGGCTCCATGTTCATGGCGAAGTACGCCTTCAGCACAGACATGTGGTCCCTGTACGGGTTCATGGGCCCGCCGAGTCCCTTCTCTGACAACATGGCGGAGGGTAAGTGGGAGTTCTTCTCCATGAACATCCCCGGTTTGTTGGCCATCAGGTTCTCACTGGGCTGCAGCACCGCCTTGATCTCCTCGTTCATTTTACACAGGTAGCGTTCGTGCTGATGCAAAGGTATCGGCCCCGGGAAGGTCTCTTTGCAGTATTGGCAAGCATAAGGTGTAAACATGTTATTTTCCTGCACCTTCTCATCCACACCTCCCTCGAGCATGTGGTTAGGTTTCTCTCGTTTGATATTGCTAATCTGTCTCTTTGAGTCTGTCGTCAAGCTCTGCAGGCAGGCTTTGGCTTCGTTCACTTTCTCTAACGTGTAGTCGATGATGCTTTTGGTGGCGCCGTTGTGATTGACAAGAGGAAGACCGACCTGTCCCGCTTGTTTCTGCTCCTCCACCTGTGACCCCAGCTCCTTCATGTAAGCCTTAAGCTTGGACAGCTCCTCCGGCTTGCAGTCCATTTTCTGCCTGCACACCGTGTTGTCCACGATCTGGAGGACCTTCTGCACCTCGCTCAGGTTGTTGGCGAGCGGGCCGGGGTACGACAGGAGCTGTGACTCCAGCCCGGCCATCCCCAGGTGCTGCAGCGGGCTCTGACCCGTGGAGTTGTGGTGCAGTCCCAGCGGGCTGCTCCCCCCCATGCCCCCGTTCATGAAGGGTGGAGTGCCGAAGCCGTGGGATGCCATCATCAGCTTGTAGTCGTTGAAGTCCAGAGGCTCCGTCTTGATGTTCAGGTGGTTGTTGTGGTCGGGGAGGATGAGTGGCTTGCCGTTCTCCAGCTTCTGCCGCAGCTGGGTGATGGCCGAGTTGGTGGGCGAAGAGGAGGCGGAGGTCGGGGAGGAGCCCGTCTTCATGTTGCCCCTCATCCGACCGTTGACGGCGATCAGGCCGATGCACTTTTTGCTGCTGATGTGGGAGCTGTAGGAGCCCGAGTGGGAGAAGCGCTTTTTGCAGTTGGGGCATTCGTATGGTTTCTCTCCTGAAAAAGAGAAAACAGAGACAACAAAGATTTGAGTTGAAGGATACAAGACAGGAGGAAGACTAACCTGTCCTGCTTCTAGAAACCAAATCCAAATTCAATCAAGTTACCTGGTTTTGCACTGCAGAAGAACTGCATTAAAAAAAAGTGTTGTTGATCCTATAAAGGCTAAAACGCTGATTTGTTGAAGTGAGACCGCGATTTTACTCAAACATAACATGCTAGGGTGCTGAATATAATCCTAAAAACAGGATATCAAGGCACACTGCCCTTCAAAATAAGACACCATGAGTGGTAGTGCATCTGCATATGAAAAGAATATTTTTCAAAGCCTGCTGTGTGAAGCAACATGTTATCAGCATTTCCTGAGGCAGCCTTCAAAATTACCCAAAATAGATTTAATAGGTGGTTTTCAGTGTGCCATCTAAAATAAAAAACATTGACTGGTAAAAAATGTGACTTCTCAGACTTTTTATGGCCTTATCAAACTTATTCTTAGTGTCTGTGTTGATGCTGGGACTCTTTTGGTCCCTCAAGTAATTTTTCCATCAGTTAATCGATTTCATGCAGCAAAAAAAAGATTTTCCTCTTTTTCAATCCGTCCTCTTAATCCTGCAGTACTCTGTATTATCCAAATAATCACATTCATCAGTTATAATAGACCATTATAACTGAGATTTTTGATCTTACAGCTCCTAAAGAATAAAACGTGATCTCTTAGAATATTACAGTAAACAGGTCAGGCTTCAAATTTATAGTTTTCACTGTTTTCCAGCAGATGGCACTTCTCTCTCATTTAAGAAGCCTGCAGTTCTCACAGTGACCACAAGGGCATTAAAACGGGGATTTTCTTTTCCATGATGTGGTACAAAAGATGAAAATGTATCAAAATAAAAGCACACTACCCAAAATGAAGTAAGATTTTGTTTCTGGCATTTTGATCACAGGAAGTATTTTTTTACAGTATTAATGACAATGTCAGGGGCATGATGTACAAAAATAGGTAAATAAAGGGTTTAATTTCTATAATGTATATATATATATATATATATATTTATTATAACTATGAACAGAAGTGAAGCTGGGGAGAATATTCAGTTCAGTCAAAGTAGAAAATAATATCAGTATAAGATGAAGTGTTTGTAGTTGTTTTGGGACATATTCAGCCAAATGACTTTTTCTTTAAGCTGACATAGCAGAAAAAATCAAATAAAATAATAATAACAGCATGTATGTAGCATTTTGTACATGGGAAAATCCTTTAAATTTCCCTTTAAAAAGTCGGTACATCATGCATTCAATCTGCCATATAATGGTTAAACTACTTAATATGAATATTTTGTCTTTTCCATAAACAGGACTAAAGTTTGTGAAGAAGGATGCAGTAAAGTACTTTTCAGGTGCATCAGCTTTCAGGATACAAGGTGCTATTTGTAATTTATTTCTTTAATGGTTCAGAGGTTTTAATATTAATTTTTGCTTTTACTTTGTTTGTTAAAAGTAAATTTGTCTGAAAAAAAACAATGTCCAGTTAAACTTTGCAAAAATATCTCCTTTTATAGAGATTTGAATCTAAAAAAGTGAAGCTAAAGAGCATTTTTAATGCTAAAGGCATCAAAACAATTTAAACAGCCACAAATGTGAATAATTTTAGCAGAAATTAGACAATGAATCAGTAATACTGAAGCATTAGTGTGTTGTAAGCTGCAGTAATTGTAAAATGCAAAAGTTCTGGCGCAGCATGATCCTGAAATTCATTTGCTTTTATGTCATTATGTTCTAAATTAACTGGCTCGTTGGACTTTGTTTTATTGGTTAGTATCATTTCTCACACCCTAAACGTCCCAACACATGGAGCCAGGAGCTCTGAATGAAAACCTGCCCTTTCAGCCGCCTAATTCGACTTTCCTCTCAAAGTTACGGACATTATTCCTGACAAATAAGCCAACAAATGAGACCTGCTGGTTTGTTTCACACGCATACACGTTTCAGAGCGAATATTTCACTTGGCAGCCGCTCCGATTTTAAACGCAGCAGAGTTCAGCATCCATCAGCAGCGGGGAGGGTCCAAAATAAACCGGCAGGAATCTCTGCCCATTTCTTAAATCGCAGTTATGAATATTCACGGGGCGACTCACCGCTATGAATCCGGAGGTGTTCCTTCAGATGGTGCTTGTATTTGAAGGCCTTGCCACACTCGTTGCATTTGAACTTGCGGTTGCCGGCTGCTTGGTTGAGCAGTTGGTGCTGCGGGAGAGAGAGAGAGAGAAGAAGAGAAAAAGGAGCGGTTAAAAACAACGGTGAGGGTGAGAGTTCAGTAAATAATCACAATCAGCCGGTGTGAAAACAAGAAACAAATGCCGTCCAGACGCCAAACCGAGCATCTTGGCTTTCTACTCCCACCTCCGCTGAACGACTCCGGGCAGCGGCGGCGATAACACAGAATCACATACCTTTTAATTTCCTGGCTCCTCAGCCAAAGGAGGCATGCCTTTAGAATTTGGCAGCCCAGAAAATAGAATAAATGAAAAGAGAGGCTTTTTTCTGTTCATTAGAAGAGCCGATTTGATCTAGTTTCATTAATTTGGGCCTAATCAGTCTGAAAGGTATTCAGAGTGAGCTCTACCTGCATTCACTGCGTCTGAATCACACTTTCTTTCAACAGTTTCAAATGTCTCAGAGTAATTGGGTCTTTCTTTAAAGCCTCAAATGTTCTTTAATAATCTTCGGATACAGAACAGAGCGTCGAGGCCCGGCCTTGATTCGCTCTTCAAAGGTAAACATCAGTTGCAATCCATCGAATTTGCAATTCAAACGAGGCCCTCGCTCTAAAAGAAAATCTAAATATAATACACCACAACAACAACAACATGGCGGGAGTGCAGACCTGGTGCATCACTCACGCTACGCTGAATTCCAAGAGGGAGCAGAGGACGTTAAACGCTTAGTAAATAAAAAAAGACGTTTTCGGCGAGCTGGCCCCCCCCTCGCCTCGGCTCAGCCTTGACAAATGCTGGGGTGTGTGCTGACTCTACCCACATTCCTGGGGAGACAGATGGTGGCGCGCAGGACACTGGGAGGACTGGGAGGGATTGTTCAAACAGCCCCAACCTTCAAAGATCAAGCGGGGAGATTCAGGGGGCCCAGCCAAGCGCCGGAGAGGGACCCCACCGCTCCTGTGTTGCTGAGTTGCATAAACAAACAGCAACAGCTGCTTCGCCCCCCACCTCCACCTCCATCCTCTAACTCCCCCCAGAGGACCCCTGCCCGGTAAAGTTTAGTCTCGCCACTGCTGCTAATAAGGCACAGTCACCCGGCGCTCTTAATTGTGAGTGGCAGTGGCAAAATGCTCTGGTTGTCAGTGTGTGAACGCTGCCCGCCGCTGCTGGTTGTGGGCGGGGACCCGGCTGGATGTTTGCATATGTATAACCTCTAATTAGTCATATTTCAGCTAATTGCTTAAGAGGAGGAGGAGTATTAAGGCTTGTAAACATACGACATGGAAGAGCAGAGCACGTGTTTACCTATCAACCACATTATTCTTTATGCTAATCTGATTGCTCCACAGCTAGCTGCTAATTGCTAAATGTACGAACAGGAAGTGAAACATATGCACGAGGTGGTGGTGGAATAAGAGTATGACTTATTACCAGACTTAAGGCATCTTTCTTCTTTATGTTAGTCTAAAATTCCTGCAAACTTTCACTTTTTTAGCAGCAAATTTTTGCACTGAATTCATCTGCACTAATTAAAACATACCTCACATACACAAACTTAACAACAATGTCTCTTTCAGTCATCTTTACAGGATTAAAAAAACAGTTTTAGCCTCATGTACATAGATTTTTTAATTATTTTTCATTATTTTGCATCATGACCTGCTGAAGTCCCAACATAAATACTGATTTTAACTTTAATTTGTAGGGTTATAACATGTTTAAAGATGATTATTTTACTTTTTTAAAATCATGCTGAAGTGCCATAAAGTGACTAAGATTCTTTAATGGACATAAAAGTCGACAAAGGCCATGGAGAAAAGATGTTTTAGAGGAAATGCGTAATGCAACAGGTATAAAAAATAAATAATCCTCCATGACTAATGACAAAGAGACTGATTTTAACATTAATAAATTTGAGTGAACATGTGAGAAAAGTAAATATGGTGGACATCTATGGAGGAGATAAGAGCTGGAAATTAAATCTGGTATTTTTTCTTAATAAGATCAACTTTTGTTCACTGTAATTTCACATTATTTGCCTTATTTCACTTTATTATAAGCAAAAATGACAATAAGTTTCTTTTTTCCAGTATCTTGTAATCCCAACATGAGGATCAGTTTACTGTATAATGGTTGGGACAGAAACATGTTGAAAAAATTATAATTCTGTGTTCTGTTCCTGCAAATCATGCAAAATGGATGCATCACAGCCAAAACAATGTCAAAACAAGACATGAAAAGAGGTTTTTAAGGGTGATCATAAAGCTACATGGATAAAAGTAAATCATCAAATTAGCCCATTTGAAGAGGGTCTTTAGATTACTCTCATTATTTATGGTTTTATGTCATTTTTAGTGACTTTCAAGTGAACATTTTGGAAGTTTTCCGGGGAAGCATCTTGAAAATATGTCCTTTCGGAAAGTGGTGCTAGACTAGTGGATTGGGACCCAAAAGCTGGTCCCCAAGTAGCTTTAAATGAGTGCCTGGAAGTAAAAATTTTGCCAAGGTCCATGTCGTATGGAAGCCCTGGATGGATGTTTATCTATATCTTTAACTTTGTTCTGATTTGCCAGGTTAATGGGTCACTTCTGGTTGTTTTATCCAGACTAGGAGGTCTATTTCTCTTTTTCTTTGGATGGGGAAAGCTCAGCTTTCATGCTAATGTCTTAAGAGCTCAAGATAAAATGAAGTGCAACACCTAAATGTTTAGTATCTGTACTTTAAGTGAGCAAATGTTCTTCCTCAGTCTGTGTTTATTTTAGTTTCACTTCCTCTAAAAATGAACAAAAAGAGTCTCAGAGCAGCAGATTGAACGTTAGAAGATAAATCAAAGAGCTCAAACTATCAGAGTAAGACATCACCTCGATCTCATCTGAAGGATTACCACTTAAGCAATCCAGCTAATTTACAAATCAAGATAACCGGCTTTGTGGAGGGGGCCGCGCCGCCTGAATGGGGGTCTTTGGCCATTGACTGGGGGCTCTGGAGGGAGCAGCGGCAGCAGCATTGTAATATGAGGATTGGGACGAACGGTCCATCTGCTCACGTTTACACCCAGCTGCTAGATCAGGTGAAAGTGCCGCTGACATCTGATCAAACCCAGCAGAGTCTGAGCCCACCGTGCTCACTTCAGGGGCCCGACAGGACCACCACGACCTGTCAGCGAACGCCACGGAGCACGAAACACGAGAGGGAGCAGCTGGGGCGGGACCACTTTGTACTGTACTGCACAGGAGGTGCAAGGAGGCAAAAAACAACATCAGAGGCGATTTACACGAAAAAAGTCTTCTTATTCATTAGGATTATCATCTGTGCTGTTAAAGTGTCTGCAGTTAACAAAATGGTTGATTTCGTGGTCAGGGTATCAAAGTATAATCTACTTTTGAGCACACTGGATAGAAGAGAAACGCCAAAACAGGATTAAGCCAAGATCTTCATGCTGCCATTTTTTAGATTTCTGTTTTGTATTGCCAACTTTTTGATTTAACTGTCTGGTCGTGACAAGAAGACTATAAAGGGATGGTCACGTGGGTCAGGGTATCAAAGTATAATCAACTTTTGGACCACGTTTGATGTAAGAAAAAACAGAGGAACAGACAATATGATATTGCACTTTACAATTAAACTTTAAATCTGTTCGTACATGAAAAAAAGTAAATGAAGCTTCAAAATAAAGGTCAAATTAGCATGCATGGTTACATAATAAGAAGTTTCAGTAAAAATTTCAAAATAAAAGCTCATCAGCCATTCACACATCTATCTATCACCCTGTTACCTGAGCTTTTATTTTGACATCATTACCTTTTTCACTGCCTCCTACTCCTTGTTAATTAATGGTAAAAAATATAAACAAAAACTAAACTCACCCTTTGTCTTGAAATAGCATTTTTCCCCCTTTTTTATTTTATTTCTGTTTTTTCAGTTCAATCAAATATTGAGATGTTGTCTTCTTTGCTTACTCTTCATTAATTAATTTTAGTCATCCGTATCTGCTTAAATAATTTCCTGATTTTTTCATTTTTTTGTTTTATTGTATTGTACTTTTTTTTTTAAACTCCTTTTGTCTGTCAATTTCGAAATAATCTTGACATGTCCCTCCATGCTTTTTAGACTTTCATTTTAATTTTTTCCTATATATATCTTTTTATACTCCTGTTTGCACATTCAGAGCTGCCTCTTTTGCTCCTCATAGCAGAAAGTCGCTTGATTTGGAGTTTCAGCATTAGGAGGGCATTAAAAGTTTCTTCATTTAACATCTAAGAGTGCATTAAACAGAGAAGTAGAGCCATCACGTTATAATTAATCTGAGGCTTTACATCTGTTTCTAAAAAACAGTTTCCTCACAACACGCCTCCTTCTAAGAGCAGAAGCATCCTCTTTAATATTTACTGCTCTAATTTGACTTCACTGAGAAGTTATAATTATCCTCAAATGTGTAAAACTCTTTTTTTGTCACTATCTATCTCTGCGCACATCCTCGACTTAAAGCTGCCGGCGAGTTAAACGCCCGTGACTGCTGGATGTGTTTTCACCTCGCAGGACTTTAAGGTGATTCATGCTAAGTGCCAGCAGAGTCACATTATATCAGACGTATGGAGGGATGAATCGCTCCAGAAGACTCCAGCATCCACAGATGTTTATGCAGTGCATGAAATTAGAAGAAGAGGGTGGAGGGGGAGGGGATTTTTGATGGAGTGCTGCGACTGCAGGCTGCACCCGAAGAACATTAAAGGCCAGGAAGTGAAGTGAAGTTAAGGAGCTGATAAAAATTTTCCAAATTGGAAATTCACACAATCATTGGATCGTGAACACGCGGCTGGAAAATCATATCAGGGAGGGCCATCAAAAAACCATTTAGTCCCTCAATTAAAGTTATTACCATTAAAGGATCTGCATCTTCAAAATGCCATGAAAAATTAATAATGATTGCCAATCAGAAAAAATGATCTCCCGTCTCAGAGGGACATTAGAAATGAAATAGGGGACAGCAGAGGAGGAGGAGGAGGAGGAGGAGGAGGAGAGAGTGATGTAGGGATGCATCGGACTGGATTTTACTGATTTATCAAACTTATGTCGGAGCTGAAACTGTATTTATATGTTTCTTTCTTGTTCATATCACCAAGTCTGTCCTGTACAAGGACCGACCTGTGACTCTTATGTGACATTATGCAAAAAAAGGTCTTTTTAAAAGCATAACAAAAAGCTTCATCGGCTGTTTTGAGAGCTAAAATGGCACCGAAACAACCTGCTGACGCACAGTCAGCAAATTAAAATGTGACCCTTTTCACAAAAGTTCACTGATATTTTTCACATTTAAACCACAGGTTTGCAGGTTGGTTTCATAAGACAACATGACAAAAATGCATTCTTATAAGTGTAAAAAAAATCAAACTAGCTGTTGTTAAAACCTAAAAATTACAGAGTAATACAAGGGTCAGGCATGAGTATGGGAAAATGCACTTTGTTTGAGTCAAAATTATAAAAATTAAGCCAAAATATCAGCAGTAAAGTTGAACTAGGCTGACATTAATGTCAAAATATAAGAAATAAAGCTTTAAAAGTCACAAAAACACAGACTGTTTCCTGCATAAGTCAAAATAGAAGAAAAAATGTCAAAATATGGAGAATTAAGTTAAAATAGATCCATGATATGATGAAACATGATGAAATAGATCAATAATATTATGAATTAAGTCAAAGTAGTGAAGAAAACATTTGAGAAATAAAATAAAAATGGGCCTCTGATTTCAGTGATGTCATTAAATGTGTGGAGGAAAAAAAAGCTAAATATCATGAAAAAAGACGCAGAACTGCACCATTTTGCAATCAGTGTTGGAAAAATAGTTGAAATGCCAAGAATAAAGCTGAGACGAGGCTGTTCGTGAAGTTAAAATCTGAAAAAGTGTCAACATGCCAAGGGTTGTAGTTTACAAAAACTGTCAAGACATCCAAAATAAATCTGTAACTGGTCTCAAATTTCATAAATAAAGTCAAAAAAGCAATAAAAACATTGAAAGTCTAAGAAAAAAATCCAAATAGGCCAACAATAGGTGAATAGAACAAACTTGGTAAAGGAAACAAATAAAATCAAAATTGATAAACAACAGTGTAAAATGTTTATTTAAAAATAAAATGAATGTGAAATAAAGTAGTAAAGGGCCTATGGTTTGGAGAACGAAGTCCACATGCCAAATGTCACAGACAATAGCTAAAAATGTGGGTTAAGTATCATATGGAGGAAAAAAGTAAAACACCAGGCTAAAGAGTTAAAATAGGCCAATAACTCTAAGAATAAGGTCGAGACTTTGAGGGAAGAAAAGTTTAAGCAGAAGTTAGCCAGCATTTTTGTGAATTCAGCCAAACTACTGCTCAAAAAAGTCAAAGTTAAAGAAAATAAAGTTAAATTGAGTTGGAACAGACCTATAATTGTGAAAATTAAGCTGAAAAACTGGAATAAAAATGTCAAAATATTTAGAACAAATTTGAAACAGGCTATAATGTTGTAAACTGAACTGAAATAATGGAATAAGAAGGTCAATATTTTATGAAGTAAGTTGAGGATGAGGAATACAGTTTAATTGATCAAAGCAAGAGATGGTCGAGAGAGGCCTGCAACTTCAAGAAAAAGCTGAAGAATTAAAATGCAAATTTAATGTTAATTAAATTATTTTAAAAAAAGGTACAAAATGGATGTTTTATCATTATTATGGACACTGAAGGTGATGTTTTTTTCTCTTTGGTCTAGGGTTGTTGGCCTTTTTGAACTTTGAGTGTGAATTTATGATTTTTTTCCCCTCATTTCAGCCTTTTTCTTAACATCATTCTTTACATTTCCTCTTTGTTTTCGTCACCGTGACTCTTCTCAAAGTGCAAAATGAAGAAAATCCCCCTCATGAATGACCCTGAACACTGCTCATCCCTGTGAGATCAGAAAACGGCCCTAACCTGATCCCTCGCAGGCTTGTGTGTGGCCATATGCCGCTCGAGCTGGGTGCGGTAGGCGAACGTGTAGTTGCACAGGGGGCAGGCGAAGTTCTCCTCGTTCTTCTCATGGCGGTACTTGATGTGCTCCTTCAGCGATGTCAAACGCTTGTAGCCCCGGTCGCAGTAGGGGCAGGTCAACAGTTGGGCGAAGGCATCTGGCGTTCCAGGTGGCAGGTCTGCACGGGAGACAGCGGGGAGGAGGAGGAGGAGGAAGAGGAGAGGGGGAGGAAGAAGAGGAGAGCAGGAGGAGGAGGAGAAGGGGAAGGGAAAGCGGGCCAAAAGGTCAGCGAATCAATGGCAGCTAACGGGCGGGCTGCCCAGGAGTGGTATGGGAGTTATCTGTGCAATCTGCTCCACATGAGAGCAGCAGTGTCAGGCTGGCATCCGCTGCTCTAAGACCCCCCCGCCCTCCCCCGTCCCAACTCCTCTCACACACATGTTCGCTTTAACACCCCCCCCCCCCTCGTCTGGATTTCCTTGACGGAGCAGCAGAAGCTCCAAAAACATGCTAACACTCACACAAACTGGCTCTTTAATGCCATTTCACTGGTTCTGCAGCGTGAATCATGAATCCAGCTCTCCCCTGTTTCTCCCCCGTTTCTCCCCCTCCTGGGAGCTTCAGAGGTGCACTATCTGATTTCAAGCCCCTGCCCAGCTGTTGCTTAAGACTGTAGGTAAACACCGAGGCATCCGGTGAATCTGTGGGACCAACAGCTGCCCGGCCGTGTCAGCGGGAAGAGCTGCTGCCCTGTGCAGGCTTCGCTTCATGAGGCTTTTCTCTAACCTTTGCCTGAAGCTCCACAAGACGTTCAGACGTACAAAAAAGGTTTAATTATCACACAGAGATGTTTGTTTACATTCACAAACAGATGGGAATCATTTAAAGATTCAATTTATCTGAAAAGAACCATTTATAGCATCAAGTTTGACCTTAAAAACATCTCTAAATGGATTATAAACGGATTATTCAGTCATCAGATAAGCCACAGCTCAACTAAAAATGTTTTAAGCCATAACAATGAACATATATAAGCAAACTTTACACTACCAATGTGTTTTTATCGATTAAAGCCGCCTTAAGCTAAGCTAACTTACAGCTAATTAATTAATTGTTTAAAGCTAACTTGATATAAATTGAAGCTTACGTTACCCTGGTAATTGTACCCAAATTTACCTAACTTGCCATTGTTTAAGCCAACTTGAAAACCATAAGGGCTAACTGTTCATTAAATAGGTTATTTAAGAATATTTTAAGTTAGCTTGACAACATTCTAAGCCAATTTACACATTTTAGGGTAACATAACACCATTATTAATTATTAATAATGAACACAGTTTAAAGCCTACTTAAAAGCATTATGAGCAACTTTGACACTACTGAAGCTTAATTAAGATTGTTTAAGCTCAGTCAAAACCCACTATAAGCTAACTTAACACTAATTAAACCAAGTAAACTTGCTCTATGCTAACTCAGCATCATATTAAACCATTTTTTGCAAACTTTACTTTAATTAAGCTGAGTTAGTGATTTTTAAAGCTGGTCTGCTGTTCAATCTTTACTCTTATTAATCCAACTTGACTATGTTTGAAGCAAATTTTGGGCTGAATATTACCCAAAAACTTGTCTATAGATATTCTAATATGATCAGTTTTGTCCAAATTAATTTTTTAGTTAAGTAAACCTCAGATGTTAGGATGTTAAGTGGGTTGGTATGTTGGAAAATGTTGTGATATACTATATGGTGCAGCCTTAATACAGATAAATAACATTTTATGGCCCAACAGTGCATGACTTTATAGTTGACATACTGTATATGAGATAGATAAATATCATTTTATGGCCCAACAGTACATTTTCCAGGTATGGCTGTGAGATTTCGTCACGTTATCACCCTTTAAGTATTAAAAAGTACAGTTTTCTCACCGTTCTCCTCTGGCCCTGTAGCCTCCGGCGTGCCCAGGCGGGACAGCTCCTCGGGGGCCTCTGGGTAGATAATGGCGGTGTCCCCCCTCTGCAGGTACTCTGCGATGCTCACCACGTGACTGTCGGCGTCATTCCTCTTGGAGAAGAAGTCCTCGAACTCTGAAGTGCAATCGACGCTCTTAACTGCAAAGAGAGAAGAGGAGAGGCGATGAAGGAGGAGACCAATAGAGGGAGAGGAGGAATAAATCGGATTCATTTCATCCCCTGAGAAATGTCTTACAGGAGGATATTGGTGGAAATGCGATGAGGAGAGCCACCCTAAAACATTACAGGCGTGCTTCGGGGAGAATACATCTAAATTACCGGGTTTGCTTGTCACGCCATGCCACCGAAAATAAGAGTTGTAACTTAATCCGGACAAAAGTCGGAGATAAACTTCACTGACCCAATTTAGTCCTGACATGAAATCAGATTTCGGGTTTCTGGCTGTGAAATAAAAGAAGAACACACTAATGCACATTTAGGAACATGCAAACACAAGCTGGGGTTAATCAGCAGCAGAGCCACGTCTCCCTTTATCGACTTTCACATGTAAGGTCACTCAGACTGTGGCTTTTGTGTTGAACAGATCACCGAGGCCAAACCACAAACCGGAGCTGAAAAAAAGGAAAAACAAGACGAGAAGCAGGAGGAGGGGGAGAATCTTAAGCCAACCAAAGTGCTGAGGCCACACAATGAGTTTTCTCAAATTATTTCCCCGTCCCTTCTCTTTTGGGGAAACGCTTTAAGCTGCAGCGTGGAGATAGCTGCCTCCAAAAACAAACCGGAGCTAAAAGAAATCAGCAGGCTTCATTAGTCAAGGGGATGGACCACTTTCAAACACTCACATTCAGAGAGGAGGTTTATACAACCTGCAGAAATTCTCAAAAAGCCAGCGGCATCTCATCAGACTGCATCCACCGTTAATTAGACGCTCAGACGGCCAAGGTGAGGTTTAAAGAGCGATTTGTTCGCCCGTGATGACTTTAGAGTCCAATTTGTGAAAGGTCAAGGTAGTGGATATTCGGTTGTCAAAAATGGCACCCAAATGTCAACAGTGCCGATGGATCCTTTTTGATAACCACCCGGTATCCGGCGCTCTCATTAGGTGATGCTTTGTGGCGTTTGAAGACATGCTAAGGTGATTGTTAGCAGCAGAATTAAAGAGTTTTTACGATTTATTTATGATTTGACTGATGATTGACAAGGACGCTGCCCGTGTAAACAGCTTTTGGACTTTGAATGATGCTTAGTTGAGGTTTTTCTTTCAATCAATATTTTTTGTCATCCCATTTGTCCAAAACAATGTCTTTTAGGAATACAGACACAAAATGTTAATTTCAAATTCTTTTTCTTTCAATAATTCAACTTTTTTTTGCCTATTTTATCACAGTACCACCAAAAAACATTACTTTCGATTAAATATAAATGACTTTTTGTCAAAACAACTCAAATCTGCACCTTAAAGTGTTGGTTATACAATGCTTGACTTTCACAAAATGCAACTTTAGGTGAATCTTATTCATCAAACTTAATTTAAAAAGATGTATTCTTCATTTATGAGTCATATTGGAGAAAATATAGGTTTCTCTTCATGAGCGTAGGATGTTTTTGGATCTTAATGCTTCTTTAAATTATTATTTTACAGCTAAACTGGAAAAATAAGACGTATTCTCCATTTTAGAGTTATTTGTTTCGGAAAAAAAAAGAGCCTTTATTTGGGGGTAAAAGCATCATATGTTTTGCCATTGTTGTTCTTTTACCAAATGGACATTATTTTTGAGTTTCTGAAAATCTCTTTGTAAATAAAATGTCTTATTATTTGTATAATGGTCATGCGATTTCCACTTTCAATGTCAGTAATACAACCTATCAAACTTTTCATAACTCAAACGCGAAATGTCAGACTTGTTCTCAAATATTGAGTCAAAATTCAACTTTTTTGGAAGGAAATTGCCTTTATTGGATCTATAATGTTGTAAATTCTCCACTCGATTTGCACCAAATGCAATTTTTGGCAATTCTTTTTAATATTAAGCTAAATAAAATGACTCTTCCTGTCACAGCTTTGGCCTTTTCACAAGAAACAACTTCTCTATTCCCTAAATTGTTTTATATTTCATGTTTTATGTCTTTGAATGAATGCTTGACATCTATTTTACCCATAAAGTGCATACAATTATGGTTTCTTTATACACATTCCAGTTCAATAATATTAAAGCAGTAACAACATATCTGGACATAAACTGTTTCTCCTGCTCATGTTTTGCTGTTTCAATCCTCTGAGGGATATTATTCAACTTTGAGTCATCCTGTAAGAAAATAAAGAGCTGATTCTTCGTGTTCCTGGACCTGAAATGTTTTAAATTTCATGTTTTGGTTCCACTAAATGCAACCTTTTATGCTTGTTCATCATATCACTGGATGAAATAAGTCTTATTCTTTTTGTCTGAGTCATGCCGGCCGATAAATTCAGACGTTTCTTTAAGGAGAAACGAGAGAAATTTTGGCTCCGGCGCTGGAGGAAATCACCTGGATCAAAGTGTGCTTTGGCACCGGTGACGTGATCAAACTGCTCATGTCTCTAAACAAAATCACATGTGATCTGGTGGTGGGGAGAATCCGCAGCGGTGCCACAGTATTGTTTCCAAAACTCCTCTGAGCACTTCAAGATGGAAAACATGCGCTGGATGTCCAACAGACAGAAGAAGAAGAAGAAAACATGGCGACAAGCAGAGGGTGATGAAATCTGAAGGGAGGTTCTTTTTTTAGGCAGGGCGGCACGGCGTCCTGTGGGGTGTGTTTTGGTTTGACAAAGCAGCGAGTGGGGCCAGTCATCGTGGTGGTCGGGTGATATCATGGAGGAGAAGGGCGGGAGAGCTTTGGTGGCTCAATGAATGATGGCAGGTAGGGCTGGGTTTCACCAGGAGTTGGATTTGGTACACAAAGACTCATCCTTCTTATGGATTAAAACCACTTTGGCTGACTGTAAACTTAAAGGGGATTGTCTTTGGTGGTTGGTGAGTCAGATGGATCATGTTTCCCTTAAATAACCCCCAAAATTAAGTATAATAAATCATTTTTTGTTACTGTTCTGAAAAAAATGGACTCCAGATTGTGGCCATTTAAGGAGCAATGACAAAAGCATGACAAGTGTTCTGGAGCATGAATGCTGCCTCTGTTTTCAAACTTTAGGAGCATTAAATGTGTTCAGCCTCAGCAAAATCTAGTTAAACATGCTCTGAAAAGCACTTATTATGACATCAAGTGATTTTTTTCTACATTAAAAAGTTAATAACGAGAGGAAACAGTGACACAAACAAACACATCGGCAGTCGACTCACCTGTACCGTTTCCAACCGACTGCAAAGTGGCATCCGGCCCAAGGGTGTCGAAATCATCTTTTATTTCATCTGCATGGGGTGAGGGGGGAGACAGGAGAGAAAAGAGGGTGAGGGGGGAGAAAAAGGAGGGGTGAGTACAAACCAAACCAACAATGGGGCCTTTAAGACGCAGGTACGGAGAAAGCAATAAAGGCACCGCTGTGCATCGCCGCGCGCCGTCGCTTTGTTCGGCACGCTTAATGAATGCTATCATCCGGGCCAGACAGTGACTTATTTACCTTTAACATGACAACAAGCGGCGGGGGAGGCGGGGGAGGCTTCAGTTGCCAAACAGAGTGATTAAATACAACACGGAGCACATCCACCTGAGCAATCATAGAGCTCCAGCCAACACACCGCCTGAGCTTATTACTCCCCGGCTGTGACGCCGCTGCAATCCTCTGCATGCACCATCACGCCTGTTTTATCATATGTCATTTGGTGGATGCTTTTTATCCACAGAGGATTGCTGTGTGCACACCTTTTTTTACATCACCACAACCCTCCAACCCTCTGCAGAGAGTTAGCGCATCAATACTGGCTTCAAGATTCAACAACAATAATCACAAATTGAAAATAAACAACTCAATTTTTTTAAATTCAGCCTTTTTTGTGTGTTTCTCACCCAAATTAGCAAAACAACTGGACCATATGAGCACTAACTGGAGTTTTTAAAATATCAACAAGCTAAAAGACACATAATTTGTAGTATCAAAATTAGTCTTTTGTTAATATTTAAGATGATATTTCATCAAAATCAGCTATTTTTGCTCATATTCTACCTAAATGAGCAGACAAACTGAGCACTGGCTAAAGCTTACAAGCTAACACCTAAGGCAAAGCTGACAAATAAGACAAACAAAAAGGCAAATAAGAGCAGTTTGATACTGTAAAAGCCAACATAGTAGTCTTTTACATTTTTACTTTTAAGTGTAAGAAAAAAAATCAGCCTACTACAGCATTACTTACCCAAATTAGTCAAACAGCCTCGACCTTAGAACCAAAAAGCCACAGCAAATTGGCTAGCTGCACAACATAGGTAGTTTACATGTAAGCATATAAGCTAGCACTTGAGCCAAAGCTAAAAAAAATAGCTGCACAAGAAGTCAAATATAGATAGTTTAAAACTATTAATGCTATAAAAATGTCTTAATTTTGGTTTTCTGTTGAAAATACAAAATAAGAACCCACTTTACATGATTCCTTGAAATTTTTAGACTAACTGAGCACGAGCTAAAGCATATAAGCTAGCACCCAAGCCAAAGCTAACAAATTAGCTCTACAACAAGTAGTTTCATACGGTTAATTCTATGAAATGTATTTTATTTTAGTTTCACTGATGTAAATATGAAATAAGGACCCACTTATGATTCATGTCCTTTTTTTAAGACACACTGGGCACAAGCTAAATCACTTAAACTAGCACCTAAGCCAAAGCTAACAAATTAGCTGTACAAGAAGTAGAATACAGATATTTTGATACCCTTAATGCCATAAAATAGCTTTATTCAATTTTTCTGATGGAAATATGAAATAAGAAACCTTTTCTGATGATTCCTGTCCTTTTTTGACAATTGAGAATTATCTAAAGCATAGAGGCAAGCACTCAAGCAAAGCTAACAAATTAGCTATACACGGAAGGCTATTCATGGTGGTTTGATATGGCTAAAGTATTAAGAAGTGTTATTTTCCTTGTTTCGAGTTAAATATCCAAAAATAGGTGCCTTTCCTTTGTTTATTTAATGTCCCAAATTTAAAGAAAAATAAACTCTGTAAGTAACAATTGAATAATTTTAAGACTGAGCAACAAAAACTACAAGCCAAGGAAAGTCAGATATTTAATTGTCAATATTAGGTCACAAAAACATTTCAGTTATTGTTGAATCATCAAGTTCTCCAACAAATAACTTTATTGGCTGTCTCACTTGATGTAAGGATTGGATTCACCAGTGTAGATGTCTTTTATATTAATAAATCAAGACTTTCAAGGTCATAATCTCTGTTTTTTGAGCCATTTACTGAGATTTACCTCACCTAGCTCCCTCATTCCCTCTCCAAATGACACCCTGGCTCAGAGAAATATTTGAGCGGCCATCCATCCAGGGTTTCTGCTTCAAACAGACCCCGGCTCTTACTGCCCATCAGGATAATGGCGCTGGGCCTGTGCAGACGGGCAGATACTGTCCTGGCACAGGTGAGACGGCTGTAAACAAGCTTCTGGACTGACAGGCTCATAAACAAACTCTCTTCTGACAAATTAATCCCCCCACGGTCGACGGGAGGACACTGGCCGGACAATCAGCTTAAGGAGCGCTCCAGTCCCTCCTTCCTGTGTCGCCGGTAAAAATTAAATCAAGGTGTTTCCGAGAATACGGGGCGTTTTTATTCATTTTATAAGAGAAAAAGGAGCAGAAATAAACGTACTGTTTGCATTACACGCATCTGTTCCTGCTCTGCTGCTCCTGCAAGGACATTACGGCGGTGCATTGTGGGGATTTTTCATTTTTACTACCCTGCAGTCAGATGTGATGTTCCTGCATCTTCATCCAGGACGCTTTGGAGGAACCTGGCTGTGATATGACAGGAAAGGTGGTGGGTGTACTGTTGATAATAAAGTTATCCTGCTTACATTACACCGCACAAAAGCCAGAAGACAAACATTTCTGTATTTTTAGTCCAACACAATGGGTTTAATAGTTGTGGAATGCTTTCCAGGGGCTCGTAATTCAGGGTTTTCTTGAAATTAAAGATTCCTCTTCTGTGGTGAAAATGATAAATACTGCTGTCGATGGCTTCGCAGAATAATGACAGACTCCTCTGTCCTAGTTTAACTTTCCCCTCGCTCGGATTCTTTTCCTCCCCTAACTGTACGTTTGATTGCACGTCTGCCAAACAGCATCGAAACCACAGTCGCAGCATGAGAAATGGGCCCTGGACGACATAAATTCTGACAAAAGAAAACAGATTTTAAAATAAAGTTTAGCCGCAGATTAAAATATACCCACAAGTATCAGATATCAGCAGCACTGGCTCACATTACCGTGTCCTCGGAGGGCACCGTGTTTGCTTTGGGTAATCAAATTTGGCTGCATACTTTTGGTCTGACGCAAAGGGGGATGACCGGTGGGATTTACTGGCCCTCCACTCTCCACTATTTACCTTGGAGAACTTTTGTTATCTGTGGTCTGGAGGGAGCGAGGGAGGGAGGGGAGGACGCTGGCTTCCAGTAGGAGGTAGACTAATACCACAAACACCTCGCTGCTGCGGCCCTCTGGCACACATACATGTGGAGGATCATGCCAGTCCTGGGATACAACAACATGGGACAAAGCAGAGACTTAAAGGGGCCGCTTGGAGAGAGAAAGTGCATTAGGGGTCTATCTGAGGCACAAAATCTGAACTTTGAAGGCTTTTAGGATTCTGGAGAAGCAGAGAAAGCCCTAAAAAGCCACATAAATGGGAAAAAGAACAATTTTAAGACTTTCCTTGGTAGTTCTAGCCACAGATATTTGCCTATTTTAGTCTCGGAAAGCTTTTTTCCACCTTATAAAGAAATCTGCTCTTCTTAAGAATATTAATTTTGAGAAAGCATGAGTAAGTCTATGAGTAAGGGTGTGTTTTTCAACCAGATTTTAACATTTTAATAAGACATTATAACAAAATCTTCCATAAATAAACAGATGCAAAAGACTGTTTAGGATCATTTATCATGTCAATACAAAAACTGGCCACTCTATTAGGTACATATGTTCAACAGCGTGTTGAACAAAGCAGCAGTTTTCTGGTTGAGGTCAAAGAAGATTGGAGATGACAGAAAGGCAACAGCAACTCAAATAATCTCTTGTTTCAACTGAGATCTGAACATACAGCATGTCATATCTCAGATGGTCAGAAGACTAAACTGAGTGCCACTCCTGTCAGCTAAGAACAGGGAAGCGAGGCTACAGTTTGCGAAGGCTTAACAGAAGACTGTAAATGTGTCCTGGTCTCATGTGTCTGGATTCCTGCAGAATAACACTCCATGTCACAAAACTCAGACTGCTTTCCTGAACACGACAGAGAGTTCACTTTACTACAGTGGCCTCTACAGTCTCCAGATCTCAATCCAATAGAGCACTGTGGGATAAATGTCCAGCAAACAAACCTGCAGATATTGTGATGCTATCAAAAATCACAAAGGAATGTTTCCAGCGCCTTCTTAAACCCGTGCCACAGAGAAACAGGGTGAAAGGAAGTCCAACCTAACATGAGGGAGGTGTACCTAATACAGTAAATGTTGGAGAATTCCAGATTTTTCTGCAATAAATTAACAAAAAATGAGGCGTTTAACTGCTGACCTTCGAGAATAGAAAGAGAAATATCACAAATTAGAGATCAAATCAGGAAAAAAAGAGATTTTTTTCTTTATGAGGCATTAATGCCTCAAATGAGGGTGAACTTTTGGCCCTACAAAAGCAGTTTTGGCTCAAGAGTCTGATAGATGTTTGCAGATAAAATAAAAAAATACCTCAAAATTCAAGGAAATATCCAAACTTTGGGGATGGATTTTACATTCTGATCTACCATAGATTAAAAAAGTGTCACTGTAAACGTAAAAACTGATTATCTGAGTAATTCTGCCGTAAATTAGTCTTCAGAAAGGCTTGAAGACAACCTTCTCTGAAAAAAGCTGTTGGGTTTGCACATAGATTTTGAAGTTGACTGGTTTCAGCAGCCACGCTTTGAAAAAGCAAGATTTGATTCCTTCTTGAGTCTCTTGTCCCACAGATTTGTCTCTGTCCCTGTCCCTGTCTCTAAATGCACCCCCCGTGCTGTAGAGAGTGTTTTGTCTGCAGTAAATCACAGCAGACCTGGAGCGGTAAGGTACACACCTCCTCCTCGCCCTCTTAGGGAATAAAAAAGCGCGGCGTTGAGGTTTTTAGAGCCGACTCTGGACTCAGGAGGAGTCCAGAATACCTCGGCCTGAACCACCTATTTTCATAGCGGCTCTGATGCTGTTTATTTTCAAAACATTCCTATTTTTATGGCCGGTCACCGCAGTCGATTCCCGCCTGTTTGTGCTCTTAGCTCCACTTAGTATCTGGGACGAGCTTTTGCAGCTCTTGATCTAAAACTGTTTATTTTGATCCTGTTGTGGCAAACAGACGATATTCAGCGTCTTCTGCTGTGAGTTTGTGCGGCTCTGCTTCCTCTGGATTTTTGTCTTGGCAGAGTTCTGAACATCTGCACTTGGTGAAAAACATGGGAAACTCCTGGATGCAGAAGGTGTTTGAGCGAGCAACTCCAAAACTTGATAAACGTGTGAAGAAAACAAGAGCCACTGTTTTATCAAATGCAGACAAATTTGGCAGAAAACTTCCCAAAACAAAACATCCGACAAGTGGGATCATGTGTGAGGTGCTAACTGCAGCGAATGTGGATGAAACGGGGACGTGTTTCTCCCTCTGCCGTCTCCGAGGGGAGGTGGAGCAGGGCGGTGACGGGACAGCGCAGGTGATTTATTTGAAAATGTCTGTCAGTGATCGTGATGTCATGCTCCTCGGCACATCGCGTCCAGCCTCGACGTGGGACGAAGGAATGTCAAGGACAACGCCAGAGACAAGACGCTGATTGTGCCTTGGCTGATAAACTTCTCTGTCTTACATGAAGTCTCAGAAAACACCAGAGGGTCAACTGAGACCAGTCTAAAACACAAAAAGACCCCCTGGAGCATCATGTTTGGAGTTTTTATTACATTTATTCGCTCTTTTTGAGATCTCACAACGAAATCATCACTCAGACTTTCAAAACATGACATAAAAAGAGAACCCCTGATCCTAAATTTGAAGAAAAAATGAAAATAGACTGAAATTTGGCCTCAAATATGTGACAATTTTCTTTCAAGGAAGAAATGAAATATCTACAATTCTCCACTTTACGCTGAAAACATCTGCAAACATTTATTATATTTTGAATTCTGCCAAATGATTTTTGTAAAATTAGGATGTCAGGAGAATTTCTTGCAATCAAACTACATATTTGATGATACTTTTTCCTCTTTTTAAGTTATTTAGATTTTCTTTAATATTGCCAAACTTTTTGTGCAATTTGTAATAGATTTTTAGCAATTACATTAAATTTTCAGAAATGTTTTGTTTCTTTCTAAGTCATTTTTCTTAACTTAAAGTTGCTATTTTTCAACAATAAATAAAGGTGCCCTCTTGGTGCAAATGTCTTACTCATTTATCAAATTTAATTTAAAAAAACCATAACTTTATTGCTTAAAATAATGAAAAACAAATCACCTGACATGATTTGCTTGATGTTTTTACTGGAAACTTCAGAAAAATTAAGTTTTTTCGAGAGTTTTAGTGCCCACTTTTGTTGAAATATAGCATTTTAATGCAAATAAAATGAACATAATTGTGGCTAAATGACCTAAATCCTAATGTTTCATTAAATGTACTGTATATTTTTGTGATACATATTTTCGGATCAACTCGAGCACAGCCTGACCTCCCGTCCTATTTGACCTCATATTGATAATCTTAAATCGGACCGTATTTTCCCAGCCTTAAGCGTCTCCTCCTGGATCTTGACTGACTGATCGTCTTTTTTCTGGGAGCGCCTCTGATTGTGGAGCGCCTCGGTCACGGATGCTTGAAAGATAAATACTTTTAATTAGGGGGCAGGGGTATAATCATTAAAGGAAGCCAGACTGCTGCAAAAAAGTCATTAACAATCTTAAATGAAATTTTTATTTTTATGATAGCCATTTACATGTATAATAAGAGTCAATGATTCTTGGAAGCATGTGACGGGAACAGAGTGCGGCGAGAAGTCATGTAAGACAGCCAATTTAAATGAGCCGGCCTTCACTATTCATTTCTGCTAATGAACTAGCTGTGCACGCCGCCGAAAAACGGGGAACATTCAGCACTCTTAAATTTTAATACGGGGGAAAATTGCACATTTATTAGGGGGAGAAATCTGCAAACTTTAGCCTAAATAACGGCGGGTACGGGCTCTTGAAGGAGGAGAGAAAGAAAAGAAGGTTGAGTAAATAAATCAAGATAAAGGATAAACAAGCTGTCGTTGCATACGGTAATTGTTTATTTGATAAAGACCTGCGGTGCCATAATGTCTGTAATTCAACTATGTTGCAATCCCCAGATAATATGCTTCTGCTGTGATAAAGCGGCTGACAGATTTCAGAGAGCAAGTCAAGTTCATTAGAGCGTTTGGGAGGCTCTTTCCCAATCTTGTGGGTGCTGCGTTTCCCAGCCTGTTTTTTTTTTTTCTTTCCTCGTGGTGCCTAAGTGTCTGCAGTGATACCTCAGCACATAACTTAGGACTGAGATAAGTTAGCACCCCCCATCCCTCCTGATCCTCAGCCCTCCCTCCCACTCCGACTGATTTGCTCGTCACTCTTCTATCGTGGGTTTTTTCACACGTTTGGAACTTTTTTATTACAAACTTCAGCCTCAGATGTCTTTTTTTTTCTCCAAATGGACCGTCCCACGATGAATAAGGACAGATTTAAGGTGTGAGCAGCTCTACTGGAAACTAAAGCCCTCTTGGTGCTCAAACTTTGCATTAGCTGTGCTCTAATTGTCAACCTTAGTTAAGTTTTTGCTCTTTTATGCCTTAAAATGTCCAAAGTTTGGTGCCCAAATGTCTTTTTTCAAAGATTAATAAACAACAATTACAGCACGAGATGAAGACTTTTCCTCATTAGATATTTTCTCAGTGAAACAAATTTGAGGAAGCACTGACTCCAGAGAAAGTTCGATCACATCTGAAGGTTTCATATCATCAAACCAAGAGTTTAGGATTTTTAGTAATAGAATACAGGCCATATGAAAGCTTTTTTAAAATGTATTATGTGTTAAAAGTGATTAAAATGGCTTCTACTTACACATTTGTCACACAGTTGAAGGTGTTATATCATTACACTCATGCCATAAGATTCTGTCTTTGCAAAGATCTCATTATCTTTGGTGAAAACTTCAGAAAAATAAAGTTTGGAGACTTTAAGTGCTCACTATTGTTGACAAATACCTCCTGCATTTTAATAAAATGACCCAGTGTTTTTTGTAATTCTAAAAGCTTTTGTTTGGACAAATTTGAGCCATATTACTATTTCCTCACTAAAAAGCCCATAATCTAATTATTACTACAGAAACATTATACTTTAAGGACTTTTAGTGGTCTCTTTAATTGGGAAAATAAAGCTTTTAAGTGCTGAAGATGCCATTTATTGTAGAAAAATGTTCTAAATTGGATATTTGAGCTTAATTGTGCAATGATATGTATCTATTATCACTATTAAGGATCACAAGAACCTTATCGATCTTTTGTAATGTCCAAATAAGACAAACCTTCAGCACATTTAAAGAGATTAAAATGGCTTGTAAGTGTTAACAGTAGTGTGTCAAAATGACTTAAAACGATGAATTTTACACTGACTGAGGTATTTTCTTAACTACTGTAAATATAAATGATCCTGTAACATGTACACGAGGACATGTGAGCCTTTTTTCACTTTAAAACTCTGCAGCATCTCTTTGGTTGAAGATCGCTTTCTATTATAAATAATAGACTCAGAACTGGCATAAATGTTTCAAAATAAATACAATTCTTGATATTTCAGGTTATTTTCTGTAATTTGAGAGATTTTCGCTCTCCATGAGGTTGCAGGTACATTAAGGTCTGAGTTTATTGGAGACAAAACTCACTTTTACAATGTTTGATGCAGACTTTCTGACAGAGACTTGCAGCAATGAAGTCTAGAGACACACTTTATACTTTGACTTAAAAATGACTCGAGAAAAAATAATGAACAAATGAGTGAAACAAACGTGACAGTATGAAAGAGCAGAGCAGGAATATTCCTGCATTATATGTGAACTCTGAGTATTGGGTCTACAGGACCTTTATTTTTGGTGACGTGGTATCAACAGGCGTCTTCATTGTTCGTGTTTTTGCTGATAAACTTCTGAAGCTAAACTTTGTTGATCTGGTTTCTGGTCCACGTCGCCCCGCCCTGGCGTCCCCTCCTCGGGCTTCAGCGGCTGGTCTGCAGGTCTGAGGCGGTTTTTGAGGTTTCATCAGAGGCACAAACGCTGATAGACTGAAAGCATCACCTCGTGCAGATTCCTCAAAGTCTCTCCACCCTTTGCTTTTCATTTTCTGCAGCTCTGCGGCTTGTTGTGCGAGGTTATACATTACTGTAAATATTTCCCGTTGTTTGGCTCAGAGCAGGGACTTTTCTCTAAGCGTGAACCAAATGGTCTCTGTCGCTCACAAAGAAACTGTTTATCGCGTCTGCCTGCCGAGGGAGCAGAGCCGGGGCTCCGCCGTCAGACCTGGCTCAAGCTCTGTTTGCAAAACGCTCGGCGCCGTTTGTTTAAGTCTGCTCGGGCACCAGATGGGTGGGGTTTACGGCGTAAGACGGCGCCACGAGTGGCAGGATGTGCACACAGTCGCTATAAAGTATCCGAAAGTCAGATTAGAGGTTGTTGTGATGATTGACAGCTCACCTGAACCCCAAAACAGCTGGTAAGGCGCCTCAACAAGGACAAAACCTGCAGGCAGATTTGAGGGAAATGCTGAAAACGCGCCTCTCGTTCATTACTGACTTTATTATTTCATCTCTTCTTTGCACCGTTTGCTCTCCTGACTCTGGGATTTCTGCGTCTAAGAGAGCTGGTCATGCTTTTCTGAGAGGCAGATGCCATAAGCTGAGAAAATATGGAGTCCATATTGCAGATTTGGGAGTTGAAAACTGACAACCAAGTTAGAAAAAGGGTCTTGATCTGGTAAAAGCTTTTTGTTTATGTCAACTGACAGCTCACCTGAACACAAAACATCTGAGAGAGACAGACAAGGCGTCTAAAAAGTTTTCACGGACAAATTCAGAAGAAATACCAAAAAGTACGTTGTTTTGTCATCTATTTTTAATCATTTTATCACTTATTTAAGTCATTTTTTTGCCTTATTTAAACGTTTTTGCCGTAAGAACGCTTTAATGCATTATTGATCACCCCCAATTTTACATGAGCACATTTTTGCAAATATTTGAGGTGCAAAGTCTGAACTAAAATGGGCTTTGGGTTGATTCTCTTTAGCTCCACAGCCCAGCTGAACTCCAAACACCTGATAAAACAGATTAAAAAGCACTTCTTGAGTTCTTTTTAATAGTTTTTGTGTAGTTTAATGATGTTTTGGCGTAATTTCCACATCTTGTTGTGTCCTTTTACCTTTAAAAAGCAAAGATCTTGATTTATTTGATAGAAAATGGGACATATTTCCATCATATTTATGATTTAAAAGAGAAATATATAAAACAAACAGGATGATGGGCGCACGCAGAGATGCTCTATAAGGGAAATTAAAGAAAAAGACACATTATCACCCCGTCACATCATCTTGTCTCTGTCTTTCAGCAGTTTGGTTTAATAACAAATAACTAGTGAAGCCTTTCTGCAGACAAATGATGATTTTTTCTTATTGCATATTAAAGAGGAATAATCTAAACCAACTTGGGCTTGAGGTCGTTTCTTAAATGAACCTCAAACATGTGGTCAAACTGCTTTTCCATTATTTTCAGTCATTTAATGACATTTTGGCTTTATTTTGAGCCTTATTAGGATCTTTTTCCTTTTTAAAGTACAGCTCTTGCTTTTTTAGATGGAAAATAGAAAACAGAAATTATATTTAGAGCCTTTTTATGACCTAAAAGAGGGATAAATTGACCAAATTGGACAATGTGCCCTCGCATCTGGTCCAACAGATCTTGAAAGTTGTCTTCAGGGGTTTTCTTGAGTCAGATTTGTAGGAAATATTAAAACAAGACTTTCTGCTGTTTTGGTTTCATCTTCTCACTGCTCTTCACTCAGATAACACTCCTTTTTTATCTGAAGGGTTTCATGAGCTGAAATTGGTAAGGAATGTTTTCAGTGTAGTAATTCAGGACTTCTTGTATAATTTTAGAGCTTCTGAATGTAATTTCACCCCTGATTTTCAGCTTTTTGCTCTCTACGAATGCAAACTTGCTCTTTTGATGAAGAAAATGCTCAGTTTTGGGGAGAAAGTTGCAGATTTGCAACAGAAATATGGGACCCTGAGGGGTCGCAGCATCTTCTGGTCAGCTTTCGAGGGTCTTCTTGAATGAGAAATGTAAACATTATTGCCATTTATTATTTTTTTCCTTGTTTTCACTCCTTACTTAGAGACTTTTAATCTCTTTCGGAGTCTAAATTATACAATTTTTGGATAAAAAAATACGTATTTTGGAGGGCAAACAGCAGATTTAAAGAGGAATAATCGAAATCAAACAAAGCTTTGGGTCTTTAAGTCAACAAAAGAAACAAAAGTCATTTTAGGGGTTGTTGTTTAAGATCTATAGCTGCCTTCAACTCAAAATGTCCATAAAAACAGATCAGAAAACATTTGTTTTAGGCAATTTACAAGGAATATTAGAAAATGGGACATTATTATGACTTATTTTGTCTTTCATTTTTGCTATCTAAATGTACCTAGAATGTTTTTTTTTTCATCACAGATACCCCAGTTTGAAGGTATTTAAAAAGTTGTTTTAGGGTTTTCTTAATTCAAGTTTTTAAGATATGTTAAAAAATTAGTTCTTTAAGACACTTTCCATTGTTTGTTATTATTTTGTAAGGCATTTACTTGATTTTGCATCTTATTTTTGCTTTCTTGTAGTGCATGCCATTCTGTTTTTTTGATGCAGATATCCTTGGTTGGAGGTATTTAACAAACTTTTTAAGGTTTTCTTAAGACAGAAATATGTAAAAAAGAGGTTCTTTGGGACACTTTTCTCATCATTTGTTGAAATTGAAAACCTTTACTTTATTTCTCCTCCTTCTTTTGTACTTTTTCCTTTGTACTTAATGCTTTTTTGGCTCATCTTGAAACAAACTGCAGATCTGAGGGGAGAATCATCTTGGTTTTGCTATTTTGGTCGAAGAAACTAACAATCAAATCCAAGCCCCGCCCACCCAGGTGAACCCTGACCAATGATGCTCTTGTGTTTGAGGACACTCACCAGTACCGTCGACCGAGGCACTCAGCATGTCGTTGTCGGGCCAGATGTGCTCCACGCCGCTGTCCCTCATCTCATCGTCCTCCTCCTCCTTGGTGAGCAGGCCGTGGCTCTCGGCGCGCGGCGAGGCCTCCGGGTTGGTGAGGCTGGCGGGGCTTCCCGTGCCGTTCATCAGGGGGTCCTCCTCGGACACCGGCAGCTTGTCCTCCTCCTCCGTCTCCGAGCCCGTCTCCACCACATTCTCGTAGTTCAGAGCTGTGGGACAGAGAAGAAGAGGACGTGTGGTCAGTATGGGACGGGTGTAGGTGTAAAATATGACGGCGTGGAGGGGTGGGGTCAGTGTTCTGGATGTTTCAGTGACGGGATAGTTCTTTAAATTCGACATTTTATCAATAAAATTAATGTTCTGCTGTTGAATCCTCCCCAAAATGTCTCACTCAGGATGATTTTCTCCTCATTTCCAGCGTATCAGCCATGCCAGCTTTGCTTGGCAGCGCGTATTGATGAGGAAATGTAGGCGTGGACTTCTTTGAGAGTGATGAAACTCAAAATAAAGACGAATCTTAGTTTGGAAATGGAGGTTTGTTCCCAGATTAAAAAGGTCACCCCACATCACTGCTCGCTCCAAGGCGTAGGCGTCTTTCTTTTTTTTGTGGGTTACACCCCAATTACAGCATCCGCGACTGGAATCTGTGACTGCGCCGCAGCGGTGGGCAGACAGCTGTCGAGGAGATGCGAGCCAAAATAGCCCCTAATTTTCAGGCGCGCACATGCCTGGGATACCAACGAGCTGCACCTTTCAGGACGGCTCTGCTGCGAGGCATAGCCGCCACGTTTGGGACGCTCCACATAGCTCGCACAATATTACTGATGTCACTGCGGCGCAGACAAGAGGCTTAACCTGCACTCGTTTAGATTATTCATCAGCCCGCACGTGTCCAA
This sequence comes from Cetoscarus ocellatus, assembly GCA_037902135.1. Taxonomy (NCBI): domain Eukaryota; kingdom Metazoa; phylum Chordata; class Actinopteri; order Labriformes; family Labridae; genus Cetoscarus; species Cetoscarus ocellatus. The sequence continues at coordinate 347,976 of JBAMNC010001156.1, forward strand.
ACATTCACAACGGCATCGAACGCCAACACCAATGTTTCAAAACATGAGGGAGGCCTGAGGGTGAGGAGGCCCTGAGAGCAAAACACAACTACAAATATAATAATAACACTACTGCAAATATAAAATCACAACTACAAATATAATAAATAACACTACTGCAAATATAAAATCACAACTACAAATATAATAAATAACACTACTGCAAATATAAAATCACAACTACAAATATAATAAAAAACACTACTGCAAATATAAAATCACAACTACAAATATAATAAAAACACAACTAAAAACATGTACAAAACAGCAAATACAAACAAAGCAAAAACAAATAGACAAAACGACAATGAAAACAACAGAATATAAAAACAAAACAACTAGATACAAAACACAACTACAAACATAAATACTACAACAACAAATGGATACAAAAACACAACATAGATAGAAAAAAACCTAACAACAAATACAAACAGGTACAAAAATAGATACAAAACAAAACACAATAAATAAAAACACAACAACCTAAAAAACATGTAAATTAGAACACACAACACAAAAACAGAACATAACAGGAAACCTTACAACAAACGACAACAAATCAAAAGACATAACAATAACGGCAAAAAAAAAATTAAAGAAACACAATGAGAAATAACAAATTAAAAGACATAACAGTAACAAACAAAAAAATCTAAGACGCAACTAAAAGCAAAACACAACACAAATAAAAACATGAGAAAATCTACAATGGGTCAAAAAACACAGCAACAAATCAAAAGTCACAACTTTGAAAAAAAAATAAACACAAAGACAAATCAACTACAATTAAAACAAAAAAATGAAAAAAAAACACAACAAAAAAACACAATATAATGAATTTTATCACAACTACAAAAAAACACATCAACTTATAACACACAAAAAAACACAAGAAAACACAAGTTCCAAAAAATTGCTTTGTTTTGCTGCTTTATCATGCCATTTGTTTTTTTTTAAATTTAATGTTGCATTTTTTGTTCTTATGCAGTTCCTTTTATTTGTTGTGTTTTGGATTTGTTGTTGTGTTTTCCAAATGCTGTTGTTTATTTCATTTGTTGTGATGTTTTGTGATCTCTTGTTGTGTTTTGCACTTTGGGTCCTCTATATAAGGACTACTTGCAGTGACACAAACACACAAACACACCGGCACACACTGAAAATTCCACAACAGCATCGGCAGGGCCCGCCCGTCTCCACAACACCCAGGTCCCAGACATATGCCCGCTCCTCTTAAAATAGCCGCCCTGTAAATAAGCGGCTGTGAACTCAATCAAAGGTGGCTCGCCTGCAAATTAGTCACCGCCATCTCGGGCAGGTTCACGGCGCATTTTCTCGACTGAATGGTGGCATCAGGCGAGGCTCGGGTGGGGGTGCAGGTGGGGCACGAGCTGAAGCCAAAAAGGATGGCATCACATGGAGACACACCTCACTGGCAGCCGGTGCAAAAATGTTCGGTGGTGGGAGCCAATCGTGGGAGGGGCTCGAAGCATGGGGGAAATCTTTGCCACTTCCACTCAGTCTTAAAAACATGAGGATGTATGTCGCCTGTTGGCTGAAAAACCTCGACATATGATTTCTGCTCAGCCTTGAACTGCATTTCTTCTTCATAAGTGTCCCTGAACGCCTCACATTCAGCCCCTCTAAGGAATCAACAAGCTCTGCAGAGCCAGTTTATTCTCCAGACAGCGCCGTGCTTCTTGAACTTTCCCAGAACGAAGAGAGCCGAGCAGATGAAGTCCGTGCACGACATTTGCGAGGACGTTATACATATCAAAAGATAAGCCTCCCCACATCTCCTCCTCACACGTCTCCGCACCATCGACTGGTCTGCACTTGCCTTCAGCGAACAACTGCACAACAGGTGCAAATTAAAATGAAAACAGGGCTTTCAAACGTGGGAGGGGGAGGAGGGTGGGAGTGCGGTGACCTGCCTCGAATACCAATCGACGGAGGAAACAAAACCTTTTCAAGAGGTGTGATCACAAGGGTTTAGGCAAGTTCAGGCTCAGTAATGCTCCTCGGAGATGACAAAAAAGGCAACGGAGGCCTGAGAGAGACGTTAGGGGTTCCTGGGTGGTCCACGTATACCTTGGTGTGAGTGATTTTGAGGCCCTTTGAAAGGGTCTACGTCTCTTTTTAGGATTAATGCTTATACCTAGACAGCCTAAAACTTCATTGATCATAAGGATCCTGCAACCAGACAGCCTCTCAAAGCCGAGCCACGCAGGCTTCATCCAGCTTTTGTATTCATGACAAGTTAGATTTATATCAAAATTCACCTTGAGATTTAAGAAAGATGCATCCCATATACAAACAGATTTCTAATCTGGCTTAAAAGTTCTTTAAATGTAGGATTCTGATGATAATAATGAAAAACTTTGCAGTTAAACTCAAGTTTGTCAATCACACGAATTACTCAAACAACCCCAAAAATCAAAAAAGGATTATCAAGCATTTCTCCCTCAGCTCTGCCTATGTACTGATTACTGATCTTTCTTGTCTCTGACAGACTTCTGTCTGCCACTCGTTGCAGATGTTTGTGCGTTCTGGGTTAACTACAAAAAACAAATTGCACTTTGGGATGAATTAAGTAGTCCTAATCTGAACCTGAAACCTCTAGGGTCATCAAAGTTTTCACTATTTGCCTTTTTAAAGGTAAAAATACACTTAAAATGAGACAAGCCTTCACGTTTTTTCCCCTAGAATCATAAAACAAAAAAGTTTCTAAAAAATAAGAAGTTCTGAAGAAGATGATGCCTCAAAACCTTTACAACGAACAAATCCTTCCACAAGACAACTCTTAGACACAAAATTTTGGTCCAAGGTCAGAAAACAAAATTTATGGTCCAACCTGACAGTCATAGGATTTCCAAACCCGCTGTCCTGTGTAGTGTAGTGTGTGATAATAACTGACAAATACAGACCAGTCTGGGACGCCTCAAAACTCCATGACAGAAGGTCTAGTGTTTGATTTTCCTGATTTGTTGCCTCACGTCAGTCATTGACCAACGAGAGCACAGGGAGCTCTGCATGTGCTACAATCATCGATGGTTTTATGGTTCTGCGGTCGCCTAATCTGACATAGAGACTGTCGTAACTTCAGAATAAATAGACTAGTCTGACCTCAGCATTGCTCTTACTTATGACCTATTTTAAAGTCCTGCTTTTACTTGAGGACAAAAACTTTCGATTTCTTCTCTGAAACAATATGAAATCCAAGTTGTTCTTGGACGTATGAATGATAATTTATGAACTGAAGTTTATTTACAAAGATCTTTATAAAAGACCTGCAAACTTCAAACTTTTTAAAGATAGACGACCCATTAAAGCTTTACTTTACTTTAAGAATCTTTCACCAAGCAGGCCCTCCAAAACTAGCGTCATCTGTCATATAGAAATTCTTACAGTGAAGGACTCTTCTAAGACCACTCTTTGAGCAAAATCTACATCTTTTTGTATTATTTAAGGTTTTGTTTTGATTTTTTTCCACTAAAAGCTCATGAGAAGCAAGCCTTTATTTGTTGCCAGGAATAAGGGGAAACAAGTCGACCTTTTAAACCAAAACTTCCACTACTTCAGCATCATTTAAGAAGCCATTTTTAGATTTCTTTGGTCTATTTCAAAAGGAGGAAGCCCAAACCTTCTGCCCACAATCATTTAAATGTTGATCAAACGTCGGAGTCTCCGAGCCAGACATCTCTTTGAATCAACAAAACAATCTTTTTGGTATTCACCTCTCCGTGCCCCGTCGCCCCCGAGGTTCTGAACTTTTCTCAGCCGTGTCCCATCAGCTCTGTGTCCCCCAACTTCCAGAGGAGGGGGAGGCAGCCAAGAGCAAAAGGCCAAGAGGCTTGGGAAGCTATCAACCCGTCGCTGTGAACCTGATCTCTGGATGCAGATTCAATGACGGTGGAGCAGGGGCCGGCTGAATGAAATTATCTAAGGCTGGACAGGTTTTAAAGGGCCCTTTCTTCGCCAATAAAAGGAGCGAGGGAGCTTCTTTTTGTTTGGCAACACATCCAATGCACGGCAACGCACACCGTTCTGACTCCCACATAGGGGAATGCGGCATTGTGTCGGACAAACTTTCAGGGGGCCATGATTGAGAGAAGAACCTCGAGGAAGGGAAGTGGAGCTCGCACTGTTTTTTTTATTTTTGTCACCATTTTCTGACGTCTTGTTCCCAAGTTTCTGAACAAATTCGAGCGCGGGGGCGTTGAAGTTGTCTCTGAAAGCTACAGTAGACGCAATCAGCTGTCTCCTCCGCATTCAACGTATACCTCCAAGAAGGCAAAATGACAGTGGGGTGCTCGTCAAGAACAAACGCTTAGCATTAGCGTCAAGAAAGCCGCCATTGTTGAGGTGCCACCGCTGACAAGTGCCTCTCCCTCTCCGAGCATGAAGCATCTATTGGTATTGTGTCACGCAACAAAGTAATTCTAACCTACTAATATTTTCCAGGCAGCTATTTCGCCCCCCTTCTCCCAACCTCGCTCTTAATCAGCCTTTTGTGTTGTTGAGGAGAGAGAAAGACAAAGAAAAGATAATGTTTGCTCCTCAAATGCCTCTCCTCGACGCTCCTTTTCTTACCTTAAGTGTCATCCACGACAAAAGCAATTACGCCTGACGTTTCACGAGTTTTCGCTTTACCTGTTTGCTGTCTTTCCCTTCACTTCTCCGCCGTTTAAGGTAAATAAAAGGAGCCTCTTTGACTTGAGTTGTTCGGATAATTAAAATGACAACATGTTAGAGCGCAATTCTTGTTTAATACAGGGTTTTAAAGCGTCTGACATAACCCTTTCACAGGCCTGGCATTATTCTGTCACTCAGCCAAAAAAGTACAGAGTGCAGGGGAATATTGTATATTGATCAGGATGGCTGGAAGCATCAGCGGTGACAGCCTGAGAGAGCAAGTCTTATTAAAATCTAATCATTTCTTTGATGAAAATAAATAAAGAATAAAAAAACAATGGCACAGGCAATACTTCAGCTGTGACAGTTGTATTCTGCAGATACGGAGGATTAATTTAGTGTCGGGGAAACAAACTCCAAATCTAAAATGATTATATTTACAAGGCGTCAGGTTTGACAGTGAACAAATGGCTGCAGTGATCAAAAAGTCCTTTAAAGTCGGAGTCTTAATCGACTCCTGCAAAAAAAAAGAAAAAGCCGGAGATAAGTCGCTCCGTGCTCGCCTTTCGACAACAGTTGTCTGACCACATGCTGCATTCAAAGACGCACCAAAGTCACTCGCTGACTCAAACTCTGGCCTTTGATGGTGGGTTTTAACGCCGTGCATCTGTTTGTCAAAAAACTTTGTATGGACGGTGTGTATGGAGGAATCTCTTTGAAGTCAGGAGTGTGTGCCATGAAATAAAATGTAAGAAAATGAGCTTGTGGTGGCGTTTTGATTTACTTAACTGGGTTTTTCACAGCCATGCAAACCAAGATGTGTTCTAGTTTTCTCTGCTCATAACTATTCTCTTCCAAAACTGATTTCAACAATATAAAGAGGGAGAAACCGAGCAAGGAAACATCCAAACCTAGCTTAATTTCAGGCGTCATATGGCTGCAAATCTCAAGGTTGCAACTTTTTACTCACTGCAAGGCAGGTTTTAATACATGTGTGGTATACTAAGGACACAATAATGAAACATTATAAAAGCCAAAGTCCTTGTCTGTGCAGATGGAAGGACAGACTCAGCAGATTTCTCTCTGGTTTCTAAAATCTTTAGGGTCAACATCAGGTAAACTGCAGCACTCAAGCCAAAGAAAATAAACTTTGTCCTGAATTATCAGACTGTTTTTCCAACCAAAGAAGCCCTGAACCTAAAATTTCTGTTGTTGTCAACATCCTTGAAAGTTTGGTATATGCACAGGGGTTTGGCAAAAGTTTCCTAAATCAAGAAGAAATCAATGCTATTCCTTTTAACCATGAATAACAGAAGCACGGTCGCATGTCCAAAAGCTTCCTTTGCAAACTTAAGAGCAAACTAGCAAGGCTGCAACCTTTTTGCAGGAAAAAGTCTTTTTATTGGCATAGTTTTCAAAGATACAATGACTCAACACCTCAAAGATTCAAGAATTACCAGTCAGGTAACCATCTTGTCTGATTCTTTGCAGGTAAAGTGAAAGATAAATCAAAATTTAAACACTTGCATGTCTAAAAAATACATTTGTTTGTTCCTGCTTGCTTCATCACAACATCTCAAACATACCCCGCCTTCTTCCACTTCTATACAGCCTTGAACTGTGCAGTTCATAGACAGAGGTCATACTCATCTAAAATCCATCCCTTCCTCTGTTCTAGTCAATCAAAAAACTTCTCCCCACAGCCTAAAATTGTAGGACTAGGGTTAAAAGTGTCAAACATCATCCTTAGTTCTTACTTAAGATGATGCAGAAGTAATGTGCAGGACTCAGATGTGCATCCATGTATGAAGACAGAGGTGAATTTGTTGAGATTTCTCATTTATCATTTAGACATCCTTGATACAGAGCATGCTTTAAGATCAGTTGTTGGATGTTGAAGGGGGAGGTGCAGAGTTTTCTGTCCAACAAGTCAAATGATTTGAGCCCAGAGGATCTTTTGCATCTCTACTTTCTGAAAAAAAGCGAACAATGTGCCAATTTGCAAGGTATCTGACCTCACTTTTACTATTTTAGTGATTCAGAATATTCACATCGGAAGTTGGATTATCATTCCCTAAAGGGGGAAGGTGAAGTTTTCTGTTCAATAAAACAAATTAACAGGAGTCAGGAGTTTGACTTTTGACACAAAGAGAAACTTTTCCTCGCAGTTGTTCCTCTTCTACCTTAAAAGTCTTCTCGATTATTCACACATGCAGAATCAATCCCCTTGACGTTCAATTATTAGCAGCCGCGAGGGGAGGTAACTCAGAGTTTAAGAACTTTTCTGAGCATTGATTTGATCCTGAAGTCTTAAACTGACAGAGAAAGAAGAACTTTTCTTCACAGTTCACCTTTAAAACTTCCCTCCTGCAGCCCTGAGTGAAGAGCTCCTCGGTGCTACACCTGCACACTGCCAAGGAAAACCATTTCACAATGCTAACAAGTATAATCACATTTATTTAACGCTCCCTGAGTAGTCGTCCAGTGCCCCGGAGGAGGCTGCATTAAAAGCCCTTCCTGCTCGGGTCTTGGAGCCACAGCGAGCGAGTGAGAGAGAGAGGGAGAGATGTTTCTGTTCAGGCCAGCGGTGGAGGTGAGCGCCGCGGGGAGAATGACTAACACCCACATTCGCGGTCTCACTCTAACCCCGGCTGACTCTTTTTTTGTAGCAGAGTGTCGAGGCTTAGCTCCAGGTGACACGCTCGGCCTCCTACGCCGATAATGAGCCAGGACATTCTCCCTATTGGATGATAACTGCTCACGCTCGCTCCCTGTCTCATGAATGTGAGCCAAGCAGATCACCTGGATGGCTGCGAGGGAGACGGGAAGCAGGAGTGTGTGTGTGTGTGTGTGTGGGAGGGCATTAAGGTGGAAGCGAGGTCGCTGCCTTGTGGCTACGGCCAGCGGTAGCGGATTCTCGTCCTGACCTTTTGTCTGCCATTGTTCCCGTCTCTTCCCCGAGTGAGTCTGATGGAAGCCTCACACCTACAGGACGACGCTGCATCATCCTTATTTTACCTATTAAACTTTTTATAACACGTGTTTAACTAAGAATAATCCACTTTTTACTCTCTAAAGCCTGTTTATTCAAAGTTTTTATGTGTTTGTCTCTCAAATAAACTGGAAAATTTGTTTTTTATAGGAGTTTGAGTGTTTTTTTTAAAGATATTACCATATTAAATGACTTTTTAAAGCATTTTGCCCTCTTCTTTTGGACTTTACACTCATATTTGTTCAATTTAAAGAACTTAATATTGAGTTGGCATGAAATATTCTGTGTTTCCAGATATATTCCAATCTAAACTGACTTTTGAACACATATTACCTCTTTCTTTTGGATTTTGCATCATATTTGCTTAATTTAATGTATTTTTGTCTGATTAATTGGTGTTATATATTTACTGTCTTTAACTGTATTTTGTTATTCTATGTTTTAATACTTAGAAAAAGTTCTTCAGCAGCCCAATGTTTTAAAAAACTAAAATTAATCAACAATTCAGAGGAATCTTGAGGCTTATTGGGCTTTAATTTGCAGTGTTTAACTACATTTGCACGTACATAATGTCACTTTTTTGTGTTTGCATCAAGCAGAAGGTCAGCAGTAAACTATTTCTACAGAAACAACAGAAAATTTGACAGGAAATTTGACATTTTTTGCAGAAGTTTTTAATGCATTCTCATTTATTATTTGTACTATAATCTCATTTTTGGCCATATAAAACAGTAGTCCAGTTGTGTAATTCTTTAGTTAAACATTTCACAGAGGTCTTGATGCCTTTTTGGCCTTTTCTTTTACTGTTTTTTACCACTTTTAGACATTTGGCAACTCCATTAAGAATAGTTTCATATTTGCCCTCTCTAAAATTTGTCCAAAAAGTGACAGTTTGCAGGAGTCATGATGCTCGTTGGCACTGATCTACATTTTTAACCCCATTTGCTAACTTGTAAATGGCTACTTACTACATTTTTGGGATTCCAGTTCAATTAAGTCACTCAGTTACAGAAAATTTACAAAAACAAACAGAGAGATGAACAATTTTGTGGAAGTTGTGATGCTTTTTAGGCTTCATCTTACAGTTTTAATGTCTTTCCTTTATATTTTTCTGCAGATAATAATATTTAGATGAATACTGGTTGAGTTTTGATCTTTTCTTTGCATTTTAAATCATCATTAAATCAGCTCAACTCATGCAACCTTATTGATGACTTTATTATTTCAAACTAAGCCTTATCACTTTATAATATAATATGGATTTGGGTCTTCAAAGTTACTTTAACTTTATTCTTAAGGTGAAAAGGTGATCCCCAGTCACTTAAATCAAAGTTTTTTCAGGTAAATCAGTCTCTAGGTCATAAATAAAGCCTCATCAGATAATTTTCTCTCTAACACGACACAGTCGCCTCATTCAGAAGTGAGCTGAAGTCACGGTGGACAAAAGAGGAGCCGACATGTTTGGGTATTTTGTGCTATCTTGTCTCGGTATAATGGTGCCATCGAGCACAAGGGCCAAAACGGGGCCAAGTCGGTGAAAGGACGGTGGCAGAGGGCAAACAAAAGCTCTGAAAGGAGAGAGAGGGAGAGAGGGGTGAGGGCGAGAGAGGGGGGATGACGGAGAAACGATGAATGGTGAAAACTCAGCGAAGTGTAAAAGCAACCTGGACGAGGAAGAGAGAGAGTGAGGGAGGGAGAGAGAGAGGGGGAGAGAGAGCATCTTCAGGAGGAGGAGGGGTCCAAAGTGTCAAAAAACCCTCAAACAATCAAAACTAAAGAGGAAGAAGCCGAAGACACACCAAGCTTCAATGTTTAAAAGCCCTACAAACAGCAAATTCTCAAATTATCTGTTTCTGCAACAATTCTAGGCTGCAAAACACTCAAAAACAGACAACCTAAGCGGCTCAAATCAAGAGTTTCAGCTTCATCAAACATTGAAGAATTCAACCTTTTCCCAGTAAATTTAGATCCTATTTGAGAAAGACTTAAAGTGCAACATCAACAACCCTCTAAATCAATGTTTTTGACCAAAACAATGACAGAAGCTGCTTCATAAAGTACGAAAAGAGAAAAAAGAAAGACTAAATACAACAACATAAGTTACAAATACAGCAAATTAGTCAGAACTGATATATTTTTCAGGGATTTTTGATCCAAATAAGTGCCAAAACTCCTGAAATAGACTTTGAAATTCCAACTAATTACACATTTGCTACAATGCTGATGTTAATAAAGGGTTTTTCTGCTGTTTTCCAGTGTAAAATCTTCAATTTACAAGATCTCTGAGTCTGAGTCTTTCCTGCATATAGCCTCTGAAGATACATTTATGATTTCTGTTAAGTCATTGCATGGCATTTATAATTTGCTGTATAACAGCCTGAAGTCAGGGCTGGGAGAACAAAGTAAAAAAAGTGACAAATATCGTATCAAGACGACTTTTGTGATCGTGTGCTGCATGCTAAAACTCCTGCAAATCACAGCCTGACCCTTAAATGATCTCTAATTCTGTCAGAAAAAAGAGAGGGGATCATAAAATCATACATACTAAGTGGAGTTTAAATTGAAAACAGATTTTTGGGGGTATTCTAGTCCAAGACTCGCCAACTTGTGTGTGCAAATGTGTTAAAGATATGATTTCAAGGTTTTTCTGCAAATTTTGGTGCTTTCAGAGGAACATCTGAGCAACTGCACTCACCAGAGCTGTCCAGTAAAGCCAATTTATGACAAAAATGACCACAAGCTGCATTATTTCCTAACCTTTGGGGTAAAATATCTTCTGAAATAACAAATCTCAGCCTAAAGAGTGGACCTGATGGTTTGATTGACTCTAAACTTGCCCCGTATCTTCAGTCGTCCCTAAATCTTCCTCTGATTTTGTCCGAGAGGAGACGCCCGCAGCAGCTCGGACTCTAATTCAATTAAAGTCCCATTTATTTGCAGAGGACGGAGCAACAGGCGGGGTGAGGGAGGGAGGCGGGGGAGACTGGATCGAGAGAGAGGGAGGGAGGAGGGGGGAGAGAAAGCTGCAAGGTTTGCTCAACAGCTCAGAGGTCCCACCTTTGCCGGGTCCTGCATGGATCCACCATCTGTGCCCCCCTTTTCCTCCCCCCTCTCAGCTCACACATGTTCCTGCCTCCAACAAATGTTCGGAGTAAACCTCCCCCCTCTCCTCCCCTCCTCCCCTCCGCCTCCCCCATCTCTCTCCCTCCTCCTCGTCACACAAGCCAAAGAAGAAGAATAAAAAAGACACACAAAAGCTTCCCCTGGCTGCCCTCAGGACTCCCAGGCCAGCAGAGAGGAGGGGGGAGACGGGGGAGGCAGAGGGGGAGGTGAGGCCGAGGGGATGTTTTTTTTTTTTATCGCAGCACAGGTGAGCGCTCGCTCTACCTCCTGATGTTTCCCTGTCGCTCGTCCAACGGCGGAAAAAAACGGGGAGAAAACGGTTAAAATTAGAAAATTTAATTTATTTGATAATTTCCCAGAATAATTAGAGTTAATATGGGTTAATTAATATGCAAATCTCTCAGCAGATGTTCGGCAGCACGGCAGCGCAGCTCAGAAAAAAAAAAAAAAAACAGCCCCCTTCCACTTTCTCCTGCCTGCTTTTGGCTGTCAGTTACTGGGCCGTAATTACTGTAACCAACCAAACACTCGGTCTGGAGACCAGCGCTGTAACCACCAACACACCGGCTTAATATCTGAGAGCACCTGCACGTCAACAACCAGGAAGCAGATAATGACGCAGGTGGAAGAAAAGACGGACACGTGTAAGGCTGAATAATAACGCCTATGATAAGAAATGCAAAATTTAAAGAAATAAATGAACAAATCTCCCAAAATAATTGAGAAAAACAAGAAATCAGGGTCAGAAATACAAAAAAAAAAGTTAAAATCTACTAAATTGTTATATTTTAATGCATTTATTGCCAAACTCATGCCAATATGCTTGAAAAAATGTAAAAAAATATTCATTTTAACACTGTTTTATCCAAGCCTTGACTCTGTTTCCACAATGCTGCACAATGTGTGCTCACATTCAAGAAAACATGCTCATACTTTATGGCACAACAATCTCCTTCAAATGATTTTATGATTTTAATTGATACGAATTCTGCTCAGACTGTTGACTAATTGCAGGAGTTTGTTCACTCTTTCACCAATTTGAAGTGTCAATCCAATAAAAGCTCAACAAATAGAATTAAAGCGGAGGTTTTGTTGGTCTTTTCTGTCGTTTTTGGGGGTAAAAAGGTTAAAACAAACAAACAAACAAACAAAAAAATTAGTAATTACAAGCATCTTCTACTTCTCTACATGAAATCCTAAGACTTATTATTGTTTTGCAGTACATTCCAGATGCCATGGGACTTATTTTAAAGCATTTTGGATATAAGTATTTGAGCTTTTTTCCGTTAATACATCCTTTAATGGGAATTGTGAGGCAAATTCAGACTTAAGAATCACATCTGATATTTTTAATAATTTTGTGACAATCTTAATGTTAATTTTTGCCAAAAAAAGTACTTGTTGAGTCATATTTCTTGAATAATTGAACAATCTATCACTACCAAAACAACCAATAATGACCTTTTTGGTCTTTTATGAAATGTGATTAAAAAACTCCCCTTAAAATGCTTTTTAAAGCATCTTAAACCTAGAAATGTCATAATATAGACTGGATTTGAGATCAAATTCAATTACACAAAAACACAATATATTAATAAGCATAACATGGATGTATGAGACAGTATATACCAGTCGTAAGGACAATTTTGTCAAAAAAATCAATGTCAGATCAAGTTTAATTGATGTGTAGATTTAATTTCGTGCTAAAACTTAAAAAAATCACCTTTTTAAAATAATTACAGTATTTTTAATTAGGGGGTATTTTTCTGTATAATAATAAACTAACAGCATTCTTTGTAATATTGTTTTTTTATTAATCTAACGAGCAGTCAATATAAGATCAACAGGGTGATGTAATAAAAGTTTAATCTTTTTAGTCTTTTTAATTATTAAAAATAGTATTTAGCATCTTAAATATGATCATATCTTATATTTTTGTTTTTGTGTTGCTTTAAAAAGGCTGATTTTAACACTTTGACAAACAAAAGCATTTCCTCGTGATGTTTTATGTAACTACAGTCATTGATGATTGATTATCAGTATTAAAAATAATGCTGATGTTGATCATTAATGACAATAATCAGAGTTTTGGTCTCTAGACTGAAGGCTCTCCGTCTCTGCTCTGTATTCTTGAGGGAGGCTGGACGGGTTACCTTTAATAGAAAGATTTAATTCATGAATTCTTCCCCGGGGGAGGCAGAAAAATGGAGGAGCGTATCTCAGGGCTCTGCCGGGCTCTCCTGTGGTCAGTGCTCTCCAATAATAATGTGTTTCCGATAGCGGTGAGTGTGTGAGAGTGTGTGTGCCAAAAGCTCAGACTGTTATCTAAATCGCTCGTCTTTCTCTACGGCCATGACTCCCTCTCTCTCTCTCTCTGTGTTTCCACTCCTCCTCGCTCGGCCCGGTCTCAAAGGGACGCCGTGGCTCAATGCCACGAGTCCACGCCCCGGCCTGCACACAAACACACACGTATACACACACCTACATGTGGGCAAAGCTGCAACATGCATTCATAAAAATAGAGGCGCAAACACGCATGACGGAGCGGCATGTGGAACCATTTTAAAAATAGAAACACACCGGGAAAACACACACAAACAAACACACACCTCATTCACACTCACACCTAGAGCTGGGAAATAGATCAGCTTTGAGACATACAGATATGCTTTTAAATAAAATAAGAGGTAAGATGAGAATAGTTATTGTTTTATTGATCGAAAACTGCAGTAAACTCCTGCACAATGAATAAACTGCATCATATCTTGACAAATAAGTGCAGTCAAAACAAACAACCTCTCTTTTGGTGAAAAATATGATTAAAGATGATCATACTTCTGTAAACTTTGGCACAGGCGACACCAAAAGATGAACATTTGTATAACTACCAAACACTTCTCCAGATATTGGCAATAAATCCAAACTATTTAGCCTCTGATTTGGAAAGTTTCTTCATTTTTTGATGCAACTCGATGATATGGCAAATAGATTAGAATTACTAAACATCTTAAATTGGCTAAATTATTGTCTTTAATGATCAAAAACTGCAACTAAACTCCTGCATACTGTCTTATTAATGAGAATATGTCAGCAACTTTGTTCACAGTGGCAGATACAGGAGCAAGAAGCAACCAGTTTTACAAATATTGCCAACATCTTACACAATATGGCACATGCAATTACTATTTTGGTTAGAAATGGTTGGTTTGGTTATGTATTTTTGATGCTAATGATCATTGAATTGAAAAGCAAGGAGTGACCAAAACCTTGATCTTCAGCCATTTTAATGCTTGTTTCATACCATAACAACTAAAAAAGAGGTTTTAGAAACACAATATTGTGCAGTTTATTGATTTAGTGATCAATTATTGCAGGCACACTCCTGCACACCGACATGTTCGAATGTGTTGGCAACATTTGGAAAAATAGGTGGAAGTGAGGCGATACTATAGCTGGCAGGGCCTTGCTCTTTGCCAGTTTTAACAACTTTACCAAAAGTTGACAACACTTATGAGCAATTCCTACAGTGCTATGGGTAATCTTTAAGTTAAAATATGACAAAAATCACCAGTTTTCTTTACTTTACGATACCAATGATCACAGAAATCATGGCAATTTTTACTGATTCTAAAAAAATTATTGGCTTACGAGGCAATGACATCCTCAATTTGCAGAAATGTTGCCAATGTTTTTGTGCAATTTGAACAGCGCTCAAGAATTTATTTGCATTTTGTTTTTACTAGAATAATAAAACTTCCAATATCGGGTTTCAATTTTGGTTCACTGAGGTCAATTAATAAAGAAAACCTTGTTCATCACCTTGTCTGCCCAATTTTCTGATTTTTGCCAACAAATTTGTGCAACTTAATCACACTTACTGCCACATTTGGATGCAAATACAACTGAAGATCATTTAGTTAAGTTCCAACACTTGTTAAAATGATGAAGATGGGGGATTTGTTTGTTAGTTTAGCTGCAATTTTCAGTATTTAAGACCATAACTTGCCCCATACCGGGTGTCTTGGACTTCTGTTTTTGTTGGCATAATAAAAATCAAAGTTTCTAATTCTGGTCTTGGTACCACCATCTGCTCTGTCCTCATGGAGCATGTTTTGCAGTTCAGCTAAAAAATATGAAGACATGATTTCCGTCCATGTCGCCCAGCCCTAACTCTCACACAGAGGAGCTGGAATCTGCTGACATGGACTCGTATCAGGTCAGATTTGGAGGACGAGGTGCCTCCAAATTTATGTCACAGTTCTTTGTTATCAGCTCTGCTTAATATGGCAGACTGGCCTCATGTATATGTGTGTATGTGTGTGTGTGTGTGTGTGTGTATAAAGGACGCACAAGAGCCGATGTGGCCTCGCACTACTTTGTGCACCAATCGTGATAACACATCTGCTTTGGGTTCATCTGTTTATGAATCACTCTTATCTGCCCTGGAAGTGCTACACTGCTCCTCGGCTCTGGTGTGTGCGTTTGTGTGAGTGTGTGTTTGTGTGTGAAAGTGTGAGTGTGTGGGAGTGTGCATCTGTGTTCCTGTGTTCCTTGGTGTGTGTTTTCTCTGTAGGATTGTGTCATTGTGAGTATTTACAAGAGAGGAAGACGAGGAGGAGGAAGAGAGGGAAATCGACTTGGAGACGAATCGCAGCTCAAACCAGACTTCATTTGGATTCTTACCATTTTAACATAAACAGCAACAACATGGGCCAACACTGCCACAACTCACAGCTTTATATACTTAAATAATATCAATATAATCCCTAATTTAAATCGGAATTTGTAAGAAACTCCCAAAAAAATAATTTCCCAATCTAAGGCAACCAAACTGTTAAGGAACAGATAAAGATGTTAGCTGTTTTCCTTTGATTCTGCTGAGTAAAATCATTCAAAGTTCAGAATAGAAAGTCATTAAACTCAATTTCTTCAGTATACTTGGTCAATTTGTGTAATATTTCTGATCCAAAGATGGTCTAAAGAGCCTGGTGTGTATTTCCTTGGTGAGACTGTGTCATAGTCAGTATTTGCAAGAAGGAAAGATGAGAAGCAGGAAGACATGGAAGCAAATATGGAGGGGCTCACTGGGAAATCCCTCTGAGCACGCCAGACTCCATTTAGATTTACACCAATTTAAGAGTAGTGGCTACAGTCCTAGCTAATGTTTCTGTAACTTGTTGCTTTTTATATTTATGTAATAAAAATATGTGTGAAATAGGCTTGAATAAAAGTCAGCTGCAAGTATTATTTGTTAGTTGTAGGTCACTAAATGCCAGCATTTATATGCATTTTTGGCACTTATTTGGTTTTGTGTATAAGAACCTTCTTGTGAGGCTTGGGCCATTTATTAAAGGATTCAGAGGAAGTTACAGAAGATGCAACAACTGAACATATTGTAAGTAACAGGATGCAAAAAACGTGAAATGCTAACTATTATGCACTAAAATGCAATCAATATGACGGGTAATTTCGCCTCTACTTTCATAAAAAATTCCTGAGAAATAATTGTTTGTTCCTCCTCAATGTAGATTTCTGCCAGTTTCCCTCAGTTCTTTGAATTAAATGTGACAGTAACTCCAAACTAAATCTAGTAAAGTATTCACCAGCTGCTCGAATAATATTAAAATCCAAAGCAGGAGCCAACAATTCAAGTGAGCTTACAGAAGATGCCACAATGTGAGTGTTTGGTCGTGGATGCAGAGACGAGGACCACAACAGTCACACGTTTCAGTAAGACATCTCTCTGCATGTAGAAAAGTTGGGCTTGTGAGTCAGACTCCTTCACACCTTTGAGAAAAACTCTTCCCCTCTCGGCTCCACAGAAGCAAAACCCAGCAATTCTTCATCCCTGACGGCCCCCACGTGCCTCGTTTTAATAAAAAAGAATCTATAAAAATAAATTACTTGCACTAAGTATATGCAAATTCAAATGTAAGCAATCATTGCAAAATTAATTTTGCCAGAACTGATTAAAAGCTTTAATAAATCTATATACAGTATTGCGCCAATCTGATATTGTAAATTTATTACGCTCCCTGTAAGATTAATTAGAAAGCTACGGTAACATATTGCACTGCCAGGCCAGATTACTGTACTTTTTTGTTAATAACAGTTAAGCAGAACCTGAGCTGTAATTACCGGCTAACAGAAGCTTTTGATGCAGATTTCCTTCACGGCGAGGAGGAGGAGGGAGGGAGAAGAAAAGGAAACAAATGAAGGCTTCTTTGCTCAAATGTTATGCATCTTTTTGGGATAAAAAAGGAAGAATTAATCAGCGCTGCGAGATCATCTTTCATGCAGAGTGGGAGATCTCATTCGGGGGAGCCGAGGATGTGAATTAAAAACCTATCTTCATCTGCTTTTTGAGGTGAGCGAGCCGAGGTGAGAGGGTGAATTCCCACACAGAAAATTATACCATTGATTCTTTCTTCTCTTCTCTGGTGGAGCTGAAACGCTCCTGACCGCGAGTGAAACACCTTGGAGCTGTTAGACAGACGTCAGCGAGGTTACAGGCGGTTATCCAAGACTCTTTCACCTTTTTTTCCTCAGACACCAAAACTGTCGAGGAGGACGCCAGATAGCAGAGAAAACAACCGGTTTGATCTGGCCAAGGTTGTTTGGAATTCTTGTCCACGGCAACGGAGGCCACGGCCGCGGTTATCTCAGCGAAAACAGCACCTGAGAGCTCAAACAACCATTTCTCACTGACTGCAGAGCAACACTGACGAGGGACTGAAGCAGAGCGAGGATTTTCTCATTTCAACTCATTTTCAAAACACAGAAGACCACAGTCACAAAGACGGCTTCAACCCAACACACATAAAGATTTACTTTAGCAGAGGTAGGACGGAGGATAGAGAAGGACATTTGGAGGGAGAGAGCGGGTAATGACTGCCAGAAAGGTGCCACAGGCCAGGTTTAAACCCAGGTCGCCCATTCTGCATCTGGCACAAGAACATCACCACCAGGCTACAGGAGCCCCCCCACCAGATTTTAACATCATAATCCTCAGACCACACATGCTGGACCACACACCTGCAGCCCACAGTGAAAAGACCACAATAAGGAGACCACAGATTGAGGTCAAACAGAGATCACAAGGACAAACAAATATAGAAGATGATCAACGCCATAAGCAGAGCAAACAAGAGAGCATGGCTATAGCTGTATTTGTGTATGCCACCATGTTTGCAAGCTGTTAAAGCATGCAACATCTCATTGGTAGTATCTGCTTGCTCTCATTTACCCCATATTTAGATGGAATTGATGTTATATTTATTGTGTTACTGTCTCGACTCGGCTTGTATCTTCTCTGTTTTGGTCTGTGGGAAACTGCTGTGAGGTCCACCAGCAACAAAGGAGGTTTTAGAGGCAATAATATAAAGCTGCTGCTTGATCTTTGGCTTCTTGTCACAGTAAGGAGACAAGTTTTGTACCAAATATAGTCACAAGCAGCAAAACAACACACTATTAAAAGCAGAAGGAGTATAAGAAGCCATACAGCTTTATGTAGGCGGATTTCCTGTCTTGTTGTGACAATATTTTGACCATCAAGTAGTCTCTAGTCTAGTCTTGTCTCAGCTTGCTTGGAACATCACTAGAAGTGATACGGAAAACACCAAGAACTCAGGTACTCGTTAGCCAAAAGTCAGATCATGCCCACAGTTGATGGAAGAAAAGGGGGGAAATCGGGCCAAAAATCAGGCTTTCAATGGTCTAATATGTCTCCAGACTTTGAAATTCTACCCTCAGCATTTGGCATAGTTTTCCAAGTGTGGCCAACATTTTGGTACCAGTTCTAGTTTGCAGGAGAATTTTGTGTGTTTGGGGCTTTTATTTTGTTTCTGTAGTGCAGAGTTCTAAGCCCAATTATTCCAATCCAAACATTTTTCAACTTCCTGACTTCAATACTTAAGGCTTGTATGGATCAATATTACTTGATTTTTACAAATATACGCTCCTGAATTTGATCAAGTGTTTGCCCAATGTCTGACACTGAATCTGTAGGCTTGGACTCGATGAGAGCTGTAAAAAAACTGACCAACAACACTTTTGAGCTTTGTTTGGACAAACTTTTGGTTGTGATTAGCTTCAAATCAGACCACACACCCGGCAAATTGAGCACACATCAGTCCTGTAAATCTGTTTAGAGTCCAAGCCTTAGAAACTCCTAAAATTTGGACGTTTCCTCTTCTTAGAAAGAAAAAAAAAAAAGCCTGAAAGTGACAACGACGAGGAAAAACAAGAGGGAGTGAGAGCTCTCACCGTCGTAAAACTCTCCCAGTCACCAGCTGTTTAAAGGTCGATCAGAGGGGAGGGGGGAGCCTGACGGGGACCTCAGATGGACTGAAGAGATCAGACAGGATGAACCGCGGAGGAGGGGGAGGAAAAGGGAGGGGGGGTCCAGGTGAGGGGCCACAGGAGGGTGAGGAAGAGGGAGGGGGGGGGGACCTCTTCTTCTTCTTCCTCTCTGGTCCGAGCCAATCTGGGGGCCCGGGGCCTCATTCACATGGTAATGAGAGTGTAAAATCACATCTGTTACCCCGACCAGCACACACACACACACACACACCCACGCACACACACTCACACACACACAGGAGAGGATCTCTGTCACCTGAACAGCATCCCCACCAGGTATCAAACAGGCACCAGGAAGCAGTGTGTGCGCTCATGTGTGTCTCAATCCCAGCGGGCGACCGGCAAACCGGGCTCTCCAATCAGTAGACCTCGCACTAACACACACCAACACACTAACACACACTAACACACACTAACACACACACTGGAGGGTCGGCCCGGGCCCTCGCAGAGACGGGAAAGCCCTCTGGAGAAAGGAGACTCTCTCTGACACTGTTACCAAGTTCCCAATTAGCTACCAGCCAGCCAGAGGGAGGAGGGAGGGGGAGGGGAGGGGAGGACGGGGGAGGTCGGGGTGAGAGTCTGGACAGACTGGGGGGGGGCATAGCTTATCGTCACAGCAACGACCTGCACGTCCAAAAACATCTCCTCAAAGACTTTAACATGATCATTCAGTCAAATCTGTTACAGCTGCAAAGTGGCACGATCAGCCTCTCAACACGAGAGCTTTGGCTGAAGTGTGAGCTGCCACAGTGCCCATGAGCAAGCCACACGCTGCCCCATTCAAAGGCAGGAATCAGACGCATAAGAGAGATGTTTGGTTTAATCCTTTAGTCATTATTCGACCGAATTCTGCAGCTTTATTTTGATATTTAATCCCAAAGCAGTACCATCTTCACGATCAGACAGGACGCAGCAAAAAGTCCTGAACCAGAGTCGAACCAAGACCACCTGGAACAAGGATATCAGACTTTTCCACTAGGCCACCAGCAGCACTGAAACGTTTGGGTCATGCTCCAATGGTGCAAAACATGGATGAACATCTTTACAACTAGAATAACTCATAACTGACCCTCAAACTGCTCAGAGAATAATAATGCATTAAAATCATTGTTGTTGTTAATTAAATACATTTACAAGGGTTCCAGTTTGCACTTATATAGATCATATTTAATATTTTGTATTTTTATATTTAAAATATGTGGGTCATAATAACCAAAATGGCATTGAAGGGTTAAAATAATTAAAGAAATAAATGCAAATTCAGGATCAGTACAGAAGTTGGTGAAAAGATGTATAATATTTTTTGCACAAGGGTTAATGACAAGGAGCAAATATTAATCCATCACAACATGTTACAGATCATAATTTATCAATTTGAACTTAAATGAATAGGTAAAATAAAGAACTAAAGCCAATTTCAGCTATTTTTTAATGCAAGTATTTACTGGATATTACAGTATATTTACTTAGATTTATTTTTACAAGTGATTTAGTGATGAATAAAACAATTACAACCAACTATAGCTCTATTTCCTCTGAAGAATTGCAGGTTTTAGTGTTATTTCAGATTTTGTCACGTCTCTTTCATGCATATTTATATTTGTGGTACTCTAAATTGACTGACAGGTTGCATCACGTGAGTACAGGGGCAACGTGGCTGTTTCCCACACCTATTGTAAGACATAATGATAATAAAATGCACAATATCATCATGACAATTTGTTGTTGTGTCTCTTCTGCTCTTACTGTATGCTGCATGTAGAAACACACTGATTTGATATTTAACCTTCATGTTTAAGCTGTTAAATTAAATTGAGGCACTTTTAAACATGAGGATATTTGTGAATGTTTGCTTAGATTGTGATTTCTGTCATGCACTTGTCATCACAATAGGAATATTTTCAGTGTTATAGTGAAAGACATTTTTATTCCTTGTTTCAAGCTTTAGTTTTGGTTGTAAATAAAACATAAACAAAGGTTTCACCCAGCAAACTAAGCCCAATGATAGCTCTTTAAAACTTAACAGAATTGCAGTTTTATGATGAACGTATGGATTATTCAGAATCACATCTAAAGTTTTACATCACAGCGCTTTAAGCTACAGGAGGAGGTCTATTTTGAGGGCGTTAATGTATAGAAAAGCTGTTTCTGGATTGATTTTTGTGGCCTTTAGTCGATTTTTCCTTCACCTTATTGAGATTTCTGCTTGAATATGAGATTTAGCACACCTTCCTGTGTGTTTGTGTGTGCGTGTGAGACAGCGCTGCCGGCAAGGTACGCCAGGTGTAAGACAGCGGCGAGATGACACAACTTAACCTCTCTCTCGATCTCGGTAAACGGCACAAACAGGCAGCGCTGCAGTCGGAGGCCCCAGAGCCCATGACTTATACATGACGTGGGTGGGAGTAAACAGGAGCGGACCGAGGCAGTTTCTGTTTTTTTTCCACTCTCTCCGGTTTGATTTTTTCATGTTGTACCTGTCTTTCTTATGTAGCCGCAGGAGGGCGAAAACTACACTTTTAATTACATGGTGGGAGTTGAGGGTGGAAGCAGGGGGAGGGGGGGCGGCGGCGGCGGCGGGGGGAATGTGGATACCTGAGGCTCTTTCACATACCGAGCTGCACCTTAATAAGAGAGCCAAGACCTTAACTGGAGAGTTCACGACATCAACCGCGTCCATTTGTAGGTGTAGACTTGAATTTACTTGATTCATTTGTCCTATAAGCTCAGACTCTGTCACTGTGAGCCCTTCATAATGTTTCATTTTCACTTTCTGATGCATGACAGGCTGTTAAAACCACTGAGGAATGAAGTCATGAATGAAATACTTGACTTAAACTCCAGAACCGAGGACATAAACTGAGATAATGTGGGACAAAAGGTTAAAAAAAATACAACAACTGCATGAATAATAGACAGAAGTTGTATGCAATTGATTTTTGGACAGATCAGATCATGAAATATTATTGTTTTTCTCATAATTTCATGACATTTTTCTTATGTGTTCAGTGTAATAAGATAACTAACTTGTCACTATCTTCACCTGTAATTTAATGCACGTAAATTTCTCAGTCAAAAGGGGAAAAGATTATTATTTTTTTTTACAGAGAATGACTTGAAATAGTAAATAAGTAGCAAATGATATTTTAAATGAACAGTTTTCCAAGTTTTAATGTCATTTTATGCCATTTAAAAGCAATTTTTGGACTCTTTATTCATGCTGTTGGATATTTTTGATTAAGTAAGTCAGCTGTTAGGATTAAACAATTTTGTTATTCATTTCCAAAAGTTTTCAACTAAACTGTAAGGTCAGTTTTAGAAATGTAGAGTTTAACAGTGTCCTATCGCCTTTATCCTTTAACTGTATTTATTTTTTCTTCTATAAGACAAAACTATGGATCAAATCATCAAACTTTATGTAATACTGAGAAAACTGGCTTTAACTGAAATGACGACAATGGTAGGGGTCAAAAAAGTGCAAACATACTGATGTTTAACAGCAAATACTTCATAAAGACATAAAATCAAGAGATTAAAAAGCTGCTACAGATGAATTCTGTTTTAAAATGTATAAGGATGCATTTTTGTGCACTTTTAATTAAAGTTTATGGAGTATTTTCCTACCAGTGTTGCTTGAATGAGTCAATCTTTGTCCATGCTAGGATCAAGTAAAACTGAAAAGGCATTTTTATTAAATTATTCACACTTTAATCAGTTTATAACAGCATAAAAATGTGTTTATTTTGCACATACTTGTCACTGCTAAGATGCATAACCAAGAAATCAATCAGTGAAAATGTAGTGGAGAGTATGGTCGGCCAAAACTCCAATAATCAGAACATGAATGATGGTAATAAGGCTCAAAGGATGCAAAGATACTGGTGTTTAGTTCAAGAGGAGATCAGGAGCTTTTTTTATGTTTAATTTGGATTTAGTGCTTGTTTTTGCACATTTTTTATGAGTGTGAGCTATTTTTAAGTAATCTTTAGCGGTTGAGGAAGAATGCCTTGTGTTTGAAGATTTTTGATCCACTTTCTTGTCAAAATTTAGTGAGAATAGAAGGTTTGAGGACAAATCACTCATTCAGTTATCCCTGTAGGGAGGTGTTATTCCTTTAAGATGACAGCCAGGGTTCCTGTCCTATCTGTGGCCTCTTTGTTGCAAGTCATTCCCCACTCTTCTCAAATTTTCAAGACCGACAATAAATCTTCAAAAATAACCATTTTTCACATTTATTTTGCTGTAACTTGTCAAACTAAGGGTAGCAGAGAAAGGTGACTGATTATTTCCATCTCCCATGATCCTCAGTGTTATCCAGTCAATCATACGTGTGCATGTATGTGCGTCTTACATAATTGAGCATCTCCATCACCATGACGAGAACGACTGCAACACACACAGGCGCTGCAGCCTCCATATACTGTAAGTAAAAAGGAAATTTTGATCTAAGGCTTCTCCCCCTCCACCCTTGGGTTCTGCCTCCCCGTGTTTCTGTCAATCCTCTCCTTTTTTTGATCAGTGGCTTGAAAGAGTCGAGCATGTGTGAGTGCTCAGGTACCTGGGGTATGCTGAGGTGCTAATTAGCTCTGCGGGATAATTGATGTGTAGATTACACCGTTGAACAAATGCTCTGACTTGTTTGTTCTTCGCACTTCTCATGAAGAAAAAAAAGATCCTCCTCGCAGCACCTCCCACCCCCCTTTTACCTCGGCCCTAATGAACAATTTACCTGGCTTGTAAAGGAGGTGGTTAAGCCTGCCAAGGCTGAGGGAAAACAAAGAGCGGGTTGCGCTGGAGTTCATTTCCCACAGGTGGAACTCGTGTCTCCTGTGCTTCAAGACCTGCGTCTATTCCCGGGCGTGAGCGAGCCTGGCTGAGGAAGAAGAGTATGTGTGTACACGCTTTGCCAAAGCCTGAAGGAGAGGATGGCGAGCATACATAATTCCAAAAGGGAAACAATTTAAAAAATGAAAGAGCATGCCATTAAGAGCGCCGGTAGGCTTCCATTGTTCTGCCCCCCCCTCCTATAATGCTATTTCCTCCATCTTTTGTCTTTGGGACGCTATTATTAGCCGAGCGCGCACGCGAATAACCTCCCCCTCCCACCGGCGTCCGTTCAATAGGGTTTGAATTTGCTCATTAACAGCTAAGAATCCGCAAACACATTCGCCGGAGCTTTTGCTACTGCTAATAAACTAATCATGCCCTCTCGTCTAATTGGGAAATAGAATGAGGGGCGGAATGAGAGCTTCGCCTGAGGATTTTAGGTTTCTAACGCGCTGGCAGAGAAGTGGAAGTGGAGCCCATTAGCAGGACAGATGTAGAGGCAAAAGGTGAACGGCTGAGACGTCGGCTCTGTGCCACACGGCTGGACCGCCCGTAATCTGTCACCCGCACTAGTTTACAAGTTAAACACATTATTGTGCTTATTGAGTCTCATTTCTAGGATGCATAGCGCCGGCTGCTTTGCTCCCTCCCTGGTGGAGTGCTTACAAACCTGCCAGGGCACTGTCACTGCGCGAGCTATTACCATTTTTCTCAGCAGTCCTGATTAGTCAGGCGGGGAGGGCAGGAGAAAAGAGAGATAGGGGAATTAAGCCAAGACGTAAAGTCTTACACTCATTGTTTCTTGATACTTCCCTCACATCCCTCAGAAAGCTCGTCTCAGAGGCCCAAAAAGGGCTCTAATTTTCACAGCTCCCGGAAGTCATATCATTGCTATTTTCCCGTGTCAGGGTCAGATGATTTGCACGAGGAAATGTGTTCTGCAAGATGTCCAAGGAGGCTGTTAAGTCTGAGTGCAGCGATGAATTAAAGCCCACAGAGCAGGACATACTTCAGGCATGAAAAATGCTCTCAATACCTCCTCCCTGAAGAAGATGGTTTTATTCTCTTGTTATTGTGTTAGTGGCCTTAGGCACCTCCAGTTCGCTCTGTCGGTATGATAAGGGAGAGAAAAGATGAGCCGTCTTCTTTAGATCAACCCTGAACTCCCTGGGACAGATTACCGTGTCATCGAAAACCCGGGGCGGCATGTTTGGACTACTCCAGATTGGGAGTCTTGCTGACTAACTGGCAGTTTCCGTCGCCAACCTGATAACTCTCCTCCAACATCGCTCACCCGGGCCCAGCCAGCCAGCCAGCGAGGGGAGGCAGGCAGGCACTCTTTTTTCTGTTTTTCCTCCCTGCCTTTTTCCTGTCGCCATCTCGGTATTTAATCTAACACCGGCAGGCGGCAAGAAGGGTTTACTTTTCCCCCCCTCAAAGACAGCTCTGCGAGGCAGAGAAGGCAGAAGTGGGAGGAAGAGAGGCGAGCTCTCAGGCGGGGAGGGACAGCCGAGCCGAGGCACGGCACAGGAAACCTGGGCCGAGCGTCACTTTTAACAAAAGCCTTTCATCTTCCTCTCCGCTTTCCCCCAAGACAGTGCGCTTCCAGCAGAGGGATCCTTTTAAGTACATACCTGATAAGGAAACTTTTTTTCTTCCCATTCGAGGGTGCATAAAGGAAAGTATCCCCCCCCCCCCCACACATGCACTCACACATCCCAGCGCAGTTAAAACCCTCTCATCGCTTTGAACGGGAGATACCAGCCCTTTTATCCACGTTAAGCGGGTTTCCTACGGCTATTAGCTCATTCAAAACAGGTAATTATGGCAGGCAAACAGAGGCGCTGACGGATCAGAGCCGGGCACTCAGGGCCTACTCCACCTCAGCAATCAAACCAGACTGAGACCCTGTTTACACCCGAATCTACATCTGAAGTCAACACCAGGTGATAGTCCACAATATAAGGAATAGATGCAGCTCAGTACTATAAACCTGAAGATGATTTGATATCTGACAGCTTAAATACTCAACACAAACCGACGCAGACTAAAGACAAGCCAATCAAAATATGATCAAGTCCTCCAGTGAGAAAAAACTGTTGCTTCTATGACTGGGGCGGTCCGATAACCCACTTACTAACTAAACCAATCAAGTGCAATAACATGGCCATGCTGGGATGTACTCTGGGACAAGCTTAGAGGCTAGCAATTCCTCTTTAACAGCTTTTCTCCTTCAGTTTTGTGCTTTCAAGGGAAACAACGGCATGCAATTGAGGGAGGAAAGCTTTTAAAATAGACAATTCTCGGCTTCAATCTCCTTTTTCTAATCATTAAACCATGCAATGTACAATAAAGGGGCATCCTGTGAAGTTAGGCAATAAACTAAGAAGCTAGAATCAACCATTAACAGAATTACCCTCTCATTATGTCATAAATATGCCTTTAGAGAGAATGATGGCAAATTATTGAGGGAGAAAAGCTGCTAAAATGCATCATGGTTGCTGGGATACCTAGCCATGAGCTAAGAGGTTAACGTGGCCACTGAAAAGCTTTTAAATGCAAATATTATCTAGTACATGGTAAATAAACCAGGTAAGACACTGGTTAGATTGAGATAAATCCTTAAAATAATATTAATAACCATGATAAACCTGATGAGGATGTTAAGCAGTGCAGACACATGTTGGGATCTAAATGCCCAAAACCGTTGTTGATTCAAACTAAAAACATCGTCTCAGCTCCACAGGACGGAGGTATTCCAGGATCCATCTGTGGATAACTGCACCTAATCCATTTTAGTCAGGAGTGGCTGTGGCAGAGCCGCTGAGCGCCAGAGGGGCACCCATGGGATGCATCTGATGGAGGGGTCATAAATCACAAAGAAGAAGTTGAAAAAGTCGAGCTCCCACGATGGGAGAGGTAGCAGACAGGGGAAGGGGGTGTGGACGCCCCTCTGAGGAAAACAAGCGAGGCTATCATCACCTTGGTTAAAATATCATCAACCTCAGGACAAACAATGGCCTCGTCCCTGCGGCAGGAGAGATTCATGCAGAACCCCGGGTGGGTGGTTGTTATTGCGGGACAATTCCCTCAAGTGTAGTTAACATAGCTTGAGCCGCTCGGCGGACATTTTTATCCAAAGCGGTCTCGCTGCATACATTTTTAGAGAGAAGGATTCCTCTGGGAGTTGGACTACCAGCCTGCCATCATAAGAGAGCAGAACAGGGGGAACTGAACCTTTCACCTCTGCTGGGGCAGCTTTGGAGCTGCAAGAACTAAAAAGTGCTGCCTCACAATTAGGGCTGGGCAACATAAAGACATCTTTAAACAAAATAAAGAGGGAGACATGCTGATGATGATGTGAATAAAAAGATGAACAGAGTGAACTGTGAGGACATTGTTTCTTTATGTAAGCCCTGTGATTGGCTGCCAACCAGACCAGGATGGACCCAAAGTCTCACCCAACGTCAGCTGGGATCACTGATCAACTGTCGGAGCGTTAGTATTTTAAGGATGTTAATACACTTATGATACCACAGCAAAAGAAACAGAAGTCCTCAATACTCAATGTTGGCTTATTTATTATTTTTAATTATCAATAACTGCAGAAAAAACTCACGAACACTGCCGAACACATTGGCAGCATTTGCAAAAAGTGGCTTAAACTGGTAAAAATTGGGGTAAAACCCAAACTCATCACCAGTTCTGCCAACTAATATCACACTTTTTGCAAATTTGACTACTCAAGCAAAGTTGTCCTTTAACTGCTTCAATATGCTTTAAGGAATAGATGCATTAGTCCCTAAAATATACTGTAAACATCAAATAATGTATGGTTTATTGCATGAACTTTTCAAAACGGCAGGCAGGAAAAGTGGTCTTTCAATTTGGTCGATTGAGTGGAGTTTCAACCAGTTTTCCAAGCGTTGCAAACATTAGTGAAACCAACTTGCTGCTTTTCATTTGTTTAGAAATGTGACCAAAATATGAAGTTAAAGTCCTTTATTATTCTTCTAAAAGAAAGAACAATGTTGAATACCTTAACATTTAGAAATGGTGCCAATGTTTTTGTACAGTTAAGACAGCCTGTAAGAGTGAATCCGGAAGTTTTTATGATGAAAAACAAAGAAAACTTTGGGTAGCTTCAGTATTTGTAGCTTCATTGTCAATATGAGTATATATTTAGGTTTTTAAAGTTTGCAGTACTCTAAAATACAATGTGAATTATTTGTTGGAGCTCAGCTGCAACTTTTGCTCATGAAAAGCAAGGAATTGTTCAACATTGGTGCAGTTTAGATGTTTAGATGACATAAATTTGTGTTGTTTTGTTAACAAACAGTTGTTATTATCACCAAAGCTCTCATTTTTGAATGGAGATATGTATCATGCATCAACATTCATGTAATAATTTGCAGATATGACTCTTGGTCCAAATCCCCAGCCCTACTGGCAGGGCAGAGAGAAAATCTTGACTCAATCTCAGGAGCTGAGTGCTCCTTCTTCACCTATCGTCTCATCTGCACAGGAAGTAAATGGCGCCCCGGGGGGGCACTCACTCTTTCCTTCCTTGTCTCCCTTTTTTCTCGGCTGTTTGTTGTTTCAGGTAATGAAAACAGAGCATCTGACAGAGAGGTTTTCATGTTGTTTTCGTGACCCGGACGACATGCCCGGGTCTCCCGCAACGCTTGTTCAAGCCAGAGGTGAAGTTTGACAAGATCCTTAAACACTGGGCCCTTCTCCTCTTTCCTCCCTCCCTCATTCCTTCCTTCCACTCAAATTTTGAAGCAAGCTGTTGCGTAAGAAAGTCTCAGTATCTATGGTAATGGGCAGCTAATTGATCCCGTGGGGTTTCTCTGGCATGGGGAGAACTTATTTACTCTTGTGACAGGGGGATATTTCAGCTCTCTCCCTCCTCTTCCTCTAAAGTGACTCTCTCTTATCAGCTCAGGGCGCGGTAAGGTGCAAAAGGCGTCCGGCGTCTACTTGGTTTCCCATTTGAGGAGCATGTGTTCACGGTGTGACAACCAGCCGCCCGTCGCAGCGCAGAGAGGAACCAATCAGGCTTTAACACCTTGACTCGTCGCTCCAAATGAGGCCGCCTCAGCCGCCTCGATGTCAGTGCTACAAATTGGCTTCCAACAGGAATCCAAGGTGCCAAAGAGCCATTAGACGGACAAAAGCTTGAAGTCTACCCAGGGATTAATGTGTCAAAATCCTCGTGTGATACACAGGACTCAACCCTCTTCATTAGGGGCCTGCGAGGGAACAAGACGTCCCCTTTTATTCCTCGTCTCGGTGAGCGCTCGCTCTTCTCTTGGAGGAGAAATTGAGCCCTTTTGACAGCAGGGTCTGAATTTACCTGATCCCCTCAGAGGGTGTGAGGTGCCACAGTTGGCTCACTGCAAATATGAGGATCATTTCAGCTTTTAATGGAAACTTTCAGCTTCAATTGGAGAAAATCAGCGGCTGCATGCAGAGGCGGGTTAACCATGAGGCAAAGGAGGGCGATTGTTCAGGCTTTGGGCTCCAGGGGGCCTCTGGATATGGTCACTAAGAGCGCTGCATTTGAGATACTTTTGATGATTAGGACATGTCAGGGTCAGCTTTAATTTATACAGCACATTTAAAACAGCCAGTGGCCTACCACAGTGCTTTACAGTAAAACAGGCAGAAACAATAAAAACAATAAAAGAAACAAAACCCAATAAAAAATACAGAGAAACATAACAAATAAAAGACCCAATAAAAGCAGCTATACTCCGCCAAAGGCCAAAGTGAACATGTACTTTAAAGTACTGCACAGTAAATACTGCACAATTAGGTGGGCCAAACTATGCCGACTTATTTGCGCAATTAAGACCATTTTTACAATTTCAGATAATAATTTGATCGAATAATCATCTGTGGACTAAACACAGCAAAGCCAGAATGAAAAAGTTGCAGGTGGAATACAATGATGCTTTCAGAATAGTTCTCAAATTGCCAAGAGGGACAAGTCTGAGTGAGTTGTTGTCCCCACTTTTCATGCTGTGCTCAGAATACTCGATATTTCTCGTTACTGGAAACAAAGGAGCAAATGTCTCTTTGTATTTGAATCATTTTATTTTATTACCAATATTTATACTCTTGTACTGTAATGATATGGATTCTGAGTCTTAAATAAAGTGTCTATTTAATAACTTGAACTAGAAAATGTCTCTGTCTTGACTAAAATACAGCTAAAGATCAGGAACTTTTTGGTCTTCAAAACACTTTCTTCTCATGCCGTGACTTCTTTTGACTAAATAGGTTAAGGTGGCCTTGTTTTGATCTCTGCCCAGGGCCTCCAATAGACCAAGGCCGCCCCTGCCTGCCTGCACTGACATGAGTCTAACGGCTGTAAATGCCATGAAATATTGTTCCCCTTGAATCCAGAGCCCCCGTTCACCTACATGAGGCTCTGAGCTCGGCCTCATTCTGAGAAAATCTGCTGATGAAGAAAAGCATCACCACAAACACCTGCACCGCCGAGCAACAACAGCCCCGATTGTCAGCGAGGCCCATCTCCAATTAAACAAAGTCCTAATCTGCCCCTGACAGAGCGGATTAGGCTTTGTCCTGGCGGGCGCCTCATAGGGACACCGAGGAGGAAGGAGGCGGTAAACCGCGGCTGGGCGACTTAATTTCCCGCCCTCGTATCCTCCCGTGGAGTTACCTGACTCAGCGCCGTCAGACTCAGTCGGCCGGGTGGCGGCCTGCCTGCTCCGCCTGGTCGGCCGGTCGGTCTGTTGGTCGGCATGAGGCTGACTCGAATCAAATCCTGTCCAAGATAACAGCTAATCATTTGTCACCCCGAGAAGCAATTCCCTCCAATCACCCGGGAAGAGAGCGCCACTTTATTCTGCGGCGCTGTCAGGACGGCAAGAAATTACATTGGGCCGTGCTTTTTCTCCTCAACTATCCCCCCCCCATCAGCCCCCCCGCCCAAATCTCTCCTGAGCCCGGCGGAGAACAACAGCTGACAGGATTGGAAATGACTGTCTTTCAGCGCCCAAACACAGATGTACAAATGTTTCTATTACTACACCTGCGAGGAGGGGGAAGATTTACTCCTGCAACAACAACCCTAAACACTCGGGATGGCTTAAAGGCACCACACCAAGATTTTCTACACCAAAAATCCATTAAAAAAGGAGCAGGTTTGTATTTTACATCAATATTCTAGTTACTATGACTGCTTAAAGTGTACTGGCCCCTGCCCTGACAGGACACAACATACTTATCGTTACCATGGAAACTACATTTACATGAAATACTGCAACATAAGGGAAGAGGACCATCGCAAGAAGAGATAACACGCTGTTCAGCTCCACCCACCTCCGCCTACCTCTGCAGCAACAGATGCACATTCATGAGGGGAACAGTAAAACCTGTGTGTTTTCTTTAGGAAGTTAATTTCACAAAATGGGGGAGAAAAGCTGTTAAAAATGGGATTCTTGCCCTTAAAAGCAAGCCAAGAAGCTCTGGTTTAGTTGTTTGTCTTGTAATTATACAATTCATTCTTAACAAAATGTTCTTTGTCATGAGAAGCTTACCTCTTGTTTGGATAAAAAGCCACCTTATTTTTGGAAAACAAGCATTTTTTGTACAGCAAAAGAAACAACATGAGGAAGAACTAAATGTGAAAGTGGTTAAGACTGTTTTTAAGATGAAATGCAATAATGCTACACATTGGTAAAAAGAAAATATTTGATTTAATAAGTGGTGCATTACTTTTGACCTGATTTTAAAGCAGTTTTCAGGGTTTTTCAAGATATTTTTGGTTTTATTGGGCTTTATTGTAAGTGAAGGGACAGACAATCAAAGGAGTAGTAGTGTCCTCAATTTAGATGTTAAAGCACAAACCAGGAAGCTATTCCAAAATGTGTTGCAAGTAACTCAATGTGAGGCCACTATAAAGAGCTTTTCTATCTTATTATGCAGATTTAATCCATCAAACAAAAATGAAGGTTCTGGGTTGTATAGCTATATGATTTCTGTTTTTGCTGCAAAGAGTCCTCAGTTAAAAACAAGCAAGTGGCAGAGGGAGGCGGAGCTGACTGTATTGTTTTGATTGATTATGAAACCAACACACTGAGTGTTCAAACCCAAATCTGAACCTTTAAGACTCCTAATAAGTTAAAACTGTGATCGGATCTTTGTTTTTCTGACTATCAAAGAGCGCCTGCTGCAGAAATACAAGAAAACCCGATGGCTCAGGAGCTTTAGGAAACTCTGGGAAAACACATGCTGGCGAGGACATGCATACGGTCCCGTGTAAGGCACACCAACACACACACACACTGAGAGCTCGGCCCGTCCGTGCAGCTGTTTCCTTTTGGGATTCCTCGAGTTGTTACGCTGTGACACTCTCTCTGCTTTCTCACTTAGACAATCATTTGGCAGAAGAATAACAACCAAAGCTGAACAAGTCGGACCTTAAAAAGCTACATTATGATCAGAGTTATTCGGGAAAGTTTCATCACAAGTATTTATGAACTGCTTTGTCATCTTTCGAGCTGAAGAAGAAGCCATGTTTAGTTGATCATTCTTCTTTAACGGCTGAGCAAGCACTTTTAATGTTCATGCTCGGTTTTCTTTGGACGCGAGCTGACAGTTTCCTCCTGAACTTTAGCTTTGTTTTGAAATCTGCACCCATTGTCTCCTTTCTGAGCGAAAAGAGATGTTTCACCAACAAAAACGTTGATCCCTGTCTCCTTACTCAGCTGCCCTCCAGTTTCTGCTGAACCCTGTCAGCTCTTACTCTAAAACATGATCATCAGCTGCATAAATCAGCTCTAAAACAGCTACAACTTGAAGGAAATCGTCTTGAACGTTCACCAAAAAGCAAACACATGAGGGGTAATCTGTGTTATTCAGTTGAAGGCATCACTAAGTCGAGCTAAAGCCATATTTGTCAGTGTGAGACGGCTGCAGCCCCTCAGATGTTTCTTGGAGGCAAACGAAGGTAAAAGCAAAGCAGTTCATGAGGTTTTATATTCGGAGTTCGACGAGCTCTGGGACAGCTGCCCACTCTGCATTGGCCATACTTAATTACATTATGCACGGTGCGGGGATATTCATAACATACATGAATAGCAAATTAAAAGCAAAGAGAGACACTACTGCCAGTGTGGAAAAGGACCTCTGACATTGAACGAATCCGACGACGAATTCAAAAAAAGGCAGCGTCCTATTAGATTAGCAATGCTAAATTAGTGACAATTCAGCAAAAGAGCAGCAGAAGAAGGAGAAGAAGAAGAAGTCCAACCTGCGAGGAGATCAGTGTGACTGGGAGACACCAGCTTGTTGATGGCATAATGCTAAGTCTGTGCGTTGGAGATAAGGCTGCCATACAGTAGGCCCTAGGCCCAACGCTGAGTGTGTTTGCATGTGTCACAGAGGGGGGATGTGCTCGTGTTTGTACACAGATACATACGAGTGTGAGCGTCAAGACACATGAGGAAGGTGCTTGACGGCGCCGAGCGACTTATCTCTCATTATAGAGGTGAATAAAGCCTCGATACAGAGGAGAGAAACAATTAGAGGGAGCGTCCACGACTCCTGTGGACCAGTAAAGGTGCAGGTTTTGGTGTGAGAGAGGAAAAGAGCTGCAGAAATGTGCAACATGAAATCAATTTAAAGGTTTTATCAATGAAATGAGCTGCCAGGGATCACATAAAGTCTGCTTAAGGGCTGGGAAACATGTCAAGATATGTGTTAAAACAAGAGAAACGGCAAAACAATGTCATTTATGTTGATATGTTGGTGTTGATGGGAAAAACAGATTGTTTACAGCATGAAGTTCTGACAACATACTGATTTAAAATGTAAAGTCTAATGTGGATTTATTATACTATGCATATGTACTGATTCAAGGAGACATCGTGATAAAATTCCAATGATATCAACAACCAGTAATGGGCAACCTATTGGCTCCAATCACTGAAAATAGCAGCAAACACAAACTGCAGAAATATGTTTAAAGTTTGGCAATGCAAACCTAAAATATTCCAAACATCAGCTCTTTTACTCTATATAGTTGCTGCTGTAGCAGGTATCAACATCATTAAATTTTTACATGAACCCTCATAACGTCTATATTTCTGCTTTTATGGCAATATTTAGGAAATAAGAAGACATGCATCATCAGGTTTCTTAGTCTGAATCATCTTTCTTCAGGTGGACGAGCTTTAAAGTTGAATCACTGAGAATCGATCCTCTAACCGTGCAAACTTTCTCCAATTCAACATCAAGGTAGCATCTGAAAAATGTTCCATCAATAAATAGACGGAGTAATTATGGCTGAGCAGCTCTGAGAGCAGAAACACATCAAGGAAGTGGATTCCTCCTGCCTCACACGCCGGGGCGATGGTCTGATTTCTGCAGGTCTTCCTGAATAATGCATGCATACCTTCAGTTTGGCATGATGAAGCAATTTTGTCCTTTAAACCTGCAGGAGGAGAGCAGGGTGGGCTTCACTTCCTGCACGTCTGAATAATTCACACAGCCAGGTGGAGGGTCTCAGAATACTCACAGGACGGCTTCATTAAAGATTAAATCAGGTGTTGGGATCGGGTGGCAGATGGCGGGAAAACAAATCACAGGTGTCGCTGTGGATTTAAGGTTTAGGGATCAAAAGGTCACGATGGAGGCGCAAAAATCTTTGACCTTTTCTCCGCTCGCATGTTTTCACCTACATCCCAACATTTAGGTTTCAGTCTGCCGCCACACTCTCCGTGAGTCACTCTGGATAAAAGCGTCAGCTAAAATGGCTAAAATGTAAATGTGGAGTGACAGGCCCTGGAGATCTCCGCGCCCTCGTCTGTGTGTGTGTTTTCATGGAGTTCAGGTTCGTCCTTGATAAAAGAGAAGAGGAGGGGAGAGAAAATATATTTGTGCCAAAGAGGAGGAAAATGAAAAGAGGGATTTGGCGTCACAAAAGTGTGTCTGACAGGTTGAAGGGCTGGAACCGTGAGCGAGCGGACACCTTGGTGAGGCTCCTGGAGCGCCGGCTTACGGGGATGCGTGATATCAGGAACGATGGAGAGTGTTTTCAGAAATACGACGGCCTTTAGAGGAACTCGCAGCACAAACATGGCTCAGAATACTTTTACAGTTTAGGTCAGTAATAATATAAAACGCTTTAATACTTCATAGCTGTCTGCGTCAACACGTTTTTTACCATCATGTGTTTTTAGCTGAAGTTTTTATCAATGACAAACTCAACTACAGTAAAGTCGTTTAAGTCTCATGCAGGGCTGGTCTGAGTCATTTGGAGGCCTTGGGCAAAGGCCAATATGGGACCTCCTCCATATTTGGCTGGAATCAATCGTGGCATCACTGCTTTTAGGTCATTTTCTGCTGCAAATTACATTTTTCTCAATCAATTTTCTTCAGCTAGTATCAAAATTAAA
Source organism: Cetoscarus ocellatus (assembly GCA_037902135.1). Taxonomy (NCBI): domain Eukaryota; kingdom Metazoa; phylum Chordata; class Actinopteri; order Labriformes; family Labridae; genus Cetoscarus; species Cetoscarus ocellatus. The sequence goes on from JBAMNC010001156.1 coordinate 383,391, forward strand.
CACACGTTTTGGTAGCATTTAGAAAAGTTGCTGGGAATGTGTGCCAATATTGGTTTTGAATAGGCCAGGGGCCACATGTTGGTCTACCCACTCCCTGAATGTAATATTAGAAAATGTAGCTTCATGAAAAAACCTGACAAAGTCTGCATGACAACATTAAAAATGCATTTCTTCTAAGACAAAAGAGTGACAAGACAAAGATGCAAGTAAAATAGACTTTTTTAACCACTAGATGAATCAATTTGCGCAAAAAAATTGCTGAAACTGGCTTCAAGTTTGTGTGGATCATTATATGATTAGATTTATTGATTTCTGTGCAACTCAAAGAGCGAAGAGTACTTTTTAAACCTGGAAACAGGAGGCTGCAGTGGACAGTCTCCCTTTGCTTAACACTTAAATGGCCGTCATTACTGAGTCCATGTTTAAGCACCTCGATGCAGTTCTGCTCAGGAGCAGCTTAAACACTCGGATGTACCTTTCCACCATGAGAGAAGAAGCAGTTCCTGTAAAAATGCAGCATTAGGACAGGGGCTGAGCGCCGGGCTGCAGCGTGTTTCAATGATCCAACATGTATTTACCGTGTCCCACCTTCTCGCTGCTTCTTGCTGACACTTAAATTTCCCTCTGGGATAAATAGACCCTGCATCTCGCAGAAGCCCTGCTGTTTTAACACACCAGCACACAGTGAGCGATCTGAGAGAAAACCCAGGTACGGGTCCCTGCAGAACCTTCAAATTGCTTTAAATTGATGCAGTAAAATAAAGCAAAATGCATAATAATGTGTTAGCTCTCCGCCGGGAACGCAGCGAACTGAGAGAGCAGGATAAAGAGGCAAAAGGTTTCCCGGGCCACACTGAACGCCGTCTGCTTCTCGTCTTTTCTCTCAAACTCCAAACACCCCACGCTGCTCGCTCCTCTCGCTGCCCTCGGTGGCCAAACAAAGAGGAGGATGTTTGTCAGAAAAGTAACGAAAATCAATAAAAGCGAGACCCCACCACCAACCACCTGGCCGAGGGCTCGCCGTTTCCATGCTCGCTGTTACGAGAGCGGCTCCGTGTTTTTACTTCCTACGCGAGCCTGAGCAGAAAGGGGGGGGGGGGGGGCTCAGGAGGCCGAGGGAGCAGCGGGGCCCCTCCCACTGGGTTACCCGTGGGCCGGCTGCAGGTGTGGGATCAGCGGGGCCGCGGTGCACTCTGCCTCTGTTACCTCCATCTGAAGTGAGGACGGCTGTTGGATTTATCCACAGCTCCCTCCAGCGTGGGCGGTGCTGCCTGAACTCTGCTAATGAAAGAGCGTTTGGGTGGGTTTACTTAAACATCACAACCAAATATCCAGCACTCACTTCCTCACTGATGTGCAAAACTTTTGAGGCCCCTGTAGGAAACGCAAACTTACAGGAAGAACAAAAACTGAACTAAAAGTCTCACAATTCTCTCCTGAGTTTCTGCAAACATCTGAAGCAAAACAAAGAAGTAAAATCAACTTTTTGCCGCCTTCTTGTAGCTTTTATCTTACATTTTCATGGCTTTTAAAATGTCTTTTGTTTCAACATTTCCCTCAAAAGTTTGCATGCTTATAAAAGAGGATAAAAGGGTTAATTTTAAGGTTCTTTGCTGATTTTTTTAGGCAAAATGGCAACAAAATATCTTGTCATTGCGTCCTGAAATCAGGTTGTTGTTCATTTTTCCTTAACTCAAACATACTACAAAATGATAAACGTGCAGACATAGTGTGATCTTAAGTCATATTTTCCACCAAAGACAGAGAATGCTTTAAATTAACTGCAGAAAAAGTCAAAAATCTTAATGATCTTGGGTTATTTTCTCAGTCTATATTGCACATAGATGTCGGTAATGTTTGGAAAAGTGGGTATGTTGTGGTCAAAAAGCATTTTACTGTTGCCAAGCCTGACTGTAAACAATCCAAGCAGTAGGTCAAGCAGCCATTTTGTAAATAAATCATCATGAACGTCATTAAAAGCAGTAATGTCTTAGTTTACATCTCGATCAAAAATGCACTGATAAATCGTCAAAATTTGACATTTTTCCAGCCTCAGCTTCAAGCCATCCTTCCAAATCTCTCCAGCTACCAACTCGGTTTAAAAAGCAGATTTCCTGCAGAATTTGAGGCTCTTTGCATGCCTTCCTCTGCTGTTCTTGCACATGGTTAAAGGTGGAAAAGGCAGCACTGTTTTTTAACACATGAGATCACTTCTGAGGATCACAACATCAGCTGAAAATGAAAATATGACTCAACGCTCCCCCTGCTCTGACACACCGTTCTGGCACCGGTATAAAACCCCCTTAACGCACTCCAACTGCGGCCCGCCTTAAACTGCCGCTGCACCCGGCGTGAAGAGGGAGCACTCGTCTCCTCCCACACAATACCAGGGCGACTTAATCTCAATTACACCCAGAGGTGAACACGACCCGCTTCCACACCTGAGTGATTGAGCCGGACGCTCCCTCCAACCTGCATCAGAGCGTCTTACAGGACGGGGAGTGTTTCTCCTCCTCCGTGGATAAACCAGAAAATCCCCTCGGATGGCGTTCGCACTGCAGTCGAGGCCCGCCCACGCCGAGACCTCATCACGACTGGATGGTATGGGGTCAACGCTGCTGCCCTCGACCTCGCCGCAGCACGAGGAGGGAGTTGTAAAGATGTAGGTGGAGGTTACGCTGGAGACCTCCATGTGATACTTTCTGACTCTCTTTCTGAGCCGAGTGGAGGACTGCTGGTTTGGATGCTGTTTGTGGTGTGAGTTGAATAAATCCTCCACCGGATGTTGTCGTTTCATGTCCTATTTTTACTCCATCTTTCAGAAAAACAGGCGAGCATGAGGAGTCTTGTTTCATGAGAGCAGCTGGCCTTTACTATCACTGACTCCTACTCTGCAGGAGCCGCATAATCAAACTGTCCTTATCTCACTCTTCATGTCAAAGCACTGACCAGGGGCACGGTGATACTGCGTTAACATGTTTACATTCTGTGATAACGTGCAATAAATTCATAATAAAGATTATTCCAGATAAATAACCCTAATATAACCTCAAATAAGAGCTTTACTTGGATAAATTTGTCATTTTTTCCTACAAAAAGAAGATTAAAGGATCCTACAGGCTAAAAAATACACTGAAGTGATGTAGTGAATGAGAAAATCAGGCCTAATGCTGATACTGATGTTGAAAATGATAATATTGTTTGTAAAAGGTCACCACTGATGTCAAAGCAACGCCAATTATAAATACACTTATATGACTTTTTAAGGTTCAAACCGTTTGGACACATAAGGCAGATCTGACCTAGAACTACATGCTTGTTTTGCAAAATTTTGTCAGAAATTTGGGATTTTTTATCAAAAACAACACCTGAAGCTCCTTATGGACATGCTCACTAGGACACTTGCAATCTGCTCTTGAATGCTATTTTTGCCAAAAAAATCTAAGAAAATTTAGACATAATTTGTGAAGCTTTCTCTTATTCCAACACCTCAAACAAGCTAATCTTACAAATCTCTTTTTTTTAAGACAGAAATTTAATCTGCAGAATTAGAAATATTTTCTTGTTTGACCTGAAGCTGTGATCAGGGACATGTGCAGTCTGCTCTTGCAGTAATGTATTATAAACTAAAATGTGGTTTTAACTCCTCCACATTTTTTAATCTTTTATCATTCTAAATGCTTTACTTTTACTTGAGGAGTCAAGCCATCAAGATCACGATTGACTCTCAAAAACAGACTACAATCACTGTCTTTGTGTTGAAGTAACTACAAGAGACAGTCTCAATCTGAACTTTGCATGGTTGTTTTGCAAAAATAATGATTTTTCCATGTCAAGCGTGGCCACAGTTTTTAATATCTGCACTGATAACACCACATAAAACTTGCTCAACATGTAAGGCTGATTAATGTTAAAGAATATTTTTATTTTGACCAATGATGTGTGCAATAAGCTCTTGCATTCTTGCTTGGCAGCCATGTTTCTGCAGTAAATCTGGCCATCATTTGGGAAACGCAGACCTACTACAACCCCTGAAAGATGTTGCAGAACTATGGTTTGGATTACACCCTTTAAAAACCACTACAGAGAGTTAAAAGTCAAGCAGCCTAATCACAGCCCCCTCCCCTTACCTGCCTCGCCCCTCTCAGAAGTGAATGAGTGTGTGGGGGGGCAAGGACAGACGTGTGTTTTTGTGTTTTAAATAAACATGACCCTCGTGGTTTCTCCCAAGGCGACACAGACAAAAAAGAGCTGCCTGAGTGAGGGAGAAAGGGAAAGGGCTCTTAACTGAGACGATACCTTCGCTCCGAACAAAAAGAGAGGAGAGGAGTTATCGCAGGAGGACGGGGACGAGGCACAAGTGCCATTCAGACGGAGCGGCTCGCTCTAAGTGGGGCCAAAAATAGCAGGAAGTTACCTCGTGATGCTTCCAGGAAGAGAAATTAGGAAAATAAAAGCCTTATTGCTGATTTAAGGGTGTAATCCTTGATGAGCGTGCTGTGCCGAGAACACAGTGTGCTCACTGATAAAGACTGAAGAGACAAAATAACAATCAGGGTTCAACAGTTGAAAGGTCAAACTGAAGCAAAAACACAAACTTTCTGTCTCTTTTCTGACAAATCTCTGATTAAATGGCATAAATGTGTCTGCAGGAACATTTGTGGCACAAAGTGGCATCTGGTGTGGCAGGACACGGAGCTCAAAGTGTCTTTTCAGGTAAATGTTAAAGCATGAAATATGGACAGAAAATCAATTATTTAAAAAAACTACAGGGTCCATGAAGTGCTAAACACAACAACCAATGAAAAAATGCAACAGCAGTTTAAAAGAAATCTTTAAAAAACACAAATATAACGGTAAACAAAAACAAATTCAAAGGTAAGTGTCAAATTAAATAAACAATGACCAATAAAAATGCAACAAATAACTTAAAAATGGAGAAAATAAGTAAACTAAAATTAAAATGTAAAAAAAAAATGCAAAACAGGATGGGAAATTAAAAAATCTGTGGTTTTGGTTTCTGATGCATCATTCCCTTTTCTGCATTATTGTATTTTCCCCATTTGTTGTTGTGTTTATTTATCCGTTGTTGCTTCCTTTAGGTCTTTAAAAAGACTGTTTATTTGGATTTTTGCATGACTTTAACCCTCAGGATGCTACAACGATCACAGCAGGCAGGGCCAAATGACACCTGATAAAGTACAGTATCAAAAACAGGAAGATTTTCTCATGTTTTTAAAGAAATGCAGGCTCTTAGTCCTCTATAATTGACAAAAGCGAGCAGATAAAGGCGTATTTTTCCACTGAGTGCTGCGGAAAAGGCGAGCAGCAGCAGCTTTACCTCTCTGTTCTCACCGTCAGAGCTGGGGTCAGCGCGGCGGCAGCAGCTGTAGTAGCTAAGTACTTTTAATTGAAGTAGCAGTGCCATCATTAACATTGCTATCATTATTACAAAGCGAGCCGTTCGGATGATACTCCTGTCCCCAGCCGCCGCCGCCGTTGGTTTGCTCGCTCGCTCGCTGCCTCCCATCCCCACCCCCAGACACCCGCACATCATTATGCAGTGGCATCTATCAGATACTGGCTTAATTAGGGCCTGTACAGCACATTAAGCAAGGGGAGTAGCCAAGCTCAAATATTTATAAGGTTGAGTATATTTATGATCTGTGTCATAATCCCTTATTGGAAGATTTCAGCCGAGGTTTAACAAAGCAGGCCTAAAGCTGCTCTCTCCTTTTCTCTGTTTCTGTCTGAAAACACCTCCTCTTCTTTACTGCTGTCTCCTTTTGAAGCAATAAACTGGTATTTCTTTTATACAGGGTCTTGCAAGAAAGACTTCCTTTTCTGAGCTAGCTACTCTTTCAACAACTGACCATAAATACTCGTGCTAGGACAGATTCAAAGTCAGCGTTCTTGAGGTATTTTGGTGTTTTTATGCTGAAAATTCAACTTAAAGTACAAGAAAATCTGAAACTAGAAAAGTCTTGACCTAAAAATTAGCACTATTAAACACACATGTCCCAAACATTGTCCCTTTCATCAGTACTTGTGCTGTCAAATGTAAATTTAAGTTAAAGTTAAGAGTGAAAAATGCTACATTGGTTAGCCCAGTAATGGTAGTTTCCATTAGATGTTAGCATCAAGCTAACAGATTCAGATGTACAACTTTCCTCTCCCTCTCTTCGAGCTTTTGACCCAGTAAGTGAAAATATATATTTTAAAGCCAATAACAGACTAAAAGATTGATTTTATTAACCACCAGGCTTAACTGCAGCTGTAAATCTCTAAAATTGCAAAATAATGTTTCAAAATCATAGAAATGAAGTTCTAGTCTCTCCTTCAGGGCCTTTCAGCTGTGCATGTTTGACTCACCCTCACATTTAAGTTATGACAGAATGATAGCTTCACACTAAGAGGTCAAAGTTCATGCTCAGGTCTCCTGTTGCTGTCATTTCTACATGTGATTTAAAGCTTCTTTCTGAGTTGTTGCTGCTAAAAACACACTCCATCTTGTTTCTGCCCCTTCAAAATAAAAGCTATTTAGTGTAGCTGAGCTATATTTACAACATTAAGTGCCACAGATGAGCTTCTTTTCACCATCACAGACTTAAAACAAGCAAAACCCTGGTGACTGCACACTTTAAGCGAGTAGCATTGTTGCAGATCCACAGAAGAGAAGCAGAGGGATAAAAGTTGGTATTCATGGTCGTCTACCCTCAGGATTCATGGCGTTGCAATACTTTAATCAACCTGCATGCAAACATGGCTGCTATGCTGAGCAAACCCACCAGACACTGCACAGAAACTCCAGTATGTAGCTCATTTTGAGCCCTGCATGATGGCTCAAGCAGCAAGCTAAATAACAGAACATTTGGATCTCAGCTACACGGTGCTTTTATATGATTGTTGTGTGTGCGTGTGTGTGTGTGTGTGTGTGTGGGGCAGGATTATGCATGACCCAGCGTTCATGATTTGGCCTGAAAGTGGTGAAAAACTCTCAAACCATCGAATCAAATAATGCAGTCACAACAGCTCTGTTTAAAGCAGCTTTGTGCCTGCATATGACACAATGCTACATCAGTTAGCCTGTTAACTGCAAATTCAATAGGGTGTTAGCATCAAGCTAACAAACTCAAATATACACACTAGTCCATATTTCAGAGTTTTTTTTGGGTGATGCAGGACTCTAATTTCTTCAAACCTACATCCCTAGCTGAAGTGCTTCTCCCTCTCTTGAAAAGGACATCAGGACCTTAAAATTGCTCCAGAATGAGATCAATACAGGCTCAAATTAAGCCCCAAAACAAGCAGGATTTACTTGATTGGATGAACATTGTTTGCAGCAGCCTCTCCCCCTTCCTGCCCCACATACACACACCAAACCCTATCTGCATGAGACAGTCCAGGCATTGATTTACACGTCTCGGTTTCACTCCCTCCTCTCTCCCCTGCGATCACTACCTTCTCCTGCTCGCCTGCTGCACCTATTTGTAAATTTCCTGTTAAATTTTGCAGCACTGACCGCGGCCCTGCTTGTTTTTTTTTTCTGCTGATGAGGTCCATTCACCTCGGCGGAGTTGCTTTGCCAAGCACTATTTGAGCCGTGATTCACTCGCTGCACGGGTCCCTGTTTCAACCCCGGGTGACACAATGAGGAAAATTCTGAGTAATTTATTCTAATAAAAGCGGTTATAAAGGGTAATGAGACAATATACTCTGCCATTTTTAAACCCAGACTTTTATTGAGTGTGGTGAAAGCTCCTAACGCTCTAAATAAAGGGAGGAAACCTGGCCCCGTGTTGGCACCAGGTCTTGAGACAAGGCAGAAAAAGTTAAATCTTTACGGCGCTCCTGGGTGCAATTTAATCTTGATTCTTCCAAGCTTCCCTTAATTTAAAAAGTCGACTTGTAACCTCGTTTAAGGCCCCGAGACTGACTTCTCACCTCGAGTTCAAAATGTTAAACCATTGTCCGCTGAACTCCAGCTCCACATTTACCCACCGAGGGCTCAAAAACTTCATGACTCAATTATTCCGCCATTTGATTCATGTGCTAACCAGATGATCAATGCAGATTAATTATGTAAAAGTTGTTCTGGCCGCGCGCCATGTGCAGCCGAGGATAAAAAAAGGAGCTATAGACTCTTGGCTTGAAGCAGAAAAGGGGGGGAAATGCCACGAGGGCGGCCCACTTGCCCAGGTAGTCGGGACTTATTCAATTACTCGGCCGCAGAGCTGCACTGGAAGCATAATTTCTGGGTTTTAGCCTCCTCCATTTACACACTCCCCCACTCTCCTGACCCGGCCGGCTCCTGACAAGCTCTTATTACTGAGCAAACATGCCTGCCAAGTAGCCATGAAGCAGAGCCTAATGAGCGCATTATTGTATTTACCTTAGATAAGGTGAGCGGCACAGGGCGATAAGAGCCAGATAGAGCTCATGTTTGAACAGTGGATGTATACATGCGCCCGCTCTGTTGGTATTTGTGAGCGCTTTCGAAGCGTGGCGGCTGGTTTAAGGAGGAATGTGATAGCCGAGGATGAGATCAGATAGGAACGATTCAAGCTGGAGAAAGTGCAGAGAATGAAGCGTCAGTAATCAGGGAAAAGGGTCAGTGGGTTTTGAGACACCTAATTGCCAAATGATATTTCCAGTGAGGGCGATGGAGGGAACAGGATGGGGGGAGGGGCCGCTACGAGGCGTTCTGGCAGGACGTGACCTGATGATCTGACACTGGGGGCAAAAGGGCATCCATGAGTCCCGTCCTCAGATGGCCTGATGGGTTAAAGGGCTGCTACGTCTACAAAAACACGTCAGTTTTGGATTTTGAAATGATGCTGTGGACCAAAACCAGTCGCCTTTGTCATGCATGCAACCCTGATTTTGCGACAGTTTCAGGTCCACTGGACCAATCTTATGATCTGAATGCATTTCAATGTTGGCCCGAAGGCTAATTCTCTTAAGATGGAAATCTATTCTACCTCCCACACACACACAGTGACTTTAGGATGTCTTACACTTTGTAAGACTTGAAAAAATCAGGTTGTTGATCAGTGGACAAGCAGGAAAGTTCATCCTAAAATAACGTTACACACTTTACATTTACACCAGACTGAGCTGCTGATTGGATAAATTAACATCACATGACATACTGAGGTTATAAAGTATTTTGTTTATTTAAATTTTTACTTGAACACCATCTATGTATGCTTTGTTTGCCCCATTGTCTTTCTGTTATATGCTGAGGAAATGTACCAAAAAGGGGAGCGATTATTTTTGTTTCATTATACCAGAATCTATTCAATTGTTATATTGCACAATAATGTTTTGTATTCTTAATTAAAACAACAAAAAGATGAAAAAAATGTTTGTCAACAATCAAAGGTTATCTCTGCAAAGACTGACCTTGCTGTCGAGGTAAATCCCCCATCTAACTTCACAAACAGCTACAAGATCATTGTCATTAAATGCACCAAACTCCATTGACAGAAACACTAATTTTGCATGGCCTATCATGGAGTTATTCATCTTCTGCTGCTTCAATCTGGGAGTTTTTCTTGTCTTTTTTCACCTTAACAAACCATTTAAAGCACCAAACTGTCCCCATGGAGTCCAATGAGCTATCTGACAGAGCTGAGGGTGAACCAGCATCTCTCTTGTTCTCTGTGTTGAAATTACCGTTTCTGTCAATGGAGTTTGGTGGCATTGAAAAGAGGGACATAATGGATGTTCCTGGATTAAATAAAGGAGCAGGAAGTCCTCAAATGGCTCTTATAGGGTCAACTCCTCAGTGTGATCTTTTCTGGATGCTTCCCTGGAGATCTCACGTTCAAACCTCGCTCTACAGCAAAGAGGGCCTCTCAAATTTATCACCTATTGACCAGAGTTCACGGCGAGGTCATAAATCCACGTTGTAGCCCTCGCAGATGGCCACCTCGGCGCTCTGTCAGCTTGATAATACGAACAGGATACGGGGGCCGAGACGAGGAACAAAGCCCCTGAACTTGCTCTCGTGTGAAAAGGTATCCGCCGCTGTCAATCCCGTGTATTCGCAACTTCCTGATTCTGAGTTTTTTTGTCCCCCCGGTGGCACCTATAGTGTGCCAGATGTGTGTCCTACCCCCCCCCCCATCCTCCTGCATGTGACCTGAGATGGGCCCGGGGCAGAATTCTGGGTAATTTCTCGCTCACATCCTACGTCGTCGATCGCGGCGCCTTTTTGAGGTGAGGGAAAGTGACAGCGCCGACTCTCCAGGGCAGAGCTTCCCAGTCGAGTGGATCAGCGGACTGAAAATCGCTTATGAATAGTCATTAGGCCTTCATTACAAAGCCCCTCACTACCCACTTCTTCCTGTGCAACCAAATGCCTCCTGTCATCCTCACAAGGTGTATCATTTAATTGCCAATTGATTTTTCTCCCCCCTGTATATGACAACACGTCACACAGCAAACGCAGCCTCGACCAGCCCTAGGCGGCCGCCCATTCTTGGCATCCTGAACTGAATATTCTTCAAAAAGAGACAGGATGCTTCAGCCCAAAGAGAGCTTAAGCGCCTCACACAATAATTAAACTCAATGCATGTGAAGACAGAAAAGAAGAGAGGAGAAAAACAGGCTTTGTGCGGCGACTGGCAATTGTTTCTTTGTGACCCATTTTCTGTTTCAGAGGCCACAAAGCTCGCTGAGTGTTTGCTTCCTTTTTAATGTACGCGGCGTCGAGTCAGGGCGGCTTCTCCTTCTTAAAAATCACTTATTTTTCGACCAACATGTCTGCTTTCTTCTCTGAGACTGTGTGGGCGCCATTGGCAGGATGATAAACCTATTCACCTTCAATGTAAATAAAGGACAGTCCCTCAAGATCACAAAAATCAACCCCCCTTAAAGAGAGAATACATGGAAGCCTCTTCTGTCTGATATCGCCCCCAGGCCAGGGGCTTTAACGCCGCCATGATCTGCTGCTGCTGAATTTTAGGTCTCAAAGTCTTAAAGAAACAAACAAAACTGGAGACGATGCAATCATTTCATCAGTTTCTGTTGTAGAGCAGCCAAAAAGCTGATGGAAAATAAACTATGGAGGGAAAATTGGTGCATATCTCACAGCTATGCAACATATTTTACTATTAAAACATTTAAAGAGCTAAAACTAACAAAAACAACTTCAATATGAAGATTTGAGCTGCAGTATGAGCTAGAAAGTGTGTTTTTAATAGATCATCCTAAACCCAACATGACATGATAATAGCTAGAGCTCTTTCCTTTGGCGTGAGACTCTTTAGCACACGGTCAAACTTATTTCAGTTCTAGTTGTCCTTTTTTGTTGCTTCACCAACTGAGGAGCATCAATATGACAGAGGTTGATCCTATTCCTGGCTATCATACCCCAAACAAAGCACTTTTCAGTATTTAAGGGTTTCTACGACTACAATCGTGCTTTAAAATGGTTAATTGTCACACTAGTGATGCATTTCTTTGAATTAAACCCTCTGGAAATGGTCATCCTACTGGAGCGCTGATAGTTTATCCTTATTTAAATAAAAACTGTAAAAGCTACACTTACTCTCTTTCTTTCTGGGTGCCATGAAAGCATATGATAGCTTGTGCTGACATTGTTTACTTTTGTAATGGACCTATTGGAGCCTCGGGGTTTAATTTGACTGATGTCTTTTGCATGTTTGAGTGAGCATATGGTTGGTGATGATCAAATATTTTGTTTTTGATCAAACATCACTCTTAATTTATCGCCTACATGCTGTTTTCTTTAGCTTCTGTACGGTAAAGAAGCAGAAACTTTAGAGAGATTGGTCATATTCTGAATTTTGACAATCATAATTAGAAAGTTCATCTTTCAGGTGGACTGTTATGCTGATGACACTTAAGTGGAGGCTTGTAAAGGACTTACTATATACATCAAGTTTTCAACACCATCTTGATCCAAAATAAAGCCATTAAAGCTGGACTTTGGCCCTTTTCATGACATAAAGAGGAAACTTTAAGGCTGAGAAGTCTGGCTACTACCTTTTAGGCTGCAGACTCAAATCTATAGAGGATACAGTGTAGGAAAATGGCTGCTGCACTTCCTCCCTTGCTCATCAGATCCTTATTCTTTCCTGTTGCATTCCCTCACAGCTGTCTGTTGTGTTTTGTGGCCTGACGGATTGCTCCGTGCGTTCCCCGCCTGTTGTAATGACATCCAAATCGGCGGGGTTATCTGTCAGGTGCACTTCGCCTTGGGTTTGACTCCAGGGAGGGGCGAGTTTGAAAAAAAAAAAGGAGGGAGAGAGAGAGAGGCATTACACGTCGCCTGTATTTACAGAGCAATTTCATCCCGCCTGTATGCGTGGAGGATTGAGCTCGCAGCCTTGTCTAGCCTTCAAATGTGGCAAATCAGCACAGTCGCCCCCTTTGACACGAAATGCGGCGCGATTATCGAGTTGGTGCAGCCTTAATAAGCTGAATAATGAGGGAATTTCAGAAATGCCCAAGCGCCATTATACCCCAACAATAAGAGCTAGGAGTGAGTAAACCAGTGCGGGGCAGAAGGTAGGCGTCGGGGATATAATGAGGCTACTGTGTAAGTAATGTAGTCTCTATTGTATACCCATGTAAATGCCCATTTCTTCACATGCACAGCAACGACGGCATTAAGCCAGTCAGAGATTTTCTGGAAGAATGGCACACACAGAGGCGCTCTTTTTTCTACTTCACCCCTCTCTCTCTCTCTCCCTCTCCCTCTCTTTCTTTCCTCTCCCTTTTCTTCTCGTCTCGGTGACAGCCAGTGACAGTGGCTGGCAGCCGCCTGGCTTCTTGAAGGCAAACATTACAGCGAAAGATGAGCTGCAGGTGTGCCAGACTTGTAAACACGCGCTAATTACACATTTTCCAGCGGATGACAATGAGGTCACTGAAATAATTGCTGTTTTTTTTCCCTGACTCCACACTGTAGTCGAAGTGAGAACGACAGGATTACTGAAGACGCTCCGCCGCCGTCACAGCGAGGTTTATCTGAAATTATTTGGCACCTGCAAATCGACAAAAGATTCAGAGTGAAACAGCAACATGTTTTACCTGTTATTGCCCCGAAAATCAGGAGCTTGGAGTCATTTCCAAGAGATATTAGCACTGTTTATTTGTCTCTGGTGCTTTTCACTATGCTTTAATTTCTAACAGGTTTTCAAACATCCAATTTGAACAAATGAAACATCTTTTAAAGTTGATTTCATTTGAAAATCCATCCAAGATCACAACAAAATGTCAAACCCTGGCAGCAATATTTGACTTATTTGACAGGTACCATTTAACTTTTTTCACTGGCAAACAATTTTACTTTTTACAAGCAATTCAAGCCTTGAAATGTGACATTTACAAGGGCATGTCAGATAAAAATCAAGGTACCTGACTTAAAATTAAACCAACCTACAAGCTGAGATTTGGGTTTTTGCCGCGTGGCAAGCATCTTTAAAGATTAACTTTTAAGAAACAACTGTATTTACCAAGCTATGGCCTTAAAGGTTCTTTAAATGTCATGATTTTTAAGGATTATCAGAACATTTTATATATTATATATCACATTTCAGCCCCCATCAGGTAGCATCAGCTCCAGATGAGGGCTTAAAAAACTGATCTTGAGTTAATTTCTATTAAAAATGAGCCATGTTTTCAGCAAAAAAAGACTTTACAGTTGCTGCCCTATCCTTCAAAATATGCATTTCATTGTGATATACTCAGATTACTGTTCTATAAAAAGCCCAAAATGACGATTTTATGATGTTTTTCAACTTTGCAAGAGGAAGCAAACGGATACTTTAGTTATCTATGCCCATGAAAATGCACATTTTCTCAAATTGTCTGTACAAGCCTGCTCAGGCCTTCAAAAGATGATCTTAATTGACTTATTTGTCAAGATATCTTCAAGTTTTAGAGTCACAGCAGAAGCATTTGATCCCCTTTGAGTCTCATTTTAATAACAGACTTTTGAAAACAGAATTGAGTACAGCCACATAACAACCATTCATCCCCTTAGAGTTGCTTTTGACAGCTTAAGTTATATATAAAAGCCTTAAATGTCTTCTTTTTCATGTCATTTCAAAGTTTTCTGGGAAAAGCAGAACAACTTTAAACAGTTTTGTCCTCATTAATCAAGCTTTAGTTTCTAGTGAGACATTGTTGCTTCAAATTGAGTCATTAAAGTTTATTTTAGGCAGATTTTAGATGTAAATCAGTGAGTCTAACACGTTAAATCATCCAGATTGAGCTTTTTTTACAGTCTAATTCTGCTAGCTTGCCTTTTAACCCTGTTTTGTAGCCCTGCACGCAGAGCCAGACCTCTATTTTACATCTCTTTAATGCATGAACGGGGTAAAGAGGGCAAACAATTTCCGCATGATCATGATCGCCATTAATTATATTGGCACTTCATTCAATACTGTTTGTCCTCATTTTTTGAAATATGACTCTCCCGGACAGTAAATTATGTCAGGTACCTCACAAATCACGCCTTGGGCCGGCTGAGTTGCTTCAGCTGGAGGATGGCGGGGGGTGGTGGGGGGTGTGTGTGGGGGGGTCTGTTTCAGGAAAACAATCTCTCTCCTGCATTGTCAGACGGGGGTGGGGGGGTTCACCCTGCGAATAGGCACATACATCAAAAGAACTGCCAAACAATTGTCTGTTTTTTATTAATAAGCTCTGAATATTGCTGCCGGACAAGGCCAGCAGAAGTGCGGCGCTTGCACTTTTTTCTGCAACACAATACAGGTGCAGAATTTAACGGCCCTGCGTGGCGGGGGGGATTTTCCTGTAGCATAAAGAGGCTTGTAAAACGTCCTAATCTGTCAGGCCGTGCCGAGGCTGCGATCTATTGAGACAAGAGGAGAGGAGTGTCGCCAGGATCTCCAGCCAGGGAGGTCACAGAGGGCTGAAACTGAGCCGTGAAGAGGCTTTTTTCTGTCAGTAGGCAGCGACTTTTTGGGATTTTACATGAAAAAGAAGCCAAATAAAAGAATGATAAGAGGAAATCAAGATGAAAGTGACAAATTATCACTGTTCCTGCAGATTTTCTCACTTGATTGAACATTTTAGACCAAAAACAACCTCTTTTCTGAGAAACAAATGCTCCCCTTACTAATCTGAAGTCTTTTTAAAGATAATACTCAAGTTTTAAAGACTTGAAACTCTTTCTTTTTGCCTCCTGTTGTTATTTAGTGTAGTGTTTTAAAATAGATGATCCTAAAACCTAAAATAAGTATCAAACATATAACATACAGAATAACACCATCAACATATGCATCTACCCAAGAGGAAAACATCTTTCAACTGAAAATTCTTGCAGATTTTCTCATTTAATTTTAAGTAACTGCAGCTTCAGATTGACCAAAATTGGCACTATTCACCAAAACTGGTGGCTCCACCAAACAAGTCAATAGTTCAGTGTTTGGCAAAAGTTTCAAGCCTTGTAAATTAGGAACATGTGGTGGGATTTGTTGAGTATTTTATGTATGCTTTAAGTTTGACAAATCTCTACTAAGTTTGGCACATCTAAAAAATAGTGTCATCAGCAAAAGACTCAATATTTGGCTGTTGAAAACAATTACCAAAGATGATTATGTGACTATGTGCTTAACTAATGGAAGACTCTTTTTTAAGAGTTTAGTTGCAGAAATTTTGGATCTTATTCGGTCCAAAATTGCATCTAAAGATGCAGATTTGTCAAAGATTGAGTCACAAATTTCTTGCATTTACTGCACCAGAGTTATGTCATCTGCAAAGGTCGTAACCGTACATAAAAACATCTGATATTTAGCCGGAGAAAAAATGAATTTTCTTGATACTTTCAAGAACACGATGTAAAAACGGCACACTTCTTCCCCAGCAGGAGGCCAAACAGATCTTTGATCACCAGTTAAGGCTAAAATGAATCTATAAGATGCAAAATAGCCAAAAATCCAAACTAAAACTGGGTTTTTGTCAATTCTATGGCTTCCCAAAGTACATAAGGCAGTAACTACTTGTAAACATGGTGATTGTGATCATGTCTTTGCACAAATATCCACCTGCAGCCCCAATGTTGATGAAAAAGCACTCCTAAAACCAATATACGTACTGCAACATCGTTATGTCATCTATGAATGAGTTAGCCCTGGAGAAGGAAATCTTAGCATTCAGGTAAAAGAATGATGGTTTAAGTTGATCATTTTAATCAGGATGGTGTATAAACTGCACCTGTCTTTACCAGAGGCAGGCCTGATTATACCTCTTTAGTTTTAATGCCAGAAAGGCTAAGATTAGTCCAATTTTGACCATACTATAAGGCCCCCAAACACTTGGATATACAGCCATATTGGATCACTGTAGCAGAAATATCCCTCCTCACCCTCAGTGTAAACAAGGCAGCCCTCCTGAAACCAACAAATCATCGCTCTGACTGTCACCAGAGTCAAACGGTGCCAAATGGAGCTGTTGAGTTTCTATCTGCTGCCCTGATCGGCTGCACTTTGTTTAAGTATCTCTTTCCATTTGTTGCAGCGGCTAATCCTCCGCCTTACTTATTTTTTTTTACAAGCTGTTAATATTGATTGCCAGCGCGGCTGAAGAGAGCGGGGCGGCTCAATCTCAATAACAGCATTCCATTATACGGCAAGACGACAGCCGTGCCGAGTGTGCATCTTCCATGCAGCCACGCATTTAGGGTATTATCAAATTGATAGTGACTCAAATTGATTTGGATAATGAAGGTCGCTGCACCTTGAAATATAATGGCCACTTATTGTAATTACCATCACAATTATCAAGGTCACCGCATCAAAAACAAAAGGGGGTGACATTGTGACCACTGAAATGGACCCTGATGAGCCCCTTTTATTAAGCCTGGTTATAGTGTAGTAATGATATTTCATATTAAAGTGATAAATGTAATAAAAGGTCAGGTTTTATTTGATTCAAGAGGTATCAGGCATGGATGTACCTCCTGTCTGAACTTTTAGACACATAAGCACAAAGAGATCACCAATGAAAAGGACTTTGAGGGCTTTTTGTCCTCATTTCTGACTGTATTTACCTCCAAAACCACTTCTTCCCCTTTCAAATTTCACTTAAATGCCCTGAATTATCTTCAAATGATCAACTAATATGAATGATTATTCCATGTTCGAATGCAAATACCACAAGAAATAGGCAATAGAGTTTAAAATTCAAGATCTGTTCAATAAAATAGTACATAAAAGTGTCATTTTTAAGGGGAATAAGGAAAATAATCCAAATAAAAGACAAAAAAGTCCCATATCTACCATCCAATTATCCCTGTATCGTCCAATTCAACTAAATCCTTTTATTAATAGAATTGATCTATCATCATTTTTCCTTCTAACATTGCAAAATTTTCCTTTAATCATTTATCCTTATCTACTGGATCAGGGCTTTTTGTATTAGACATCAAATGTGATAGGTTACAGAGGAAATAAGTTCAAAATCCTGCTTCATTTACTGATAATTCATGTAAAAAATGACATTTTTTGGTGTTAAGTATAGGGTTCAATCCAAATAAAGGGCATTCTTGGGCAAAATGACCCCATTTTAACCTCAAATATACCCACCAGAATCATCTAAAGAACAAGGAAAAATTAATAAGATCACAAATTTCCGTGAGAGAATTGATATATCTGGAAAAAAATGGTCTTAAGAGTTCAAAATTCAGGCGCCGACTGGCTAACAAGGACAAAAATGTCATTTGTTTTGCACGATAAGAAGAAAGAAACAAAGAGATCTGATCAGAATGGATATTTGGGCTATTTGTGTGCACGAATGTTGTGAACTTGTCATCAAACTGCCTGTAAAAGGTCATTTACACCCTGAATTCCTGACAGATTTCATAGGTTAATACTTTCCAAGTCAGACATCAAACAGCACAAATAAACCAACAAAGGAGCTCAAATCCAGCCTTTGTTTTTGGATAAAAAGTACAAAAAGGACCACATGACACCTCCTTCTGTATGATTTTGACTCTGCTGCCCTTCACACACACTTTCTTTCTCTTTTTTCTGCCCCTGACGCCCGTCAACATGTCAGGGAAAGCGGGGCTGACATCCCAACACGAGCAAACTGTCACGCTCGACACCTCGGCTGGGGCACTCGCGGGCATGAGCGAAAATTCCAGCAAAATGTGTACAAAAGAAACCAAACCCTGGTGGCTGCGGCTCAGACACTGATAGTATACTTCCATACCATCCAAGAGGAAACAGCGGGATGTGTGCGTACTATCTCCCAGAATCAAACAATGTTGGAGTGCGTTTCCTTTCACACAGTTGAGCCTGCAATAAACCCGCGGCCTTTGTTTCGACAGCGGCGAGCAGAAGGATGACCTCAGCTTTGAAACAATAAAGGGCCTGTAATGGTCTCTCCAGAGGCCCGCTGCCTCAACTTTGGTTCTCCTCGATGTGTGAGATGAGGGGAGGAAAAGCAGGAAAAAAGAGCTCAGGTTATAAACTTTCCTGCGCTTTAACGGGCCGTGTAAATTGACGACAAGAAGGGCAACACCTCAAGATTTACGGGTTAGATGATAGCGGAGGAAAGTGCTTATCTTGTTGTAAAGTGAGATAAGTGATAAGATTTTTATTAAAGGAAAACAATCCTTGAATGTCATCTGGAGTCCTCCTTCAACTGACCCTTTAACACTTTGTCCATTACTCAGATTCAACCACTGGTTGATAAAACGTGATCCCTCAACCCCACAGTAAAAAGAATTCACACAAAGACGACCATTTCAACACGTGAGTGAGAAGAATTTTACTACTTTTATGAAAACTTTAGTGAAAATACAGCTCTGACATACATGATGGCCATTTCACAAGCATGCCAGTTTGCTAATCTGTTAGTTTGTTTGTCTTAAAGGACCAAAAATAAGCCATACTCTGCAACTCTGAAACTGTAGCAGCAACATATCACAATATCACAACAATGTCGCCTGATAGAGCACCAAAATGGCCGTTTACGTTAAAAATATGATGCAGCTTGTGTTTGTCAAATGAGGAAATGCCAAAAACTATTAATAGTTTGAGATTGACAACTGTAGCAGCGACATCAAAGTTGTGGGAAATGAAGTTGATATTTCAGAGGAAAAATATATTTAATTGACGTTTGTGCGGCACTCTTAATGGATATTTCTTGGTGTTAAAGCTACACATTCACACCTGAACACTGTCGCAGCTACTGACAGTTGCATCATACATCATTTCAGCAAGGGTGTTGGGAATAAACAACTTTAAGATTTTGGGCAATAACTCACAAACCTGAAAACTTTGCCACACTCGTTGTAATAAAAACAACTCTTAATCACATTTTTGCTTTGAGTCAAAAAGCCCCACCTCTCTGGGAGCACACAAAAGCTAAAACAAACACCCCAAATCCTCAGCTACCAGTTAAACAGGTGACAAGAGTGAGAGAAAGTGAGAAAATGCTGAACAAAAGGGCTTACAGAGGTGGACTAACAGCAAATGAAAGTGTGTGTGTGTTAATGGTAGTAGTAGTAGTGTTGGTGGAGGGTAGTAAGGGGGCGGAGGCATGGCAAACTGCTAAGAGGATCAAATATTGAAGCACAACAAAAGCTGTGTCACAGGGGCGTTTGAGTCACAAGTCTCCCTTCGACAACCCCTCCCCACCGGCAGCCCCGTACCTCTAACCTCCTGTTACCACGACAGCGCTCTGCCACAAAGACGGCCCCTGATATGACAAAGAACAAAACGGCGGACAGATGTAGGTATTGTCATGCAGAGTGCACCCTCCCTCCCTCCCTCCCTCCCTCCTCCTCCTCCTTCAGTCAGAGAGCAGAGAGAAAACAACCTGCCCCTAAAGCCTCCGCCTCGCTCAAAAAAAAAGCCAACCGAGTCACTGCCCCCGAGTCACCAGCGCTGGAGCTCGGAGACGGCCGTGACGGTCAGCGAGCAGGTCGACTTTAGGGCTGCTTATTCACGGCTCGACTTTGAAAGGTTGGCTTGATTGAGAGACGGAGAAGTGACATCTTTAAAGTTTGTGCTGAGACTTTGGACTATTTTCCTCCCTAAAACTCCATGAAACCAAAACCAGAAGTGCCTTGGATTAGAGATTAGGGCATGCCAGAGAAAACAAACTTGTCAATGAAACCGCAAACCGTTCCCTTCTTTGGTAAAGTGAGGTGTGGCTAGCCTAAGGGTCAATTTGGTACCTCAAACTCGAGAGTAGAAACGATACAGATACATGTTTTTTCCTTTTAAGACTGTGTTTGATGCAACTGTTGCCCCTTTTGAGGCCAAAAAAACAAACAAAAATAACCAAACTTCTGCACAAGTCCCCTGATACAGCTGCTGACTTATCTGAAGTTAAAGCCCTTGTTGACTTGGGAACAGGTTGAAAAACAAGCTTAAAATAGTTTCACCAGTGATTTGTTTTCAAAGATGACGTAGATGCAGAAGCTTTTATGATGCTTTTCATGCCAAAAAATTCAACAAGGAGCAGAACTTTCACACACTTTAAGTGTTGACCCAAGTTTCAAACTCGACAATGTACCACCTACTCCAGGAAGAAGGAACTTAGCTCAGATTTTGCCCACTTTCCAGCCAAAAAACAATCAATAAAAGACAACTTGAAGACGATATCCCATCTAATCTGGATCAAAAACTCCCTGAGCACTATCTCCTGCTCTGTAATGTTCAAGAATCTTTTTGAGACCATCCTTTAAGAGAAATCTGCAAAGTAAAACCTCTGCACAACTAGAAGAGAACAGTCGTTTCAGGAATGATAATGCACAAACCAATCTGAAACCAAGGAACATGCCTACAGGGGGCTGCTTTGGACTAATTTTCATGCCAACATCTTGAAAAAGTACTCAAGAATCAGACTTCTTGCAACACTGCTCTACTCTTAAAGTCCAAGAACATTTTTTGCTACATTTTCAAGGATAAATCCACTAAAAAAGCACCAAAGAAACCCCAATCACAGCACTTGTGAATGTCAGGTGTTGGAGATAATTAGGACCCACTGTCCTCGCTCTAAAGCACTGTCATCTGCTCTTGTGAAAGTGAGTCTAATAGGATCAACATTTGAGGAAAAGACGCTGCAGAGAGAACCACCTAAAGTTCTGTTTCTTCAGCCTTTTCAGTGTTAAAGAGTCTGGAGTGGAAGCCAGACTGCAGAGAAGTTCTGAGCTCCTTCAGGCCGGGTAAGGCCAGCTGTAGCATTGATCTAGTTTCAACATCAAACGGGTTTTATTTTTAGCCTGTTGGTAAACTGGGTGAGACGGGATGCTCTCATTTCATTCTCAAATCGCTGTCACGGTTTGCTATTTTGACTGACTGTGAAGTCATGGGTACAGTACTCTGTGAAGGGTGTTGAAGCTCGACTGTATTTGCTGTAAAATCTGATTATTTTCTTTGACAGGCGGCGTGGACGTGTGTGTAACAATCAGAAAAAAGAAAAGCCTGGAGGGGGAACTCGTCTGCGTTCCTCTCCTCAGGTGTCGGGTCATTAGCGCAGGACTGACCCCTGTCCGAGCCGGGCTCTTGATGAAGCCGGGACATATTTTTACAGCTGGGGGACCCGGGGAGACGCTGGGACGAGTCTGATTGATTCAGACCAGATGGGCGTCCCAACACGTTGCTGCAACTGTGACCGAAATAGCTCCACGCCGTCGCGCTGCATTCCTCAGGAGCACATTGTGCACTTCACGGCAGAGACGGGGGAACGAGGAGAAGCTCATATCCAGTTCAATATTCATGCTTTTAGACTCTTATGTAAACAGATATTGGATGTTCTCACTGTAGAAATCAACAATATTTCACTCTAAGAGGTAAAGATCACCTGCTTTTTGATTTGTCAGACATACAAGAAGACAAAAGACACCAGAAAACACCGACAGACATGTTCTTCTGGAAACTATAAAAGCAAAAGAGCTTTGACTTCAAAACGGCCCAAAAAGTAAAAATGAAAACAAATCATGGCTGTCAAAGTACCTGTATTTTTAATTATGTAGGATCTAGTCAAAGTTTGAGATCGCAAAGACAAAAACCGAAGTCCTGGACGCCCCATATTTGGCACAAAAAATAAAAAAAACAAGTCGGCAACATTGCAACAAATAGGCAGGTAAGAAGAGCCTGTTTTTATGTTTGAATACCAAGGATATAAACACCCAGTGTTGAGTCATGCATGCTTTCTGATCACCAAAAAACATGGAAAATTCATACAGTCTCTCCAAATTGCACTATGATGATGGCAACACTAAGAAATGTGGGTGGAAGTGGCGAGTAGTGCCAGTTCATTGATGCTAGTTTTATGAGAGGTTGGGGACATCCAATACTGAGTAATATGCTATTTTAAATGATCAAAAATTGCAGACGTACTCCAACAAATGGTAGATATTGCTCAAAACTGTGGGCAACACTTGAAAAGGAACGTAGAACTAATGAGCAGTGAGGGCTCCTGAACTATTGCCTGTTAAATACCAAGTAGAAATAACTGAATATTGGGTAAATTATGTTTTTTAAATATTAGAAATTGTAGGTAATTAGTTAAATTGCGCAAATATGTTGGCAACATTAGGAAAAGTGGTGGGAATAGCAGGGTGTGCCAGTATATTTATAAGTGTTTTATACTATGGCAACAACAACAGAGCTCTAAAACACACAGTTTTGGGTAAATTATGTTTTTTATGAACACATTTTGCTAGCTATCTCCCTGCCTTGCACAAATAAGTTGGCAACATTTAGAAAAATGACTGGAACTGGCAAGTCGAGCCAATTTATTGATACATATTTGACACCATGGCTTAAAATCCAAGTGTAGAACAACATATACTGAGTGTTTTAAGGTTTTAAATGATCCATCAGATGGTCTAAGTTGCACAAATAAGTTGGTAACATTTGGGAAAGTGGAGGAAACTGGTGACAGGGAGTGTAAGACACTTGCTTTTTGCTAGTATCACACATTTGACTAAATCCTGCTGACTTGTTTGAGCAACTTTAAACAGTTTGCCTGCACATTTTGATTGTTCTCAATAACAGATTACTCAATATTGAGTGTTTGGGACTTTTTGCTGTGGCACTGGCGTTGTTTGCATTTTTCCAACTTTATAAATGTTCCTTACATGAATGAATGAAATCCCTTGAACATTAATGGTCCTACCACAGTTTTTAGATGTACTGATGCTCATGAAACGGTTGATATATTTCCCAGCCCTAGCCCAAACCTTGAAAATGTTCTTAGTGCCTGAGGAACTTCAGCTTCCACCGGTCCACGGAGCGTGTGCACCAAAATAACAAATTACTTAACACTGTGGGAGTTGAGAAGGCCGGAGAGGTACCTTAAATTAGCCGAGGATTTAATCTAATTGGTTGAAAGTCATCTGCTCCAACCTTCACCGTGCTAAATCCCCCCCATGCTCTCCAGTCTAGACTGAATTCTTGACGCTCCTGCACTAATGTCCCGGGCCGGTGTGGCGGTGGGACAAATGCAGAGCGGCAGGCCAATCTGACATGAGGCCCGTCTCTCGGCTCTAATGCTGGGTGGCAGCACGGGCCTCTTTTTTTTTTTAAAGGGAATCAATTAAGGTTTAAAAAGGTGATTCCTGGACGCAGTGTCTGGCTTTATTCCTGGGAGGGGAGCGGGAGGCTGAATGTGGAGGGAGGGGAGGTCCCGTGGGGGTTAAATAGAAACCACACACACACATAATCACACACCTCAATGGCACCATTGTCGGAGATGAGAATTTGGTGGTGCTTTCTCTGCCGATTGGAGAGTTTACATGCTTGTTTTGGAGTCGAGTGACTCTTAGACCCTCACAGGCTGCTGAAAGTATAATTTCACTCCTTCCTCCACCTCCATTTCTCCTTCTTTCTCCTCTCTTTGTCCTCTCCTACCTTCTTCAGGATTGTTTACTTGATATGTTGAAGGGGTTTTTGAGAGAGGGTCTTGGGATTTTTGAGTTAACACCTGAACTTGTGAAAAACATCCTATTTTAAATACGCAACGGCTGCTTTGCTGTGAGCTCCTGACCCATTTGGACCAATTTGAAAGTGAACAAAGATGCATTTAAAGTGAGTCTGAGCCTCGTGAGGACATTGGTTATACAGCTTCTATTTATTGGCTTTAATTCTGATTCTTCTCCAACAATTGCAGTTTAAGTTTGATGACTGAGTCATTTTCAAGCTGACAAACCTCTGAATACTTATTGAGTTGCTGGAAACTTAAATCCATGGTTACTGACACAAGTTTAAGACAGGGTTTTGCAATGATGAGTCATTAAAAGCAGAAATGACTTTGCATTTTAACACTTTCTCTTCCACTTGGTAGAGGTCTGAGGTCTATTGAATGAGTGTTTGGTTAGATTCCAAACTAATGTTGGCCTTAAACCAACTCCCAGACATTTCTTTATTTTATTCTATGATAAAATATGGCTGAAAAATCCCACAGATTTTGTCGCATGTTCATGTCTTACAAAAGATGGTTCATCGGCTAGGAAATCTAACAAAGATATTTGACGTTGTCATGCCTAAGACGTGGTCTGATCGTGGTAACGGTGAAGTCAGTCACCTGTTGTAAGGTTCCCTTACAGCCAAATATCATCTATAGGTTTAGTTAAGCTAGGGTTTAGTTTAGGGTTAGCCTAATCCAAACCCTGACCCTTTCACATCAGAGCTAACTTTCAGCAGTAACCCAAAAACCCACCTCTAGCTTGGCGTTCCCTGCTGCAGTCCTTTTACTTTCGGGGAGTCGAACATTTGTAGAAACCAGAACAAATGACTTCACCAAAATCAAAAATAATGCACACACTGGCCGAGTTGTGTCTGCTGCACGTTATGAATTAAATTTGGAACAGTGGACTTCATTTTGCTCGTCTATTTCTGGTGGCGGTGAAATGTTCTTGCACTCTGATTTCTCGTGAACTCTGCCTCACCCCACCACCCTCCATTAAAAACCACAGTCCGCCTCCAAAAAATTAGCAAAACTGTTTTAAAGTGAGACTCAAACCTTTGAAAACTTGTCAGGATTTTTTTTTTCCTTATGGTTTCCTATAAACTGTTGAATATTGACCAGAGTTTTAGAGTCTTGTCTCGTGCTAGTAAACTCATTTCCAGGCTTCCAGCACACATAAATTTACTGACTCATGTGTTGAAGACGTCAGGGATGTCAAACATTTGGGGACGAGGACAAGTGACATCACCCAAATCAAAAATAATGCCCTGGCCGAGTTATTTCTGCTGAAGTTATGAATCATATTTGGACTAGCTGACTATCTGGCTCGTCCATTTCTGGTGCTAAAATGCTCTTCCTCTCTGACCCTGCTCCCAAAAATCACCCTCAGGTCCCTCCATGCTGCGCCCATATCACTCTGTTACTCGCCACCAAAACTTCCAAACCTGTGGGAAAGGCTTGAAGCTTTTAGAGCCTTTATCTGCAGCGTTTAGCACTGAGCTTGTTGGATTTCACTCGGTTACAGCATGAATCAAAGGGAGTGAGTCTTTAACCAACATAAAGGTGCTCCTACACCTTAGCATCGACTTTAATCTGCACCCCGAGGCGCCAGACAAACTATTCTTTCCCCCTCGGCGAGGCACCTTGCATAAGATGTCGAAATCAGCTTACGACATGATCTTTTAAGAAAGCTCGCTCTTGTGTGCAGGTTTTTTTCTTGCTAACCTGTGCGTGCAGGAGGAGAATAAATGCCATTGTGATGTATAAAAGATGAACATCCTGCTCGCCCTGATCATGAGCCGTCACATAAACAAATCCAGGCGGCGGGGCTTAATGCATAACTCTTATTTATGTCATTCAATTTAGCCCCCAACGCCTGGCAATTCATTTTCATGATCAATTACGAAACCTTAAGGCATCTGTAATGCATTTGGCTTGACAGGGCGCGTTCACAGACGCCGGCTGCTGTGAAATATTCAACCCCAGCGCCTTTGAGAATACCTTGAATTGGCTCATTTTCCTCCCTTTCAGCGAGTATTTGTTTGTATTTATCCCCCGGGAGTCGACAGTTACCTACACCTTTGATGCTAATAGCAGCCTTTGTGTTGTGGAAGGCGTGCGGTTTGTGCGAGGTGTGTCTGCAGCTGATGTTAAACACGATGAGAAACAGGCTGCGGAGGGTAATTTATGTGCCGGGGAGGCGCTGAGAAAAAGGTTTGCTGTTACATCATTATGATCAGTCAGTCTCTGCACATTTTCTCTGACGTTCTCACCAACTTCCTCTCAGAGAAACACAAATAAAGAAAATCAACCTACAGATGGATCAATGGACGAGGAAAGTCAACGTTCTTCTCTGTTGGTGTCACATTTAATGGCTTTGCCAAATCTTGACCTTTCACATTTTCACCCCACTTTGACCCCTTTTTGTTTGATGTGGCACTCGAGCTGATATACGACGCTCACGCTAACATCTTATTGGATTTATTTACTATCAAATATCAGGTGGTCGACCTCCTCTGCTCCTCCGCCAGCTGTTAAAGGATTTGTTTATTAAACCTCTTATTTGTTGGTTTTATAATTCAAATCTGCTTTTCTAAATCACTCTTTTAATGCCTGAACACTTTGAATTCCTCATTAAAATAAAAACAGTTTGTATTTTTGGTAACTGTGATTAATGCAGGTTTGTTTTGCTGCGGCCCATTACACAATAATATCATCGACATAACTTTGGTGTGAAAATAAGAAGGAAAATCTGGCAATTCAGGGACATATTTAGGTAAATACAATCAGCATAATGAATTTAGCTTTATCCAAAGTGACAAATACAGTCTGTATGTATATATGGGGCCAAATTAAGGTCAAATTTTGAACCAGCTGGATGAGTGTGTCCCACTGGACCATGTTATACTCAATTTAAGTCTTACTGAATGATTTCAGGCTAAATCTTGGGCCTTGGGACAGTTACAGGACAATTATGTATGGACTAATTGTGGCCTTTAAAGCTCAGGTTTGTACCAATTAATGATTCTGGCCAAATTTATGCCCTATCCTGGACCAACCAGGCAATTTAAGGCTTGATCTTCACACCAATTTTGGACCCACTGGCTGATTAAGCTTAATTTAAACTCAACCTGAGATCCACTGTACACATTTAGGACCAGTATTTTGATCCATTTTGTACTAACTGGTCCCCTTTAAGCACTATTTTGGACCTACTTAACCTTTTGCCTCAATAAAAGCTATTTTTCTATCCACGATAAGGTTTAAGCTCAATTTTCAAATCCATATTTCATCAACTGGATGATTTATTCCCAAAACTGGACCCACTTTTCACTCACTTGTTGATTACAGATTTACTTTTGGACTCACAGGGTGATTAAAGGCTCAATTAGGGAACCAATTTGGCACTAAATGACTTCAGGCATTCACTAAATTAGTATTTACTAGTTGCTTTCATGTTCAATATTTTGACCACAGGATTTAGACAACCTTTAAACCCAAACTTGAACCAAATAGATGATTTAAGGTTCAATTCAAGACCATAATTTGGACCCACTAGACTACACTAATTAAGACTCACTTCTTTACCCAATTTCAGACTTACTGGATGGTTTATGGCTAATTTTGGACCTACTGCACAATTTCTGGCTCAGTGTGCAAGACAAATTTGTCCTGCTGGACAGTTTTTGATCCAATTTTGGACCATTTTCTAGACTTAGCCAAATTTGGATCTTATTACACTAAGATTTCAGGCCAAATTTGGACCAAATCTTGGACTTAAAACATGATTTCTGGCTCAATTTTTCAACCAATGTCTGACCTAGTAGACTCTTTTTGTTATATTGGTTAAAATGTTACGTCATTTCGAGTGTAGCCGGTCTCAAGCGGAGAAATGAACCATGAAGAACATCAACAAAGGCAGGAGTTTATCAAACTTCTACCCACTGAAACAGAAAAAAACTTCTATATTAAAAGCCAAAGTTGACAGCAGATGTAGAAAATGAACCAAACATCCAGAAAGCACAAGTTTGTCCTCCATTATGTGGCCGTATTCCCTCTCTTCTCTCCTGCTCCTCCTTCAAACAGGTTCGATTTTATGAATCACTGCTCGCTCCTCCAGGGAGCGCATTGTGCATTCCTCGAGCCACAACCTCGACCGTCTGCGCTCATATACGGGGAAAAATTCATTTCAATATTTATCTCCATGAATATTTTTCTCCTTTTTTTTTTCTTTCGTGGGGTGAAAATCACAAAACGGGGGTTTGGGGGAGGCGGAGGAGGGAGATCATCAGAAAGGGAAATTGTGCACAGCGGGAAGAAAAATCATTGTGTTACCCCAGGTGAAAAATATTGTTGCTTTGCTTAAAAGTGCATGCAAGGCGAGCTACATTATTAGAATGTTTAAATATTAATTCTTCTGCTGGGTAGTAAAGATGATGGAGTCGCCGAGTCAACTACTTTGTTTTTCCTCCCCCCGCGCCGTGTAGGCCGCAGCTGCTTCATTTCTTCTGGATTTCACCTCGCTTTGTTCCTCCTCCTGCAGGAAAATCCACGTCTTCTCTGCACCCTGGGTCACTGTGTGGATTCTGGCGGCAGTTTAACATGTTAATTTGTGTTTAAAGTAAACGAAGGTGATATTACAGGAAGAATCCGGAGGGTGTAAGGTGTCATCGGAGCATCTTTGACGTGAGAATCAATACTCTTCCTCTTTGTCTTCAGTGAAGGTGAGGTCGGATTTCAAGCACTCTGATGGCTGAAGCTATAACAACATGCACTTGATGTAAAAGCCTCCTATTGAGGGGTGGCTGAAACCTGCTTTCTGTCAAGGTGACTCGCTCCAAAACACTATGAATAAATTTCAGGAGGTAATTATCACCTGAAGAGAAAAAAATCAGTGTTACATAAATGGCTCCAGATTGCAGATAACATCGACTGTCGCGCGCCAATTTGCAGTAAAGGAGATCTAATTTTGAAATGAAACTCCTCAGACATCAAGAAGTGCTTAAAAGGTGTTACTGCAGAGGAAAGGAGGGAGGAGGGGGAGAAGAGGAGGGGAGTGTTTGCCCAACAAAGCCAGGTGCGATTTAGGAGGATCTAAGCGGTGCTCAGGTAAAGTGGAGGAAAAAGCTAAGTTCTCCTTGTTATGTCGAGAAGAGATTTCAAAGCCGCGCGGCTTAAAGGTGGGTATTAGGCTGCTCAGATCTGAAACACTCTGGGATCCTTCAGACTGAAATGGATAAAGACACAAAGAGCTGAGGGCAGGGAGAGGCGAGGAGAGAGGCGATGGAGCAGAGAGGGGGAGAGAAGTCTGCAAATCTGAGTCACAGGTGTATTTTCAACTGGTGTCACCGGAAAACAGGCCAGGGTTGAACCTAACAGAGAAATACGACGTTTCTGAGGGAGCTGTTGATCAAAAAGGAAGGAAATACTCGATCTGTGAGATCATATACAGCACAGAATTTGGTCTTTACGGCAGCATGCATCCTAGATTTGGTTAAACAGCCAACAAGTGACAGAAAATGATGGAAACTACACTTTAGAAAACTTGATTTAAAGCATTTTAGTCCAACTTTCTATTAAATGAAAGAAAAAGTAAATCTGGCAAGTTCACAAGTGGTTTTTAATAGAAGTGACCCAAAAAGGCAGATAAAACTCTAAATGTGGCTTCAACGTGGACCAATTTGATTTAAATTGATGTAGATCTGATCAGATAACTGTAAATCATTAAATTAGGTAATATTTGGCACAAACGTACTCATATTTACAGCTTTCATCAACCTAAAAGGTAAAATATGCCCGAAGGTACAGCCAAGAAAAACCTGTAGACATTTTTGTCCAATCTTTGGCTTCAAGAGCGGAATTTTATCATCAGAAAATAAAAACTCAGCCTGTTTCACTTCCCAGAATTATAGTGACCAGTGATTGTGATCATATTTAAGGACACAACATTAAAAAATGTCGGGGGCAAAGGGTTCAGGAAAAGTTGGAGAGAAAGATCTGATAATTTCAACGAGTGTCCTGAGCAAGAAGGTGCAAGATTCTTGACCCGGTGCAATACCCGGTGATACTATGCTATGACACAAGATACTGTCCAATATTTTCATCTAAGGTTTGATAAAACCTAAGAGTGACATTGGACGCTGAATAAGTGGAAACTTTCTTAAACTTGATTTAAGACATTTTCTGTCCAGTATTTGACCCTGAAAGCAGAAATTCTCCAAATTCCAGCCTGTTTTTTGGCAGGAATTGTGGAGCTCTGTGAAGTAATGTTGTTTTAAAGCCTCTCGGTGCAGAGAAGGTGTTGATATCAGGTTCATTAGAGATTAGAGAGTTTTCTAAAGGGATTAATAAAGTTCTATCAAATCTAATCTAATTTCTTTGCATGCATCTTACATTTGATAAAATGACCTTAAAGTGAGATTAAAGGCAACAATACTGAATATTATTGCAAAGAAAAAACTTGATTTAATCTGTTTTTGCCCAGTGATTGTCCCTGATAAATAGATTTTATTTACAGAATATAAAAAGGAAACATTGCCAACTTAAGTGAGGATCTTCTTTCCTTTGTGATTTAAGTGAAGTAAACTCAGTTTTTTGTTGTGTTTTAAGGCGTCATTTCCATCTGAAAGGCCCCAGTTTCTTCTTTGATTTCAGGCTTTAATTCCGGTTTAGAGAAGTTAAAGGGATGATGTTTTTCTAAGAGTACAGGGCAATAAAACCAGACCTCAAAGTGACATTAGAGGTCAGATAACTTCACAGTTCATGCCTGGAAAATGTTGATTCCAGCCATTTTGTCCAAAGTGTTGGCTCTGGTATTATGTTATACTTTATTTCTTGTCTTGTTTTGAGACAGTCTGCATGTTTTTCCTGTGAAAACGTGCCAGCTTCTTTCCACAGGGTAAAAAACACGTCTTTCAGGCGTCTGAGGGAAACAAAAGTCTTGCTGGGATGGAGATATTTTTGCAGAGCGAGCAGCAGAGACCATGAGGGCAGTGACACGAGGAGCAGCGCGGGGAGGGGACGGAGGAGGACTCGGAGACAAAGGAGACAACAGATAGAGACTTGAAGGCCCCCGGTGCATGAAAGTGAGAGTGCTGTCACTCTCCGCTGCCCCTGCCCCCACTACACCCGACCCCCCCACGCCTTCAGCCAGCCCGCCCCACCTGAGAGCGATTGCGATGCATGTTCTAGTCACTCATGCAGGAGAAGCAATACACAAGTTGGGTGTAGAGCCACTTTAAAAGCTCATCAGGCGCATACTCTGCTTGTAGGAAATACCTTATTCATGACGGAGCCTGCCGAGGCATAGGTAATTACTCGAATCAAGGTGGCCTCGGAAATGTTTAAATCTACAAGGACTGGGAGAAAGCATGAATAATGCAAAATAATTTGCATCTAAATTTTTTAAGTGTGCTTTATTCGAAAAAACTAAAACGCGGGCTTGGATTAAACTTTGATGAGTGAAAGCTGAGCGCCGCCGCGTACATGCGTGCGGCAGAGAGAACCTCCTCATTTGTAGAAATTATTTAGAAAGGCGATAAAGGGGACAGAGGAGGCGAGAGGAGAGGCGGGGAGCCAGAGGTAGTGCCAATAAATAATAATTAAGAGAGAGAGGTATTACAGCGGCCGGGCGTCTGGGGGCCGCTGCGAGCACCATCCACTGCGGCAAACAGGTTGCTGCGGCGCTCTTACATCCACGCCACCGCCAAGCATCTTGTTTGGAGGTTTTCTTCCTCCTCATACACACGTTTTTACAGCTGCAGCCCTCTGAATATTTATGAGGAAGTGTTGTTCACAAAGCAATATTTCCCTCTTCGTTATAGCAGGGATCGTCCTGAGTGTGTGATGGGTTTGTGCCGTGATGGTGTGTGAGGAGGTATCACAGGTGCTGTTTACATAATGCAGCATGAATGAAGAAAAAAGATGGAGGACAAGTGCTTACCTGCTTTGGAGTGAAGAGGAGTGAGGCAGAGGAGGGGCAGCACCGGGAAGAGAACAGAAAAGAGAAATCAGATTAATAATTGATCAGATTGATGACATTTATGCTGCTTTACTTTAATAAGGCCATTTTCACCTAAAGCTGTAAAAGGAAACATCTTTACTTGCTTTTAGATTTGTATATTTATCATTTCAGGACGCCTCTGCCAACAAGATGGACTGGGGAAGAGCATCGACCACATGTTGCCTTCTTTACCAGCTCAATAACATGGCTGGGGCTGAAGATCATGATTATCCCAAGTTGCTCCCATGCTTGTAGAATCTTTACTATGATGTAGATGTAAAAGTGTGGCTTTTGCTTTCCTGCACTGTGCTCTAATGTTTACTGCGGCTGCGCAGACATGCCAAGACTTGTCCACATAAATGTCTGAGGGCTGAACTAACACCTGGCACCTTTGCACTGCATTGCACATGAACACCTACGAATAAAGGTGTGATGACGTTGCTGGTGGTGCAGACTAGTTGTCAGGAATGATGACGATGAAGTGCTGACCTGAACATGTAAACAATGGGCTAAATCACCTGATTGGATATTATTTCCACATAGTGCTGTATTTTCTTTTATTTACTATGAAATAGGAGCGCTTGTTTCCCTGCTTTCCCTGAAATTTTCCTCTGCAGGGATGCATCGAGGTGCAGGATGTGGAAACTGACAAACTGAAGAGACTGGAGGCCTCTAAAAAGCCAAATAGATTTTATTTAGATTATTTTTGGGCTGTTGATGCTCTCATTTGATGGTCAGAGAGCCAGAAAGAGTGGAAAACTCCAGAAAGCAAACCCCACTTGCTTCATGCACAAGCTAACCATGAGGCCACTAAAACCACATATTTCATGGCAAAAACACTAAAAAATCCTGATAAATCCCTCCACAGGCATCACTTTTTAACTGAGATGTCTTGTATCTGCATCAAATATACCGCATGTGCAGTAAGAGAGTAAAACTCAGAGTATCTGTCTTCATAATTCCACCTCTGACTGATAAAACAAACCTGTCACTTCACATGAAAATAACCTGAATGGATGTGGAGTCAAAGCCTCTCTCTCCTCTGCCTTTGTTAAACAAACCATATATCACTGCTTTTCTCTATCTGCTCGCCCGGCTGGGAGGTGATAGAGGAGAGGTGGAGGGGAGGGGATGAGGAAGAGAAGGAGAAGAAGGAGAAGGAGGAGGAGGAGGTGGGCATTTTTAAACGGAGGCTGGAAACAAAGGCCCCTCCTGAGGCCGGCCCCCTGCCCGCAGGATCACCTAGTCCCAGGCTACGCTGCTCCACTTTTCCCACGCTAACCTCCGGCCTCATTTGCATCCCCTGCTGCCCCTCGGAGCGATTATTTTCAGGTGAGCTGCTCTGTATAGAAGGCTGGATTAAGTATGTGTGCGAGCGTCCCCCGTATATGTCTACGTGCATGTGATTTGATGTCCTGAGGTCCCTCCGTGTGCACGCTTCGGTGTGCGTCCACCCCCTGATCCTGCTCTTAATTACGACTGACTGGCACCAGACACAATTGCCCCCTTGATTCGTTGGTTTGCGGCCCCCCCTCCCCTCGCCGCCCCGGCAGCCCGCGGTGACCCGAATCATCTCCCAGCAGCTGGAGGAGGAAAACATGGTCCACACAGTCGCTGACGACCACAGAGGGAGATAGAGGAGACAGAGTTTTTCTGTCCCGCGCACACTGTCACTACTATTACAGCGTCTTTCTAAAGGTTACAACAGAAGTCTGTATCAGCTCGGCACGCACAGAGAGGCGGCCCTGTTCTCCTGTTAACACTGCTGTCACACATGTTAGACACAATCAGCGCTCCACTGTTACACATTAACTCTTTAGGGGACGGCGCGGTTCAGACTCTGCACCAGTGGTTCCTGCAGGATGTTTGAAAAGGTCAATGGATGCTCCTGTTAGTGATTCAGGGATAATTAATCAATTCATAAAGCTCCTTTCAGGAACTTATGTGCTTCTTTATATCGCAGTATAAGAGTGAAACAACAGAGGTATTTCAATAAAGCACATCAGGCTGCAGCAAAGATCAGTTTGTGCTACTTACAAACAAGCAGCACTTATTATGGACGTGATGCTTCTTCTGCACAACGCAGCACTTTATCATCATATCACTGGTCGAGGTCTGCTTCAGAGCTCTGCTCAATCACTGAATAGCACTACAAGTATCTAATTTTAAGAGCATTAATCTGTTTTTACAGCTGCAAATTCTTTAAGTTCGAACAATATCTATAAACCCCTCAAACAGGCAATATCTTCTTCAGTTAACAGAGCTAGAAGGTCAGGAAAAAGACTCCATATTTCAGAATAAAAACATCTCTGTCTGATTATATCAGGCATTAGACGAACCACTAAGATATTACAAAACATGTTTAAAGGACTGTTTTACATTATCATGAATATGGTCCCCCTTGAGATTTAGGTTCGATTTCAATCAAGCCCTGAGCAAAAATGCTAAAAATCACTGCTTTATACTTAGATTGTTGCAAAAAAAACAAACAAAAAAAAAACTACACAAAATGACGCTCCATACTCGGGATGGGCCACTTAAGGTTACTTTTGGTTTCTGTCCTTATCGCCAAAGGGCTGTTGTGATGAAAATGAAGGATAATCTCACCCCTAAAACAACAATAGCTGATATTTCAACAAAAGGAACTGATATAAAACATTCATAAGATGACATTATATCAATATCTACATATTTAAACTCAAAGACAAAGACTAAAACTTGTTTAAATAAGCAAAAAACAGAAATCAAGCAATTCAGCTTGTTTTTTAGTGCAAGTAACAAGTTTTCACTGGTTTATCTAAGCACAAAGCTGTTTATTCTTCTATGTTTTTGAGATTTTCATTAATAATTTGGTCAAATCTTCCTCATGTTTGTACATTTTTTGATATCTGAAGTTGACTGGCGAGACTAAGGGAACAAACAGGCATTTATCTCATTTTCTAAGTTATGATGCATTTGAGCCCGCCAAACTGTATCATGATATTAGTGCAGTATTTCAGAAACTGCTGATCTACAACCCTTTTTAAGGTTTACGGAGAATGGTCCAAGACTGAGTGCAGGCGATATCCATTGAGCAGCAGTAAAAACGGCTGAAGGATGGTGAGAGATGATAGGTGTGTAATCAAGGTCTACAAAAGAGCATTTCCTGCATGGATCCATCCTGCACACTCTGGATGCTTCCAGCAGGATCACGCTCCCTGTCTCAAAGCTCAGATCATCTCAGCCTGGTTTCTCAGGCATAACAATGAGTTCACTCCACTGCAGAGTCACCAGATCTCACTCTACTACAGCACCTTTGGGATGTAGTTGCAAGGCGCGATGCTACTTGATACTGTGAATATGATGCAAAATCTCTGAGGAATGTTCCAGCTCCTTGTTGAATCTACCCTGGACTGGCAAAATGTGCCTAATAAAGTGGCCGGTGAGTCTGTTTTCGCAGTGAAAGGATCTTAAACTGGCCTCCATTCCACCCTCACAGCTCTATATGAAGGATTTCCGTGGACGGCGATGGCCGCTAAAGTTCTCCTCGACCCTGCCACAGCCGTTTCCTTCTTTCTGCTTCACTTCTGTCTCTCTCTGAGTCGACTCCCGCTCCACTAAGTGGTCTTGTTATTTTGTGAAACTACATTTTGAGTAAGAGAATAAGTTCTAAATCAGTGTGCAAAATGGACTGTTGATGTGACACTGCCTGTTAGCAGTTTCTCTCCTAACCACAGGGTCACCGTCTGCAGAGAAACTTTCTGACGCGAGCCTCCAGATCATCGGGTCTCAATAAACCGGTGCTCCTACACAATCAGAGCTCAGAGAGTTTAACATCTGAAGGTCACGTATCGTCACTTTCCATCGTAAATTTATGTAAAATTGTTCACATCTTTAGCATTGCTCTCCCAAATGGAGGCTGAACTCTCTCACCCCAGCTGTGTCGGAGCCTTGTTCCTCCCACAGAGCGACACATACAGCAAACCCACTGATCTCTGCCACAGCAGCCCTTTATAGAGATCGCAAACAGACAAAAACAATGTTTGTCCCGCTGCAGTCGGGGAGCCGCACACATTACTACACCTTATTATTTCATATCATGAGCCGCCGACTAACTCTTTCAGCTGTGGCGAGGGGAAAGATGGCTACAAGGCAGCGTACGGGGGATTTACACAGAGAAACAAACACACACGTCCCTAATATAATTGTCAGAGTCTGTCCCTCCTTGCTCCGAGTGAAGCCCCGGCGTTCACAGAGAAGGGTAATTATCGTGTATCCGAAAGGGAGGACGCGACCATCTCTGGCTCTGATTAGAGGGGACGGGAGAGGAGAGTCGCCTCCCCCTTTCTGCAGAGCCAGCGTTTACAGGGAGGCGCACCTTTCACTGTCCAAACAGCGTCTGTCAGCCGCTATCAATAGCTGCCGTGGGAGGAAACAGTAGCCACGGTGCCGGGGCTGCTGGGAGAATGGATATAAATTGGGTGAAAAGTGCATTACAAGGCCCTAGTAACTCCACAAATCCCCCCTCGAACGGAGACAGAGCGTGGAGGCCGTGGTCCCAGAACGTGACCTACAGCGTCCCTCAGGCCAACACCAGGTGTCCACCATGGTCCGGGGGGGGGATTATGGCGTACCTGGCAGCTCCAGCGATTATTATCTTTGGATGGATAAGGCAGGAATCATCATCCATCTTTACATGAAGGAGAGGGGGGACAGGTTCTGTCAAAATCACTCTCCGTCAGAGCGCCTTAGTTGGCCTGCGTGTCACGCTATCTACCTCCCTACACCTCCCCAGAGGTTACCATCTGCACCCCCTCCGCCCCCTCCACCTCCACGCATTACATATTCTGTGATCTCCTGTTTCCACCCACCAAATTCAACACTTTTTTGGACGGATTATCTTTTTGTTTTTGTTTGATTAAGTCGACCAAAACAGACTTTACACCGTGACATCAAGATCATTAAACGTCTCCGTGCTCCATGAATCCAGCCACCAAATTCAACACTTTGCTCTTTCTTTTGTTTGATTAAGTCCTAAAATTCTGCTTTATTCCTGATTATTTGTGCACCCTGATTCTAGCCACCAAATTCTAGGACTCACTGGAACAAAACCTCTGTACATTTTTGAGGTTAAAAGCACCAAAATGCACCTTTTCTTCTTTTCTTGACACATATTTGAGCTTTACAGTTCTCCTACCTGAATTCAATCTGCTTTTAGTCCATTTTTTTGTCATATTTTGGGATTAAACAAACCATCATGCACCTTTATCCTCCAGGTTTATATCTAAAAACAGCAGCCTTAAGTTCTACACAATGATCTCCTGCTGCAATCACTACATTTAGACTTTTTTGTTGACATATATCCTCTTGGTAATTTGTTTGATATAGTCCTAAAAGATCTGCTTTTTTCCTCATTCTTGTGCTCCCTGCTTCTACCCACCAAATTTTGGGACTTTTTGGGCAAATACTTTACATGAATAAGCCTTATTACATATATTTATGCATTCAATCCTCACAGCTGAATTTGTTGTCATATTTTGGGATTAAATGAACCATTGTGCACCTTTTCCATCCAGGTTTATGTCTAGACTTTTTGGGCAAATCCTTGCTGTGTCTTTAAGGTTAAATGTACAATTTTGAATCATTTCCAGCAACAAAAATCTGCTTTATCACATATCTTTGAGTACTAAATTCTCCCAGCTAATGTGTGTTTTTGGTATCATATTTTGGGATTAAATGCGCCATCTTGCTCCTCTATCTTCCAGGTTTCCATCTAAATACAACAGCTTTGGTCATAACTCTATACTTTTTGGACACATCTTCTCTTTGTTTGGTTTGATTGAAGTCCTAAATTATCTGCTCTGTGACAAATTTTCATGCTTTCTGATTTAACTCACCACATTTAGAGATTTCCTGGGCAAGTACTCGCTCTGTTTTTAAGGTTAAATGCAACAAAAATGCATGTTTTTATGACTAAATAAATCAGCCTTGTAACATATATTTTTGGTTTCCATGTCTCCCAGCTGAATTTGGACATTTTTGGACCTCTTCTGCCTTCATATTTTAGGATTAAATGAACCATCGTGCACCTTTTTCTTCCAGGTTTCTATCTGAGGACAATAGCCTTAGGTTATATTTTATGCTCTCCTGCTTCCACCCACCACATGTTGTCATTTTTTGGAAGATTTATGCATCATTCTTTGCATCATCTTGCACCTTTTTCTCTGTGGTTTCATGTTTGGAAATATGAGACATGTCACATATTTTTGTACCCACAGAATTCTGTCAGTTTTGACTGAATTTATGTTAAATCTTTGGGGTTTTGTGTACTTTTGTGCACTTTTTTGACCAAGGTTAAATGTATTTTCAGGCTATCTTTCTTTAACTCTTTAAAAATGGTCAATAATCTTTCAGTTTTTGAAACAAACATCAACTGCATGTTAGATATTTGTCTCCAGGGTTACAAACTAAAAATAAGCCTTTGTGCTCTTTGTTTCCACTCTTAAATTATGTCACTTTGTGAGAGATTCTCTCATTTATCTCCAGGTCAGCCGTACCACAATCCAGCTTTCTCCTCAAAACAATCTGCCTCATCTTATATTTTTGTGCTCTCCATTTCCACCCACTGAAGTTTGACATTTTTGGACACACTTTGAAATCATTATATGGCTTGAACGCACCATCTTGCACCCTTCCCCTGAAGGTCCAGATTTAAAAAATCAACTTCAGCTTGAATTTTTATGCTCCCTGTCTTCCACCCACCCAATTTTGAGCATTTTTTAGAAGACTCATCCGTCTTCCTTTGGACCATCCTGCACCTTTCTTCTCAGGTTTCATCCTCAGAAATATAAACCTCCTCCTGTATTTTCTCATCTTCATTTCTGTCCAATGTTTCTTTAAATTTTGGCTGATTGTGCCTGAATCTTCAAGTACACATACGACTGTACCTCTTATCCCACCACGCTCTTATCTGAATATTTTGCCTTATGTTGTATTTTTATACTCCTCTGCATCCGCCCACCAACTATTGTTTTATTTTGGAAGACACATCCATCATATTTGGATCATTTTGCACCTTTTTCTTCCAGGTTCAGTTTTGACTGATTTTATTATCTCTTCGTTTTGTTTCTTTTCCTCCAAGTTTCAAAGTTTGCCTCGTCCTGCTTTCTTGTTTCCACCTACCACATGTTGTCTTTCTCAGTGGATTATCTCCCGTTTTTAGGATTAAATCTACCATCTTGCACCTTTTCCCTCAAGATTTATGTCTGAAAGTAAGTAAGTCAGACCATGTGTTTAGATCTCCTGTTTCTGGCCTCTGAATTTGGACTTATACAAGTGATATAATTTTACTGATTAAATATTCCATTGTGTTCTGCTTCTCCTCATGTTTCATATTCTAAAGTTTGTCTGATATTCTTATGCTCTCCTGTGACTACCTGCCAAACTGTTGATCTGATTTTCTGTCATTAATCAGAATAAATAAAACCTTCTTATTTCTGGATTCTCATGTTGAAATGTTTTTTTGTCATTTCCTTGCAACAAAAGTTTAAATTTTAGGAGAAATTATTATCATTTTATGGATTAAATGCATAAATCTCCTCTTCAATCTCTTCAATTTTTGTCGTCTTTTTCAATAAATAAAACTCTACATTGTGACTGATTTATTGACCATATTTTGGGTTTAATGGGCAGTCTTGCACCTCTGATTTAAGGTTTACATCCAAGATTATTATTCAAGGTAGACCACACATGCCAAGACCAATCTCCTGAAATGTCCCTAGTCTTCTTTTGGATTAAATGCACCATTTTCCTGCAGGTTTACCCGTACAGATTTGCCAAAACTTTGGATTTATGCCTACCTTTTTCCCACCAAAAATGTAGTTTTCTTTATTAACAATATAAGTCATTAAATGTAGCAGAAGCAAGTTTTACTCCTGGGTTTGCACCACAATCTTCACCTGCCACTATTTGGCAATTTTTGTTGCACATTAGGTGTCATGTTTTAGATCTAATGTGCCATTTTGCACTAATTATGGATCATTTTTTAGACTTCATGTCACTTCCTGCACCTTCTCCCTCCAGGTTTACATGCAGAAATATTGCTCAAGGTAAATCAACGCACTATGCCTTTTCTCCAAAAACTTTCCAAATGTTATCCGGACTTAATGTACCATCTCGTACCTTTTTCTACCAACTCCACATTCGCAAATTACGTCTCATGTTGCACTATCAAGCCCCCACCAAAGTTCTGCCATTTTTGTGATGGATTATGCATCATATTTTGGATTTAATGTACCATGTTGCACCTTTTTTTCCTGCAGGTTAAAACTCAGAAAATAAAGCTCCACTGCATATTCTGCTCTCGTTGTTTCCATCCATTGAATTTCGACATGTTTTGACAAATTTTGCTCCCATTTCTCGGACCTAATGTTCCGTTCTGCACCTTTTTTCCTGCAGGTCCACATCTTAAAATATAACTCAAGGTATCTTGTCACACTCTCTGCCGCTCCTCCCAAAAATAACCTGACAAAACCTGCAGACCTAATGTGCCGACTGCCTCTGAACTTCAAGGCAAAGCTGCGTCCTGTGCTATCGTAGCTAATTGTCCATTGCGGCGTCTGGTATGATCATACAGCAAACTTGAAAGCTGATAATGAAAAACAGGAAGTAAAAGAGTGAGGGGCCGTACGCCGGGGCCTCATTTAGTCGATAAATGAGCTAAAGAGAAGCAGAAGAAAGTGACAGAAAAAGAGCAGAAATCGCTCTTCCCTGCTCCCCCAAACACACACCCGAGTTAACGCATCGAGGAAGATGATCGTCTCGACTCAATTTCTGAAAATTGCCCCCGCTCCCCCTCCCCGAGAGAGAGGGAGAGAGAGAAAGAAAAAACTTATCAGCGGTTACTCCTCCTTCATTTTATTTCATTTATGAATTACAAGGAAAGATGCCATTATATATTATTAATTCTCTGCTGTTGCTTTGGCTCTGGCTGCTGCAGGAGGATGTCGGCGGCGGTGTAATTACGTTCTAGCCGGGCAGCCATCCGTTTCCTTTCAAAAATTTACAGGATTCTTAATCACGTTGCTCATTTGGGTGCACGGTGGCGGGGACGGCGAAACACAAACAGGGGGCACGTCTGTTTGCACGGGAACACCTGCTTAGCATTGATAGCAGATGTCAGTCAGTGAACTGAACAAGGGAGAAAGTGCGGCGAGGGGAGGGGGTGGAATTAAAAATGCAAGCATCACCAACTTCTTATTATTTACTTACTCCAAAAATGAACTACTGGAATGGGAGACGGGAAATCCTGGCAAACGCCGGCGCCGCTGCATGGGCCTCATAATTGTGCTGCTGCTTTTCTCCTCGTCCTCTTTCAGGGGTTCATTTTTAACCTTTTCCTCTCCTTTCCCCGCCCTGGATGGGTCCCGCTCTGGAGCCTTATATTTCTATCCGTTTGCATCAGTCTTCGCTGCATTATTCATTTGCATTATAGCTCTGGATGGTAATTAAATCTTGCCTGGGATGCCGTTGTATTTAAATGAAATGTGAATATTTTAGCACAGGGAAATGCAGAGTGCTTAATCTGCCCCCCCCCACCCACTCTCTATGCCTCTCTCTGTTTTTGCCTGCTATAAACCTCAACGATTGGACCAGATTTAAGACCTTTTATTCTGCTTGTTGCTCCTTTAAATTTACGATTATTGGAAAAATATTAGAGGTTTTTTCATCAGGCAAAGGTCAGGGGGCCTCAGTATAATGTCATCACAGGTGAGCAGCAGATCTGAGGTGCAAATCTAAAATTACTCCACATAGGGACGCATCTTAAAGTCAGCTGCACACTGAATGAATTGCACAAACAG
Source organism: Cetoscarus ocellatus (assembly GCA_037902135.1). Taxonomy (NCBI): domain Eukaryota; kingdom Metazoa; phylum Chordata; class Actinopteri; order Labriformes; family Labridae; genus Cetoscarus; species Cetoscarus ocellatus. The sequence goes on from JBAMNC010001156.1 coordinate 425,160, forward strand.
GTTGTCAATGCTTGGACAAATAAGTACAACCAAACATGTGACATAAAAGCTGCTTGCAAATTTGAGCCATTTTTCAGCAATTTAATCATATTTACCTGTATGATTGTGCTCTAATTATATGTTGCCAACCACCGAGACAAAATATTGCAGGACAAATCCCAGTTCACTCTCTAAATCGCACAAATACAACAACAACGTTGGAAAAGTGGGAAGATCTGGGAGATAATTACAGCCACTCTCTTAAAAGCTGGCAACATTTTTGTGCAATTTTATGACAAACTGATGTCAACTACTTCAAAATTATACAATCTAATTATCTTAAAAGTCAAAAAACCCATTTCTATTTTTCAGTTTCACCCACTTGTCCAAATATTACCAACTGATTTGTACAACTGAGAGAGTTTCAAGGGAATAAATCGCTAATTAACTAATTCAATCACATTTTTCTTCAATTATTAAGCTTTAGTTTAATGTTGTCAACCTATGTTTGCATTCAAATAGTGCCTTCTCTCTCTGTCTCTAAGTAAATATGTGCAGTTTACCCACTTTTCCAGCTATTGCTAATTCATTTGTGCAATTTTACAACAACTTGGAGAAAATTGAATAAAAAATATTGAATAATAAATATAATAAGATAAGAAATATAGAATTTAATCAAGAAAAATGTCGAAGACGGAAAGAAATCACCCACTTACCCAAATATTGCCAACCCATTACTGCAATTTTTACAGTTTTCAGGGATTTTCTTTAAAAGTTAAATAATTTTTTTAAGCAATAAAAACATACTTGGCAAAAATTATTTTGCATCATACTTGTTCATTTTGCTCCAGTTACCATTGTCAACCTACTTGAGCAATTAAGACAGTGCTTACACTGCCTTGTTCAGAGGATACTGCTGGCCAGTTTCTGCAGAATTTGTTTAGACAGCTCTCTCTTTAATTTAGTTTATTTATCACAGAACAATTCCTGCTCATTTCAGTTGCACAAAAAGGTTGGTGATGTAAGGGAAAGTGCAGAGAAGCAGGGTCGAAACAATGTCAAAATATTTAAGTAATTTCTTTACTGTTTTAATAAATATTTGACCAATTACAAAGACTGTGATTAAACTCCTCACACTGTGCTTTGGGGGCCTCATGTTGGCCTTTACCTGGGGCCTCTAAAGGACCAAAGCCGCCCTCATGGAGAATAATAGTGTCGAGTCGACAGCTGCATTGACAAACATATTTCAGCTGATGCTTTTGCTTGGACAGGGTTATTTGATACCTGAGAGACCCCCCAGCCCACATCCACTCACAGCCTCCCATTCTCACAAACACACTGACATAAGAGTGCACATGCAGGGACGGAGGGAGCTGCATGTGCACACAAAATGGCCACGAGGACTTTTGGTTAACAAACTGATTATGAACACAACAGGGTTACACCCTACCCTGCAGATGTAGTGGGTGTATTTGTGCAGTTTAAAGGAGTTTGCCTGCATTATGTGATGATTAAAAATAAAATGTGGCCAAAAAAGTGCTCAGGACTTTTGGTTTTGTTACTATGGTGTAAAAAGTTCACCTGAGTGCACAGTTTCACAAACATAAACCCATGACTGACACTTTCCTGATCTTCTAGCTGGAGTAGTATATGACAGGGATGGAGAAATGCTAATGAGGAAAGTAAAAATAGAGGAAACAGAGAGAAGAGGAGAGACAATAGAGAGAAACTAGACGTTGATAGAGACCCTGAGAACGAGCTGAGAGAGAGAGAGAGAGGTTTAGAGGAGCTGGAGAGCGAGGGGTTGGGAGAGGTTGAGGTTGGAGAAGGATGATGCTGTGCCTTTAAAGCCCATCTGGCCCTGAGATGTAATAAAATTGACATATTGATTCCTTTGAATTTACGAATGCCTGTTTCATAAACTCCATTTCCAAAGCCGCGGCCTCTTTAGAGCGCTGTCATTTTTCCCCCAAATGGATCAATTATGTGCCCACGTAATCCTGTTACCTGAGAAACCCACGCATACTTCTCCCATTTGCGGTGCTTCACTGGGGCGCACAGACTCGCATTATGTGCACATAAACAAACTCCAGTTTTTTTCACTCCTCCCCCCTCCTCCCTCGACTTCTCTCCTCCTAATATTAGCGATTGTTCTCTCCCCCCGGTGTCGTCGTGCGAGCCGCTCCCCGAGGGGTTCAGGGAGGTCTTTCCTGTTTCTCTGCCTTGTTTTGTGTAAAATGTAGAATCCTCTTAAATCACCTAGAGCCGAGTTAGACGATACAGGGTGATTTTATTTGATACAAACACCCTCAGGGACCAAATTCACCTCAAGAAAAGTGTTTTCAGTCCCACATAACGGTTTGTTTCACCTGCCAAGAGTGGGTTTTGACACCTGACTCTGCTTGTTGTTGAGAATTAACTTCTGAATGTAAAATCTTTGGCAGTTTTGTGCAGATAAAGAGCAGGTTATCATGCAAATTATGCCCAGAAAACTACAATATTGTCTCTAGACTTTGTCTGAACTGATGTAAGACGCAGACTTTGCAGTAAAACACATATGAGGTCTTTTCTGTCTTGGACCACGCACACTTCCAAATGTCACTTTTTACAAAACTTATGACTGATTTTGGACCAAATTTGGAGCAAAATTTGATGGCAAATTTTAAATATCTCTGGTTTGTTTTTTTTTAAGACAAAGCCAAGCTCTTTTAAGAAAACTGACTTGTATCCTCTGTCTTAAAAACTATGTTCTCAAAAATGAGGTCAATCAAAACAAATGGATTTTTTGGCAGATTTGACTCATAATTCGCATTTAAACACAATTTCCTAAGGGAAATGTTTGGTATGTTTGAGGAAATTCTTGCAAATCCTGACTAACAATAGTTGTGCTAGTCAAAAGTTCAGTAATAACTCCTCCTCTACTAGAACTTTCTGTGAATCTTGGAGAGAGTTTGCCAAAGTGACATTAAGGTCAACAAACATGTTGGATTTTTGCTGAAATCTGATGATATTTTTGAGCACATTATTGCTGATATAATGATTCCGATTTTTTATCAGAGCCTCAACTTACTAAAACTGACCTGTTCCTCTCATGGTGACAAACAGCTGCAAAGCAATAAAAACAACATTTTATTCCTTATAAAATGATACTTTTGATTTATAAAAGAGGACATGCATTTATAATTAGGCTAACCATCATGGTAAATGTGTCTATTTTGCCAGAATTACAGCCAACATATTGGAAATTTATGACCAATATGTGCATCAAAATGTTCCACCAGCAGCAAAAAAACATGATCAACTTTATAGCAATTACCTGCAAATACTGATGTTGCTCTGCTAATATTGTGCATCCATCAGAAGTTATCAGATGTGAGCACTTGAAACTTTGTGCCAAATATTGAAAGTGTGAGGCCTTCCTTACTTTTGGAACACAAAGCAAAGTATTTTTGGATTAAGACTGCATTAAGAAACACAACAAAAAGTGACACTAACAGTGTTGAAATGTGAAGAAATGGGAGATTGAAGAGTGATTAAAAAGCTAATTATGAAAAATCAATGTTTGACAGCCTTATTGTAAGCTAATAGAACAAAGAACAACACACTGATGCTTCTGCAGGTTAGGAAATGCCTCAACAGAGCAACTTCACTGGTGCTTTTTAGAGGTGACATCAGGATACAATGAGACGAAACCTGACTGAGAAAACGATCAGACTCTTCATGGCTGCACTGGCTGATACTCCTGATTTTCTCCTTTTTTCAGCCTTACATGGTGACTCAGCTCCACATCCACAGGCTGTCCTCATGATTTACCACAGTCCATAAAACAGCCAGAGTCACCAGTTGCTCCTAACCAGAAACAGAGCTGAAGTGGGTCCTGGTTTCACTGGTGCAGAAACGCGACGACAACTTAAGGACCTCCTGAGCGATGCTGGCAGAGCTCGCTGGGCTCTCTCTCCTAACCTGGGAACAAACGGGAGGGGGAGTCAGGACGGCTCGAGCCCGGCCGGTAATAGCATACAAGTGGTCACGGGTCAAACTGGTGCGGGTGTAAATGTTGGAGCGATACAGCGGGCTGTCAGCTGGAACGGAAATGTATGAAGAGCGACAGCAAACACCGGCACACGGGAGCCCTCTCTCCCTCTCTCTCTCCCTCGCCCCGGCCACTGGATATCTATTTTACTATCTCACATTGTTGTAAAAGCAAGTGAGAGACAAGAGAGGGAGGGAGGGAGGGAGGAAAAATCAGTCCTCGATCTTATTTTCCACACTCCGGCGAGCTACAAGCGGCTCAGTTACACTACACTTGCACCGAACAATCAGTCTGGCAAAGGTTCACAAAACGACGAAATACCTTGTCACTTACTGCCTGACCTGTTCAGCCGAGTGACTCGGAGGAGGAAAGAAAGAGGAGGAGAGGGAGCACGAGGAGAGGAGAGGGGAAAAATGATGAAATAAAATAATCATGAAGGAGCTCGGCTCCGGTTCAAAGACTTTAACAAATTCCTGCATGTTCTCTTTCCTGTTTGTTGCTGTAAATGTGCAGCGCAGTTTCAGGCTGTTTACTCAAGTTCTGACATAATTTACAAATAAAGAAGTTTTAAATGTTGGAGAACAATCATAAAAATCATGTTTAAGCTCAAATATATTCATTTTTATCCATATTTAAGCCCATTAAGTGGACTTTTCTGGATTATTTGTGCACAACATTCAATAAATTCCCCTAAATTCCAGCCTTAAATGTTTGGCACCAAAGGAAACCTTGGCACCTTGAAGGATGTTTACGACATTGGTGGGTTTGCATCATATTTGGCAGGTAACTTGGTGCTTTAATGGCTGACCCATTAATTTATCATCAGGGCTTCAGGAAGTCAGTGCTACTTGGAATCAAACATGATTTCTTTGAGCATTTCTGTTTTTTTTGGTCCAAATGGAAGGACAGAGTTTGGTGATTTCCCCTCCAAATCTTTATTAAAATAAACATAATCATGCAGACTTTCTACAGCCAAGTTTTAAAGCTTTAAAATCATCTGCCTGTTGAAAAGTTGAATGATATTTGCACTGATTTTTACACTGATTTCCAAGACTTCAATTGCTATTCAGGCACAAGCGACAAGTTACACCTCATTTCCTTCCATTTTCACCAAAATGAAGCCCTTTATGGTCATTATAATTATTATATACTTTAAAAAAAACATGTAGCAGCTAATTAAGTGCTGACATGTCAGACTCACTGACAAATCATGAGGGTCAGGAGGAAAGTCTTGTACAACTGGCATAGAAAGCAACCAAATCACAGCAAATCCAAGAAGAATCAGAAGATATCCAATGCAAAACACAAGCCAAACAAACCCAAACCACAAACATGCTTCAAATCTGAACTTTAAGAGTTTTGAAGGTTGACAAATCAAACAGTTTATGAGTCAATTTCTCAAAGACTTGACACATTGATTATGCTGGTCAAAAACTAACATCTTAAATGTCAGTGTTTATGGATGTACGAGTCAATTTAATGTCAATAATCTTGATGAATTAAGCGTAACTTTTTCTCCAGTTTTGCCAAAATGTATCTTGACAAAACTGATATGTTTGAATGTTTTGAAAACTCTGTAAGAATTCAAATAAAGTTCTTCACATTTAGACATTGTTCTGGCTACACGGGAGCCTAAAAGTTGGCTCGAAGGTGGAAGAAAGTTGGATGATTTCCTGTTCAAACATCAAGAAAAACAAACTACAACCACAAAATATTTAAAAGCTGGATTATGAAAGAACTGAAAGCATACAAAATCAGTTATTTATGTGGCAGGTCTTCAAGAAGTAGTTCGATATTTACATTTGTTTAATATCAACACTAAAGATGTCAGCCTGTCCGGGTGAACGATGCTGTGATAAATTTCAGATTTTTACTGGAATTCAAACTACAGTTTGGGTTTGGCATCTGGGCTTCGACCTCATTGCTCCTTGCAGATTTAGTTTGCATGCAGATTATTAGGAATGATGAAAAGGTGTCCCAAATCCCCTGTCAGAGCAGGAAAAAGCAAGAGTGCAGTGCTGACGCAAGGCAGAGCTGGCAGGAGCAAAGACGAGAAAACAGACTGGAAATCTTTGAGCTCAATCGGCCACTTATTGGTCACTTATGCATGCCAGGTGTGATAGCTCTAGTTGTACTAGCTCCGCTGTTTCTGCAAATATGACCACTGTTTGGCTGTGCATATTCCTCAAAGGAGACTGATTGGTGGGTCATTTGGGTTTGACTGAGGTCTTGTACACTTGGCGTCAAAGTCAGCCTTGACTTCTGTCCAAATAAACAAAGGAATTGGGACAATATCTCCTCAGAACCAAGAGCCAAACTGGCTTCAACCAAGAAGGAGCCTGAAAGCCAAATTTTAAAGCTTAAGAAGCATTAACTCTGAAAAGCTGAGTGATATTTATGTTGGTAAAATAGACTTCAGTTTAATTGCAGGACAAGTCTCTAAGATAAAAATAGTCTAGGAAAGTTAGACATAATTCTCCACCAGTTTCATCCAAACATATCTGGACTAAGTGGCTTTCTAAGGTTGGCAGGTTTGACCTTTAGGCTGTGCACTGTCCTAAAGTCGACCCATCAGAGGTCACCCTGGTTCGGAGGAAATCTTGAACACTTAGCATCACTCTCAACCATCTTTGTTTTCCAAATCCACAAAGGAAGTGGGGCGTTCCCACTTCAAAACCACCAGGCAAACAAACAACCCGAAGATGCTTTAAAAGCTAAAGCTGAACATGTAAACCACACTCGACTCCGAGAAATAAAAATCCCCCAAACACCTCAGGTTTTTGTGATGAGAGAACTCGGAGGAATGCGGCTTCGCAACAGAGCAGCTTGGATGTCAAAAGCGAGAGGGGGGTGAGGTTAGGCGGGGTGTAAAGTACATGATTTGTCACATAGCAGCCGGAGAAAGTTGGGGGAGCTTTGAGGCTGAGTGAGAGAGACGATTGTTAAAAAGTGAAGACGGGGGGGTGGGGGCTTAAGGGGCTGACAGGCGGCTGAGTTCTGCTCGCTGGACTTAATCTAAAAGAAAAAGGGCCCAGTTATGATGAAAGGTCGACAGAGTATGTCTCAGCAAATTGGCTTTTCCTTTTTTTCTCCTCCTCGTGCTGGCTTGATGCTTCGGCTCCAGTGCCGTGAAGCCTAATGACCTACGGCCTGCTAGCTCCAGCCTTTCTCCCACCTGTCCAACGCCAATTTCTGAGAGAACTTCTGCAGCTGGTGTCATGTCCGCTTAAGTTTTTATTCAACATCAAAGCTGGTGACAAATCAGGACGAGCACTGAACCAAGTTTGGTGACTTTTTACTCATATTTTTGTCCCTCAACACCGAGGAACCCAACAACCACCCATGACCTCAATCGAAGAGTTGAAGGCTTTGCTTCAAGGTCATACCCAATGTATGGAATCATGTCTTCTGAACTGGTGACATCGATTCAAGCTAAACTTTTGGCCCTCTTACTGAATGTTACTCCCAACGCTAACCCCCAAAATAAAAGCCCCCAAATAAATCATAAAATATCTCAACCTGGGCTTGTCCGAGTCTGCAAATCCTGGCAAAACGGGTCAGTCTTTGGTCTGTGTTGAGCTACCTTTATGGCTAATTTTGGTAGAAAGTCAAGTGCCCTCAACAAGTAAGAGACTAAAAATGTATCGTATCTTCATGCCCAATTTACCAAGCAAAAATGGCCATGACACCCTTGAGTAAGATCAACAAAGAAATTACCTTCACATTCAAATTCTTAAATCGATCTGTTTTTACAGCTTAAATACTTAATAAAACTGTAACAATTCCACAGATGGCAGATTGAATTCCAAGTTTAACGAGTGTAAATTATGGCAAAGTCCTTACCACATTTCCTGTCCAATGATGTGCCAATTTTAGAGCACAAATCAATGCCAAAAAAGGCAACTCAAGCCAAATGCAAGCCCACCTATCCAGGTAAAGCTTATGAAAAAGTTATTTTGGATGTTGCATCTGCAAAGGAATAAAAGACACATCCCAAGATAGAGCATGTACTGACCAACTGAAAAACTGTCAGTGCTGGTGACCAATCAGGCCGACTCATGCATGTCCATGGCTTTATGGAGGCCCCACATGTTGACGAAAATGGTTTGATTAAGGTAATAAAATTGGAAGAATGCAGTTTCCTCTATACTCTATACTTACAAATGCTAAAGGTCATTGAATTGACCTAAAAAGGGAAATTAGTTGGTATTTCAAAGCATCTATGCCCCCAAAAAATACACATTTTTCATGTAAAACTGTTAACTAAGCAACTGCCCGTGCACCACTACTTTTTGGAACTATCAAACTGTGCTTTCAGGTCCAGTTATTTTAATGCTTATGCTACAAAAAGTCCAATAAAGTTAGCCCAAAGTCCAGGTTGTTACCAAGCAAAATGCTGAAAAAATCCTTGGTGTTGAAGAGTTTTCAAAGGCATTATAATCCACAGCCAAGTACTCATGTTTGCTGTCCAACTGACATGCCCATTTTATATCATAAATCCAAGTCTGAACTGATCAAATTCCCATGGAAACACCTCTTGGGTGTGGCTTATTCCACTGAAAGAAGGATAGAAATATAATCATGTTTCCAAAAACACAGACAAACAAGCTAGATTATAGTGCAAATAGTCCTTCATTTGGACAGAGAAGGGAATTGGTTTGTTTCTAAAGGCAATAACCAAAAAAAATGCCAAGAAACTGATGACAACCCTGACTCCAGCCCTCTCAAAACCTTTGGTAAGGTGAGGTCAAAGCCCCTACATTCACAATAAGCATCCAGAAAATGAGCAGAACTCTCTCCTTTCACTTCATAATCAAACTGTAAAATGTCAAACAAAGTCTGCTCAAATTCAAGGACATAATTCTGCAAAATGTGGAAAAGTCCCCAAACTCTGATAGTCCTAAAAGGCACAGTGCTCTACGTACTGACATTCAGTGTTTGGTATTCATTTTGTTTCACATCAGTTTGTCAATGTTGGCGACCCAAGCTAAATAAAAGACCAATAAACCAGGTTAAGCCCATGTCAAACCCTCTTGGATGTGGCCTCTGCGAAGGAGCACCAGACAGACCTTTGGAAGTAGCATGTAAACTACAACATATTTCAGAACCCACAGATAAACAAGCCAGATTAGATCGATTGGACATTGGGGGAATTCAGAGAGAGGCTTGCGACGCAGTTTGTGGCCAAGTTTTGAACATGATGGAACAGTTTGGCTCGGGCCCGTTCCAGGCCTGACATTTCTCCAAGGCCAACTGTAATGATGGACAATGACAGGTAATTACATGAGGAGGGAGGGAGGGTGCTGGAGATCAGCAGTATCTGAGATGTTTCTGGAAACTCTGAGCGGGCCGGAGGACGGCGGCCAACATCCTCCGATTGGAGTCGAATAGGAAAAAACCACGCCATCGTCATTTTGATGTCGTGTTTTCACAAGGATGAATTGAAAAGTTTACAGCGGATGTCTCAGTGCCAGTGTGAGCTGCCTGAGCCTGAGAGCTGCACGACTTTTCCTTCCTCTTGTGGCTTCTTTTGTTTTCATTTGTTGTCTTTCTGCCGACCCAACAGCACAGCAAAATGGATGTTTTAACACCTGAATAAAGCAGCACCTTTAATGACCAACATGCATTAACTTAGCCCTCCTCATCGCCCTTTCTTACTCTCCTTATCGCTGCCAACGAGGCAAAAAAGTGTGTTTGAGTGTGTGATGCCCTTACATATCATTATTTAGTCTCTGGTGTTTACTCAAGCTGTTGTGGGGAGCACAGATGAACCCTAACGAAGACAGAATACCAAACAGCTTCAATATTTTCCAAACAGCTTCACCTGCACGCGGGGAGAGCCAGGATGTGCAGGGAGGCGGGCGGGGGGACGTGGGGGGGTCGGTGTTGCAATCTCTCGTGTTGCACAGACTCCTCGGCGCTCCCCCTTTATAAATTACCTCATCAGTGAGTGAAATTAACACTGATTCTTGCAGGCAATTTCTCAATTTCCAATGCTAATTAGCTTTTTCTCTTTACTTTTAAATTCTGTAGCACCTGTTTAGGGGGAGAGACATCTTAGGCAGTGCAGGCGCATTTAATCACAATTTTAATTAACCATCCCCGTAGATGTGAAAGAGAAGCAATTATAATGCAGATGAATGATGATTTTTCCACATTAAATTGTTTTGTTTCTTCGTTATGTTGATTGCATAAATACTGGCGCCGTTCAGTTTTTATCTACTGTAATTTTGTAATTGTTTTGCAAAAAAAAAAAAAAAGGCTGGTTTGCAGAAAAGAGCGAGTTTGTGTTGACAAATTGTTTCATTTGGTTAACCCGTAAATAGCCGGGGCTGCTCCAGGAGGATTTTGCTTTCTTACCCCTGCAGCTTGTCAATCACTTGGGGCGAGGAGGGGGTTTCTGCTCTCCTCTTCCTCTCTTTGACCTCAACAAACTATTTAACCAAATGAAAGTCAGCCTCTCCTCTTCCTCAGCCTCCCCTTTAACTACAGAGCTCACTGTCACAAATGAAAGCACAGATGGGTGCGACTGGGATGGACTCATAATCTTTATGCGCTCGTGAAATTATCATTGGGTTCGATGACGGCGCTTTCGACTGTTTACTGCCCCTTGTTCTCTAAAAGTTTGCTTTTATGTCGGTGTCGGGGAGGACGGTGTTGTAAAAACAAAAACACACCAATGTTGTTGTCGTGCACTTTTATCAAACATGCAGCACTTTCAGCTGGTAATGGGGATGTTTTACAGGAAAAGCTTGTATTAGCTCAAAGCTACAAGCCTGTTTATGTGGAGATTGTGCATGGATGAGTTCAGCACCATTATCTGTCTGACATCCTGGATGAAAAAGTTACTCTGACATACACTGCTTAAAGTTCTTTTCTGGAATTTAACCTCCAGATAAAGAGGATTTTAGCAGATCAGACCTGGCTAAGACAAGATGTTGCAGAGATCATTTCCCTGAAGTTTGTCTTGGTTCCATTTGGACAGATTTTCAATGAAGCTCATCAAGAAAAATGACACCTTAATGCATTTTACACTCTTCTTCAACTACAGTAGTCTGTCCTGCTTCTTTTTCTCCTTATAATAGAAACTGCTGCCAAAGCTGCACTTCTCTGTGGAAAACCTGCAGGTTCTTTGTGTCTTAAACCCATTTTTAGGACCGGTGAATACACACTTTCAAAAACACTGCTCTGTTCATAAATTTGAACCCAAAAAATATTGTAAACGTTTTTAGACATCTGCAGACAAAACCATTTGCTTATACCTGTTTAATACAGAATTCAGTTCTTGGAGGTTGTTTCGCTGCCTTTGTTACAAGATTTCAATCACTGTGTTCAAGAAAAGAGGCTTGTTAATGCATATTGCACCCTCAAGAAACAGAACAATAGTAAAAGTTGCTTAAAATACTGTATCCCTCTTTAAATCTTAACCCAATATGACGGACAGATTTAAAAACTTGCAGCTTTACCTAATTTAAGACCAAGGGTTGAAGATTTAACTTCCTAAAACATGTTTTTGCTATTTTTTTTTAGCAAGGTTTCAACCAAAATCACAAGAAATAAAGATCCTGCAAATGGTTTTTTACACTCCTAACCAAGTAAGTGCTGATTAAAAGCACATCTTACATTAAAATAAGTAGAAGCTCCTGAAAGGAGCATTTGCTTTGTGCAGAAAACTCCCAAAATCAAACACTTTAAGGATTGGTGTATGCACGCTCTTAGAAGCTAAACATTTCACTTCAATTTGAACCCAAATGGGTTGTTTTTAGTCTTGTTTTGACAGATCTCAAACCAGTTTGATTCAGAATTGAGCTCTCTCCAATGTATGAACTAATCTGAATAGTAAGGTTGTCTTATTTTTACTTGTGGAGCTGTATTTCTGATCTTGCATGGATTTTCTGAGACAGTCAGGCCCACACTTTGTGTCCTTAAAGAAGGGTGTCATAAAGTAGAGCAATATGGACTGATCATTTTGGTACTTTCTCCAGCTTTTGATGATGGAAATGCAAATCTATATTGAACTAGAGTGCTTGGTGCAAACCTGCCGTGGACTTCCTCTATGTGAGACAGTCAAAAACTCCAGTCAAAGGCCCCAGTGTTGGGCAGAAATCTCCTAAAATCCTCTAGTGTTCAACCAAGTCTACTTCTGATCACTGTTCTCTTCCAGAACAACTAAACTGGGCCTATTCTGACCTCATTTCCTGCACAGAAAACCTGCAGACATCACTGCAAAGAGACCAAACTATAGAGCAAAGAAAAAACTCCCAGAATCCTCCTGTGCTCCCCGTCCTCCGCCCTCAGCCAACCCCCAGCAACACTCATTCTCTAATCCCACTGAGCGCTGCTTTCAGTTTGCCCAAAGACCATGCAGGGGAACTCCAACGGACCAGACGCACACACACCCAAACACACACTTCATATCTCCCTCCCAGTCCCTCTGACAGACACTGTGGGAACGTGCAGACTAAAAATGGTCGACGTTTGTGCGATTACAGAGGTTTGTTAGCAGGTTTGGATGATTTTCTGTTCATTCTGGAAAAGAAAGCTATACGGATCATTCACAGGGTGGGATACAGGGATCACACAAACCCTTTATTCATACAGTCAAAGTGATTAAAATTTAAAGACCTTGTGGAATTTCAGACAGTCAAATCCTATATAAACCGAAAAACAAACTACTACCTCTAAATATCCAAAAATTATTCACAGAAAGGGAAGGGGCACACAATTTAAGGGGTAAATTTAATTTTAAAGTCACAATGGTGCATACAAAAAGAATAAGTTTCTGTATTTCTGTGTGTGGTGTGAAACTGTGAAACAGTCTGAATGTGGAGCTTAAGAAATGTCCAAACATCAATCAATAAAAAAAAAGGTACAAAGAACTTATTTTTACAAGATACAGGGAGGAATAAGCTGTGGCTTTCACCAGGTGTTTAGTGTTTATTTGTTTAGTGCATGTATATGCATGTATATATACATACATATATAATCATTAGGCATATATGGTTGTTGATTACTTTGTATGAGATTCAGTAATTGAATTCATATCAGACAGGACATGGAATGATTGACTTTTGATACCTAATGGAGAAGGGGTGGGATTAAATAAGTTTGTACTTCTTTCCACTCCTTTTTGAGCACGTGGGTGTTATTTTCTACTGAGGGGACCTTTAATTACTTTTGTATTGGTATTTTGCTACATTTGTATAATTGTACATAATATATAACATTTATTTCTTGCATGTTTGAAATAAACTACTACTACTACTATTTTAGAGTAAAGCTGGGGCCTTGGTGGACATTTTGCTCCAAAGATATCGACCTACAAACTTCCATTTCCCTCCCAAGAAAGAAAGCAGCCCCCTCTTAAAGCTGCAGGTCTTTACGGGTCTATCAGAAATCATCCTGAGGTGCGTCTCAGAGGGAAGACGCTCCCCTTTGAATATTAGCGGCGACTGGCTGGAGGTAAACAGAGCATTAAATCCTGCAAAACTGTGGCAAGGCCAATACGGGGCGGCTGGGACAATGGCTCGGCCCCGGCATCTCTGAGCCTTTGTTCTCGGCTTAACAAAACTCTGCCGTCACACCGTTTTTACCTCAATGCCGCCCTGTCGAAATGGCCATCAGCCCCGTCAGAGCACATGCAAAGCTCGGGACGGGCAGGAGGGAATATGAGGGAGGGGAGAGATTAAGACAGAGGCAGGAGGAGGAAGAAGAAGGAAAGGTGTGACAGAGAGGGGAAAAGGGATATGAAGGTGAAGAAAAGGAGTGTCAAGGCTGTCAAAACAGCATCAGAGTTTGGAGAAAGTGAATAAAAACCTGATAATTTGCACCTCTAGCTTTAATAAAAATACACCGCAGCAGTGAGGGAGCGTTTCTGAGCTGGGTGACGTGGCGGCGACAGAACTGGAGCAGCGAGATTCACTAAAAGTTTCATCACAAAGTCCTTATCTAGTTCCCTCAGAGGGCCGCGGTGAGGTTCAGGAGGAAAAAAGAGGCAAAAAGAAACAGCACATCTGCGTCTGCTGTGACCTGTCGGCGTGCCAGTTAGCATGTGTGTGAAGTGTGTGTGAGGGAGTGTGTGTGATATATATAGGGCTCCGAGTGTGCCAATGTGTGTATAATGTGTGCATGTGTGGCCAAATATGCAGATCTGGTTGGTGTGTGTGTGTGTGTGTGTGTGTGCAGATGTGTGATTGCCTGGTGAACATGTGTGGCTCTTTGCAAGTGTCAGCCGTTTTCAAATCGATGGCACATAAACGCTTCCTCTCGCGTCCAGCTCCCTCGTAAAAATCAAGCGTCTTATGCGGTGATAAGTTTTTTGATGATTTATTGGAGCTTCTGAGCTAAATTTAAAGGAAGGTTGTGAATAAAATCTTTTTAATGAAGCTCTAAAACACCTCTAACTGAATAAAGACTTAAACAAGAGGCTAAAGATGCATCTCTACTCATTAGCTGTTAGCTAGTTAGCTTAGGCCCCCTAATACTGACATGTAAACACTGGGTTAGCATACTTGTGGCTCGGCCTTTGACTCAATGACGGCTTCAAACTTCCATTTCATGTTATTCATTGTAGTTTTTTTAAAGTTATTTTACTGGTCCACTGATCTATTCCCTTACTTAGCTTGTAGCTAACTGTTTTCTTTACGTATTTAGAATATTTATTGCTCCATAGCTTAAGCTTCAGCTCTTAATATATTATTCTTTTAATTTACAATGCAACTCTTTCAGAATTATTTCATTACTTCTAAAGTCTTCTGCTTTCATCTTATGTTTTCATTATTTTAAAAAACTAATTTTAATTGTGTTTTGCTGGTAGAGAAACATCCAAATGTTTCGTAGCTAATTAGCATTAGCTCTAACTTCTTAGCATGAGGTTCAGCTAGAATGTGGCACTGTACTGCTTCACTTTAAAATACAAATATATGAAACATAACATTTCTGTTTTCATTTAAGGCCTTTTATTTCTTTATTTCAACCTATTGATTATCATTTTGCCGGTTTATTCAAAAGTTTGACAGCAAGTTACTGCTAGCTAGCTTTAGCTCTTGCTTAAACATCTTAGCATGCCTTTCTAAACTCTGAACTAATTATTTACAACCATAAAGATCAATTTCATCATCATTACTTTAACAATGTGCCCTAATAATCAAAGAAAAGAGATTTAGTCTAAAAAGTTCCCTTATTTAGTTTTGAAACTTCTCTTTTGCAGCCAACATGTAAAAATGACCCTGTTCACTTTAGCATGTAGCTAGCCTCTTGATGGATGATCCTGTGATTTTTGCTGTAATTACATTGGTTTTAACCTACAAAATGATATCAAACAGCTCAAGTTTATGTTTAATAATCCATGCTAAAAGCTTTTGTACGTTTTTTTTTGTATTTGAAGCTTATTCTTTAAATGTTTTTTTAGCATGTTGTGTTTCAGTGGTTTCTTTTTTATGTCCTTCCTGTCTCGACGTGCATGTATTTCCCTTCTTGCAAACCACATTCACTTTGCAGAATTCATGACTTTTTTATCCTCCATCATTCATAAGGCGCATGTTTCTGTGTGGTAGAAAGGGGGTGTCATATGGATATTATTAATGCTGCGTGGCTCGTCCAGCAGAAATATCTTTGGAGGTTTGATGACAGACTGATGACAGAATTTAAATTATAATTTATATTATTTACCTCAAAGGAAAAAGCCAAATTAAGGTTGATTTTGAAAGACTTATGAGCACTTAACCCCTAAACTTGACCCCTCAGCCTCCATCTTGGATGTAGTTCAGGTCTGTCGAGCCCCCCTCTCTCTGCCGGGTTCTGGTCTGCCAATTTCCACTTGAAGCCTGACTGGGCCTGATGGGATACAAACTACCTCGGGGGTGAGTCGGGGAGATGGGTGGGGGGGTTGAATCTGATGAACAGTAGTGTCGAGTCGCTTTTGCACCGTTGGGAAAAGGTAACCTCTCCGTCGGGGAGGAGACGGTGGGATAGAGGGGAGGAAGAGGAAGGTGGGGTTTGGGGGGGTGTGCAGTCACAGCAGGGTGCACCCACCCGCTTCACCTCCCTCTGCTTACCGCCCCGCGCACACAAAAAAACACTAACTGTCAGAGTGAGTGCTAATTGCAGATGTGCCAGTCTGCCATCATAATAAAATCAGAGGCAGGGCGGACATTAAGCATGGCTGGCTCATTTGTGCGACTGCTGAAAAGGTAGCATAAATGAATATTTCATTACCTTAATTACTAAGGAATACTCCTTTCCGCCAGTCGTGGAATGAGTGTTGCTGTAACTAATTATGAAAAGTAATAACATTAGGGATACTGTGATTGCCAGTTTAGGAGGCGGCGTCTGCTTGGCTTGTTGAGGTAGTGTTGGGAAACATACGGCGAGGACTGTGGAGCAGGAGGAAGGAAGGAAGTGAAGGGGCTCCGTGTTGATCAGAGAGTGGGTTTGCAGGCATGAATGAGCTCTGATTATTTAGCCTGAAAGCTCGGAGATGGCAGAGTGGAGGGTTTGGTAGGTAGAATCAGGCTGAAAGGTTGAAGCTCTGCTGCTATTTGATTTATTTTTCCATGCATGCAAACATGTGAGCTACCTGCATGCAGCCCGAAGAATCCTTGATTTATTTTCCCATGCATGTCAGCACGCATGCTAGACCTAAACCCTGTCTTTGGGGCATTTTGCATCATTTCCTGCAGTCTTTTCAGCATCAGGAATGATTTTAACCTGCATAAGTGAAACAAAAACACACAAGAAGGAAGCACAAACTTGCAGTCTGGTGCGACATGATTAAAAACACACAAAGAAAATATTTATTCTGCAGGAAATTCCTCACACGGGCTGAAAGGTTGCATCTCTTTTGCTCTTTGATTCATTCTTCCATGCATGCAAACACACATGCTACCTGGACCGCCACATACGAACTTGACGAATCCTTTTTCACGCCGCCCTGAAGTACCTGCGCTTCCACAAAAAAACGCCACGAGCCACCCATTAGCATCGCTCCATCATCCCGCCGTCTTTGATGTCAGACACACTCGGCTCGATACCTTTGTCCGTTACTCACCTCTGCAGCCCACGGGCACGTCCCCCCCATGCCCGCCTGTAATGTATGACCACTGATAAGGTCGTGAGGGAGGAGGCGGGGGAGGCAGAGGGAGAGGAGGAGGGGGGGGGGGTGGGAAAAGAAGTACAAGAGTACAAGGTCCGCTTTGATGGACATGCTAATTCCAATACCCCTAAGTAGTAAGAATAACAAAGTGGAGGGGAATTTATCTCAGGAATGCTGGAGCAAGACGGCCGAGCGATAAGGAAGTAGCTTCCCCTGGGTGGGGGAGAAGTAATTAGAGCGGCCTGACTGCTTAGATGACTGACTGACTGGATGGATGGAGGAAGTGGAGACATGAAAGACAAAGTTTAAGGAGGAGAAATAAATATGGTCGACACTCATGATGTCTCCATGTTTCCTGAACTCATTCACATGTCAGTTAAAGGTATAAAATGGAGATTATTCCACTGCAAAATCCTCCAGCGAGCCTCCATGATGTGTTTATTGTTGCCAAGGAAACACTGCATTTACGTCATTTACTGAGACTAAAAGCTTGTCTCTGACTCATGTTTGGTGCTGCATCTTTGTGATGAATCATGACTGTTCCCTGACGTCTACCTGCCACTTCTGCCACCTGATCTTCCCCGTAATGCCCAACATCTGACTTGACATTACCAAGCTGCGGATAGTTGGATAAATTTCTCATAATGAGGAGAAAAGCTGTTGGAAAGTGGATTTCCTGGTTTGCACTGTGAGCACCCTCAGAATTATTTGCACTTAGCTTGTGATCAAACGATAGTGTCCTCTTTTTAACAGCTTTACTCCCTCATTATGTGAAATTTATCCATAAATCACTCAAACATTTCTTGTTTTTTTTGCAAAATTTTTTCCATTTTCTCCACATCAGTAGTGATTTTAGGCTGAATAAATGGGACAATATTGGCGAAAACATAGAAAATACTTGATCTTTGCATGAGTGTAGACTAGAAATATGAATACTACTTAACAAATCATCATATTAATGGCTATTGGGATGCCAGTAAATTCCAAAAACACATCAGATCCATTTGTACACCACAAAATACTCATCTTAAGTGAATTTGTTTAAAAAATGTCCCAAATAAAGCTTGTTATATTTTTTGGCAGACATATGAGACATTTCTATGTTTAAACTGAGGAGAATTTTCAAGGTATGGACTCAAAAGTCATAAACAAATATTCTTAATTCTTGAACTGCAGTAATTCTGCGTGCACCTTGGCATATCTGTGAAACATGAAGAAAACTGTGGTGAAAAATGGTCGTTAAAAGAGTTAAAACGAAGCTCCAAGGCTGTTCTGTGAGCCCTAAATGACTTTAAAAACACCAAACAGTCAAACCTCACTGCTGTAGAAAAACAGGCTCTGGTCTCAGAGTCATAAAGCCTCGACAAAAACCAAAAACCAGCCTGAGTCAGAACACCAAATCTGAGCACCGAGCCTCCATCTGTGACCCGATCTGGGCCCTCCTCTCCTGCAGGGTTTCTGGGTCAGGAAATACCCATCAGCCCTCAGCAGATCTGAGCCCAAACGCAGCCAAAAGTCACATCAGGACCAGGAACACCAACAGCAGCCACAAAAACACACTCAGCCGCAGATTTATCACTTCATAGAGACTTCAGAGGACGTAATGATGATAATCACACGCTATCTGTGGCCTGAGAAGAGTTTCCAGATCCAAAACCAAATCCTGGACTCGGACTTTGTCACACAAACCCAAAAACTACAACCACAACTACAAAGAGCACAAAACCTCCGTGCTCTAATGATCATGTAGGTCATGTTTTTGCCAGAACATGCATCCATGTTTGTGCTCATGGGGACATCGTGGAGTGAATCTTAACTGAAGCTCAAATGTTGTGAAACTTAAAGTGAAAATGTGATTTCAGGATTATGATGTGGCATAAAAGGATAAAAGCACAACAACCAAACATGTGGTTTCCACATCACGGAGCTGCAACCAAAACAAAAACACAAAGATCAGAAACATAACTATGAAAGTTTAATCAAAACTTCTCGACTATGCAGACCTTATTTGAACACTCCAATGCAATTCTCTTTTTTATATGGGACATGTCTGCAACAGAAGAGAAATAAATTCTTTATGATTATTTTAACATTATTTCTTGAAGTGTTTTGAAAAACTTTGTTTTTCCACTAAGTGTGATGAAATGTTATGTAACTCAATGAGTGATTTAAAAATTGGAATTAATGAATATATAAGAAAAAAACATTGCACTCATGGGTTGATAAAAGTATCCTAGGTATGCAATAAACAAAAACATATAAAAGCTTTAAAAAAGTGCTTCATGACTATGCAGACGTTCTTTGACCTCTGAAACATTAGTACATTATCAGATATTTTTAATTTAATGAACAGAGTAAAGGGAGTTTTAGACTTGACTTTGAAATAGAAAAACAAACACTATTTGGTAAATGTACCGTTCACTGTGAGTTATTTTTTTATTCACTATGCCTTATATCTTCACAAACCTCGCTAAAAATGTGGAATGAAACTGAAATGTTAAAAACTATAACAAAATCATACACTGAACCAGTAAAATAGTTGAATATTAATATAAACACAATGAAAGCAAATTGATCCAAACAATATAACCTGACAAACATGAACAAATCA
Source organism: Cetoscarus ocellatus (assembly GCA_037902135.1). Lineage (NCBI taxonomy): Eukaryota > Metazoa > Chordata > Actinopteri > Labriformes > Labridae > Cetoscarus > Cetoscarus ocellatus. Next base: position 444,876 of record JBAMNC010001156.1, read on the forward strand.
TTTGAAGTATTTTTTATAACATTTTCCACAGCTGTGCAGGGCCTTTGTTGTTGTTTTTCTGTTTTGAGATAAAGTGTCTGAAATAATAGTCAAAAATGTCTCATCCTAAATGCATACATTTGCAGAATCCAAATGTTTTGCATGTTTTTAAGTTATTCCTGCTTTTGTTGTTTCATTTAAGAGCAAATTTAACAGCAGTATGATGAAATCTTTTAAAGCTGTGCTGCATCTGATGTCACCTGAAATAAAATAAAACAATCAAAACAAAACAGAAGAAGACAAGAAAGACAGCGCTGTCAGCTTGAGGCTGTAGAGAAACCTGGAGGCAACAGCTAGGGCTGGGCAATAAATGGAGTTTGTAAGATTAAATATTCAGTGTATTTGCCACAAAACAATCTATTTATAAAGTCAAGTGTATGCATGCTTAGTCATTATTCAAACAAAATAATGACAAACTAAATAGAATGTCAATGTGTTTGTCAGACACTTCTTAACAAAATTGCCCGATAATGGGCGTCCCAGACCACTATTTCAGATGCCAAGCAGTGTTTAATTTTTACCAGAATTAAACCAAAGTTTATGATTCATGTTTTGTGAGAATTATCTCTTCTTGTTTTCTGTAAAACACATCCAACTGTGATCTTTGGTCCAGATTTTCTGATCATTATGCTGTTTTTATGGTGATTTAAACAGAGTAAAAAAAAGGTGCGAACTTTCCCGGAGTCGTTGACCCCCTGCTCGAGCACCTTGCCCAAAACTCCCCCCTTCCCCCGTCCTCCGCAGCCTCAGATCATGTTCGTCCCGCACGTCAGAAAGGCTGAGGACAGGCCTGTCGGTGTGATTATCCCCCCGCTACCTGAGGAGGTGTTTGTTTGACATCCGCGTTTGACAGCGGCGGGACACGAGGCGTTCAGTGGCGGGGGCTCCCTCTCCCGTCACAACTCATTAACACGTGAATCCACCTCTGCGAGTCCTGAGCGGGGACGACTGGGCTACACATGTCCACTGACTGCACCGCAGATGACATTTAAATGGAGAGGAGGCACTCGCTCGCCTCTCCTCCGTGTCTCTGCTCTCCTTGACTCACTCTTGCCAAAGGTTAAATGTATGTTTGAATAACAACGAAGCCCGAGCAATTTCTGACCATTTCCTCTCTCCCGCTGCAACCTCCGCTTAGGAAGGTGCTTGATCAACGGCAGAGATGAAAGCGTGGAAGTGAGTGGAATTTGTGCAACCGCAAAATGACCTAATTTCGTCCTAATCTGGCTTGGCAATCGGCTGCAATTAAAGCGAGATAACGCATCTGAATTTACTTCCAGGATGGGGGAAACCGGAGCACAAACGGAAGCAGACAAGCCCTCGTTAAATTAGGAGAAAAAAAGAGAGAGGAGAGGGGTGCACTTAGGTGGCAGAGAAGCGGGACACCTTGTGAATAATGAAGTGGAGTGAGTGAGAGAGCCCTGATCAAAAAGCATGTTCTATTATCCTGAATGAAAGGTACGAGAGAGCTGCAAAACGGGCCGGTCTTTAAAAAAAGACCCAGATTTCCAGATGTCACCGTGCCTTAATCTGGTGATCTGTTATTGATTGTTCCACGCGGCCGTGACCTTGCCAGAAGAGCTCTTCCACCCGACAATCAAACACACATCAAAGAGTGTGTGTGCGTGTGTGTGTGCTTCCTCTAAATGTGTGTGCACATGTGGCAGCGAGCGGCGCTTGCAGATCAGCGGTGCCGACATCAGAGCAGAAAAAAAAAAGAAACTGGAGGCTGCTTTCAACACTTGTTTGCACAAAGGTGTCGTCGCCGAAAGCAAAAAAAAAAAGTGGAAAAATGGTTTTAATGGGCGGCTGAGGTGATTACTTTTTCTGCAGAATCGTGGTTTGGCTGTGACGGGGGTGTAAAAGTCACACAGAAGCTGCATTCTGTCATATTTGCTTCTTTGTGGCTCTAATATGAGAAATTCAGATTATTGAAGAGCTCAGGAAGCAAATAAATGAACCTCTATAAGACAAAAGAGAGCGAAAGATAAACTCTGAATCTGACATCAAGGGTTAAAGTTAGACTTAAGTAAAGGTTAAAGGGCACAGGCATGAGCCCTGATGTGCCATAAGAGTAGTCAGAATAAAATCATTGTGTTTGTTACAGGGCTCTTAACAAGCAAATCAGAGTTGATAGGATGCTTCTAGATTGTTGTAGACTGCAGGAATAAATGACAAATAAAGAAAAACATGGTGTATCTACCAGCTCCAAGAGGTCAAGGTCAGGGTCAGGGCTGAGTTTATACTCACTTCCTTGAGGAACAATCGTCTGTGTCTCGTCTTTTTAATTTGTCTAATTTGCTTTAATTTACTTCTGATCTTGACCCTCTGTGTTAACTATACCTCTCAGAGTTATTGCCTTAATTTTACTGCTTCCTCCTAAAACACCTTTATCTAAACAAAGGCCGAACCCTAAATACGCCATCGGCCTGTAATCTTTAAATAATCCACCATGTAGACATCTGATCTACTTTTGAACATTTGACAAACTTACTACTTAAAGCAAGAAAGGCCCAAATATAAGAGAGAAATAAAAAAGTGAGACTCATCCCAGCTTGTGTTTGTTTGACCTTTGACACTCCTCCTATCTTTGGATGGAGATTTTTTTTCTTAAAATACTGAAAAATAGCAGATAAAGTTGGCGAGTTAAAAGAAGACTGTTATTATATACTGATCTCATGACAAATAAATGCAAAAACTTCAGATAGATAGTACATTTAAGCTTTTAGCCTGTTTTACCGTCATGTAACCCTGCCAGTGCTTTGAAATCTCTGCTTTATCCCTTAATTTTAAGATTTTTTAACAATTATTTTACTACTTTTTCCCCCAACCCTCCTACCTTCCTATCTTTGTTGAATATACCATGATTCTGCAGGAAAAGCACCCACGTCAACAACCTGTTAAAACAATTTGCTCTTTGTGCAGCTGCCTCTACGACAACATTGTCCAGACAGGTTTTTAAGGCATTACCCTTTAACCTGACCATCTCTCTGTACTTTTCACCTGTGCCATGTTTTCAACCATCAATCTGCTTTTTAGCTCTCAAACAAACTCACTTTCTGTTAAAAAGAAGAAAACGGCAGATTTAAAAACACGTAAATGTCGAAGCACACCCCGGATCCTGCATGTGTGACTTTTACACTCTCCTAACACGTAAAACTTTTCATTGCATCATGCTGATCCTGCAGAAAGAGAGAAAAACGTCCCCTCAACCGCTCACTTAGTTTTTCTCCACATTTTTGGCTTTAAGGCAAAAAAGTGTTGAAATCAGCCGAGGTTAGGGTTAGGGTTAGGGTTAGGGGAGGCTGTTCTCTGCTCGTTTGCACAAAGGTGTTGTCTCTGAAATCGGCTACAGAAGACCGAGCATTGAGAAGAGATGTAACAGTGGAGAGATGTGTCATATCTTCTTTTAAATTCTGCACTAATTCTGTTCGTTAAACTCCATAAAAAGCAGATATAAGTTGACAAGCTGCCTCTTGCTGCAGCAAACACTGGAGAAGCTTCAAAAAGACGGTACATTTAACATAAAATCTTCCAAAAATCTGCATCAAAGAAGAAATTCATGATGAGATCCTTCCAAAAACTGCAAACCTGGAAGGTGTTCTTGGATTACATTTCATTTGGAAGAACAAACTCCTCTCGTGCATCCAAATCAGGGTGCACATGCACACATATACCATTGTTGGGAAAGAGGAAGGTGTTTTTAAACTTGTTTCTCGCCCCCCTGCCATCCCATTACAAAATCTGAACAGTTAGTTTACACCTGCTCGGCAACCTGTCGTCTGTCGCGCCCAGACTCCCTCGCAGAACGGGGAGAGAGAGTCGCTGCGTGGAAATTAAAAAAAAAAATCACACGGCGAGACGCAGGCGCAACAACTGAATAAGTGCAAACAGCAGGACGAAGACGGAGCGGATGGGCCAAATAAAGACTTTGCATTTTCACTTGAGAAAGACTCAAATGAGGCATGAGATTTCAGAACGCGTTTCCCCCGCCGTCCTACGCAATGCATAAAACATGCCGGCTTAGGGTAAAGAGTGTACACACGTAAATGAAAAACACCAAATGCATGCAATTATTTGCCGGACCAGTGAAGTTTTCAATTTCGGTGTTTGCTTTTTGTCAAAATCAGGCGGAGGAAGAAAAGAGAAGGGATGAGGGAGGGGAGGGAAGGAAGGAGGAAACAAGCAAGAAGGCATGAAATAAAGGCAGGGAAGCAGGGAGAAGACATCTGACTGCAGTGCAACTTTACTTAGACTAGCGTGTCGCAGAACAGGCGTGCACGGCGGCGGAGGGGGGGATGATACGACCTGTCAAATCCTGAGAGAGAGGGAGGGAGGAAGGAGGTGGGTCAGGGTTTGACAGGCAGAACGCCGCCGCCACGAGAACACCTTTAAGTCTGTCACCTTTGCTCCATCACTCTCCATTCCTCCGAGCCGCGGACGTCCAACAACCTGGACTCCTGACAGCCGGTGCGTCACTCCGGCCCTAACATTATACTGAACAAATTAGAAGCCATACTTCTCCATCACAGCACAGACAATTTGCATAATTCAGCCCACAACTTCAGCATCAAGAGCCCAAAAGGCACGAAAAGCCTGATTTTTCTGCAGCGATTCCTTCTGGGGACGGAGCACGAGTTCAGCCACAGTTCAGCAGCCGAGCTCTAAAATCGGACTGGTTACATGTTACACTGCCTCCGTTTTTTTTTTAAACAAAATGCGAGTGATTCAGACCAAAAGCATGCGGGGAATGCCACGTTGCTGCCCGTGTCGCCACATTGTTTTGTGCGATACATCATTATTGTCGCTTAAAACATAAAGGGAAGTCACAGGGCGCAGGAGTTGGCTCGCTATTGGCTGATTCATGCCTCGGTGTTAGTCAGGCAACGGAGCCCAGCCACCGCTCTCGCTTTCATCGTTCTTGGCAGTTACTCTATGCATGTGTGCGAGTGTGTATTTGTGTGTGTGTGTGCATCAACTGAAATACACTCTGCAGCTTTTCCAGAACCACAAAAATCACAACAAAACTCAACACGGAGCTGGAGAAGAAGAAAAAAAGAAAAGAAAGGAGGCAGAGGAGAGGATGCACGAGGAGCAGGGAGTTTTCATCCAGAGATTTGAAAAGATTTCTCCAAAGCACGGGTTAATATCACGGCTGCCTGGTAAGGCTTTATCCAGAACCTCCCGGAACAAAAGGCCCCTTTTGCAAACAGACTCCTACTTTCCCCCCCAGTGTCCAAAGGTGTTTGCTGAAGTAAATCTGCCTAAATCCTGCACAGCTTGGCCAGGGAAGGTGGAGGGGGGAGGGGGAAGGTGTACTGATAATCCGTCTTCTTAACCAAAAAAGAAAAAAAAGTTCTGAAAGAGAAGGGGACGAAAGAAAGAAAGAAAGAAAGAAAGAAAGAAAGAAAGAAAGTAGAATCCATATCACATGATGCCATTTAAAGAGCCGACGTAACCCCCCCCCCCCCCCCCCCCTCAGATTTGCATACATCCAGCATGGGAATCAGGTGACAGAGATATCCTGCTAATCATTTTGATAAAGCAGCAGATAAACTACGCCTGTCATGTGAAAATAAAGGAATATTGCGTGATTTTTCCTGCCCTAATTTGATTTATGGGTTTGCACAGAGATGGCAGTACATAAAAACACAGGAAATTGACCCTGCATGGGTTTAAATTGATCTCAAATAAAAACTATTACAGCTGGAGACTTGATTCTTTTTGCAACAGAAAGCTAAGACTCTCCTCTGTTATTCATTAGATCGTACACTCATAAATAATGTCAGTAAAATAAATATATATGTTTAAAATATGGAGTAAGAGCAAAAAGAGCAAGCTGTGGGAAACTTGTTTGCATCACTCAATTTAATTTGATCTGATATAAAAAAACAAAAGCTGGAGCATTTATGCTTGTCGCAATCTACAGCTAAGACTTCCCACGTTCATGCTACTGAATAATGTGTCAGCGATGCCTCTAAAGTTCATACACACGATAAAAAAAGACCCGCTGGTTGAGCTAGCAGCAGGAGGCAGCCGCTATATAGTGACAAGAAATTTGAGTTAGCTCTTCTCTGGCGAAATATCTCTTTAAAAAACTGCTCTTTAGCAGACATAAGCGAATACCTCCATCCATCTTGCCATCATATTTAATGTTTGTCAATGACAATCATTAAAATATGTAAATACAGTTAAGAGAATGCAGTGGGCGTGCGAGCAGCAGGTGGCGGCTGTAATTATTGTTGACATCGCTCTAAAAAATAATTCATAAATAATGAAATAGAGCAGCGAAAGCCTTCAGTCTTTGGCAAACCACAGCTTATACTTCCCCTCTATTATACTTCAAGTGACGTCATGAAAATACAGACATGATACAGAAAACAAGCTCCTGTAGTTCCTGTTTGTATCTGCAGCTTTCCTCTTTTATTTGTTATTACGTCATTTATCCACTGATTACGTCACTGAAATCCGTGCTAACAGCTGCTATTTCATCACAAGAAATTACTCCTATTATCCAGTTTATTCTCTAAAATAAAACTACAATAGCTAAAACCTTTATTGTTAAAAGAAATCCATGAACTGTGGTAGATGTGAAAGCAGCAGGGGGCGGCTGCTGACTCATCATGTTAATATTTTCACGCATTATTCTGTTTAAGTTGATCCTAAATTAAAAATAAATATAAGAGCTTTTGTTCTTTCTGTAAATTAAAGTGAGCACTCCTCTTTCTTGTAATGATGTTATTAATGACTGAACATGCAGCAGCAGGCGGCTGCGATCATATGAATTTATTCTCTGTATTATTATGTTTTAATTGATCTAAAATGAAAGTTACACTTACAGGAGCTCTCATTCTTTTTCCAAACCGAAGCTAAGATGCCCCCTCCTCTGGTTTTCACATCATACGTCCATTAATGACGTCATTGGAGTTCGTGCTGTATAAAAAATGAAGGGTTGACGTGCGAGCTGCTGTCGAGCAACAAGAAATGGCTTTTATAATTCTGTTTTAATTCCTCTAAAAGAAAAACTACCAGAGTTAAAGACTTCTTTCCTGGTAACTACGACATTATTAGAGATCCAGAATTGATGAATAAGAATGTGATTGAGTGGCAGCAGCAGGAGGCGGCTGCTGTCTTGTCAAGAGAAATTTTGATTTCTCTAAAATCAAAACTACAACAGCTCAAACTTTTATTCTTTTAGGACACTGACGCCCATTTCTGTTAAAACATTGTTATGATATCAGTGAGCAGAGAATAAAATCTGCTGGACTTGCTACCAGCAGAGAACTTTCCATTTAATCTTCTCTAAAATAAAACCTTTAACAGGTTGATCCTTCAGTCTTGTGCACACTAAAGTTGAGACTTCTCTTTATTTTCTTTTTGCTCATGATGGCATCATGAAAATTTGCACTCTTGGTTAAACTAAAACTATTCCCAACACCAAGCAGCAGCAGGTGGCTGCTATCTAGCCACACTAATTTTTGGTTTTAATGATTTTGTTTAAAGCTGAAGCTTCCTACAGGTGAGACACTTTTCTTCTCTTATGTTTTATTTTGTTGATCACAGACTGAAATACGACCACACAGGAAAAACTGACAGTGATTGGCCTTGCAGCAGGGGGCGAATGCGCCTAAGCATCGTCAAAACTACGCTTTATATTCTTGTTTATAAAGTGGCCTAAAATTGAAAATACACTGGAGAAAGCCCAGTTCACAAAAATCTAAATACTGTTCTTGTGCAGAGATTTGAAGACATGAAGCATGTTGAGATACTTCAAGAAATGACGGCAAAACATTGAGACAGAAATTGTGTTTCTCCTGCAGCGGAGAAGATCAAAACTGATGATTGTTCAATAAATGTGAAGGACGAAGTAAGTAGGGTTTTGCATTTTTTCCTAATTTACTGTTTTGATTGTCCTCATTTTGGATGTGAAGCATACACTGATCATCCAAAAAGATGCCCCCCGATGAGGACAAATACTCTCAAAATCTGCTAAAAAATGATCCCTGTAAATCAAGTTTTTTGATGCTTACATACAAAAAAACAATAAAATTAAATATGAATATTAAAGACAGTAGAAGCATTTGACAATAGTCCAAGATAATGGGGAAATCAACCCTCAAAATGTGAACAATTATCCAAAAATGTCATCTTAAAATCAGGTCTCGAATCTTATAAATCAACAAAGAAAAACAATACAAAAGATTCATCACTGAGACACCTGAAGCATTTCACAATAATCCAAGACGTGACACCATGTTGTGGAAGAATGTTCCTACAATGCCAAAATTAAACCAAAAGTATTGCCTGTAAATCAACTTTTTTGATGACAAAATAAAGACGCATCTTTCAGACACTTGAAGAATTTAACAATAACCCAATAAGCGCCACCACAATGAGGAAAAACACTCTAAAAATGTCAAATCTTAACCTAAAATTCTGCCTGAAAATCACATTTTTTGAGGCTTCAATCGACGAGGAGCCAGGAAATAAGAGCACGCATGGTTCAGACACCTGCTCGAGACTCTTATCTCCTCCAGTCGAGGATTTTTTCTTCTTCTTTAAGTGTGACTCGCCACGAATAGTGTGGGCATGCCATCTCGTAACACTATCTGTCTGTCAGGGAGGGGGGCGGGGGGGTCCCTGCTAGAGTAGTGGAGGCTATAAAAGGCTTGTAACCAGGGGACGACCAACAAACAACCACAAACACCCTAGTTATTTCTCTCCACCACCCACCACCCACCCTTCCCTCTCTCTCTCTCCCTGTTTTCTCCCTACCTCCTCCTCTTCTTCTTCTTCTCTCTTTTTTTTCTTCCTCTCTCGCCCCCCTTTTCATCTCAGGCCCTCTCTTTTTTTTCTGATGCTGAATGCAAATGTGTAGCCCTGCTGCTGCTGGCGGGCGAAAGGGGGCTGAATTGTGATTAAGAGGGAGAAGGAGAAGAAGAAGAGGAGCTCCTTTTCTTTGTTCTCCCCCCGGGGGGATGTTTACCAGGAGAGACACGGCGGATCAGATATGAAAGGCATTCAGGTCAGCATTGATGTGAGCGAAAGTGAAATCGTACCTAAGGCATTCCAAAGACCCGCGGTGTCAGGGGGTCCGGGCTCGCGGTGCCTCTGCGAGTGTGTGTTCTCTGGCCGCCAGGCGCAGAAAATATCTTCACACAGGCAGGGCGGTCGACGGAGGCGAAATAAAAAACTAAAACGAGGGCTGAATGTGTCAAAAATGGCTCTTTATTCTGGGGAAAGTTTTCAGCCCAGTGTCCAAGATGGCTGATTTGATCATTAGCTGTTGCAGAGTGTGTGCAGCTTTTATCTGCCCCTTATCAAAGCGCTGAGAGAAAATATGTGCATGTTTGTGCCGCCGCCGCCGCCACTGAGCTGCGTTTAATTCCTGGTAGAAGAGGAAGGCACATATTAGAGGATTTGTCGACTGGGCTGCGACACGTGAACGCTGGAGTGAAATAAAATAAGGATGTGGCTGTGACACAGTAAACGCCGCATCACGATGATCTGTTGAGGGGAAGTCCATTCATTTTTACGCGCTTTGCTGTACACACTTGACTCACACACTTGGAGCAGATGGATATATTTAGCTCTGCAGCCGAGGGAGGAAAAAAATGATGCACAAAAAAAAAGAAAAAAAAGAAGCAACCGGAGAATAATAAGGCCTCTCGCTGCACGCCAAAGTGCAATGTGGAGTTGTGACAAGACAAATATGGCTGCCTATACGCCGTACGTTGAGGTGTTTTGATTCCTCGGCTTGAACACCAGGACCACCACGCTGGTCTTCTTTCTCTGACTCCACTTCTACTTTTAATGTTGGGATTTCAGCAAAATCACAAAACACTTCAGACCGCTGAGTCTTCCTGCCACAGAGGTCACGTTGACCACATGCATCAGTGCTTCATGTTTCTGAGAATCTCTGACATTCAGATCAGCTTAAGCTTCAAGATAAGGCAAAAAAAAGCGTTGATATTTGATAATTTTTAATCTTAAAGATGAGTATTGTCATTGTTTTGGAGCATGTTACGCGACTGGACTGAACACTCCTGAAACCGAGCCGAAATCTCAAGGTTCACATTCATGTCCTCTGAAGAGAGCCTCAACCGGTGCTTTGTTTGTTTCTGATCGATCGGTGCCTTGTAAAAGTCGACAAATGACTGCATAATTTATAAAATATGTTGACACTATTATTCAAAAATCTATCCTAAATAAGGTTTAATTTCTGAAATTACAGATAGGTCACAATTCTTTAAATTCAATGAACTAATAAATAGTAGAGGTAAAAGCTCTTCCCCTCCTTGATGATTTAAGTGAAACCTCTCTAGTTATTTGATCATATGAATTCCCAAACCCCGCCACAGCATTTGAGAACCCCTACTCTACATCGTGATCATTCTGCACACCAAACGTAAAATCTGAATCATCTTCTTCCAACAGTTTGAAGATTGAGAGCTCACAATGACTCAACAATTAAATGCTTTTTTTTTTTTTTACACGTGAGAAGTTGGGAACGACGTCTTATCCCAGATGACACTGGGTAAGAGGCGGGGTTAGAGCTCTTATTTTAAAGGCATTTATAATTTTCACTTATATTTTAATTTACTGCTCAGTCTTTAATGTTGAAGATGATACTGTTAAGACCGTTAAAGCTCTGCGATTGCATGTGGTGCACGTAGAAAATCAGTGCGTAATTGTGTTTTAAAATCGTGATTCTTGCCATAATCCAGCAGCCCTAGGCCGTGTACATCCTTCACCAGATTACAGCCAATCACAGGGCTGCAGGAACAAGGCTTTTCATTATTTCTAAAAACTAAAGACCACCTCTTGACCTAAAATGACTTACTGCACGATTACAGCAGTTCTGTACTTGCTTCATTTATTTTCTCCTCGCTTTATTTACCAACCATTACAACACTTCTGAACTGACATTTTCCTGAAAATAAATCAGCAGTCAAAATGTCCACACTGATATGAAAATCAACATAATTTCACGCTAAATTACTGGCTAATAATGCGACGATTCCACAGTTTGATAAAGGAAGTTTTTCACGGCAACATGGATGAAAAGTAGAAAAAGTTTTTGTGTTTTCACAGCAACTCCGACATGAATTCTGCAAATCACAGGAAGTTACTGTGAATTCACAGAAATATGATAATACTGTGATTTTACAGGGATTCAGACATGATATTACTGTGAAATGATGGTAAAGTATTGTTTTGTGGATTCACAACAATTTACCGCCGTGTTCTGATGTGAAACTGTGACAGTGTGATGCTGTCCACTGCTCACACTCCTCATGTAAAACTCCAGGACATCCTGTGAATCTGCAGTATGAACGCCACAATCAAATACTGTCATTATACAAATATTTACCCATCATGCACCACAAAAGCCTCATTATCTGCTGGTTTTTAACAGCGTAGTAGGCTCGGGTGTTAAAGTAAATAATCCTGTTTCCTGCGTCGTCCCTCCAAAGTAAAAGCATTCAGGAGTGTCTGGGAATGGCAGCGAGTGAATGGCACGCTAAACTGAACAACCCCCCGCCACCACTGACGGTATAAACATGTAAATGAAACACATTACCGCTGACAATCAATTGTCCGGGAGCGCCCTGCGAATCCTGCCCTCCCTCCTCCTTTTTTAGGTGGGTGCATGGCGTTAAAATCGCTGCCCCTACCTCCAGATTGTGAGGGGAAAGACGGGGCGAGAGAGGAGAGGAAGAAAGGCAGCACCTTGCCCCCTCCCCTCCTTTTCTCTCCTGCAACTTTAGAGGAGAACAGAGATGGACAAATTGTTTAGACTGGCAGAAATGTGGCATTGTCTGCGCCTGAAAGCAAGGCTAACTCCCCGCCTCCCTCCCTCCGCCTTTCACACAGCTTCCCCCTATTTTTCCTCCACCTTAAATCTGTGATAATAAGCACATTCAGACTATTATATCAAACTCCAGCAGACGCAGAGACGCTGGAGAAGAGGGAGAGCGGCCTCGTCTTCCTCTGCTGCTGCTGCTGTGGATTATGTAATCCAGCGTCGGAAATGTCAACCAAAAGCAGGAATCAGAGGAAAAATAAGGCAACATCTGCATTCCGGCTTTTTCTCACACATGCATCCACGTTACTCTGCACATAAAAACAAAAAGAACACAACGATCTGCCACAAAAGGCGAGTTTTTGCCGGTTGTGTAAGAGGAAAATAAGGACAGGTGTGCGAGTGCTGCACAGCTGGATGTGACAAGCAACACCTGGCGAGGGCCAAACTCTCAAACGCTTCACGCTGCCGGGGATCAGGTTTCACACCAGGAGAGGGGAAGGCTTTATCGCCACTGCAGAATGAAAAAAATATAATTTCTCACGCTTTTGTTGTAAATATTGCATGTGAGGGAGGGAGGGAGAACGGACACAGCGGCGCAGCGAGGACGAGGAGGGGGATAGAAGTCATGAAGTGTGGTTAAATAGCACATGACAGGCTCGGCCAGTGAGTGAGCAAAACTACTGTAGCACCTCCAACCCTGAAGGCCAACAGTCATCTGGATGAGAATGTCATTGGGTGGACAACTTAGTGAGCAAATGCCTCATTAATACTAATTGGCAAGAATGCTGCCATGCGCCCCCTCCCCTCCTTTATTTCAGGGAAAAATAATTCCAGTAATTTCACATGTGAGGCTGCATGGATGCAGAATTCAAGACTGAAATTTAAAAGCAAAGAAAATATTTATGATGCAAATTAGGCAACCAGGAAAATGTTAAAGCGATTGTGTAAATGTATAAATAATGAGAAATGATCTGATTCAGGTGGGAAAATGGATTCTGGTGCATTGGGCAAATTTTCCTGCATGAGATCAGGTCTGAATTTTTAATTTGGCAAAACATAATCAGACTTTATGACAGCAACATTAAAATATGTCCTCCATGTGTGAGGCTGCAGCAAGAAAATAAATACAGATTATAGTTTTGGAAATTTGCAAAAATTAAAAGAACATGCAGGAGGAGAAGTAGTGGCAGATTTTTGGGTTACATGTAAAAATTGCAGCATTAAATCGACGTAACCAGACGACAATTAATGTTTCATGTGAGTGTGATATTTAGTACATTTTTTGCAAATAAAGCAGTCAACAAAATGGTGCAAAAAGGAGCTCAGATTCATGATGTGGGAATTCTTGCATATTTGTGATAATTCAACAGAAATATAATTTCCCAAAAAAATGATAAATTCACAGCCAGCTAGGCCCCACATGGAGAGAGAGAGAGAAATATATTTCCAGTTGGATTAAAGTTCCTGATACAGCCCTCTGACATGTAGTATTAATGCATTCATGCCCTCGCAGGCTTTCACATCGGTATATCCTTATTTATGGAGCCATTCAGGGACAGATTCTGGACTACGCTTCCTCTCCTTTAATCCCAAAGGATGGGCTGCACAAGCCTCGTTCCTGTGTGGTTCCTAAAGTCCGGACAGCTTTCAGCTCCTCCTGATTTTAAAAGCAGAGCTTTGTGAGTCTGAATGCTTTTAAATTTTTGGATATAAATCTGGATCCAGGCTTTAAACTGATGATTTAATATTGATGTCATTATTTAACGTGTGCTGTTTAGGTTTGCTGAAAGTGTGTGTTGCTTCTATTCTTGGTCAGATCTCAATGGGACCACTCTGGCTAATGAAGGTCAAACAAATAAAAAATAAAAATCTAAGTGTGTTTATATTCTGCTGTTTAATTATGTATTCAAATGAGAATAAAATCCAGGCTCCAGAATTTAGAAATCCCCTCTGCGAGAGGCACACGGAGCAGTTTGGAGCAGTGAGAGGGCAGGGCGCAGCGGCCGTCCCTGCCATCAGAGATCCAGGCAGGAAGAAGGGGACGGAGAGCCGGGCGGAGAGAGGAGAGGCGAGAGTGGCCAAGCCTCAATAAGCCTCTGCATTCCCAGGGGGGAGGGAGGACAGGGGGGTGAGGAAGAGGAGGGAGGAGGGAGGGATCATCAGAGGGAGCCATGGAGGAAGAAAAATTTAATTTTGCATTTTTAATCTATTTTTTGAAGACACTCTCCTGCGTTTGGAGACATTTATTTGAGGGGATAAAAATATTCTCTCCTCCGTGCCAGAGCTGCGCCGTGTCTCCTCAGGTTTAAGGGTGTGAAAATTATATTTGCTTTGCTAATATTATTTTATCAAACGCTGCATTTGGACTGCTTCTCCCTCTAACACCACCCCCCCCATACCCCACCACCACCTTTTTGCAAAACAGGTGGCCACAGCTAAACAGGCTGTCAGACCTCCAAATGCATTTCTTTTAAATCCACGCACATGAAGATTTAGAGGGGAAATAAATAAATAAAGATGGAGTGGAAATCTCCCAGCATCACTGTGCTGTTTAATGTGGAACAAAATGCTTGTCTGCCATCGATTGTGTGCGATCAATAAATGAAATCTGATCTAGATAAATAACCTGTGGGGGCAGAGATTTAAAAAGTGTTGTGGAGCAGAGCAAATAAAAGCCTCATCTCGATATTTCACACACTACACACAGCAGAGTGTGTTTGCAGCCTGGATGGAATAATCAGGAATAACGGGGCCAGGAAATGTCAGTGCAGATTTGCCTCTTGTGGGAAAGTGTGCAGTCAAATGGAGGAAGAAAAGCAACAAATCTGCACCTCCAGCGCTCCCTGAACACACCCAATTAATGTGCACCATTTATCGGACATGTCATCCTTTTTATATACGAGCCTTCCACTGGAATAAACTTAAACAAGTGATCCAACAATCTGCTGTCCCGGGAAAAAAAGCAGCAATCTGCAGCTGAATTTGTTCAAACTGAGGCCTAATAAACACAAAAACATCTCTACAAGCTTGCGCATTTACGCAAATCACAGCCAGAGACTCATTATGAGAGTTTTCCCACGGAGCAGCATGAGAGTGCGCCCAGCCTGCGCCGCTCTCAGTGACCGTTACTCAGTGCCCCCACGGCGGGGATTGTCCCGAGTCGGCACCGCTACGCTCCAACTTTTTACATCCACAAGTTTCAAACTCCTCCACGGCGACATTTCAACAATAACACCACAGAAAACAAACGCTGATTTTCGGGCGTCCACAGATTTCATTCACTCTCGGATAACGGTCCCTTCTCTGTCTCTCTGCGTAAAAGGCAGCAAAGCGCATCAGCCGCGGACGCTCACACACCCCCGACCCGCGGAGGAAGCCCTCAAACGCGGCTTTACATCCAAAGGCACCCCCCTGATGATGGAGCTCCGGGTTCTTACCGTTTTTCCGTCTCGGGTTGGCTTGTTTTCGCCTCTTACACCTCGGGCCATCCGCCATGATCTCTTGCTTCATTGATAAGTGTGTGTGGGATCAGATGGCAGCTCGCATGGACTCGATTCCTTGATTTTCAGCCTGATATCTGACGGGAAACACACGCGCGCACACACATATCCAGAGAAAACACCACACACACATCCAGAGACAGAGGAGGAAGAGACAATGTGGGTATTAGCGAGGAGATCCACTTTGCGCCCGGACGCGCGACAAGAAAAACTGCAACTTGGATGGAGGGAGAGATTGTGGGGAAAGGGGCAGAGCGGAGAGGGGATCCGCGTCCATCTCATTTTGATTTGATCGGCTCTCGAGCTTTGTGGCATTATCAGGAAAGCGAGCTCTAATTTCTTTTATTAGGAAAAGCACTTTTCATTTGGCTGATCGGGATAAAACATCCAAGTGGCCGTTTTTCATTTGGAAAAGTTTCACAATCCGGGTTGTGTTTTCCGTCGTGATTAATTGAAATAAATCTTTGACTTGTTTCAAATCTCTCTGGCACACTGTGTTCATGTTGTGCGCTTTTGGCACAGGACTTGAAAAAGATTAATAAATCATGTTCGCGTCGAATTTTGTGCAGTTTTTGCGTAAATAGGCGAGGAATGGCGAAAGCGAGGCACTCTCTGTGTGGTCTGATTAAAAGTCAAAGAAGTCCAATAAACACTTTGAGAAAATTACACTTCAAGGTTTAATAAACTACAGCCTGAGCCTGCTGTCAGGACTTAATAAATAACAGATGGGGAATAATTGTTAAAATGTGCCAAATGGAAGAAAAGCGGGATCGAAGCAATCTTTAGGGCACAATTACGCACAAACAAAAGCGATAACAAATTAATTTATCAGCGCAAAAAACCCTCAGAAGACGACAGTCAGAGGAAGCTTGTTTGTTGCTTTTACGCGCACAAACTGCCTCTTTTTTAGGAGAAAACACAGATTAAAAAATCAGGATGCAGATCGTGTTTTTCCTCGGTGGAGAGCAGCGCCAGCCGCCCCGTGAAAAAGCGCTCTTTCCCGAGCTGTGAGGCTCCTGCAGCGCGCGGAGGAGAGCGCGAGAGCGACAGAGGAAAAAAAGGAAAAGCACCTATTTCCACCTGCGCAGGTAAGCCGAGGTAGAGTCTCCAACTCTGAGGCGAGCGCGCTGAAGTTTCAGATCCAGCCTTTCCCGTGGAATAAAGCGCTCTAAATGAGGAGAAAGTGAGGAGGAACATACCTGCGTTAAAGGACGGTCTCGTGGAGAGGAGAGAGGAGTCGCGAGGAGAGGAGCGGATGATACCGTGTTCCACCGGTGATAATAATAAAGCCTTAGAAATAAAAGCCTCAGAAATGGTTGGGAGGAGGGAGGGACCGCGATTCCTGCTAGGGCAGGTTTACAACTGATGTCTTACACCCACTCCAGGAAACAAACCTGGGTAGGGACTGACGTGTTACGCCTCTTCTAATGACATTTTTTTTCTTTCCACCTCCTTTTCTTTGCCGTGTAACACAGAGGAGAAGCCCCCTGAAACGCACGCCACCTATCTTCACGGGAGGGGATAATTGAGGAGAGCCAAACGTGAGCATCTTCTGGGTTGAAGTTTTTTTTTTTACTCCCCCCTCCTCCTCCTCCTCCTCTCCCTCCTCCTCTTTTCTTTCCCTCACTCTCCTCTCTCTTTCTCCATCTCTTCTCTTTTTGAGTGAAACCAACTATGTCGGGCTTCGGTGCGGAGCAAAGAACAGGCGACAGTGTGGCTTTTTTCTTACTCCTTTCCTCCTGTGTGTGTGCGTAAGTGTGTGTGTGTGTGTGTGTGTGTAAGGGAGAAAAAAAGGGGGGAGAAACTTGGAGCGCGTCCACACCAGCCGCAATCATGTAAGGATTTTTTTTCTTTATTTCTATTTCCACTCGGTTTAATTTGCAGAAATGGCAGGCTTGATACGGCAGGATGCAGGAGTTGGGGTGGGGAGGCAATTCCACATATTCTTCATTATTGTAATTGGCTGCGACTGCAAGAAGGTTTGGGGATGTTCGGCTTTAATCTACGCTGCAAAAAATGTGTTTCTGTGCGTAAAAATCTCCAAAATTCGACTTGTCCCAGAAAAGATGTATACTTTCTTATACTGAGCGTGATTTACCTTATTTTAAGAGTTTAATCTGCGTAATTATAATTTGATTTAATGTGGGAAAATATTTGAATAAAGTTGAAACGTTTTGAAAACACGTTACGACAAAACAGATTACAAAATGCGCACTGTTTTTTTTGCTGCGTAATTGTACCATTTTTACCTGAGACGCACCTGCAGCAGGTGCATCATCACCTGTGTGTGCGTCACGGGGATGCATGTAACCCCCTCACGCTCACGCTCTGCACGGGAGAGAGCTTTCTGTGCATGTTTGACTCATGCGTAAATGCACTTTTCAGGGAAAATGCAGCAAATGTGACGCATCCAAAATTGTGCAGGCAGGATTATTGATTTTAATTTTTGATCGAATATTTATTTATTCTTAAAAACTGTGGAATTTAGTTTAAAGATGAAAAAAGCAGGAGGGATTATTGGAGTGATTTTTACACGCTGGACACAACTTTAACAGGATGGGTCTCGTTTATTGGAGAAGTCAACCATCACAGGCATGTCTGACAGAGAGAGAGGGAGAGAGAGAGAGGGAGAGAGAGAGAGAGGAAGCTCCACCTTTGCAGCGCCCTGATTGGTTATGTAAATAAAGTATTATTTTGTGTCCTGTCCTCCTGCAGTTCGCCACTGTATGGCTAATTAAATCATCAATCAAGGGGCTGAACTGGTTTATGCTACCCCTCTTATACACCCCCTCCCTCCCCCATCACCCCCCACTTTAACACCCCCATCCTAAAAAAGACAAACAATCAGATGCAGCAAAGAGAATCATGGACGACGAGGGTCTGCATTGTGTTTTTTTGGCTTTTTGTATGAAACGGTTTAAAACTTAATGTTTGTGCTTCTTCTTTAGCCCAAATATACGTATTCAAATATAATTATGCTGCTTTAAATATTAATATGAGCGTTTTTAAATTAATAAACAGCATGGACATCTTTGCAAACTTTTATTTTGGCATGTTACCTGCTTTGGCTCTCACACTGAATCCATAAATTCACTTTTTCCTCAAATTTGCCTCCTTCACTTCCGCTTTTTAATCATTCCTACAGTCAAATAGCACACTTTTCTTCTTCTACAACTTTAATTGAACACCAAAAAGGAAGAGGAAAGGCTCGGGCAGAACCTCCCGTTCCTCCTCGGGCCGAAAGTGGATCCAGTCCTGGGTGAATTATTGTCATGCGTAATTTAGTGCCACGGTGCCTGCATGTAAACGAAGCAGCCTCTCTCTCTCTCTCTCTCTGTCTTTCACTCACACACACTCCCACACTCTCTCACACACACTTGAACCGTATAGCTCGAGCTCGGAGTCCCCCCCCCCCATTCATCCGTGCGCGCGTGGAGTGGCACCTCGCGCCTCCGTTTTTTTTTTCTTTTTCACGCACACACTGCAGGCTGCTCTCCTCCGCGCGGGGCCGCGATATGCACCGTGAAAACGGATTACAGTCGGTGTGTGACCTATAGGGGGACCTTGTGCTTAATGAATATATTGATATGAATGAGGGGAGGGGCAGCAGAAACAAATACAGGCGGGAATTTGGGAGATTTTGACGCTTTTTGGTTGTAAGGAGCAGGAATTGACGCACAGATTTGAGAGATATTTTGTAAATTTATGATATAAAGTGAAAAAAAAACACCCTGACTGTATTAAATTTACCACAGAAATGGAGTATTTCAACTCTTTTGAATTTTTGTATTTATAAAACAAGGAATTTTCAATTTTACGAGCATTTTTCCAATAAACTTGTTTTTTCTCTCTTATTGATTCATCACATTAAACAAAACAACCAAGACACAAACACAGAACAGTTCAGCAAGAGCTTACACACCACAAACACAGAAGTCATAAAAACACAAAGAAGGACAAAACAGAAACTGTAATTATGGTCATTTTTGATCCAAACATGGATGAAACACTATCCATTGTCTTCCAAAATCATCCACACTTCCTTGTGTGTTTGCAGTAATTCTCTCCAAATGATAATAATGTTTCATAAAAAGAGGAAAAAACTTTGGGAATAATAAACTTTACTTTTCTTTCTGTCCAAAGTTAAATAGGATTATGGTTTTTACAAAGCTTAACTAACCCTAACTGCTTCTTTCAACAGCACCGCTCTTTTGTTTCTTGTATTTTTGTGCCTCAGATAAAAAAAAAAACAAGCATCATATTTTGAGACACATCAATCATGTTTCCTTTTAGACATCATTTTAGGAGATTTTGTTGCTTTTAGGTCCAAAGGAGCAGAAATAGCTGCATAAATGTGAACATTTGGAGAATGTAAGAGAAAAGAAGGGCGTATGATATTATCATGGATATTATCTGAATAGTTTTGGTACTGGCAGATTTATGCCTTAAAGCTGAATATCTGTATCTGCAAATATAGTGATATTTAGAAATAGATATGTTGGCTGCACACGTCCACATATTTCCCATATATTGACTGTAACATTGGCAGAATTTTCCAGAATGTTTAACCTCATATTGCTGAATGTTGACATTTAAAAATCAAAGTGACATTAATTAAAGAATAAAATGTTTATTGCTCTTCATCTGCTTATAGATGATATTTATATATGCTGATCATGGGTTCAGAAATATTGGCATATCAGATATCAGCAAAAATCCAATACAGTGCAACTCTAATAAAAAAACAAAGCAAAGTCATCACCCTTACTCGATTTACTGTTTTAACTCTTTTGGGATTTTTTTATATTCTGATTTGTTTACCGAGTCAAGAGCTCACTTTCAACAGCAATGCTCGTTTGTTGTATTTTTCTCCCTGAAATAAATAAAATCATCATTATTCTCTGGGGCACATCATCAATCACGTTTCCTTTAAGAGTTGAATTTGGGAGCAATAATGGACTCACACATTTGTAAAGCATTTTGTGAATTAATGATAAAAGTGCAAATACATCCCCCAGATATTATTAAATGTACCCCAAAATTAAAAGTTTTAACCATTTTTAATTTTTGTAATTATGAAATAAGAGAGTTTCAGATTTCATGGTGTTTTCCCAATAGCCAAATTCCAAATATAATCCTTCATACTTTGGGCACATCATCGACCATGTTTTCTTCCAGGCATGAATTTAGGAGAATTTGTGGCTTTTAGGCTGTATGGAGCAAAAACAGCAGCATAAATATGTCAAATATTTGGTTTATTTTAGGGATGTACGATATGATCAGTCCGATATTGTTATCGGCAGATATTGGCTGAAAAAGTTGAATATTGAAATCGGCAGATGTTGAAATTTTTGCCAATATTTACAGCTGATATGTGCACCATTAACACCCTTTATATCTGCAGTAATATCAGTGAAATACACAAATGGACCAAAATGATTCACTGCACAGGTAGATTTAAAAATCACGTTAAATTGTATTTTTATTGTTTTCATTTGAGGAACAAGTCTGTTTTCATAAAGTAAAGCCTTTGTGATCTTAAAGAATAACATCAGTATCACATCCATGATAATGAGTTGCAAAATATCGGTATATGAATATCGTGCATCCCTCATAAAGTTATGATTAAAAGTGCAAAAATATCACCCTGACTTCGCTAGACTGACTGTTTAAACTCTTTCTGTATTTTTTGTATTCATTAAATAAGTGATTTTCAATTTTTGTGTATTTTTCCCCCAATTATCAGCTCATTATGAACCACATTGTTCAGTTGTTTTTCTTTTGTTCACCCTCAAATAACTCAAATCATCCAGCATGTGGGATTTTTTTGCTTGTAGGTTGTAAAGAGTAAAAATTGACCCATAAATTTGTAAAATATTTGATAAATTTGTGACAAATGTGTCAATCAGCTCCCTGACCTGATTAGATTTCCTGTTTTTGTATTTTTTTTTGTATTTATTAAATGAGTTTCACATTTCTGTGTGTGATTTCTAATAAACTGCTCATTTTCAACATCCCATTGCTTGTTTGTTTTTTGTATTTATTTTCCCTAAAATAAATAAATCATCATTTCTGTGGCACATCCTCCATGTTTCCTCTTTTACTCCCCTGAAGTTGAAACATCGCTGGGGTTTAGAGCCTTTTAACGTCCGGCACCTAAACTGGAGCAGTGCAGTTGTGCAGCTGGCCGCCTCAGGCATGACTGCTGATTACAGAGATTATAATCCTAATTTTCTCTCTTCTGCCTGTCGGCGTGGAGGAGAGAGAGGCCTCGCTCTGACAGCACAAACACAAACACAGCGCTGCAGCGGCTCGCAGGAATGTTTGAGAGGATCCGTCAGGCTAATTATGACTTCTGTTTGGATGTTTGCTGTCGTCAGGAGGCAACGTTTGGCCAGAGATCGCCGTTTTAGGATGAGAATAAAACAAAGATGATCCCAGATAAATCACTGAGTAGTTTGGAGTCTGAGGGGCAGAGAGCAAAGTGAGGAGGCCGGAGGTCCCGGAGCACCAGAGGGTTTTGCAGAATTTATCAGAATTGTTGGCCGAGTTTCCAAAAATTTGAGCATCTTTTGTGGTCGGAGTATGAAACCACATCTACCTGACTGAGCTTTGAGCTCAAAATACAGAGAGGGTGCATCAAACTTCAGGGATCAAAGGTCACTGCTGCACGGATATATCACTAAACCTCCAGTTTGTGCAGGAAATTTAATCTGAAGGCATTTGTTTCTCGTTCATCTTTGGTTTCACTTTAAACACTAAAATTTATTTTAACTTCAAGGATTCATGCCGAGCCTCCTGGCTCAGTACAAAACTAGACACCGCATTGACATCCTCATAAAATATGTTTTTGTGTTGTGGTTTGGATAAACTTACCAAAGCTTATAAAAAATATGAATTATGAACAATGAAGTGACAGTTCTTTGTCTCATTCAGTGTTTTATTTATCTGGAGTGATGGAAGGTATGACTTTCACATCATACTGTGTATTTTTGCACAGTTTAAGGACACAACAACAAAACAATATCCTCCTCTGTCCAGCATGTTTGCAGCTTGGTGTTTTCTTTTGGTAAACAAATAAAAAGTTTTTTTTTTCTTGATTTAACATCAGACTGATCAGTGTGCTCTCCATGAGGTCACTGCTGCATGAAAACAGCCTTTTATATCAGGTTCTGCAGACTGCTGTTTGTTTTGTGGGTTAATGGGTTTTATTTTGATTTTTTTTAATCTCATTTTTCAGATACTACAAAATATAAATGTTTGCTTAAGTGTAATATTTCCTAATTCATTTTTTTGCAAGTTAAAGTCAGTTTGTTGGATAAATATGTCAAATTTCACAAACTACACGCCATTTGCTTAAATTCTCAGACATAACTCCATGTTTTTGTTTTGTTTTGTAAAATCTTCAAATACCGTCCATGTTTATCAGAGCATCATGATAATGTCCACCCTGGTGTTACAGTTTTTAGTTAATTTATGAAATATTAACATCTTTTTAAAACATGAAATATATATTTTAAATTATTTCATATTTTCTTCTGCCATGCAACACTTCCTCAAACTGCCCATGTTTGCACAACCTGAATGAAAATATCATTTTTAATTGACTTTAATTTGTTTTATTTTATGTATAGATCAGTGTTATTCTGGGGGAACATCTCTCATGTCTGTCCATGACCCAGTGAAGTAAAACTTCATCTGTAGGTCACCACAGCCTGTTCACACCCTCCTCTCTTCTTCTTTAGAGTTTCTGCAGGTTGATCTGACTTTGGTGAATAATTATGTCAAATTTCAACTCCCACAGGGGATTTGCTCCATCTCTTAGCTTCATGTTTCCCTTTTCCCATTTCATATTTACAGTTACAGACACGTCGACTCAAAACACTTCTGCTTCAAATTTTTTTTTTTTTACCTTGGTGTTAATTTAATTTGAAGTATTTTTGTCAAACTCTGTAGAATTGAAGTGTTTAGATTCTTTGGTGTAACGTCACATTTTCTAATCCGAACAGTGCAACACTGATTTATTTCCGAACAGTGCAACACTGATTTATTTCAACAATTTCTGCTTAATTTAGAAGTTTTTTCTCTTTGAGTCTGAACGGCAGCTGATTCATGTTCAATCATACTGATCAGATTTCACTGATCAGCGAGAAAATGTCCATGAAAGTCTCAAGTTTTTTACCCTTTGGTGTCATTTTTTTATTTTACAAGCAACAAAGCATGACTCTGCCTCCTCTTCATGAGTTTACACTGATATTTTAGAGACCTGGTGGTACATATCTTTATTATTCATTATTCTTTAAAAAGGATGGTCAACGCTGTGACTTCATGGCTGCTGCATGGATGAGAAGGACAGGCCTGATGTTCTCATTTTATGGGAAATTAAGGGTCAGGTTAACATTAATATTTCACATCACATCACGTCCTTTATGCTTCAGCTTTTGCAGGTTGGGGTGAAATTCTTTTGTTGATTTTTAAACCATTACGCTTCAACTTTAAGACACCACAGCATGTTTTTTTTCCACATCCTGCCCCGCTGCACTGACTCAGTGTAGGAGGTCCCACAGCCTGTAAACTGAGGCTCAGGCTTTGCAGGCTGGTGTGAACACTGAGCCAAGGAGGTCATGTTTTTGCTGGCGTTTGTTTGTCTGTCAGAAGATAACTGGAAAAGTTATCAATGGATTTAAAACAAAATTCAGCCAATGTTGGTCGTGGCAAAAGAAAGAAGTGGTATGATTTTGGTGGTGATACGAGCGCTCATGTGGATCCAGGATGTTTTTTTCTATATTTTTGATAACTTAGCCAAAATATCAGACATGCTTTAGCGGAGGGCTGTGCTCCTTGTTTTTACGCTAAATTCATCAAATTTTTCAACTAAAACCAAAACAATGAAACAATGAAATTTTCTTACACTTATTTACTGAATCTCAATTGTTTTCGGAAGTTTTTGCAGGTCAGTGTCAGACTTTTGAAGGTCATTTGTCAAATCTAACCACACCAGATAAAATGCTTCATTGTTGTATATATCACATTATTTTTGATGAAGTGAAATATTCCCTCCAACTCATTGTGTTTATTTGATCAGCGAGATCACAACAACAC
Organism: Cetoscarus ocellatus; assembly: GCA_037902135.1. Taxonomy (NCBI): domain Eukaryota; kingdom Metazoa; phylum Chordata; class Actinopteri; order Labriformes; family Labridae; genus Cetoscarus; species Cetoscarus ocellatus. The sequence goes on from JBAMNC010001156.1 coordinate 469,326, forward strand.
AAAATCACATCATCACCTTCAAGTGTTTGTTAGTTATTTTTCAAGTTACGGGTACATTTGTCAAATTTTACCGTCTAGACACAGTTTGAATCAGTTTTTTAGACATGACTTCATTTTCCCTTTTTCCATGTCACCATATGTCCTCATACTGACCTTGTTGCCAAAGCATTAACTTAAGTTATAAGTTGGAGGTCATTATTACACATCGTTTTAAATATGACTCCCTGTTTCTGTTTTTCTCAAATATTTCCTCACACTGTCCACGTTTACTTGATCTATGTTGGAACTAAAACATTAATGACATGAAAATATCATTCATAAATTCAGGTTTTTGCAGGTCAAATTAACTCTTTAGGGTAAACTGACCAAATATGTCACACACTTTAGATAGGCTTCTTGATTTAATGTTTAAATAGTTAAATTTGGTGAACTTTGAACAATATAAAGCCATTTTAAAACACTGATACATGAATACAAACATGCCATCATAATGATCATGTTTATGTTATATATATATATGATGCATGAAAATATCATTCTGATGCTCTATTTTTTGCAGAACGGTGATATTTTCAAGGTTGATTTTGTGCATTATTATCATGCTTCTTTGTTAAGGATAACATAATACCTCCTCATCTTCACAGCACAGTATCTGCATGTTTTGTCAAATTCATGGTGTGTACTTTCTAAGTTTTGCATTAGCATGTTTAATGTCTTGTTTTTTATGTTTTGTTTGTATTTTTAAGAGCAATATCCACACATCAGACTTCAGATCAGATCATCAGGGAGCTCAAACAGCAGTTATATTAAATTAAATCTGTTCAGTTTCACTGTAACACTGTTTCACAAAGAGACCCTGGACCATCAGATCACTCAAAGACATCCCATAATGATCCATCATAGATGCTCCTGCAGCCTCACAGATACAGAGGGTCCTCTGGAGCTCGCTCACATGGACATACGTCTGCACTGAGCAGCTCGGCCGCCAGGCGTCCCTGATTATTGGCCTAATTTAGATCTGAGAGTCACGTGACGTGGACGAGCACCCGCTGATGAGTCTGTGCCCGGTCCTGCTTCACGATCTGAGGACTCATCCACAGGGACGTCTGCTCAATGACTCCACAGATCAAGACTTTCAATGACTTTCAAGGCCTTTAGGATCTAACTGAAGAAGTGTGACGATGAAGAAATGAAAGTAATGTGAAATAAATCACATGTTAAAGCTTTTATTTTCCGAGTTTAGTTTTGTTAAAACCTCTCTCTGCTGTTGAGATCTTTATTTACTTCATTAAATACAGATTTGACAACCAAGATGGCTGCAGAGTACAAGCTTCAAATAGGGCTGGGCAATACCTGGAGTTATTCAGATCTTAACAACAAGATTCAGGACAACACAATTTATTGGCCACAAGATCATCTATTGATCGGTTCAGTTTCAAGTAAAATCTCAATTGTTTATTTAAGAAGCATTTTTTATTCAAATAAAAATATAAACAATACTGATATTTATCTGATACCACTGTTATGAAACCACAAGTCCAAAACACCCAATATTGGACATTATTTTGCTTTTATTTATAAAAAATTGCAGACAAACTCTTGCAGACTGTCTAAACTGCACTAAAATATTGTAAACATTTCTGAATTTTAAAGTTTGTGGAATGTTCCTCACTTATTAATATCATGTGTCTTCATTATAAGATCTTCATCAAATAAAAACTAAAACTCTGGTGATCTTCAGGCATATTTACAGCAATAAAACAGGACAAAGCACTGAGTAGATTGCACAAATATGCTGGTAACATTTGGAAAAATTTGCTGAAACTGTGGAGGATCAGCCTGATTATTAATATCCATTCATGAAAAAAGCATAAATCCAATGTACACTGGATTTATTTCATCCGTCCAATAAAGTGTTGGAGAGGGCAGACCGTCTCAAACTCAAATGTGATTGGACAGTCCTCACCGTTTGGCACGACCAAACCAACCACGTAGCTACGACTTCTTTTGCCTCAAAGGACGATGATTGTTCGTCAATAATCCGCTCTTTTTCAAGTTGCTAACATAGCTGCCCCATTCTGAAAAAATGCAGGAATTATACCCCACAGAATCTTTGCTCCTTCAGTTTGATCCACTTTTCCAAATGTTGCCAGTATTGTTGTTCATCAAGTCAATAATTGAGAGTGTTCCTGTGATGTTGAGTCATTAAAACAATATTTTACCAAATATTGAGTGTTTAGGACTTCTGTTCTTGTTGCAGCAAACAGCAGATACCTGTTCCTGCACAGCTGCACACACCACTTTTAAATGCTGCCATCATATTTAAGGAACTGCAATATCTGATCATTAAAATGTGTTGACATCATATTTGAGGAATTGAGATGTGCTTGTAATCTGTTTCTGTGCTTTTATTAAAATCACTAACATTAAAAAAGCAAATATATAAAAAAGTTGCCTTGTTTTTGTAGAATTAAGACTGCATGTAGGAGTTTGGCTGCAATTTCTGATCATTGAAAAACATAAAACAAAGTTTTTCTGCATCTTTTACAATCAAAAACAATATTTTACCAAATATTTGGTGTTATGGACACCTCACTTCTCTCCATCTGCACTCACTCCCTCGAAAAGACACCGTCATATTTGTGTAATTTAAAAAGCCTTCATTTTCTCTTTTAGGGGGAAAAAAAGCCCTAAAGATCATGACATTTCTCAGCCTTATTAAAACCACTGATGGTGAAAATAATGGAGATTTAATCACTTTCAAAGACTTGGTGTTTAAGAAGAAGGAGCACCTTTAAAAAAGTCACAATGTGGAAATGTTTCAGTGTTTTTGGACAATTCTGATGTTGTGTGGGAGCTCGACTGCAACTACTGATGATGAAATAAAATTATTAATTGTCCTTGACTCCTACTTTTGCTGCCTTGAACAATTATTAATATCTTTAAACTTTATTAGTGCCCTGTCAAAGTTTGTAATTGTGGTATTGAGACAATGATGTGCTTTTTCAGCTTATAGTTTGATTTTTATACCGATTACCCTAAACTAAATAAAAGCATTTCCCCTTTTACGAGAGTAACCAGATCTTACTTCATTAAGCAGCAAACCAGTTTGATTTGTTTGTTACTGTAAAATGTGTTTTTATTGTCTCCTGTAATTCACTTATGACCTCCTCTTTTCTCTCTTAAACTTTCAGTTTTATTGTTTTATTCTCACCAGACGCCCTGAACCAGAGTTGTTTGTAAATTATTATTCTGTATAAACTTTATGATACCTGCATATATGTCTGTTTGTCTATGTGAACTGTATCAGCCCTGAATAAAAGATAAATATATTTGAAGAATCAGTTTGTGTTGTTCAAGTTGAGGCATACAGTATGTCTGATAAATCATCACAAAGGCAGAGAGGATGTTTTAATCCTCCTGAATAAAGTTCATCTTATGACTTTAAGACTGGACGTCAGGTTGGGATGTTCCTCTGAGCTGAACCTCATGATCATATCTACTGTCGGGGAGCTCAGAGGTCAAAGCCACGCGGCTAAATTGATGTGTGGACAAGTTTTCTGACATGAACGCAGACGTGTTTTTGGCTTCAAGCTGCCAGTAGCTGATAAAGCCAGCCAACAGTTAATACTTTAATTGTTGGCACCAACAAATCTGACACGTCTCCAAGAAAAACAATGATTCAGCTTCACCTCCACAGGAAGGAAAACATGAGCGAGAGTTTGTCCTGAAACAGAAACTCGGAAATATGAAAGGAGCAGAAGACGAAATGTGGGGCAACTCGGAGACCTTCGCTGCTTTTAAAGGAGGATTCACGAAAACTCTGCTTTCTATTCCGGGACAGGTCAAGACTGAGTGGGATTGTTTTTGCCTCTTTATTTCAGTTAAAAGGCGTTTTTAATGCTACTATAACAACAGGAGCCTGTGGGGCAAATGAGTAAATAAATGTGTAAATAAACAGTTGATAAGTTAAATAAAAGATAAATGTTTTTGATGATGAGCTGGTTTAAACATGTGCTCTCCTCTGCCGTCTGGAGCTTCATATTTTTGTTAAAATTGTTAAAATCTTGATCAAGCATAGACAGAAATAAAAGTGTTTCCTTTATAACATTTTAGACTGAACTCTTTGCATTTATTAAAGTTTATGATTTTAACCTCTGTTGTTAATCATGTAAAGATTGTATTTCTTATATTTTACTCACCAATTTGAAATAGAGTCTTTCACTTAAAGAAAACACCGCTCACTATGTTTCTGAGTCTCGAACTTAAAGAACTAAATGAGATTTTTCTTCGTTGGTGAGCATTTATTCATTTTTAATTTAGCAGCTTTACCCTCTGAAGTGGATAGTGTGTTTAAATTCCCAACAAGCTTGTAAAGGTTTTTAGAATAATGAAATAAAGTTAAGAGCATTTTTTAGACAAATTTCAGAGTTAAGTTTGTTTTTCCATTGAACAAAAAAATTCCCTTTGCATATAAATGTAGTTATGACGAACACTCCTACGCTGAACTCTTTTAATTGCCTGTTATTGTTTGTTTTGTCTTCCATGGGTCGCATAAGTTGAATTCTCCTCAAGATCGTTTAATTGCTTTTATTCTTCGATCATTTCCGTTAAAAAAAATACTGCTATTTTTCATGCTATTTTTATACAATTTTTATACTTATTCTTTATCAACGCTGTCCCCTTTGCTGCTGTAACATTGCAAATTTCCCCATGTGGGACAAAAAAAGGTTTATTCTGTTCTATTCTATTCTATTCTAATGTTTGTTTTTTTCTATGAGGTACAAAAATGAAAAGCTACTTTCTTTATCGTTGTTTTTTTTCTAGTTTAACATAATTATACAATAATATATTTTTTTCTTAAAGGTCTCATGTCCTGTAAAATCAGTCGTTGGAGGGGCTTGTGGAGCAGAGGAACGAGACACCTTTGACTAAACCATCAGTCTGCAGAGAAAAGTGATATCCCAGCTTATAACGCCCTGTTTTGTACCTTGTACCTGGGTTTATGATGTCATAGCTATACAGGCCCCACCCACATGTGTTTTCTGCTCATCTCAGGCCAAATGGAGTCTGCTCTGTTTCCTGTAACCCCTCCTATCAGACATCGTTTGGGCAGCCAATCAGCGCAGAGCTTGTTATCGAAGCCTCCTGTAGCCTCACCAACAGGATTTATCCCTGGGCAACAGCTCGAAGAAGAGTTTGAGCCTTTTGAAAACACATCCAGACAGCGATTTGGCGATTATTTGCATTCATGACGTGAAATTCGGACGTCAGAGTGGGGCGGGTGCTACCACGTGAACTCTTGCTCCAACCTTCTTTTTGATGTAGAGGTTTCAGTGTTGTTCTTCACTAATCCACTGATAAAACCAGCGCTAAAGCAGGTAGCACTCATGCTAATCCTTTCACGAGTAGCCGTTGTTTGCAGGTTTGTTCCAGTCACCTCGGAGCTCGGCCATGTGAGGTGGAAAACGCTGAAGATCGGTCGACTTCACAGTAGAAACTTTCAACCACATTTGATTTGCACGTTATTGCTGTCATCACTCTCGTAGCTCCCGCCTCTTTCTCCTCACAGGACGCTGGTTGGTCAGTGCCTATAAAGACAAAGTTCAAGCGGATCCAGCTTGGAGTTTCGCAAGTTGAATGAGGAGAATCCAGCCGCCCTGCATGGTCACTGTTTCTTTAACTCACTGCCATTTATGAGTAAAAGTAGAAGAGACAAAACAAAACAAACAGTGAGAATCAACCAGCAGTTTCTCTCTCTCTCACAGCTCCTTGGCTTCAGAGCATCTCCTCTGTCTCTTTAATAATAACATAATAATAATATCTCCTGAATCCCACTGCGCTGTGCTCCTGACAGTCCGAGGCAGCGGCCCTACGCTGGGCTGTCATCGTGTCGTTGGGTGGTGACGCTTTGCTCAGCCGTTGCATCATGTGTGAGTTTGACATATGACATCCCTCAGACATGAAGTAAGACGGGGCTTTTTTCATTCAGGCTCAAATGCGTCATTTTGATGATTCAGATTCGCCCTCGAGTCAGAGACACTGACAGAAATATGTTTGTGACCACGAGATAATCTGTTTAAAATGTTGAGTCTGGATGGGGAATTAAGATTCTGTTAAGAGAAAATCAAACAACGCTGACACTCGGAGAAACCACAGGCACAAAAACAGAAGTTAAAAACAAAAATCTGATTAAATGCTGTTTTAGGTTTTTAAGCTAAAACAGCGTCAGCATGTGGAAACGTGGGTTAGTGTTGGAGGGAGCTCAGCTGGATGATAAAAGTCACATGAGTTACTCACACATTAAAAGTTGAATGTAGTTTATTGTAAAAAAAAAATCAGACTGTTGTGATGTGATTATTTCAAAGACTAAGATGAAACAGTGATTAAAGTTGATTATTTTAATAGGAAATAAAGGTATTAATTGTTTGGTGTTTGTTGCCCAGCCCTATAGCTTTAAGATGCATTTATAAAGACGCTAAAAATCTGTTTTTATTCTCCTCACTTGCAGGAGAAAATAGGCATAACAATACTTCAACACTGGATTTTGCAGTATTCTCATTTCTTGCTGGACTAATATTACTCTATGATTCTGATACTGTGACAAAATTTCATAATTTATGAGCAGATCAGCACTAAAGTTGTGTATAATGTCTCACGATTTTTCCAAAATATTGACGTTTGATTTTTGATCCTTGTTGCATTACTTGTCAGGAGTGTAAATATGTCTTAATTCTCCACATTTGGATGTAAAAATAGTCATAAAATGCTCATACAATGGCGCTTGCATTTTTTAAAATTTCTGTTGAAGTCACTATACCATAAATTGTGAGCTTTTTCTAAAATGAAAAGACTTTTCTCACAACCCTTGCTTGTAATATAAGAGTATATATATATATATATATATATATATATATATATATATATATCAGATTGCCTCTGGAATGTTTAATATTAATAATAAAAGAAACTGTTGGGTGCTTACAAATGGCCCCATATCTAAAAAGTCCTCACCATGAAGGACCACACAGACTTCACTCAAAGGCTATTGGCATCTGGTTGAAGTGATATTTAAAGATTATATAATAATTCACACATATACAAAGATGCAGATGTATATACATCTTTATATTTTTCCAAAATTGAGGTGATGTTAAAGCAACAGTGCAGGGTTAGTTTGGATGTGTTTGGAGTCATATTACTCAAGAAATCTGATTTTGTGATATATTTGCTTAAAAAACATACTGATATGTCAATCATGTTGTTGTTTTAATTACAAATACTGATATTTGGTCCTTACTGCCTGGCCCTTGAGTTAAAGGGCCCTTCATCAGGAGGCCAAACGTCCTCTTCATCTGTCCCGTGGATGTTCAGAATGCTTATTTGGTGTCACATTTGTGTTTGTTTATTGGTATCGAGTGTGCAGAAAAACAAATGCTGTGAAAGTTTGTGCAGTGGGCCTCCAGCTGCAGGAGAAGTTGGTGTAAATACAATTAGAAGCACTTCATGTGAAAATCAAACAAAGCTGTTCTGACCAGAAAGTGGGTCTGCAGAAGAAGAGGAGGGACGTTTTGAAAATTCACTTCTGCAATTCAAAACAGCTGTCAAGTGAGCGCGCTCGGCCTCTCGAGTCCTCTACCCCTCAGCTCGCAGTTTGGCTTTTATTCCGCACGTCTCGCCTCTCTTTAATTAAAATAATGCTTGTTTGGTGGCGTCCACAGCTCCTCTTCTTCTCCTTTTTCACTCTGAATGCATCCTAGATCACATCTCCTCTCTGGCTCGTTTGTGGCTCTTCCAGCTCCACGACATCAAACCCTAACATCTCTCGACGGGGTTCGAGCTCTGTGATAGCCACCGCCAGAGTCTCCGCAACGACTCCACGGATTGACGGACAATTAAAGAGCGAGAGGCGAAGGCTGGGCCGTGTGATCTGCGAGAGCTCCACAAACATGCAGAAATGAATTTAGTTTACATTCGCCGTGAGCGAGAAAGAGAGAGAAAGCGGTTCTGATCTCCCTGCGAGCCTCCACGTCCGACTGAGAGAGAACAAGATCGCTGCAGAGCCGATTGCTGCAGAAACAAATGCTCGCACCAAAAAGTATTGATTTTTTTTATGTTGTTCTTGTTAGCTGCAAACAGTGCAGAGGCTTCTACAAATGACCACTTATTCGACTGAGGAGAGAAAAAACAAACAGATCATGTGTTAGACTTCTTCTTTTCTCCTGGAGAACGAGGTCAGACACTCTGAGGCTCCCAAAAACAACAAGTTTGGAGAGACAAGTACAGAAAAAGATAAACTTTACTTATTTTACAATCACCAGGGACACAAACATGACCCTCATTCAGACTGAAACACTTATTTACCCCTGAAATCTTTTTGAGTCTTTGCAATTAATCAGAGCAAATCTGCCCTGATTTTGGATTTTAGGTGCATGAGGCCTCTCAGGTAAGAAACTGTGCAGTGGGTGTCACAGCCATTAGTGTTAGCAAATATAAACCTATTAACAATGATGACAGGGACGGATCTTGATTAATGCATCGCTGAAACTGTAAGGCTGCAGCTTTAAAATACGGTAGGAAGGTTTTTGCTCTTATTTTAAGTCACTTTAACATGTTTATAGGTCTATTTGAGAATAAATGTGAATATCTGTGCAGTCATATCTCAATGTTAAAGACATAATCAGGTATTTCTGTTATATAACATATAGTAGATTGAAAGTAACGGGTCAATAAGGGGGATTTTATGTAGAATTGGCAAGAATTTGAGGACATAAAGGGTTTGTAAGTTAAAAAAGACACCTTCTATCTCTCCCTCTTTTCTCTCTTATGCAAAGTAAAGAGTAAAGGAACACATCATCATCACGTCTCATGAAATTTTAAATTCATTTTTTGCATCCAGATTACAGCAATCTGGAGTCTGACACGGTTTTGACACCTAGATTGTTTAGGAGAGGTGTTCTGCTAAGTGGACGTTTCCTCGGTTTGTTTGAATAAATATGAAGACAGTGATCGATCCCTGTTTCAGTGCTACCAACCCCGCCAAGCTCACCTGAAAGAGGTGGTCTTAGCTCACTTCCAACCCACTCCTGGAGAGGTTTTGTTTGCTGTTAGGACACCATCGACCCAGCAAACAGGGCGACAGTTCACTCATCACACTGCTGTAGGATCAGCAGCAGCACTGATAAATGGATTACAGCTGATGACAAACTTAGGTTTACACAACAATGAAAACGGCCGAAAACGGAGAGATTTCAGTGAGTTTGTGCCTTCTGTTTACACGAGGACGGGGCCCGGAGTGCCTGAAACCAGAGTGAAAAGTTTTGAAAATGTTTTGGCATCCGTAAACAGGAATCAGTGTTTTCAGGGAAAACTGTGACGTGTGGCACATGTGCAGTGCTTTTTCATATGAAGGTTGTGTGCACACCTGGGAACAACAACAACAACAACAACAACAACAACAACAACAGCTATGACCAACTACCAAGCAACATGTGTGCTGCTTACTGTGCTCTGTTTGTTATCCAGACAAAAATATATTTAGTTCAGCTCCTTTAAGACAGTCTAAGGACCTGGACAGTTAGCTCTGAGGATGCAGGTGTTACACTGTAAGAAGTTACCGTGCTATCTAGAGTCCACGGGCGAGCATTAGAAGGTCCTCTTCTTCATGTTGATATGCTGCTTTATCACAGAGTTTTATTGTGTGATGCTCATGTCGGGTCATTTTTGAACTGTGCAGCCAAATTTTGCAGCTTAATTCTTTAGATTTCATGTTTGTCATCAGATGGATCCATCATAACAACCTAAAGATGAAATATGTATGACTGGTCAGGAAGAAGAACAACTGCCACTGTTCGTGAATGATTTATTGTTCACGTATCGTACTGTATCACGTCACGTCACATTTAGTGAATTTGTAACGGTCACGTCAGTTGGTAAATCAGCTGAAAGGGTTGGCGTCTCTTGCCTCTGGAGCCTCGGGAGCTTAAACTTCACTGCATGAAGCAGAGTGAACATTGCTGATGATGAATGATGAAGTGTCGACCTGATCTGATCTGAACATCTTACTCTACCGGCCGTCAAAGCCCTAAGTTGAATATTTTCATGTTTACAATATTTTAGCCCACCTTTTAGACACTTGACGTTATTTCTGATCCTGCAGGACTGCTTTAAGTTTCTAATTATTTGTTCGGATACTTTAAGGTCACTTGAACTTTCTTTTTTGGAGGAAGTCCTGCCTCATCCTGATATCAAACTAATGAGGTTTAGTATCCTACAAGACTGTTTTCTAACAGCATAAATTAGATCTAAACTTTTAAAGGATGTTTAATCAATGACAAAAATGATTGGTGTGAATAAGACAAAGACAAAAAGATGCCGTGCGTGGATGTTCAGTTTAGTCCACATCCTGATGCAGTTTTTGCACCCGTGTCCAATCATCCTCCTAAAATCCTGCACATTTACTGTGCTCAACAAATAAACTGCTTTTGATTGGGATTCTGATTGATCCCACAAGAAAACTTTTCACTCTGATAAGATTTTTTTTAAGAAAAGGAAAAAAAGACATCGCTCGCTGAAATGAATAATTGACGCCGTCTCCGATGAATAATTAATCAAACATTTGAATAATTGTTGTAGCTCTAATCTCGACAGACATTTGCATATCGGCGTGCTCTTAATATCTGCCACTGTATATGAGTTTACAGCCTCTCAGGACACAGAGATGGAGAGAAAAGATCTGACTCACAGCTGTGGGGAGCGTGTCCGGCTCTGGTCTGGTCTGATCTCTGCATGCGGACATCAGCTGGTGTGATGATGCTGTGCAGAGAGAAGAAGAAAAACAACACTTAAGATCACTGTATGTAACCCAGGAAGATCTGCAAAGCAATGCAATCATGAAACAAGCACATACAGTGCTTAAAATCCTTAAGATGCTCAAATCTGAACTGAAAGAACAGTCCGAATAAGTGTTAAAGTTCTGCTTTGAAAATTCAAGTTTCTCTGTTGAGGAACGTCAGGCACCTCAAGGCATCTGAGAACAATTTTATGGGTCATTTTATTCACATAAACATGAAGAATTTATTGAAAGTGAGGGTATTTGGTTTGGGTATCTTCTAAAACTGACTATTCTGCCACACAGCTTTGGCTGGTTGTACCATAAGGTCTCAAATCAAGATTTAAAGCGAATAAATCCTGTACTTTAGAGAGCTCATTGAAAAACCAGACTAAATGCCCGTCTTCGTCCTGTGGGTTTTTATTGTGAAATGCTGCTTGACCTCCATGAGGATGGACCTCTGGAGCACCACCAGAGTTAAAAAAGTTTACTGGAGCATCAAACAGTGAAGTGACTTAAAGTTGACGTTTGCTGGATGGATCTTAAAATCGTTAAAATGGTTTGAAATGTGGGGCTCATCGTTCGACCGTCACTCTGTAAGGCATTAATTAATGCTGTTATGCAGCAGTTTGCTTCAGATTGTTAGAAACACAGACTGTGTTTCTGTGTCTGGAAAGACAGGAGACTACATGGAAACCACGGTTCAACTTATTTTCTTTACTTTTTTAATTCTTTGAAAGTCGAGGAATTTCTGATTCTTCATTATCTCACCTAAAGGCACTTAATAGATATTCTCAAAGTAGCTGGATGTTTAATTATTCATCTAGTTAGAGTAAAACACAATACGCTTTTTGGTTAAAAGTAAAAAATACATATCCTGGGTTAAAATATTAATGCTGTTTTAGTTCAGGATCTTTTCCGAGTGTTATTTGGCTCCTTGGTGGCACCAAACTGAAGACCAACAGGTAAGGTAAACAAATTAGAGAGTTTTACTTTCACATGTGAAAGTTTGAAGAATAATGTGAACAGCATGCCTCTTAAATTGAGTTTTAAAACATCTCAATTTGACCTTAATGTCAGTAAAACTAAAGAGAAAATATAATCCCAGATATATTTTTTTCACACATTTTTCTTGCTCTCTGTTGCAGTAAGTTTAGGCATCTTTGGTGTTATTAAATTACAATAAAATTGAATTTTAATACAAAATGAGGCCTTTTAGAGCTTCTATTACAGGATATCAGTTTAATGCATTTAGCATTTTTATAATATACAAACATTAAAATCTTTACCAGGTTTTAACATTAGGGATTCATAAGGGCTTACTATATTCTAAAAATGACAAGTAAAACTATTGATAGCTTAAAATGGTCTCTAGTATACTGATTAATTTGTTATAATTGTGTAATTTTCAACTTAAGAGTATTTTCGCCAACCTTTGATGCTTATTTGTGTCTCTAAACAGAAAAACTGGCAATAATAACTAACTATTTTTGTCATATTTACCGATTAACTTTACAGATGTATTGATGTTTGCTTCTTTGGTAAGGTGAACAATGTGACATCTTTTCCTGTCAGTGCCATTGATCCAGGACGAGAAAACAGTTTTATACATTTTTAATTATTGTTAACTCTGAAAAGTTATCAGTAAACCTCTGAGAGTCCATGTCAGTCTGTGTTATTTTCGGTGATTATTTTCAAGAAGTGATGAAGTCAGACAAAGCAGCAGACAATTGGACTCGAGTCACAGTGACTCGGACTCCAGTCGTCTCGAGTCGCTAATTTGACGACTTGCGACTGGACTCGGACTCGCCAGGTCAAGACTCGGGAGTCGACTCGGTCTGTGTGCACGCCGCGCTCTCTATCAGGTTCGGACAGGCTCCGTATTTTTTCATGTAAGCGAGAAGCACTGACAGGCTGGAAGCACACACGCACTGTGATTGTTACATGCGATGCTCAGGCATTATATGAAGAGCCAGACAGGAGACCAGAGCATGTGAGCGGAGCGGAGCGGTTTTTTCACAAAAGCTGGAGCGGCACCTCATCTGTCGCTCCATCCCGCTCCAATTTCGCTCCGGTACCGCTCACACCAAGCGTCTGAAGCATGTCTCACACAGAGTGCATCTGCGTGTAATTAATTGTTCAGCCACCCACACTGTTTTCTGTCGGAAACTGGATGTTGACAACTCGGATCAGCACCGCGGACAGCGCAAAAGCTCTCAGACCTCAGTGCGGCTCACCTGCAATCGTCTCATTTTTTTTATCCAGTGAATGCAATGCGCTTCCGTATTTTCGTAGAGTGAGTGGTGAGTGATTTGAGTGGAGCGGGTAGAAATTTGAGTGAGCGTCTGAGCGGTAATAAGCGGAGCGATGCGCATGCGCTCTGAGCGGCGGAGCGGGGTGCGAGAACACCTGTGTGAGCGAGGAGGAAATCTCACTGCTGCACTCTGCTCACATGCTCTGCAGGAGACATAAGTAGCTCTTACCTTTTAGATTCACTTTATTGATGCTCCATTCATAGAACACTCGGTCCGTCACCTATTATTGTCCCGCACACGACACAGTAGCTACACACATACGTTCCTACTACACATCCGCGTCCGTTACGGTGATGATCAGTGTATGTAATACAGGCTCTACTTGACTCTATAACATTTAAACAGGACATTAACTTGCACAAATAATTCTCAGTGTTTCCTCTATAGTTCATTTGGGTCGGCGCCCCGCCAAACGGACACCCCCGCCGTGCCAACAGGATCCCCACCCATAAATTCAAGAGCAGATTTAAAGAAAAAAACATTATTTGATTTTTATTTTAATCAAAAGGGCGTTTAACAGGCATTCTTTTTATCAAATAAAAAAGCGTACTATAATTTGCGCAATTTTAGAGTCTAATGCGTCACTATCGTTTCATTACATTCATTAAAATGCAAAATGCATTTCTCCTCTCCTCTGACCCTTCTCCGACCTGTCGTCTGACTATTTACGCTGCATGCTGCGCAAGCCATCCTCTCTCTCCTGCACAGAGTCTGATTATTCACGTAAAACCATTCAACAAAACAAACGCTGCCTTCAGTTAAACAGCGCAGAACATGAATGAAACATTCACTGATTTAACTAACGCTTTCACACAGAGCAGAGAAAGGAAGGAAAAGCTGAAGAAGAGAGATTTTCATCCGATGTTCATGTGAACATTTGGGGCTCTAATTTCCTGCGCAACTCAGGATGACGCAGCCTGGCGCACCCCCCGCAGTGGTAATTTCGTCCGGCGCAGCGCCGTGCGCAGCCAATTTGGCAATTTGGTGGACCGGCTGCGCCGAGATGGGTGTGACGGCGCACCAGGGGGAGGTGTCCACAGATTCAGCTTGGCGCAGTGACAATTTCGTGCCAAAAAACCGCGCGGAAGGTGCGCTGAAAGCCCGCCACCTCCAACCTGGTCTATTCTCGGCGCACCCGTGCAGTGGTAATTTGGCTGACAGGCGCACAGTGCGCACACGTCACCAAAACCTCACAGGCAGGTATCCAGAGTGTCAGGCACATTTCAATGAAATAAACAATCACAGCAACCACTATTTAATGTAACCGTCTGAACCAGCACATACATTTGTATCTATATTAATTGTCCCGTCACATCTGATGTCAGATCAGAGACGTTTGTCATAACTAACGAGTTCACATCTCTCAGCCAACCACAAACAGCCACATCATCCGATACGGAGTATCCGGCTTCTCTCATCTCATGAAATTAAATAGAAAAGAAAAAAGAGAGAGACGCTCGCTGAATAAATGTAAGTCACTCGGTGTCTTAAGGATTTACCTGTGATTGCCCATATTTCTCTGTTTTCATCTTTATTCTTAACGTGATCTAAAAAGATGGAGTACATTATTAAGGAGGATGAGGAGGAGATATATTTTCACCAAAGGTTCTGCTATTTGGCGATGACAGACCAGGAATGCATGTGGATCACAAGCATGATGAATGGATTAGCCTGCTGCTGTGTTTAAATGTAATTATCACTTAATTTTGTACTCCTATTATGACACAGGAACAGATGAAATCTGTCCCGTGAGGTGGTCCACACGGTGACGCGCATCGTGTCCTCCGATGCGCGGCCCGGTGGCCCCTGCGCTCTCCCAGTTGCTGTAAAAGTGACAGCGGCTCTGACCTTCTTCTCCACCGAGGTGAAATTGTCACTGCGCCTCGCCCGCGGCGCATTTAAAGGCGAGGAGAGGCGTTCATTTGATTGGTGAAGATCACACTCGGCTGTGTTAAACCCACTCAAGTCTTATCTCCTCCCTCTCTGCTACGTGCGCCGGTGGGAGAGACGGAGGCGTGGGTGCGCCTCCCTGCGCCAGACAGCGCCGTGCACGAAACTTGCAAAATGCCCTGGACACACCCCGTTGCATACCCGCGGGAACTTATTTTAACAGGGGCTGCTGAGAAAAAAGAAGAAGGGGTGGGGTCGAGGTTAGCCAGGATTGACGCTGACTGTGCATAGCCTATATAACTACAGTAGAGTAAAACACTGTCAAATTACTAGAATGCAAAATGAGTTGCTGCTCAGGGACAATACACCCCACACACACAGGCACAGGTGCCAGGCCTAACCCCCAAATTCCACAAAAGCGCCCCGCAGCGCCGTGCTGAGCCGCGGTCTTGCTCCGACTGACAAATCCCACTGGATGCGCCGCGGCGCACCGTCCCAAAGGGGGAGGGCTGATCCCCGGAGAGACACAAGCTCTCGTGTGAATAGCGATGTCACACGATAACAAAACATGTTATAAACTGAGAAAAGAAATAAACAACACCTCACTTCGCTTCTCTAAGGTCGCTTTGCTGGTCCCAACCACGCAGCTTCGTGATTTATTTCACTTCTATCTGCCTATATCCTTGGAGAAAGGATGTTTGGTGTCATATATAATGTCATATATTTCTGTACCTCTACGATTCACTTTTCTTCGTCCATGGAGTCGTGTTGCCTCTGGGACCCTCTGACCAACTGTTGACCTGATGCTCGTACCTCCGGTTGTGAAGTAATGACGGTTTGGAAGCGGCCGCGCAGAAAATAGACCTGAAGTGAATCTCCAGCGCCGTGGCGCGCGCCGGCGCTTCAGCGACGCGCCAGCGCCGGAGCGCGCGCAGTGGAATTGCTCTGATTGATCGACTAGAGTGGGAGCGAAGTGCTCCGCAGTACGATTCAAGACCGCGGCGCTTTCGCCTTATGTGAAATTTGGGGATATGAGTGTGTGCGGGGGCGCGCGCGCACACACACACACACACACACACACACACACACACACACACACACACACACACACACACACACACACACACAGGTGCCAACGAGATCTGCTCCTCTATTTTGAGTGCTCTTGTGCTGACCGTGGTGCTGACCATCAACATCACATTAAAATCACCACACAAATGCAGACTGCTCAGCGGCAGCATAAAAAAACACATGATGAACACATGTGCAGGCCTAACAGGATTAATGATGGCATAACATGATACAGCCTAAGTAAAACTGGTATTTCAATACAATACAGCAGTTGATAAATCATGTCTATTGACGGCACGGCGGCATAACACTACATTTCGTTCGGGGGTGCTGCAGCACCCTCCGCACCCCTAGTTCCCGCGGCTCTGGTCGGCCCTTTGCAAAAACCTAAGTCTGGCCACCAGTATATCCTGACCTTTATGTGTGCTGCAACACGTCACCCAGAGGCCATTCCTCTGCGCACTCTAAAAGTTAAATCTGCTCTTGAATTAATGGGTGGGGATCCTGTTGGCACGGCCTGTTTTTTTTTTTTCTCAGCACCCCCTGTTAGAATAAGTTCCCGCGGCTATGGGGCCGACACAGTCTAAGATTAAATGCGTAAAGGGCTCACCGAGCACAGGGATCAGATGCAAAGGTGCAGGTGGGATGGGTTTATTAGGCTTACCTGCCATCTGGCAGGTGTGGCAGGACCGACAAAATTTTGCAACATCTGATTTTAATCCAGGCCAATAAAAATTTCGCAGCACGGGCTGGTACGATTTTTTTTAACCCTGCTGTTGTGTTCTGCTTAGAAGATGGAGCACTGATGAGACGGCGGAGCGCTGATTCGGGTGAGCTGCACTCTGTGAACCAGGTTGTGGTACCATCAGATTACCGGCTGCAGGTACTCAGCCCTGCGCATGACTCCGCTTTTGCTGGACATCTAGGCATTAAAAAAAACATACCAGCCCGTGCTGCGAAATTTTTATTGGCCTGGGTTAAAATCAGATGTTGCAAAATTTTGTCGGTCCTGCCACACCTGCCAGATGGCAGGTAAGCCTAATAAACCCATCCCACCTGCACCTTTGCATCTGATCCCTGTGCTCGGTGAGCCCTTTACGCATTTAATCTTAGACTGTGTCGGCCCCGTAGCCGCGGGAACTTATTTTAACAGGGGGTGCTGAGAAAAAAAAAAACAGGCCGTGCCAACAGGATCCCCACCCATTAATTCAAGAGCAGATTTAAAGAAAAAAAAAAAAACATTATTTGATTTTTATTTTAATCAAAAGGGCGTTTAACAGGCTTTCTTTTTTATCAAATAAAAAAGCGTACTCTAATTTGCGCAATTTTAGAGTCTAATGCGTCACTATCGTTTCATTACATTCATTAAAATGCAAAATGCTTTTCTCCTCTCCTCTGACCCTTCACCTGTCGTCTGACTATTTACGCTGCATGCTGCGCAAGCCATCCTCTCTCTCCTGCACAGAGTCTGATTATTCACGTAAAACCATTCAACAAAACAAACGCTGCCTTCAGTTAAACAGCGCAGAACATGAATGAAACATTCACTGATTTAACTAACGCTTTCACACAGAGCAGAGAAAGGAAGAAAAAGCTGAAGAAGAAGAGAGATTTTCATCCGATGTTCATGTGAACATTTGATCTAAATCCCCGCTCAGCGCCTTTGTGCACGCGTTCCTCCGTCTGCCGGTGCGCGTAAAGACGCAGATAGACGCGCATCGCAGGGACAGTGAGGGATCATCAGTCACTTTGTGTGATTTTATAATTCCAAGGGTGTCTTGATAGCTCATGTGCCCGATTTAAGTGAACACAAAGGGCTCTAATTTCTTGGCGCAACTCAGGGTGGCGCACCCCGCGCAGTAGTAATTTCGTCCGGCGCACAGCCGTGTGCAGCCAACTTGGCAATTTGGTAGACCGGCTGCGCCAAGATGGGTGTGACGGCGCACCAGGGGGGGATGTCCACAGATTCAGCTTGGCGCAGTGACAATTTCGTGCCAAAAAACCGCGCGGAAGGTGCGCTGAAAGCCCGCCACCTCCAACCTGGTCTATTCTCGGCGCACCCCGGTCAGTGGTAATTTGGCTGACAGGCGCACAGTGCGCACACGTCACCAAAACCTCACAGGCAGGTATCCAGAGTGTCAGGCACATTTCAATGAAATAAACAATCACAGCAACCACTATTTAATGTAACCGTCTGAATCAGACCACACAAGTCACACAAAGTAACTGAATATCCCTCCCTGCCCCTGCCATGCGCGTCTATCTGCGTCTTTATGCGCACCGGCAGACGGAAGGCCCCTACACACCGAACGCGGTTTGCGCGGCGGCCACCGCGCGGAACCGCGCAGAGTGCGCGCAGAGCAAGCGCAGAGCGTGTACTCCTTGGCGCACTTGGTTCGACGAGTAGTGCATGATGCTTGTACTTCAGGCTGACCAAGAAGCAGTTTGAGAGCCTGTTGTCCCGAGTTGGTCCAAGTCTGGTGAGAATGCAGACAAACCACAGGCAGCCCGTCTCACCAACTGAACTGGCCTCTCCTGTTGGACGCGCTAAGAAGTCGTCAAAGCGCTGCGCCCGATTTAAAATTTTTTAAATTCGGCCGCCTTGCCGAGCTGCAGGGCGGCGGCGCCGCGCGGCAAGGCGGCAGGCGCCCCCCTCGCGCGCCGCTGATCTCCGCGCACCGCGGAGCCGTGCTTGCGCGGCGGTAGCACATACACAATGAATGGGTTTGCCGCCGACCGCCTGCGCTTGCCGCGTTTGGTGTGTAGGGGCCTGGAGGAGCGCGCGCACAAAGACGAAGAGCGGGGATTTAGATCAAATGTTCACATGAACATCACATGAACATCGGATGAAAATCTCTCTTCTTCAGCTTTTCCTTCCTTTCTCTGCTCTGTGAGAAAGCGTTAGTTAAATCAGTGAATGTTTCATTCATGTTCTGCGCTGTTTAACTGAAGGCAGCGTTTGTTTTGTTGAATGGTTTTACGTGAATAATCAGACTCTGCGCAGGAGAGAGAGGATGGCTTGAGCAGCATGCAGCGTAAATAGTCAGACGACAGGTCGGAGAAGGGTCAGAGGAGAGGAGAAATGCATTTTGCATTTTAATGAATGTAATGAAACGATAGTGACGCATTAGACTCTAAAGTTGCGCAAATTAGAGTACGCTTTTTTATTTGATAAAAAGAATGCCTGTTAAACGCCCTTTTGATTAAAATAAAAATCAAATAATGTTTTTTTCTTTAAATCTGCTCTTGAATTTATGGGTGGGGATCCTGTTGGCACGGCGGGGGTGTCCGTTGCGACGGCGGGGCGCCGACCCAAATGAACTATAGAGGAAACACTGAGAATTATTTGTGCAAGTTAATGTCCTGTTTAAATGTTATAGAGTCAAGTAGTGCCTGTATTACATACACTGATCATCACTGTAACGGACGCGGATGTGTAGTAGGAACGTATGTGTGTCCTGTGTCGTGTGTGGGACAATAATAGGTGACGGACCGAGTGTACTATGAATGGAGCATCAATAAAGTGAATCTAAAAGGTAAGAGCTCCGTATGTCTCCTGCAGAGCATGTGAGCAGAGTGGAGCAGTGTGATTAATCATACGGAAGCGCATTGCATTCACTGGATAAAAAAATGAGACGATTGCAAGTGAGCTGCACTGAGGTCTGAGAGCTTTTGCGCTGTCCGCGGTGCTGATCCGAGTTGTCAACATCCAGTTTCAGACAGAAAACAGTGTGGGTGGCTGAACAATTAATTACACGCAATCACCAATCAAATGAACGCCTCTCCTCGCCTTTAAATGCGCCGCGGGCGAGGCGCAGTGACAATTTCACCTCGGTGGAGAAGAAGGTCAGAGCCGCTGTCACTTTTACAGCAACTGGGAGAGCGCAGGGGCGACCGGGCCGCGCATCGGAGGCCACGATGCGCGTCACCGTGTGGACCACCTCGCGGGACAGATTTCATCTGCTCCTGTGTCATAAATCGGAGTACAAAATTAAGTGATAATTACATTTAAACACAGCAGCAGGCTAATCCATTCATCATGCTTGTGATCCACCTGCATTACTGGTCTGTCATCGCCAAATAGCAGAACCTTTGGTGAAAATATATCTCCTCCTCATCCTCCTTAATAATGTACTCCATCTTTTTAGATCACGTTAAGAATAAAGATGAAAACAGAGAAATATGGGCAATCACAGGTAAATCCTTAAGACACCGAGTGACTTACATTTATTCAGCCAGCGTCTCTCTCTTTTTTCTTTTCTTTTGAATTTCATGAGATGAGTGAAGCCGGATACTCCGTATCGGATGATGTGGCTGTTTGTGGTTGGCTGAGAGATGTGAACTCGTTAGTTATGACAAACGTCTCTGATCTGACATCAGATGTGACGGGACAATTAATATAGATACAAATGTATGTGCTGGTTCAGACGGTTACATTAAATAGTGGTTGCTGTGATTGTTTATTGCATTGAAATGTGCCTGACACTCTGGATACCTGCCTGTGAGGTTTTGGTGACGTGTGCGCACTGTGCGCCTGTCAGCCAAATTACCACTGCACGGGCTGCGCCTCTTCTGCGCCGAGAATAGACCAGGTTGGAGCTGGCGAGCTTTCAGCGCACCTTCCGCGCGTTTTTTTGGCACGAAATTGTCACTGCGCCAAGCTGAATCTGTCGACACCTCCCCCTGGTGCGCCGTCACACCCATCTCGGCGCAGCTGGTCTACCAAATTGCCAAATTGGCTGCGCATGGCGGTGCGCCTGGTGAAACTACCACTGCGCAGGGTGCGCCAGGCTGCACCCCCCTGCGCCACCCTGAGTTGCGCCAGGAAATTAGAGCCCAAAGACTTAAAAAATGTCACGAGTCAGCCTTTGATGAATCAAAACTCAACATTCTTCATCAGTCCAGCTCTTGTTTTCACTCACTCTCTGTTTTCTAAATGATAAACTCATCCTGAGGGATCCTGGATCACTTATTCTCCGTGATATAAGAACAATCTTTGAAGGATCAAGCTTCAAATACAATCTACTAGTGCTGCGGTTCTCAACCTGTGGGTGGAGGCCCATAAGTGGGTCTCAGAGCTGTTTTCAGTGGACGGTGCATAAATCAGAATAAACCAGACTACACCACTGGATAGATAGATAGATAGATAGATAGATAGATAGATAGATAGATAGATAGATAGATGAAAAAATGAACAGAAAATGATGAAAGAAAGACAGATGGATGAATGAACAAATGAAAAATGATTAATATAGACAGATAGATGAGTGAATAAACAAACAAAGTGATTAATATAGATGATCCTGAACGACGGACCATGCCCCCACCCCCCCATCCCAAAGCTACCTTTGTTAAGGTAGCTACCTCTAAAAAAAATACACTTTAAAGAAATGTCAGAAAGGCAGTTTGAGCCTGCAATTTAGATGTTGCAAAATGCTCCAAATAAACGTATTTTTTTATATCAAACATGTCATTTCTTTAATGGAATGTAGCCTTTCCCATCTACCTCAGTCTAAATGATCAGACCTGTAATGTTGTAATGGATAAATGAACACCTTTATGCTGGTTTAGTCCATGCAGGCTAGTCTGCATGCTCTTTTTGGACATTGACCTTAGGAAGATAAGGTTTCTCTCTTCAAGATATATACTTGAGTGCTTTTTTAGGTGGGCTGGGGAACAATGGTGAGGGACTTGACTTGACATAACCTGTGACTCAACTTGACTTGACTTGACTTGCCCACAGCAGAAAAAACTTGGGACTTGCTTGAGACCCAGACCCAAATGACTTGACTTGAGGATTATCCACATGAAAACACAAACAACTGCATAATACTGCAGTTAGCAAACAGGGTCAAAGTTCAATCCAATAATCAATCTGTAAATGCAACAATTGGGAAAAAGCTTCCTTCAAACGTTCGGAGCCAAGAAAACAGCTTTGAACACGAACGTTTGAGCTGCTGAAGATTTCTTAGACACTTTTCAACCTCTGTTTTAGCAGGAATGCCCCCGCTGAGATATGTTTCACAAAAGAAACAAAATCAAAAGATCATAAACAAAGATTTCATCAAATATCAAATCAGCACAGGCCAAATCATCCTTAATGCTGTTATTAAAGTCTTCTGAACTAAACCAGCGCTCTAGTTTAAGGTGATTCTGTAAGTCAGACTAAGAAGATAAAGTAAAAACGTTTAAAGCTCTTTTTAGTAGAAGAACAACACATGATGACCCCATGAGATGGAGGACCGCAGCTACTGACAGTTTTTGTTGAGCATAAATAGAGACAAGGATGGTTTTTTACAGCCCTCATAAGGCAGTGGTCATTGGTTCTTGAGACAACTCTGACTTTTTCTCTGCTAAACCAGGGTTCATGACCTTTGGGCCGCATTACTGAAGTTTGGTTTACTGCAGAGTCTGACTGTGGTTTTGGCCAGTTGTGGAAAAACTCAGATTTGGCGAGATGTGCTGAGTTTTTCAAAGAGTTTACCAAAACTATCATGTCTCCCAAGCCAATAAAAGCATTAATCATGCTGGTGTCAAGAAAATGGCGCAGGTTTACATTTCAGGAAGGAAGTTTTCAACATTTTGCAAACATGGTATTTATAAACATGTCCATTATTTTTCTTAGAAATGGCCAAAGCTTGCATTAACCAAAGACTCAAAGTTGGACGGATCAGATGCTAACATGGAGACAGAGATACTGCAGCCAGAGACTGATCCATGTGCACTCTGCAATCATACACATGAAGATATTGAACCAATCTAAAGCCAACCACACAGATCCTGAAAATAATCAGCACACAGTTCAGAGAGACAAACTTCCTCGCCTCCCATGGACCAAACTTCCATCCCTCAACGCTGTGCCTCCAAACATGGCAGAAACAAGCGCACCAGTGTTCCTAATAACTAGACAGCAGCAAACTGATGCTTTTTTTTACCTTCTGTGCTGAAACTTTGCAGAGAAGTCAGCTTTGAACCCTTTGGCCTCTCTGATAAGAGAGGGTAGCCGGCTTGTTGGAGTGTTGGCGTTATTTTTCAGCTCTGCCTCAGACAAACATCTGTTTCATCCTCCTGCTGAAGTTTATGGCCCTGTAGGACTTGGAGCAAAGTCGGTTCACGGTCTGATGGGTGCGCTGGATACCTCCACTGCTCATTTTTTAGACAAACCATCCTTCCCGGCGTTGTCATTCTTGGCGTTTGTTATCTCGACACTCGAAAGGATTTTTGGGGGATGCTGATACGAGTTAGGGGTAAGGAGAAAATTGCTGCTGTGTTCCCACCTCCCTCCATCTCTCACCTCTCACTTTTGTCCATTTTTCTTTGTGCGCAGCCCCAAAAAAACACACAAAAGCGCATGTGTGTTTGTCGGGAGGGGAGTCGATGATTCGTCTTTTGATCCCGGCGTGCTTGTTGTCAAAAGCTGCCCGGTTTGAAGAGACTGTTGGCCACAATTGACTGTGACAATTAGGGCACGATCACAGTCCCCGAGTGGAGCACTTAAAGGCTAATTTACATGTCACTTCACCGAATTAAAAAAAAAAAATACAGAGAGAGAGAAAAGATATTCTGCTCTCACTCGCCCTCCCTCCTTCTCTGTTCGTGTCTATCTGCTCGTTCTTCTTTTTTTATTCCTCCATGCCTTGTAAACTGTAATTTGTACACTGCTTAGGGGAACCTGGCAGAAGAGAGGCGACCGGCATTTCCATTTGAAAAGAGGCAATCACCAGGCCACTGCTGAGCCTATTGTCCGGTGGTGGTGGAGGTGGGGGGGGGCGTGAGGTAATTTACAGCCGGTGAAGTTAACCTTCTGGCGAGGTGCATTACACAGGAGGGCGACACCTGAATATATGGAGACGTTCTCATGTTTGCAGATTCACCAGCTCTCGATTACTCCCTCATTCACACTCATCTGTCTATCAGTGCAGGGTTGTTGCTCCTGCTGTTGTCAGGGCTGAATTTAATGTTCTGGGATGTCCTGATCTCTGTTAAACTTCCCTCATATTTTTATCTTCAAAATCAAGAGACTGAGTCAGGCTATTTTTTACATAATTACCCCTTGAATTCCTGCACGTATCTCCTTTGAATGGCTGCAAAAATGGATCAGATTGAGGCAGAAGGTCAATTAGATTATTCTGCAGGAAAAAACAGTTTGACTTTTTCTAATCCATGTGAAAAATATTAACTTTCACATTATATAACAACAAGGCCCATTTGGATGAATGGAAAACTATGAACAATAAGAATAAAAATCAAGCCCTTTTCAAAGCAGGACCAGCCAAGGGGCTGGTGAGTTTTTGTGGCAATTTAATTGGTAGAAATCAAATTTCTTTGGTGGTATAACTGCATCTTTTTATTAATTTAGGTCACAGTGGCCATGAATCTCCAAGATTTTCCTTCAGCCAGATTGGAGACATGTTGGTAGAATAATTTGTTTGCCAGCAAAGATTGACCATGAGACCCTTTAACAGGTCAGGTTTGGGAGCACATGTTTTCACCATCAGCAGCGCCAAACCTACTTCATTCACAGAGGTGCAAACCCCACGCCCCGAGACTCCGGAGGCAAGGGAAGCCATCCACTTCCAGCTGTGTTACCAACTGCAGTAACCGGCGGCAGTGCACCAGCTACCAAACCAGCTTCCAAGTATGTTTCCAACAGGACTTGAACCAGCCACCCTCCAGTCCCCAGAACATGCCCTTATGGACCTTCAACAGGGGTCCTCAACTGCATCCACACCAGGGTCAGTGATTTTGACCTGCTGTCATCACACTTGGGACAGATTTGAAGATTTGGCTGCCTCTCTCTCAGGCTGTCATGTTTTGATTGCTGCGTTTGACTGTGTTCACTAAAAACGAACTGACGATCATTGCCATGTGACCTATGCAGCAATGGCAGCATAAATAACACTTATTTCTGCTGCGACTTGCTCCATCTCTTGAGGTACCTAACCTTGCTCGATCAGCAGGGAGAGGAACGAGTGACCAGCGAGACGACAGCAGGAAGTGACTGAACATACAGGGATTATGCTGCGTTCCAGTTGTACTGGAAATCAGGATTTCTAAATTCCAAGTGAGAAATTTCATCTGGAACGCCCTCAAGGTCGGAATTTTCAACTGGGAAGTCAGAGCATCCTCAACACATTACATATTCCTGAATTTATTGACCTCTACCAAACAGCTTACCTGGGAGTGAAAGGGTTAACTGAAAAACAAACAACACTACAAACTTCTCTACAGTAAGGATGTTTTTGCTCCACTTCTGACATGTTTTGACTAAAGATTGTTTTAGGAAGTTGCTAATGTTCTGTAGCGCAGTTGCTCCCGCCTAAAACATTATTGGATTGGCCCATAATAAATGTTGCCTGAGGGAACAACTGTCCAATCATTTGCTGGAGATGCTTCTGGAAGGTTCAGCCCTCCCCAAACTCCTTCTATGGACTCTTTCTCAGGTGGACTAGTGAAATATATTGAACTGTTCTGTCTGGTGTATCAGGTTATAGGGTACCAACACCTCAAAATAAGTTTTGCAGCTTAGTGGATCCACCTTCTCTGCTGCTCCAAGTGTCCAGTCCATCCTGATATTTGCCTTGTCTGTGCATTACTGGATTGTCTAAACCTGAACTGGTTTGATTCCTCCAAAAAGGTTTGAAAATCCTGAATAACCTGAGTGTAAACAAACCAAATGTCAAAGCGAGGACCGACAGAACTATGAGACAGAGGAAAAGTTTGTCAAGCTCTAAAAACAGCATCCCTGCCTTCATGATGTGCTGTAGAGGGTTTACCAGCAGATGGAAAAGCGTGAAGCCTTGGTGAAAGATTGCATCCTAGTGAGAAACTGCTGTTAGCATTAGCATCAAGCTAAACAATCATAGACAGTGAAGGTTAGTGCACATGGTTTGGTTTTTATGCAGCATTATTCCTGTTTGTCCCACAGATCCCTGAAACATCCTCACATTGGTCGAGATGATTGGTTGAGCACAATCGTGTGAGGTCACATTTAACATTTCGAGGTTTAAAGTTCACTCATAATCGACTCTATTGGTCAGAAAATCTCTAACGGGTCCATTCCTCTCAAACAGACACCTCCTCTCTGTGTCTGAAGTTTCTTTTCTCCTGCTCTGACAGGCTGTTTGTGACAGGTGCAGAGTGTGTGCGTGCATGAAAGTGTGTATGTGTGTGAACAACCGGACCCCCTCCTCCCTCGTTCACCCGTCTCTCTCGCTCTCTCACACACCGACACACACACACACACTCCTGCTGTCCTTTCAAAGGGAACACAGAGGGGACAGAGTGTGTACAGAAACAGCAGGTTGATGGGATAATGCCCATCATCTGTTGCACCGTGTCATTTCTGCGCTGCTGTAACCTGCTTTTGTAACGGCCCCGTGGACACACAAACACGTTAACACACACACACACACACACACACACACCCACACACACAGACACACACACCGTCTGACAGCGCTCACATGTGCTGCAATGTCTGTTAAAGCATGGCTCTCGTGTTTCAGGGAACAGAAATGGACTAAAATCAATCCTGATGTTTTACAGTTAAGAAAGGTAAACAGTAAAAAAATCTCCACGTCCTGGTGGTTGGAGTCCTGAGCTCTGAGGTATATTTTCTGTCATCAATCATCTTTTACCTTCTCAGGGGTCGTGAAATATGAAGTGATAATGAATAACAGGAAATTCGTTAAGCTCACAAAAATCTACAAGTTCTTATTTTTTATGCTCATAATGCTGGAAATGGCTTTGGGTCACGATCAGGCACGATTTAAACCAATTTTTATCACCAATAAATAAAAAAAAACAAGTGTATATGAATTAAAAAAACATTTGTTGGTGTGAAACAATATTTAGTTTAGACTTGAAGGAATGTGAATAGAAATAACAGAATCATGGACAAAAATTTAGAAAAAATACTCTTCTGTGAACAGAAATGGAGTAAAATCAATTCTTTTACTGACTTTGCCAGCCATCAGAAATCTTTATTTCTATAAATATCAGTGTTAATCGAAAACAAACTGACTGAAGTTGCTTGAATGTGTTTACTTGATTTAAAAATCAATTTTGGAAAAAGGGAGATGTAAAGAGACTTAGTTAGAAAATTCTTTAAGGAAGATATAACTCCTACAAAGCCTAAATATACAAGATCAACTATTCATTAGGCCTCACTGACCTTTTGACCTCTAACATGTGATAGGTTCACTCTTAGCTCCAAGAGGAGGCTTGTGCTCAATTTGGCTAGTATCCTGAACTTAAGTTTTCAGAAAGTTCGGTTGATTTGGGGCAGTATAAAAGCTCATGAAACTCTGGTTCAGACCAAAGAACCAAATTCTGCTCCCCTTGAAAACAGGGGGTCTTGGTTTGCTAAGACCAGAGTTCGGTCCACTGGAGGTGTGAAATCCATCTGAACCAAGCAAGGACCAAACATGACAAAGTTTATTATGAATAAAAAGTGAAAAATTAAACAAGTCGCAGCTTCACCCTGAAATGAACAGAGTTTGCTTAACTTTGTGTGAAAAGGACCTGAAAATATCATGTTCACTCCATTTTAAGCTACAATAGTCTTGGCCTTGTACCTCCAAAATCAATCCAGTATTTCCTCCAGTCAGGATGGACATTTGTGCAAACTTAAAAGTTCATCCCTGGATGTTTTCAATGAAATTAGTATTTAAAAACAAAGATGAACATAAGGAATTAACCTTTGACTACCAAAACCTCATCTGTAAATCCAGGAGTCAAAGTGGACATTTGTGCATCATGTCAAAAATGCTCTTAAACTTTCTAAGGATGCACAAGCAGGGATTAAACAAGACCTTAATTCAGACCTTAAGTCAGAGTGGACATGGATTCACAGCTTTCTCCAGATGTCACAGAAGCAAAGTGTTCAGATGAGATGCAACAACCCTGACCTTTGACATCTGATTTCTAATCAGTTCATTTCTGAGTCAGAGGGGACATTTATGCAAATGTTGAAGAACCAAACAGCCTTTCAATTTTGACTTCCAAAATCCAATAAAGTACATCTTTGAAAGATTACACTCAAAAGCATTGACTCTGTGGACTGCACCAAAGACAGAGGACAAAGGACCTTGAGTTGAAATTTGTGCAATACTTAAACAAATTCCCAAAAGTCTTCTTGAATTATTTAGCTCTGCCTGCATAGTACACACCGAGGCTTTATTCTGGAAGCATTATTAAAGCAGCGGAGCACAGCCCTGGGAGCTTCAAACATGAGATCATAAAGATCATGATCAACCACAACTTCACTTGGAAAGTGTGGGTTTAGATGGTAACAGCAAAAGCGACATGTAAAAAGGTTGTATGTCTTCCTAACTGCACCAATCGTACTTCCATTACTTCTGCTGTATTTTGAAACAGCCAAGAAACTCTGACTTCTTGTTTTCCTTTTTGGGTCGTTTTGCTTTACAGAGATTGACACGGAGCTGAATTACCTCCAGCTGAACATAGACTCATCGGTATTTCCAGCAAACCTGGTGAAGGTGCAGGCCAATCGACTTTGACCTTTAGCCTTCAGCATCAAATTATGTATCCATGAGTTGGAGTGGGCATTATGAAGAAAATAATCCCTCAAAAGTTGTCTCAAAATATGACGACAGAACAGAATGGACTTGAGACTGTCCAAACCCTGAGGAAAATAACCTGAGCATTTTGAAGAAGCCTGGCATTATTGGACATACAGACAAATGGACAGAAATGGAATTGAAATGCAGGCTGTGTCTAAACACACGAACACACAGCTCATCCTGAGCCTGCAGGTGTGTTAGCATGTGTGGGAAAAGGTGGACGGGGATTGTCTGAGCTCAGCCTGCTCACAATAATCATTGGGATAAATTCCCTCCTGTTCTGTCAATGACCTAATCCAGATTTGATGCTCATTATATCAGGCCTGTTTCATTATGCTGTAAACATACAGCACAGATTATCCTAATCTCTGTAAGTCCACTGTACTCCAGAATGACACTGCTGCTGCTGATGCACCCAAAACACCTCCATTTGTTTGTCTCTGGATCATTTTATGGCAAGAACTCAGCTAATAACACCAATTTTCAGACATTTTTGGCGATTGTTGATCCCAAATCCAGCAGAGTACACTTTCTCCAAACTGAGGAGTCACTGATATGAGTATCAAATTGAATGTAGGTTACTAATCCGGCCGATTGAGCCCTTAATTAATTGCACAGTTTTGTAATAAGGCTGGGAGGATTAGCGTGTGGACAGGTGGGCAGATTTAAACCTCGCCTGGCCGGACACATGTTGAGACAGAAGACAAGCCGTCATCCCGAACAAAGAGGGATTTTTTTTATTCCGTGGAAATATTCCAAATGTCTGTTTGTGTGCAAAAACAACAACAACAACAACGGTTCTGCTGTGTGTAAGCTCAACTGTAAGCTGGAACAATCAATGTGCTGCTGCAGATTGTACAAAAGGCTACCAGCGGGTCCTCCCAGAACAGTTTTAGTGCTTTAACAGACAAATAAATCCCCATGAAACCGGTCTAAAAATCAGGATTCTGTGCCTTCTGAATGGGAATAATGCACCAGTGAAATTTCTGCAGTAATGACCTGGAATCTGAAGGAATAACAAACGCCTAATGGACAACTTATCAACATTGTCCCACCTGTTAGCAGAGCTTTAGCAGAATTGTGATTTATTATTCATGGCATTGTAGATGTTGCACTAATATGTACAAAAGGTAGAAGAACTTAAATCAGAGAGAATGGCGTTCATCTTAGTCAACTATAGCACTATGCAAGTTTGGCATCTCACAACAAGCGCACACTGCTGTTTGTACTTTTGTTGATAGAAAATGCCTCCAAAAAGCTGAATGTGATTTTATTTTCATCACTTTCCTGCAGCAAGGTGATAATTCTGTTATTTATTGGAGGTCTCATTATGGATTAAAACTCCTCATTTATCTCGAAATGTCAATTAAATTCTAATAGAATCAAAAATACGTCTCGATGAATAAAACATTGTGGGTTGCACGTTGGATGAGCTTCCACTGCTGATGGAGTGAGAGTGTGTGTCGGGTTTATCTCTCTATCTCAGACACTCATGTTTGCCAGACTCTGTGCTCGCTGTAGTGGCCTCAAATGTTCACAAGGTTTGATTTTTTTTATGCTGATACGATAATACGATGAATTCCCTTCATCTCATATATGAGAGGAGTTATCTTTACAGCATGGCAGTCCTTGTGACCTTAAAGTGAGTCTAGCTGGTAAAAGTTTTGATGCTCATGCGATTAAAACTTCACAAATCTTGCAAAACTGTTTCACTTCTCAATGTTTGTCAAAAAATAAATGATAAAAACTGGAAAATAAACACTCAAACTCACACAAGAAAGCACCACAGATAAATAAAATCCCAGATTTATCCTTGAGATAAACTAACTCTTTCAAAAGCTTGTATACACGGTGAAGTGTAGGATTTCTTTTGTACTTTCATAAAGATTTATGTTCAGGTCTGTGTTGTTTCAACAAAGTTAAAGCAAAGTTAAAGAAGCTAAAAGTATTTCAAGTTGTTAAAACCACTCTGTGATGAAGCAGGAGCCTCTACAGGATGCTGCTGTTTCTCTCTCATTCATGTTTTTTTGCTGCTGACTTGTGATGGACCACAAATTAAATCACTCAAGCAATATTTCAGAAGGCTGATTTAAAACAACGTGCTTCATCCTAAACTTAATCCATCACTTTCTGAAGATTGTTGTTGATCTTCATGGGTGTTGAAAATGGTGTGACAGAAAAGTTAAATTGCCTGTAGGTCTGGATCTACTGGATCTTTTTAGTTGATCTTTCAGATGATATATTTTAGATCTCCATCTGAACAAGTCATGGACTGTTTTCTTCCATCTATGACATGGATCTTGTGAATCCGGCTGCTTTGAAAGATTAATAGGTCTAGATAACTTTCCTTCACCTCATGAGATTCCAGTGTGAGCCGCAGCCTTAAACTTAGAAAGTTAGTTCTGTCTTTGGCCAAATTTTGACTTTATACGCTAGACAGTGTTTCTATTTTTAAATCATGTTTATACTTTGAAAAAGTTCAGGGGTCATCTGTACAGCTCCTTCACTGCACCTTTTGTACATACTGTTGGGTTGTCTTTTTGTCCTTTTTTATGCCTATTGTATATTTTGTAAATTTTTCATAGATACCTCAGTCTATTTTGCACTATTTTCTACCTATTTTTATATTTTATTTTATTCCTCCTGACTCTTATTTTTATTCTTATTCTAATGATCTGCTGATTGTTTTTGCATCAATTCACCAAGTCAAAGTCCTTGCATGTGCAAACATGGTGCCAATAAATACCAATTCTCACACTGAATCTGATAAGAAATAAAATGCAAAAGTGACTAAAAATCCACTAATTCAGATTTTTTTTCCTTCTCTTTATCACCCTGATGGATTGAGGTTGTACCTTCTTGCTTAAATGTGTGTTAAATTAGATTATGATCATTGATAGGTCACTACTGGTTGTGGTTTCTTGGTAGATCTAGATATCTCTGGAGCCATCATGGATGATCTCCAGCTGAAAAAGTTACTGTTCCTTAAATTACTTTTCATTCAGCCTGTGCAACAATAACGTGAAATAAAATGCACTGATGCTTGTTTTGGTGAAGACGTGTAAATGTGACAGCAGATTTAAGTCAGAGAAGGAACTTTACACCATTTACTGGAAGGTTTATTTTGGTTAATTATCATTTTTCTTTAATTTTATGCACACAGCGAGTATAAAACTTGAGGTCAAAATACTAATCAGGCAGTTCATGCAAATTTGGAGACATTTGGAGACAAAGTCTTGAATCTTAAATGAGAAAACTCAAAAAACAGTCCATATGTCCTAATCTATACACCCACAGTCAAACCTTCCTGGTCTCATTAAGAGGATTTTATTTGCTCTTTTCAGGACTTTATCAGACCTGACCTGGACGTATTTATTATCCAGCAGCAGTTATTTCTCCCTGTATGTGTGTGGTGTCGGGGTCCCTGGTAATAGTAGAGTCTTTCTGGCAGATATTGGACACCCCAAGAGCCAAAAACTGAACACAAAGCCTCCTACAAACCAGACAGCAGGGGTTTGAGCCCAACGCTCCAATCAAATTCTGTCGCCTATTTCTGGGTGCAGAGCGGGGGAGGAGGGGGGGGGTAGCGCTCGGGGTTTGGTGGGGTTGTTGGGGTCCGTCTTTACAGAATTGTCTATCAATAGGTGCAGCCAGTGTCAGTAGTCCTTCTCATCAAACCGGGGCCTGACAAAGAGGCGGCGGCGCATGGGAAAGGGGCAGCAAGGTGAAACTAATGCCATGGATGTTTGATTCATCAGGGCCTCATTGTTGGCGGCCACGGCTGATTGTGAAGGTTCAGTCAAGCAAAAGGGGTGCGGAGTAATCAGTCGGATTTATGGTGCCGAGGGCCTCGGAGAGAGAGGCTAAAAAAAAGAAAAGAAAGCAGGATAGAAGCTGTTTGCAGTGAAGCAGGAAGAACAGGTCTGAAATACATTCACCTCACAGACAGAGAAGTAGGTTGAAGATGTTTGAGCTGAAACTTTCATTTACTGTGAACTCCTAAACTTAAAGAGTGAAAGAAAACCTTTAGAAGAATGATTTAATGTGAGCTTGTATACTTTCTAAGATTAATCACACCTGGAAAACACTCTTTTACTAATGTTAATGTTTGTACCCGAGCATATACATACTTTAATAATGTTTGATTATGCACAAGTTTATATGTTCACACAGGTCATATATATTAGATGCAGCGAACCTGCAGGATCAGTGCTAATAAAGGCCCTGAGTCGAGTTCAAACATTTGCTAAAACACAAAAACAATCCTTGCAAAGACAAAAAGGGTCAAAGGTAATATTTCATCTTGGTCTACAGATAAAAAGGCACCACTTGCAGCTCCAAACTGTGCTTGCCAAGTATCTGTTTTTGTTTTTAAAGTTTAACTCAAAGAGAGATTTCCACCTTTGCCTGCAAAAGTCAGCGGTAACATATTTTCTATTTCATTCTTTTTGAAGAAGAGAGCGTTACAGTGCAGATTTATGTGTGTTTCTTTATAAACTCCAATCTGCGAAGGTCCAAAAGCAATGATTTAAATTATTCACTTTTCAATATTGTTGGATGTATGTTCAGAGGCTGCTTTCTTTGGAGTTTGGTAACCTGATACACCCGATAAACCATTAAACACATACTATGAGGAATATATTTCACTAATCCATCTGGACAACAGCCCATGGAAAGAGTTCGAGAATAAGCCGAACCTTTCAAAAGCATATTCGGCGTTACTAACGCAGCGTTAAGTACAAAATATAAAAAACTTTGTAGAACAAGCTCTCGTGAAAACTTGTCAGAAGTGGAGCAAAAATATCCTTCTGTTCAGAAATGCTATCAGTGGTGTTTGTTTTTCATTCAGTCAAGAAGTACAGTCCAGATCTGATTGAACTGCTACGGAAGCTGTTAGCATCTATGCTAATCCCTGTACGAGCAGCAGATTGGAGCTTGGTCTGAGTACTTTGGAGAAATATGTTAAGTCATGATATGTGACTGTTCAGAACCAGAATCAGCTTTACTGGACAGGTGTGTTAGACGTACAGGGAACCTGACTGGTTAACTTGCTCTCTACAGCAGGGGTGTCCAAAGCCAACTGCAGCCCGTGGGCCCATTTAATTTGGCCCCACAACGCACTGCAAAAGTTAAAATGAGATATAAGCCATATTAGGACTTGAAACTTTTGCTTGACTGAATTAAATAAACAAATTAAGGTCATTTTCCTGCTAATTATCTCTTTTTGCACCAACACTTGTACTCGGTTTGGATGCTATGTGCAGTTTCCTCCTGTTTTGTTGTTTGATGATGAAGATGATCCATTAGCATCTCACCTCTGCTCCACAAAACCTCTTTAGTAGGGGCTGATCTTAACATTGCAGGGGGACAGCTAGGCTCACTGAAATCTGATCCACCAACCTAAAATCCTGAATGTTTTAGACTGTATTATTGTTGACTTATTAGCATTAAGGGGTAGACGTTACCAAGCCTGTACTGTTTGGAACAACAGATGAACATTAGCATCGTGCTAATCTTGCATATTTACATTGTACGCTCATCAATATGCACTGTCCCGTCCAGATTAACAATAAATGATAAAACTTTAATACTCTGAATTGTGGTATTATGTGGCCCAGTCATCCTTTTGTTTTTCTGCATTTTGGTCATCAGTGAAAAATGTTTGGACACCCCTGAACGAGAGGACATAAATGCACACAGAGAAGAGGAAATTGGCAGTCTTTGACACTCTAGCATTTCCTGCATCCATCACTTAAAGTGCGATAGGGTTAAAAGCTTCATTGGATTGTTTTCTATGTAAAATCTTAACTATTAGAATATCATGTCCAGGCTGACCAGAGAAAATGATCAGAAACACACAAAATTATGTACCTTAAGATAAACATGCCACTTTTTCAATATCTGGCAAAAATGAACTGAATTACCAGACTCACAGCAAACATACGAGTGATTCAAAGTCAGAAAACGTGCAGAGTTTGAGGTATATGCACAAAAGGAGAGAAGCTAATTTAGAAATCTCCCATTTGAAAAAGTAGCTTCATAGTTTGATGTCATTAAAGTCGTGTGTCCTTTATTTTTTTGCAGTAGTTTTGGATTTTACTCAGCAAGTTCTGCTCTATTCTCTGCATCTTTCTGTCTTTCTGTTTTGTTTGGACTTTTGCACATGCTTTATGATTTGCTGCATTTATTTTGGAGCTTGCTGCTTGTTTGTTTGTTTGTAGTTTCAGTGGTTGTAGCTGTAGTTACAGAGGTACATTTAACACATCATAATGAACCTAATTTCTGTCTTCATCCACCTTCAACACCCCGCTGACGTCTCCTCTTTAGCTGAATAAAATCCCTCCATCACTCTCACCTCTCTCTCTACTCCCTCCATCTCTCCCTCCCTCCTCTCTGAAGCACCTTCCTGATTGGTCGTCACAGGGAGAAGACAGATGTAGGGCGAACAGCGGCTAAGCCGTTGTACTCTTAAGCCTAATGTGGAAGTTTTATATGCAAAGAGGTGCAGCGGGGAGGGAGGAGGATGGAGTTTGAACTGATTAGGATAATTCCTGCTTTTAATACAGCTGTCCCTCCAGCTTAAGGTAAACCAAATGTTGCCATCGGAGATTAGTGTACCTTGCCTGGTTATTAGCGACCCCCCCCCACCCTCCACACTCACACACACACACATCAGAAACGTCTGTAAAGCCTCTCGCTGGCATTAATTCGAGAAAGAGAGAGGAGGGAAGGAGAAGACGAGGGAGAAAAAGTGCTGCAACTTGATCTCCTCCTGCACCTGTTGGGAAACAGTGTGTGTTTGGCTCAGAGAGGATTGTGGGAGTGCGAGGGTATGAATGTGTGTTTGTGGTTTGTGTGGTCTGAATCGCCTCGCAGGAATTTTAAGGACAGTCATTGAGAGCGATGACGTTTAGGCTCATTTTCACTCCAGCAGAGAAGAGGTTTGGAGTGAAGGGCACTCAAGAAAAGTGACTTTAAATATGTTTAGAACAATTTCAGATATATCTCTGGGTTTTACACTCAAATAATCCACTAAATAAACATGTAATATGCATTTTACTTTTGTCTCTCCCATTCAATCTTAATCTTAAAATTGAACCAGTGTGGATCAAAACTATTCTCCCTTTAATGAAATATAAATCATTGCTTTGCAATATTAACCACTGCAATATCAAACACCAAAGTTATGAAGGCAGGAAATTATACTAAAATATTCCAGTAAATCCTCTTTAAAAAGAACAAATAAATATCAAAATGAGTAAAATCCCCCTAAAATTATGGACAAAGTTCAAATACTGCAACCAATCCTTCTAAAACGTTGCAGGAGAACATCAAAATTCATCTAAATTCTTCCAATAGTTAGAGAAATCAGAGCAAAACTGATCAAAAGTTCAAAACAAGGCCCAAAATAAGTCTCAAATCCTTCCAAATGCAGAAGTAAAGCACCAAACCAATCAGAAAGCCAAGAAATATTTTAAATCAGAATAAAAACATTCCCCAAAAGAGTAAAAATAATGTTTCAATCTTACAAAATTCTCCCTAAATAATAAAAAGCAAGTGTAAAAAATACTTCCAACAGGTTTTAAATGAAGCAAAAAGGCATCAGGATTGGACTAAATACACAAATAAATAAAGAATCAAGCACTAATACTGGACAAAATCTTCAACAATTAAAATAAAACTCCCATAAAGACAGTATTCTTTTATGTGAAAAAATTAGCACAAAAACGGCAAAAAGTGCTTTCAGAAACAAAGGGCTCCTTAATTTAGCACGAAAAGGATAAACTAAATTATCAAATCAATCAAATTCCCATCTTAAACTATAAATAAGCCGACCAAATGATGTGATAACATTTGAAAATTGGACAAATAAACCAAAAACTGATCCTGATCTTACAGATGTTGGGAAAAGGAGGCACTCATATCGAGATAAATCCCTTAAATTCCTGAAATTGGGCACCAAAACTAGTAAAGTTCTGTCAATTTTTTTTTAGCATAAAGCCATAAAATTAATCAATATGGCTCCACATTTTAACAAATCAACCCTCCAAAGTCAGATATGCACCAAAACTGATGAAACCCCTTAAACCTTTCAAAAGTTTGGACATAAAGCACCAAAAGAGATGCAAAAAGTATCTCTCAGTGTTGTGCAGATATTGTAAATAAAACGAAAGAGTAAATTCAGTTAATAAACTCTGGACACAACGAGGAGTCAAACAGAGCGTATAAAGACGAGGACTCTTCTGTCAGAGTGTGTCGGTACCTGCACATCTGCCCTGGCTCATCAGTCGACGGCTCCACATCGATCCAGCCGTTGGCTTCATACCTTCACACAAACACACAGTTCACACACTCAGACTTTCTCACACTTGGCACCTCGTGTCAGATATTATGTCAGCAGCTCAGAGCGAGAAGCCCAACGCTGCAGAGTTGGCTCAGGAGTTAAAAATCATGTTTTATACGTCTGAAGAGAAATAAAGTGAAACAGTCGGGAGACACAGAGGGGAGAAAACGTCTGCACATGTCCCAGCACAGAGGCTGTGTTCTGGGAAGATTCTCATCAGTGAACAGAATCAGACGACAAAACTACAAGTCAGAGAAAAAGCAGATCCATCTGCAAATGAGTAAGTTTGAGTTGGGTGCCCTTCTGGAGATAATAAACAGGCTAAATCTGTGATATGTTTCACTGGAGTCACAGATAACTGCGATAAGGAAAGGTTTGTTTGTCCTTACAACTGAACACCAATTTTATATTTCCTGAAACATATATTTGAGCCAATGCTGAGCTTTTTTAAACCAGGAAGCTGCCCCGATTCTTCTGACTTTTATCTCTTCCTGTTTCCTGTTGTTCGGAGATTTTCCTCTGAGTGTGACGTGATGAGTTCGTGTCAATCATACGGTGATACTGCTTCTGAAAGATGATCAGAGATGATTATGTTTTACATTTTTGTAGTCCTTGGTAGCAGTTTGTTACAACTTAAAAAAGCAAAAAGTTCACATTTTCAGTCCTCATCCTACACTGCAACTTAGACAACACCAGAAGAACTTTATGAGGGTTGAAGGAATTTCACAGAAACAAAATGAAGCTTTTCTAAATGATTTTTGCTGTAATGTTCAGTTGCCAATCTATGTGAGCAATCTGGACTGTCTTCCCTCTGTTTGTCAATATTGCAGGTAAAGTCGTGCACACTTTCAAAGTTGCACGTACAGGTTAAATTCAGAAAAAGGTAGATATTGCCTTTTTAAGTTTGAACGAGTGGGTGAAACTGGCAGGACACAGGGGTTTGCTGAGTCTAAGTTTTGACCCCATTTGTAAAGTATTTCCAACTTGTTTGTAGGTATGAGTGGATGGATCGATAATTTATTAATCCAAAAGGAAATTAAAGTTTCAGCTGTGCCATTCACACACAGAAGAACACATAAAAAAATATCTGAGTCCAAATTCAAGTGAAAAATAGAAATATACATTATTCATAACAATGAGTGAACAAATACACCACATAGCTGATAGATAGATGTGATAATATATTTTATGATTTTTTTAAATTCATTATACTATTCTACATTAGGTCTTAATTAAACTGTTTAAAAGGCTTTGGTGAATGAGTTGTTTTAGACTTGCATTTTTTAGGTCAATTATGTATTTTGATGTTGCTTTGGACTAAGGGAGGGAATGCTGTAAAATGATTCACTTTTTTTAATGTATACTTGTACCTAATTTTCAACTGATCATAAGTTTGTAATATGTTTTTAATGTGTTATGGACCCCAGGAAGAGTCACTGCGGTACAGTGCCAAAGCTAATGGGGATCCTAATAAAGAACAACTATGAACAAATAAAGCAAAAACCATAAACAGTGAGGAAAGATGGCAGTTTAGCATATTATAAAGGGAAAAAAATTTATAGTATTGAAGCAAAACAATAAGAACAATAAACTAAATATGAATAAAAATTAAATTAGCAAAACATAATATACAGTGCAATACCAAGTCAATGGGGTTTACCTTCACACAATGCTGTCATGTTTATATTCACACTGTAAATATTGTTAATGTTAGTAGTGCAAATTCCTTGAGCTTGTTCATAGTCTCACTTTACTTATTTGATTTATTTCCTTTACAAGGAAGTTAAAGTATAGCTTAAAGATTTTGCATGTTGCAACCTGCTTTCTTATTTTTACAGAATTTTATGCTCTTAGCTATTTTAATGTCTCTTATCCATTTTATCTATCTAAATATCTTTGATTTCCTTTGCTAAACTGTGTATAAGAGCAACTGAAACAACTGACTTTCCCCTTGGGGATTAATAAAGTATTTCTGATTCTGGTTCTGACTACGCATGAATGGAGTGAAATCTAGATTTTGCCCTCTCCCTCTTTTATGTGACTGAAAATCATCAAATATCTGAACTGTAAAAGCCCTAAACAAACATACTTTTACCTTATTAAAGAGGGTCTTCCAGGTTATTAAGACAAACCCTGGTTTTCTTTAAAAAGCCCCTCCTGTCGTTGAGGTATTTCATAGAAACCCTCCTGTTTCTCTCTCACCTCGGGCCTCGTCGTCTGAGCAGGGTGGGTTTGATTCTCAGCCTGTTTTTGTCATCAGAGCCCTGAGCTCCAGGAGCTGATGGAATATCTCAGATGCTATTAAAACCTCTCTCCTCGCTCACTAGGTGGGCATGAGTAACCTCTTTAAGCACTGGTAAGTAACTACTCTAAATACGACATGACCTAGTTCTCACACGTGCACTGTAGCTGTCACAGAATCAACCCCGAATTTTCTGAAGCTCCTTTTGACAAACAGGGAGGAGAAATCCTTCGCCTGGAGCGTTTGAAGTGAACATGTGAAGATTTCCTCCCAAACCAGATATCCACTGACAACTGAGGCAACATCAAAAAGTAGCAAATTAAAACAAATGATGGCAATTTTCCATGGGAAGTAGGTGTGTCTTAAGTCTTTGGCTGACTAAATGTTTAATGTGCTCTGGGCTTTGGAGATATTACCTGATATCTTACTTCCTGCTGGACTGTTTACAAAGGAGAGCCTTGCTGAAAAGTCGACTAAAATCAAACTTTGATAAGTTCCCTGAGCTATAAATGTCGAGTTTTATTAAAGATCTGACTTCTGATCTTTAACCTCTGCAGCTATGGACCATGAGAGAGAAGAAAAAGGGAGCTTTACCACATTTTAGTCCACTAAAATCACCTATAAAGAGAGTTTTTCTGAAAGATCTACGCTTTAGCTCTCTGAAACACAGAATGAGATCAGACACCAACGTATTCATTCAACTCATTGATTCAACCCAAGATAATATGATTTTTTTAAGCTAAAGGCATCTGTTTAGTCTGGTGATTAAACTTTGATTTTTAACACAATATCTAATCAACATTTTAAAGGAGTTTCTTAAAACTGGGCGCAAATTTCAGCTCTGGGTCAAGGTTGAACTGGATGCTAAGGGTTAAAGGTCAAGCCTGATAGCAATCCTTTGGTTGTGGAAGACCTACGTTCGGGCGACTGAAACAGATCTCCCTCAATCTTTGCACAAATGTTAACTTTAATGGATAAAGTGATCAAATTTTGAGGTCACAGGGCAAAAATTAAAGTTTTCTGGTTTCATTCTTATTCATTGATTGTTATGGTGTATTTAAAGAATGCTAAATGGGATTAGCTTCAAACTTTGCATGAATATCCACTCTGACATGAAAGTCATGACTCTGTTTTTGTAAGAGAAAGATCAAGGTCATTGGGCCTCGTGTTCAGCCCTTGCTTGTGAAGATGATAATTAAAAAATTGCTTCAAAACTTAGCAGACTTGGTTTGATTCGAGGGTGAAGTCACAGCTTTGTTTCATGTTTCATTTGGTTTGGTTTTCTTTCACACTGTAATTCATCAGGAGTACCCAATCCTGTGATATGATGTGTAATACAGCCTCCCGTCACTAGTTGCCAAATAATAAAGATAAAGCTGCATTTGGGCTGCATCCAGTGGCACTGGCATATTGACTGGAGAGATGCAAAACTATATTTTTCCTGGTTTAGTTTGGTTGGCTTTCACACCCACTGGGAGGAGGACTTTGGCTCACTTTAAAGCACACCAAGACCCCCTGTTCTCAGGCAGACCAGAGTTTGGTTCTTTACTTCCTATCAGAGTTAACTTGAGGTTATGCACCACCCCAAATAAACTTAACTTTCCAAATAAGCAAACCTGAATTCACTAGTCTTTAAGCACACCGAAATCAAAAGCTCAAATGTCAAGGTCACTGCCTGGGACTCATGCTCATCCCTTGCTTGTGAAACATAATATCTGCTGAATAATTTGAGGGATTTTCTTCAACTTTGAGCACATTCAAACTCAGATTCAAGGATTAAATAGTATGATTCTGGAAGCCAGTGGCTGAGAGTTTAAGGCCTTGAGCCTCATGTTCATCCCTTGAGAGTGAAGAAAGCATCTCAAGAAAACTTTGAGGGATTTTCTTCACACTTAACCCATAAAACCACCATGACTGAAGGAAAAACCGATTCAATTTTGAGGTCATGTTAAAGGTTTAAGGTCATTAAAGCGCTAATCTTGTGAGTATATTTTCAAGAATACATTCACGGATTTTTGCTAAATTCAGCTCATATCTGCTCTTGCACTTGGAGTTAACTCAGGCCAAAGGTTACTGCAACTTCATACTACTATATCAAAGTGTCTCAACTCGTCTTCTTGACTTTATGAAGAAATATAACCTTTAGGCAGTAGTTTAAGTAATTTTATCCCACTTTATTTTCCATTCACAACACA
Source organism: Cetoscarus ocellatus (assembly GCA_037902135.1). Classification (NCBI taxonomy): domain Eukaryota; kingdom Metazoa; phylum Chordata; class Actinopteri; order Labriformes; family Labridae; genus Cetoscarus; species Cetoscarus ocellatus. Next base: position 510,801 of record JBAMNC010001156.1, read on the forward strand.
AAATCATGACCAAAAAGGCCAAAAAGATCATGAAATGTCAGGATTTATGTGCTTTCACTGCAACATTTTAGGCTCTTTCTTATAGCCAATGTAGGTCACTGCTGTTGGGGGTCTTCACCACATAAATGAAGTTAAAAACGCTCTCAGCAGCAAAGCCTCTCTGATGGTTTGACTCAGAGGGAAGTGAACACTGAGCCATGAGGTGATAGCACCGTTCATTTCTGCTCCTGTGACATGTAAACGGACGGTTCACTGAATAATGCTCAACAATAATACACCACAACGCCACGCACACTCCTGCAGTGTGTAAAGGTTAGAGGGCAGAAATCATTTCAGACACTGACCCACACAAACGGATGATTACCACGACGGAGCGGCATGGATCGATGCGGAAAGATCGCTCCATTTTCAGGGTCGAGTAGTTAGACGACATGCTCGGTGGAACAAGATCTCAAACGCAGAGGTAAGAATAAAAAGCATTACAAAGTATTTAAGAGTTTGTTGTTCATTAATGATGTTTTTAACAAATTAATTGGCTTTAACTTTCCTAAACTTTAAATAAGTCTCATTTTCCGGTTTTGGCTGCCGTGTTGGTGAAGCTGAGATGCAGAAATAACCAGAAGGAAGCACACGTTCACACAAGTTTCACATTGTTAAAGAAATCTGGACCAGCTGAGCTGAAGAACCACTGAGGACACACTCTTCAGTTAACTGGGGGGTGTTTTGCATACTTATTTCATTTCTAAAAAGTAACACTTGCTTTTTGGAGCCTAGTTTCTTTAGACCACTTTAGGCCATCAGAAAGCATCCCTCTGCCTCCTGTTTCCCCAGCAGAGAGGAGGAAGGTCTGGAACATGCTCGCAGATATAAAAATCTGATAATATGTAAAAAGTTAAAGTCTGAGAGGCTGCATGTGGAAAAAGTGAAGTTTACATGATGTATGTGGAGACAGGAAGCTGAGGTTATGCTTAAAATACAACTTTTTACCATGGAGAGGAGGAAGATGTTGGTTTGTTCATCTTTTCTGATCGAGTTTGACTCACATTTATGTCTCAGAGTATGATTTACTCTGCTTCACAACAGATCAAACTATGAATCAGTTTAGAAACAGAATAAAGTAATAATCTATAGCTAGTTGATTAATGTTAGGACAAAGCTTTTGGCCTTTCAGAATTTTCCAGAATAATTTAAAGAAAGAGAAAACCATAACCCTGCTGATGACTTTGATGGTTTTTACACCCACAGCTTTGTTGTTTTTTTAAGTTTTATGAATCCTTAGTGTGTTTTATACGTCTCCTCTTTGTGATAGAGCAGAGACAAACAGTCTGCAGCATCAGGACTCTCTCTCTCTCCCTTTACAGCACCAGTAGCTGCTTAAATGTCTCTTTCCCCCAGCCCTAACAAAAAGACATACCAGTGTGATGTCTGAGCCATCGATCCATCGACAGTTTGAGCTCATTCAGCACAAATCTTAAGAGAACCACTTAAGTTTACGCATGATAAAATAAAATATTTGGATCTATGTTCTTTGAGGGCTTTTACAAAAATATTAAACCAACCAAAGTCAATCTAAACGGTTAGAACAGAATCATTGACTCAAACCAGTGTGCCTGAAGACAGCCCAGTCTGTTTTATTCTTTTTATATTTAAATGGTATTTCTCAAGGATTATGTCGACATTTTCTGGCTGTTTCAAGTACTAGATTTCAGCAATGAAATGGCTTAATTTGGACCAAAGACCACACATTACATTATTCGAGAATTAAGGACATTTAGTCTCAACTTTTTAGGCGGGGAAAATCGTGATTCAGCATTCCAAACACTTGTCAAAGTTAAAAGTCTTTCAGAAATTTGTTTCTTTCCATATTTTGTCGAGGTTCTCAACAGGGTCAAACTCGGGGTCAAATATTTATTTTATTTTGAAGAAGTCAAGCAGATTTCTGGTCTGAGAGAGCACAGTTAAAGAGAGAAGAATGAAGAGTTTTCTGTAAAATATGATCCTGAAAAAGACCTTACATTTGCACACAATCTGTGTCTTTAGATGACCTTCTTCACCTTCAAACATCTTGGTTTCAGCACTTTCTAATAAGTTAAAATGACCAGACTTGCACACTTGCTTCAACCCCTTGGATTATTTGTGATATTTTTGGTTTTACCCACTCCTTGTTCTGGTGTCCTAGTTCACTTCCTGATAAATAAATCTGAGTAGACTTGCTCACCGTCGCAGCGATCTGAGAGCGAGCAGAGGCGCGATGGCTACAGGCGGGTCAGCGGGTTAATCACACTTGACTTAGAGCTCATTGCGATTGTCTGAAACACTTTAGACGTGGAGTGCAGACCTTTCAGCGGAAATCCCATTAACCTGGCAAAAAGAGTGTTTAAACACGCTGACTGGAGAAGCCATTAGGTTCAATTTGAGATTCTCGCTAAGCAGAGCAACGGCCCTCAGAGAGAGAGAGTGATCTTAACCTGGACCTGAGCGCTGCATCATCTTCAGACTGTGAGCACAGACGTTAGAGCGTAAAGAGAGGCTTTTCTCATCAATTTATCTGTGATTATTGAGGCTGTGTTACAGCTTGTAGAGTCCATTTACAAAAGAGAAAACAGTTCTGAACCAAAACAAGAAGATCTGATGAACTAAAGAACAAATAGGAACAACGATATTTACACAAACAACATTTTATCGGTTTATTCATTTGTAACTCCCCCCTTAAAAGGCAGAACTTTATTCGATTGTTTGGCCGCCAATCTAAAATAGACTATAGGCCTAATTGTGCTTTTTGGCGCAATTTTCTAACATCTTCACAGCTTTAATTAGCATTAACACATTCTGTAAGTCGTAGGAGATGAAGCCAATCTTAAAGAAAATAGGGCCTTCCAGGTTCAAAGGTGCATCAGGAATAAGAAAAACGCAGAGGAGAAGGTTGAAGACGAAGAGGATCATCTTGTAATAATTCAACCCCTCTTCTCTCGCTGAAGGATGTGCTCCTGCGAGTTCATACGTCTAAAGCTCAAAGTTTGCACCACTGCACTGCTGCTCATTGCATTAAGGTTACAGAGAGGAAGGTAAGCAGGGCATGCTTTTCTTATTTACACTACAATAACCTCATGTCACAGAGCGCTGATTTAACATACACAGCCAAACAAAGGTAGAGGCTGTATGCTAATACCCTGTTTGCCTTTTTCACCCCTGACTGTGAAACATGCTGCAGTGACTCACTGACTCGATCGCTGGATGACAAACAGGCCTGAATCATCACAGAGCTGCAGGATAGCACTGAATTGGAGAGATAAGATGTTTGATTGAGGTTTCAGGATAAGAAAGAGAAAAAATCTGACTTTTGTGTCTTTATTTCAACAAATCAATCTATTTTTAAGTGAATTTAGCTGCAGGTGAAATAAGGACGTCATAAATGCAGGTAGAGCTCGATCCAAAGTATCAGGAAGGCTCAAAAAGAATTCAAGTCTGCCGCAGAAATAAGAGCAGGAGGTACAAAGTGCAGGAAACTTTTCTGGTTTGACTTGAAGCTCGGGAGTGATCTGGGTCCCTCGTTCATTTTGCATTGATGCAGAATGTCTGATTCACACGCTCGCTCTGGCCTACTTCATCAAAAGGGAGCAGGGTTATGGGGTTAGGAGGGTTATGCAAGATGAAATGGTCAGATATTCACCGTCTGAACACAAGACGTGACATCTGAGGGCTTTCAGAAGATCTGCTGCAGAAGTTTGAGATTTTTGTAAAGTAAGGATGTTCCAGTTTTTAAGTTTTCATCGTAATCTGCCAGCATCGTCCTGTGAAGACTCTGTTACAAGTTTTATCAAACAAAGACAGAGCAGATCATATTTTGAAGGGGATCAAATAGAGTATGTTTTCTTTAAATTGGTACATTTGAACCTCGCTATAATATAAGTTTACATCATGTTGGAACAGTTTTACATTTCTTTAACCATCCGTACTTTTGATAAATTACTTTATTTTTATTCTGGTCTTGATCACTTTGTCTTTTCATATCTTAACATATTTTGCTAAACAGCTTTTCTTGACACAACTTTAAGATCTGAACACTAAACATGCTCAAGAAAGGGATGAACATGAGTCCCAAAGACCTGTGAAGTCCAAAATCACTGCAAATTATCAACATGTCGAAAAGGAAATTTGTGGAGTGCTTGAAGAAATGTGTGGAAGCGTATTTTGTCTACAAGCAAGGGATGATTATGAGGCTCTGTGACCTTTATCCACACAGAAAATGATCAGTTTCTACCTAAATCAAAGTGACCTAAAAGAAAATCTTAAAATGTAGGTTAAGTTTTTCATTTATAACTCTATTTTTTATATCATAAAAAATAGAGTAAGCAAGTTATTGCAAACAAACAAACTGAAATAGGCTGTTCAGTGTGTGAGAGAGGGAACAGCACAAGGCTACATGATCTTGACCTTTGACCCCGGGTCAGTCCTACCATACAACCACACCGTCAGAACAGGGCCTTTTGTTAAAAAACCCTGACATGTCCCCGTAAAGAGGATTTAAGGACAGCTGAATGAAGCCGTCATTCTCACCGAGGAGCCCGTGTGAGGTGTTAATCGTCTAAACCTCGTCTGTACCTGCATGAATTCAGTCAGCGAAGATGTAAAGGGCCTCATGTGACCCCCTCTCTCCATAATCAAAGCGTGCTGGGGCGGAGGGGGGGCTCTGACAGCCTCGACAGTCGGGATGGGCGACTGCCAAGCTGCTGCTAAATATACTCGGGGGTCAGTGTGTGGCAGCTCCTCGCCTGTGTCAGAGCCCGGCTCCAGGTTCTCCGATAAAAGAGGCTCCGCCGCTCCAGTCAAGTGACAGTTGTGACAGGGGAGAGGTCGCCAGTGTGCAGGACCTCTGCGTGTGTGTGTGTGAGTGTGTGTGTGTGTGTGTGTGGGGGGGGGGGGGGCTGACCTGTCGGAGGGTGATAGGCACTGCAGGCTGCGGGGGGGGAAGTTGTCACGGAGGTCCCCAGATATCCAGGCAGGAGGACCGAGGTTGTCCTGCTCCTTCCTGCTCGGGATTTATGAGGGTACACTGTAAAAAATAAGAGATTTAATGAGTTATTATTGGATTATAATATTTAAAGTCTTTACTCCTTATAAGGAAATCTGTGTGACCAGGAAGCAGACTCTGAACAGATGAAAGTAAAATGAAAATACAGTCTTAAACAGAAAAAATATAAATCTCATATATTATAGAGAAATAGCTGACTTAAAGGATAACTGTGAATTATTTTCAAAAATATTATTACAAATTACCTGCATTAAGAAATGAGAATATTAGGAAAGTAGGCACAGGGACAGAGGCTTAATTTTAGTTTTTAGCATTTGCTGATAATGCTGATGAATAAGTCCTTAACTATTGACGGTTATTTGAATTAAATCACTTGCTGGAGAAATTTATATATATATTTTATTATTTATATCTTTTTGTTTTCATCTCCCTTTTATTGCCATTCTCTAATTTACTTCTATTTCAGGTAAATAATATTTTAACATGTAAATAACCAGTTTTAAAATACTATTAAATATCTGTAAATTCTTTCTATTCATTTACTTCATTCTAATCCATACCTATTGATCAGAAAAATATTTAATTTCCATGCATTAGTCTTTATTTTTAAAACTGAACTAAATATTCTATTCACATTTACTTATTTGTCAATCAAATCTCTTTATTTTTTATTTTTATTTTTAAAAAAGATTAGCATTCAAATACTACTACCTCCTTCTTTCAGTATTTGCATAAATTGCATTACATATCAATTTATATATTTACCTCTGTATCAAATTAATGTATTTATTCATGTTTAAGAATGATAAACATGTTCATTTAAGTATGTGTTGAAAAACTGAAACTGTATGTCCCTTCATTATTTATTTTTTACATTTTTATTTTTCCTGTGTCACCTTTTTTCTCCAACTCAGGGGACTTTTGGGTAAAATGATAAATAAACTTAGCATTATACAAACTTCTCCATGATGTATACCAGTCTTTATACCTCTGCCATGAGAAACATATATATAAGCATAATTTAAAAGAGCAAAACTAGACATTTTTCAAACCGTAATTCTCATTATTCAAGTTTAAAGCAACCTTCTTAATACCCCCTTCAGCATTTTTTGTCTATTTTTCAGGAGTAAACTAAAGAAAAAATGCTTCAAAATAAACAATCTGAAAAGAGCACCTATGACAGAACTTCAGTCTTGACCTGCAAAAGCTAAAATTTACAGAAGTGCAACAGAAATATTAAAACCCAGCGTCTCAAAGACCAACATGTCACTGTGATTATTTTTTACAGTGTACCTCTGTGTGTTTGCATTTGCCTGTTTGTGTGTGTGTGTGTATTTGTGCGTCTGTGTGTGTGTCAGCAGAGCATTGATGAACTCAGCACAATGTCTGAATGGGACTGTTTTGGCAGCTGAGACAGCGAGGACGAACCTGCGGGTCAGAGATAAACTCGCCCTCGCAGCTCCGAGCCGGCGAGAGGACGTCCCATCAGAGACGGGAGACAGCAGCGGAAAAAAACGGCTCGCCGAGGGGACGGAGACGGACGTGAGGTTAGACACGCGGGTCCGTGAGAGGAAGGTTGATGGTTGGAATCCCAGGGAGGGACGGGACAATGCTGCCTCACATACTAAAAGCAGCAGGATGGAAATTTACAAACAAATCCGTCCTGATGGCTGCATTTGAGAGCATCTCAGGGGACAAACGCACCAAATGATCCATCAGTCAAGACACAAAACCATTCTTTAAGTATTCAGTCCAAACTTATGACCTGAAAAGTTCCACCAACTTTGAAAAAAGTCCTGTGCAGATTTCTTGAGATCTTGTGGTACAGGCCGAGGTAAGAAGATTCCTGGAGACACGTGGACATTAGAGATGAGACACATTAAAGGGATACGCCAACAGTTTTTTGTTTTCATGTCATTTCTCACTCCTGAGTCCATGACAAGCAGATAGACACCATTCTTTTGACTGAGTGCAGTGACAAGGAAGAGACAGGCAGAGCTCGCCCATCGCTAATTAGCTTAGCTCAAACACTGGGAGTCAGTGGGTAGTTCTAGCCTGCCGCTGCCTACAGTCATCAGATAAACTCTTCGGCATCTCTAAACGGTCCTGTGTGCTTGTTGTGACTCGTTTTTTTGACCGTATTACCTTACATTATCTATTTTTAATCCAACTCTTTTAATTTGGAATTTTTATACACAATACCATACAATTTACAGTGCAAAAAATGTAATAGTAAAGAAAAAATTGGACATTAGTCCCACCCACACCTTCCCACAAGAACCTGTTCAGGTAAGAACCGGATAGGGACGTATATACACATTGTTGTTCCAATATTACATATATTATGAAAAACAGAAACACATGTCAATGAGTAATGACTAAATAAGGAAAAAATGAATTAAAAATAAATAAAAAATAACAAAAAATAATTATCTATTTTTAGATTAAGATTAGCATTTATGATTTTCAAAGGTAAATAATGAAAGTAAACTGCATTGTGGTTGTTTGTTTTGTTGACCTACTTACAAGCACATCCATGGTGGTTTGCGCATGCGTCTAGCGGTTTAGTTTCGAATATATTTTCTTTAAAAATTCCATAGAGTGTGAATCGTAGTCTAAAAATAACTAAGGTAGAATAATGCGGTTAAAAAAAAAGAGTCACAACAAGCACACAGGACCATTTAGAGTTGCTGAGGAGTTTATCTGATGACTGTAGGCAGAGGCAGGCTAACATTTCCCATTGACTCCCAGTGTTTGAGCTAAGCTAATTAGTGGTGGGAGAGCTCTGCACGTCTTTTCCTTTTTCCCCCACACACAGTCGAAAGAATGGTGTCTACCTGCATGTCATGGACTCCGGAGTGAGGTAAGACACAGAACAAAAAAAAATGTTGGTGTATCCCTTTAAAGATCGTACAGATGCTTATTCTGCGTGTGAAAGTCAGATAAGTGATCAGATTTGTGAGTTTAAAGTGCATAAATATGTCATATTTGCACAGGAGTAAGTCCAAACCTGTGGTCCTCCTGTGGACACATGCAACAGATTACTCACTCAGGAGGAAAAGACCAATTACAGCGGTGTTTACCTCCAAAGGTCATCACCATGATCTTTTTCTTCAGAGCAGACATCACTCGATGAGTCAGCACGAGCTTCACAAACACTGGTTTGCACACAGCGAACATTAATGAACTTGAACCTGTGATGCAGTCACCAGGAAGTGCTCTAATCACGGCGAGGAAACGATAAGGTCGCTGCTGAATGTTCGCAGCAGGAAGCCGGGCGGAGGTGACCGCTCCGTTCAAACACGCAGACCTGCCAAGATTCAATCTGCTCCTGTTTCTGTGGTGAGAGCGGCCACTCAAGATGAGGAAAAGGGCCTTCGAGAGCGAGGGACTGGAAGCTTGGAGCTGCATTTAGGAAGGAAGTGAGAGCACGGTACAAGCCGGAGACAAAGATTATTACTGTTGTGGTACGTTATAGGGTTTGTTAAAAATCAGAGCTCAGCAGTCCTTCAAAATCAAGGTGAAGCCAAGAAGAATGACCTCTACAGCCATTTCTGATGAAGGCCACTGTGTCGGATTAGTAATCACACAAATGAAAGCAACACGGTGCCTATCCAAGTCTATCCATCATCTCTCCACCAACAATATAGGCCAAAAAAACCCCAAAAAGAAGCCTAAAAAAAGACTAAAAGTGATTTGTAAAGATTTCAGAGGTCAAAAGTCAAGGTCACAGCTCTCATGTTCAACCCTTGTGTATGAACATCACAGTTTAAGGATGTTCTGAGGTATTTTCTTTGATTGAACTCAGAGCAAAACTCCACTCTGACAGATGCATCAATTTATTTGATTTAAGAGGTCAGAGGTCAAAGATAACAGTGTCAGAGCCTCACACTCATCTCTTTTCTCTGAATGCACCATCTCTTATTATTATTACTCATTTCAAACTCACAAATCTCCACCCTGATGCAAAGATGAACTGACTTCATTTAGATGTTAGATTTTGAGGTCAAAGGTGAAATCTTAAGGTTATTAGGCCTTATGTTCATCCCTTGCTTGACACATTAATGTCAACTGGAGGGGAAACTGATTCACTTTTGGGGCCAAATATCAAGGTCATTGGGCCTCATGATTATCCTTTGCTGGTGAAGGCAGTATTTTAAAAAATGATTTGCGGGTTTTTTTTTTTTACATCAACAGTACAACTGTCACTCTGACCCAACCTTGAGTTACGGGTTGAAGGTCAAAAATCGTTGGGCCATGTACATTTCATTCCTGTGAATGTCATTTATCAGGTTCTAGATGAATTTTCATCAAGCTTTGCCAAAGTCGACTCTGACTCAAGGTAATCGAGTCTCATATTCATCCCTTGCTTGTGACCATGGGATCTGAATAACTCTGTGAGGAATTCCCCCTTAAACTTTGCTCAAATAAACATCAACTTGAGGGTAAACTGGTTCACTATGAGGGGTCAAATATCAAGGTCATTGGGCCTCATGGTGAAGGCAATATCTCAAAAATGCTTTGGTGGGTTTTCTACATGCAAAGTACAATTGTCCACTCTGACCCAACCTTGGGTCATGGGTTGAAGGTCAAAATCGTTGGGTTAGGATTCTTGATGGATTTTCTTCAAACTCTGCAAAAGTCAACTCTGATTTAAGATTGAACTGATCACAGTTTCTACAAGGGTCAAGGTCACTGTAACCTTAAATCTTGTGAAAGAGTGTTTGAAGAACACACTGAGCGGTTGAGGTGAATTTGACACACTTGGTCTTCAGGATCAGCTGATTTGACGGAGCGTCGCAGGTCACTGCAGCCTCTCACCACCACTAAAACCACCTCAGATCACCCTACTGACCCACCATGGAGGCATGAAACTGTCAGGTAGCGTCTTCTCTAAGTGATGTATCCTTGACCAGAACAGCTGTGAGGATTTCTGTCTGCAACTCTGCATTATTTCTAAAGTGGGACACAAGAAGGGAAGTCCTGCTGGTGGTTGAGTCAAGGGCTCCATTGTCCTCCTTCTATGAATAGATTTTTGTTCTCAGGACAGTTTTGCCCATCTGAAGAACTGTTGAAGATGCAGCAGGTTTGATAAATGCTGACGTTTCACCTTGACAGAGACCACAGAAGAGTCTGGAACAAGAAAGGTGACAAAGGTCAAACCTGCTCCTGAGACAAGTTCGATAATCCTCCACGTGTTTTCCTGATTCCACTGAGTCCAGGAGTCAAAGCTGGCGGTGTGAACACAGACTGACACTCTGCAGCACACCGTGTGACAGGACGCTGATAATGAGACAGAGGAGGAGGAAGGGCAGGTTTAGAGAAAGAAACGTTTTTTCAGCTCAGGGAGGATGCAGAGTTTAGGTAGGTGTCCAGGCCTTATTCAGAGTGATCGTAGGGGCTTTAAAATTCTTCAGATATTTAAGATTATCATTTGGCTGAACTAAGATTTTTACCAAATACAAAACAATACGAAGTAAAACTACAGGACATCAATAAGTGGAGGAAAAGTTTGATAAACTACAACCACTGTTGATTCATGCCTTGAGGTTTGCACCAACAGGACAGATGAAGTGCAGCTGAGGGTCAAGGGGTCAAGAAAAGAGCTGGGGTGATTTGTTGGGGCCATGCGAATGATAAAAGTCCAATAATCTCTGGATTACAGAAGCAGTCAAGGATATAGTGTCAAAATGATGCATAAACTTTTTCTTTGTCTACCATTGAAGGTGTTGTGATGTATATTTATTCTTTAACTTGACCTTAAACCTTCAAAAAGCAACTGCCTCACCCTCAAGTCATTCAAGTCTTTAACCGCTTGAAGCACTCTTTAAACATTTCATTCGCTTGTAAGAAATGAGGCCGAGATTTGACCTTCAATTTAAAAAGTTTTAACATGCAATTGATTATAACACACACCCCATATTTTCTCGATTTTTGCCTGAGAAACACTTCACTCGAATGTAACACACACCCAAATTTTGCCCAAATCTAACGCTCTCAGACAACTCAAAATGACCTTTATTCAAAGTTTTAATCAATGAATTTCAGTATTTTCACAACAAATACACAATTTTCTCTCTTAAATGGATGCGGGAACACCTTTTGCTTGACACATGCGCAATTACTCCATTTCTGCCCGGGCATGCTCAGTCGTAGTGTACTGACTATTTCTGCTTTTTTTTTAATCAGATGTGTTGCAATCGCGATGCTGGCGAGACGAAATATTTTAAGTATTTTGCTTGTACTCGTGTATAATACGCACCCAAAAACTGAGAGCTTATTTAAAAGCAAAAAAGTGTTTAAAATCGAGAAAATTACAGTAATGACTTTAGCCCTGGCTATTGCCAGCACATAGGGATAAAAATCATATTTGCACTAAAGTTCTTCAGACCAAGATTTTCATTCAAATTAGTGCAATTTTTTATTCCTGAACACTCATGGATTCATAGTTATTTTTCAAAATGTAGAAGAATAAGAGTAAAACAACCCCAACTCAACAAGGAGGTGATTTTAGAGCAAATTTTACACTTCTGGACTAGTTTGACAAATCCAAGGATCAGCTCAAGGTGATGATATAAATGTTGTTGTTGCTCAAGGCTGAAGAAAGCCTCTTTCTTGACCACCTCTGTATTTACCTGTCGGACCCTCATGATGCAACATCACCATCAGTCTGCAGCTCTAGTTTGACATGATATTCAGGTGTTCAGAGCTTGGTATCTCTCTCAGCCCCTCACAAAGGTGTTTCATTGTAAAACAGAAAAATATCAATATACCTCAAGGTCCAAAAGGCTCTTTGGCTGTTGTCAGAGCAAATAAAAGTCCTCTCTCCACATCAGCACCTCTAAAGCCGTGTATTACAAGCCCCAGTAGCTGCGAGGTACAAATAAAAGCCAGCGTGCGGCGGGGCCCGGCTGAAAAACGGCATACCTGCACAGCAAATCTCTCCTGTGTAAATAACAGTCGGAGAAAAAAGCGGCGCCCAGTGTGCAGCAAATAAAGAAGCACAAACATGTTTGGAGGAATAATCTGCCTGCCACGGCGGCTGCATTACACCTTTCATCTCGGCGTTACAGAGAGTGGATTTGGCTTTCCATCACGAGGACAACACAAACTAACTCGGCGAGAATAGAGCGAGCGGTTTGATCTTCCCCGTGGAGAGCGGCCGCATCCGAGCAGTTAGCAAAATGAATTGAATCAGCGGGATTAACGGCACCTGTAAAGACCTGTCAGGTAGATTTACAGGCCTTGCTGATAAGCCGGCGGTGAGGGATAAATACGCCCGCTGTCCCGCCAGTCAAAGGAAAGCATCCCCCCCCCTCCCTCTCTCTCCTCCCCCCGGGAGCGGCAGACACCTCCACCTTTGATAAGGTAATAACATCAGTCCTGACTCGGCTGCAGAGGTGAAAGCTGACTGCAGGATGGAGCAGACACGCTTTCAGGGTGATGAATGGTGTCAGAAACGGGCCGGCTATGAGTGGAGACGCCTGTTTGGTTATCAAAGGTGAACACACGCTCGCTGTCAGGTGGAATCGTGCTATCACGGACATGTCTGCGCCTCAGAAGACCCAAAAACTTGCTTTTGAGGCGTTTTGTGGAGTTTTATTAGATAGAAATTGTCCTTTATAACATCATAGTGAGCCAGCTCTATTTTGAGACTATTAAATCAGGGATGGCACCTTTGCTTGCCATGAGTGTCACATTATTTAATCCTCAAAGCCTGAGAAAACTTAAATATTCCACGTACAACATAACCAATCTGTAACAGGTTTGTCTCTGCCATGTTGAACCCATGTGACTTTATTTCAAAGGCAGAAAACCTCAAAATGTATCAAGAATTCAAGCCTTATCCGTGTGGTGGAGGAGGCTACCTGGTGATCACAGAGCCTATCACGGCTCACGTGAATCTCCTGTAAAGGTCAAAGGTCAAGGATGAGATTCTTGGAGAGGGGGAAGCAGGAGCAGAGCAGGCTGCATGATGACGATGAGGAGAGGAGCCTCACTGAAATGTTTTTTTTAGCTTAATAAGTGAATTGTTGGATGCCTTTTGATTTTTCAAGATGTCGGGCTCCACTGATGAATGCACACAGATCTTTGACGTCATGGTCAGATAATGGATCCATATCGATCTACATCACGTCCAGAATGTGTTCATGTGAGCTCCAAGTCCACCAAAGGGTTGTGTTTTTCTCTTTTTGATGGCATGAGTCCTTTTGTTTGTCCGTCCATTTCTCCAGCTGGTTGCAGCATAACTCAGAAAGTTCTTGACAGATTGTAATGAAACTTTCAGGGAATGTTGGTCATGGCACAAAGAAGGAGTGACTTGATTTTGGTGGTGATCCAAACAGGGTTGCAGATCCAGGAACTTTTGTAATGATTTGTTAACATTGTGACGAAGGGCAGTTTTCCACATTTTTCAGGGGATGTTGATCATGACAAAAAGGACTGATTACATTTTGGGGATGACCCAAACCCTGATGCAGATTTTTTAAAGGATTTGTCAGCATTACGCAGTGGGTCAGATTTCCACATTTTTCCCTAATAACTCTCCAAGAATGTCAGAAATGGCTTGGCGGGGGTTTGTGCTCTAATTGCTAAATATCACTGACAAAATCATTTTCTCTGCTGCCTTGGGAACATGTTGAGAATAAATTAAAGATGATGAAACTCGAATAAGGAAATTAAAATTTTGAGTTTTCAGAAACAACAGCAGATTTGGCCTGTGTTGGTGAAAACCTTTGACGTTTCCCCTCTGGATTCCTGATTAACAGTGAATATTGGAGCGAGTGCAGCCTGTGCGGGAGGAACATCCTCCCTGAGCTCACATCAAACCTTCACCTCCTCTCACAGCTGGACGTGCATGTGTGTGGCCGACCTCGCTGCCTCTCACCTCACAGAGCGTTACTCCTTCACAGCTCCAGAGATACGACTCGATGAAAACTTATTAAGGTTGTTTTATGCATCAAGGGCAGAAACTCACCTCCGAGTCGCCTTTAATTGAAAACATCGGCCCTGATACGTTTACGGGGAGGCTGTAAAAACCCTCCTGGCTGCGACTTGACGGAGCGCAGGAGGATTTCATGTCCTGCTCTGTTTGTTTAAGCACTTTATGATACTGAGTCCACTTACCGGCAGTGATTTATGTCCCAGGCTTCCTGCAGGATCGAGATGCGACAAGCTGAGTCTGTTCAGGGCGACCCAGGTCCGAGTGCGGCGTCGGCATGTAGGCCGCGTCCCTGGTGAGCATGTTCTCACGCTGAGGTAATCCATGATGTCAGCGCGGCGAGCTGCAGGTGGAGAGCGGACAGGGGACCAAAAAGACCATCAGTTCCTTTTTTTGTGCACGTGTTCACTCTCAAACCAAAGGACGGGGATCTGGCTCAAAGGAGGAACAGTTCAGAAGAAAAAAAGTCTATTTTTATTGCTGTCAGGTTCGCTGTGTGACTGAGTGTTTACTCGGTTGTTGGGCGTCTTTTCCGGTTGGACGGCTCCCAAGTCGTCGCTGCCGGCCAAAATGTGATGTTTTGTTTTTCCCTGGGATTTGAAAGTGAAGGTGATGTCTCATAAGTTTCTGATTTATTTCCACTTTATTGAGGGAGACAGGCAATTTAGAGGTCTGAAACTTCCAGAAGAAGAATATGATACACCAAAAGAGCAACAAAGAGTGAAATCTAAATTATGTGAGAGCTTTCGGACAGTTTTGATATTTAAGTTCCAGTTTGGAGAAGCTACCTTTTAGATTTAGCATGACAGCTCCATCATGAAATGTTTCTCAGTTTGGTGTGAGCATATTGGACTGGTTTTCTCAAAAAGACTTTATAACCTGCTCAAATCTCCTAAAATGTCCTGAATTTAACTTGTTGAGCTGCATGTGTAAATGCAAACAGACTTTATCTCTAATTATAGCCACAGGCCTTTGAATTCCCCTCCTTCACCCCTCCATTGTTGGACAGGAAAACTGAAAAACCCGGTCCTGATGAGAGCGACAAAAGGAAACAAGCTTTATCCTAAAGTTGGTAGCCACATGACAGACTACTTTGCTTTGTTGATTACCTTCTCGGGGCCTTGAATTAAACATTTGGGCATAACTATCTCGAGTTTTGGGCCGATCTGTGTTTATTGATGATTTATTAATTATTGTTAGTAAGTGATGGTGATAAGGACACTGATTTATTTATTGGCTGTTTCACCTTAAAATCACTTTCTTATAAACTGGTCTGTTAACTAAAGCCACGATGCTGCAGTCCAAAATATTGCTGTTTTTTTTCCCTCAAACAAACCAAACACAATGAACAAAACACAAAAAAGCTGTGAGGAAATTTGCTTGTTAGGGTTAGGGGCAGGGATCTAAACTTTAATGCTGTTGTCTTCAACATAACATCACCAGAAATCTGTGATAAGAAGCACTAACTGATAGAAAAGGTAATACTGGAATTGATTAACTGACAAATACTGGAGGAGGGGAGCACTGACGGATTCACCAAATTGAAAAAAAAAAATTTACAAAAGGCATCAACAGCTGAAATAAGCCTGAAAAAATAGCTAAAAATAGCTTACATGTAGCTTTGTGTCTTAAATCAAACCCTGAATGTGTGCATGAGGTTATATCTGTATTAACAATGTCTCAAAGCCAGTGATAGTGAAACTAGAAAGACAAAATTTAGACAAAACAACTCAGAAACTAAAATATTCTGCAGAAGACTTTGGCATTTTATTAATGGTCTTAATAGTATTTGAATCCTTTTGGTTACAAGTGGCCATTAAAAAAACTGCAAGATCAGTGAACTTCTGCTTCACAGCTTATCCCCGACCCTTATCCCCATCCAACACCTTCAACATGAACAGAGGTGTCACCATTTTTCACTTCTGATGGTTTTCCCAGTGAAGGAGGCTCCACCTAAAATCTCTCTCTGCACTCCTGCAATCTGTCCCATGGAATAATCCCAAAATAATCACGAAACATAATAAAACCTGACATTATGTGACAGCATGCAGTACGTCATGTGAATTAATCGGTTGCACTAACAATCCAGTGGCTTGGATTTCAGGGGGCGAGTACCTGTGCTGGTTTGAAGGACCGGCGAGGGATCATCGCCCTGACACCGGGGTTATTCCACCGGAGCATCGCGGGCACGGCCGCTCTCTTCTCAGAGCTATTCGGTTTAATGTTTACCCATATTCCCCGCTGATGTGGAACACTATATATCTGTACGAGGTAATGTTTTTCAAAGCCATGACCAAATGTGTTTAGATTGGCCGAGGAAAGCTCCTTTAGATTTAACACAGGCTTCACAGGCTGATAGCTTGTCCCAAAAAATATATTCCATGAGCAAAACGGCTCCCAATAAAGGAGTAAATTTAATGAATATTTACTTAAGGCTGGATACATGTCAAACTGGAGGGAATTCACCACGCCGGGAGTCAAAAGGTACATGAAACTGAGTTTCTGTTTTATGTTGTGGAGAAGCTCAGCATGTGTGGCAGAACAGTTAAAAGTTAGAGTTAGATGGGTGAGCAGGTACAGCAAAGGGGCCAGTAGAGAAATGTAGGAACTAAATTAACAATTAAAATGACATTTCAGAGCACTGTGACATGAATTATTTTGGATATAATCAATCTATCAGTCTTTATTTGTATAGTGCCAGCTCATAACAAGTGTTATCACAAGGCTCTTTACAATAGAGCAGGCTGAAGACAAACTCTTCATTTAATAGATGCACATATGTGCAGTAAAACAAACACATATAATATATATGTGTTTATAAAACATATATATATATAAGACAACATTTAGGTGCCATTTTGTAGTCAGTCTAAATCTTTTCAGCAAAGATGCTCACTAATTTGGTTCCTGTTTGGTCTTTTTTGTTCATGTTTTGTTCAACTTAATTGGAATTGGGGTTTGTATTTATCTCTGACTAAAAGTTATTTTAACAAACTTGTACCATATCATAACACAACATTGTGCCACTATTTTTCAGTCTGTTTGCCAGCCTTAGACATGTATAACTGTTTGTTTTACAGGAGTAAACCTTAAAGATCTGCAGGTCATAAACACAGCAGCATTCAAACTAAAACAACTTCACCCGAAGATAAAATATGAGACTTACTTGTTGTAGGAACAGCTGAAGAGATGATAAAAAGTCTTTCCACCTTACAAAATAAAATACCCAGGTCAGAGTATGTCTTAACTCTGGAACAAAACAACATCAGGAGCTCCAGTCGGAGCTGTGGAGGCTGATCATCAGCAGGTGTTTGTTAACGAGCTCGTTAGAGCTGCAGGTGGTGATGATGTCATCGAGGCCACGCCTCCTGCAGACTGTAAACAAACAGGAAAAAAAATCCAAATAAATGAGGAGTTTAGGTACATTTGTTACACATTATAGTCTTATTTTAGTCCTGATATGAAAATCCTAATTATTAGTTGGAGTTATATTAATTTATTTTTTTTAGGACCTTTTCATCAAGGCTCACCTTGTTCACTTTTGGAAGTCATAGTTCAAGAGTCAAGGTTAATTGTCTCACGCTCACCCCCGGCTTGTGTCCAACTTTCAGCAAATGTCCACACTGGCTTAGAGATTAACTGACTAGATTCAGGTTATTACACCTTATGCCCGTTAATTTTTAAACAGTTTTAAAGCATTTTATTTCATTTAATTTTTTTCACTCAATATTTTGTATATTTTTTTAAATTCTAAATTTTCCATTTTATTTTATTTTATTTTATTCTAAAATCAATTTCTACATAAATTTTATTTAATTTCTTTTTTTTTTTAAATATTTTTTTATAATTTATTTATTTATTTTATTATACTGGTTTTCATTATTGTCTTTTATTTTATTTTCATTTCATTTTTAAATTTTCTATTTCTATTTTAATTTTGTTTAACAAGATTTTGTTCTTTCAATTTATTTAAATTCCAAATGATTTTTATTTGATTTTATTTATTTTGATCTATTATACCTTTATGTTATTTTCATTTTCACCTCATTTTTAAGTTATTTAATTCTGCAAATTAATTCCTGTTTTACTCTATTTCACATTTTTATGAATTTTACATTTAAGCATTTTGATTTTTTATGTCTTCAGGTCTTTTATGGCTGTCTTCATTATGCTTCCAGATATCTTCGTCAAACTTTGCAGGTTTGTCCACGTTGACACAGGGGTGCACTGATTAGACTTTGAGCTTCAAAGCGTCTTGCTCAGTACTGACTATTGGATTTCTTATAGTATCACAAACACAAAAAGCACCCGTGCCCTTGGATACCTGACAGAGCCATAAAACAGTCCTGCAGTGGCTCAGGTTTGAAGCCAAAGACGGCCAAAGCTTCTACATTTTGGTTTAATATCATGCACCATGATGATGTTGTCCTGGACTGGGACAGAAGTAAACGAGCTCGATTCAAAGAACCAAAAACTCGAGTAAACAGGCTTAGGAAAGTTGGAGAATGTTGCTCTGAAGAGCCTTCAGTATTTTCCCGGACCTGCAGTGTTGTGACCTGTTAAATGCACTTTAATTTAAAAAAAGCTGAGCTTATTTAGACGTTTTCTTCCTGGATTAATTTCACTTAACCTGGATTTTTGTCTGCCAGAGCGGGACACTTGCCAGCTTCATCAGGACCAGCGAGAGCGCCAGCACTCGAGGCGGTGATGGCGGCGTGTTTGAAATGCAGATGTGAGGCCTGTCGACTGTCACCTGTGAA
Source organism: Cetoscarus ocellatus (assembly GCA_037902135.1). Taxonomy (NCBI): domain Eukaryota; kingdom Metazoa; phylum Chordata; class Actinopteri; order Labriformes; family Labridae; genus Cetoscarus; species Cetoscarus ocellatus. Next base: position 529,534 of record JBAMNC010001156.1, read on the forward strand.
GCACTTTAACTCCTGTCGCTGAAATGAGCCTTTTTTTCTGGAGAGGCGCTGTGTGATGCGTATCGGCCGACAGGGCAGATTGGTGATGATTGCTCCATTGTGGCTGTCAGCGAGAGAGAACAAGGTGTTCATCCTTTGTCAGAGCGCCGTCTCCACTCTCATCCCCCCTTAACCTCTCGTCTTGATTTGGAGTTACTGCTCAGAGGGCCGCGTGCTGCTGGCTGACACCTTTTTATGCCGGCAGCCATGTTTGCTCATTGATGGTCTGCTGCACACCTGTGATTGACCTGTTGATGGAAAATCAGCTTTTACTGCCATTTCAGTTGGATTTTTGGTTGTTGATATTGATTAACAAGTCTTTATTCAGGACACCAACCAAAAATCAACACTTTGACCTCCTTCAGGCCAAACTTTGGACATTTTGCCACTGACCTGCTGTGATGTAAACTTAATGGAGGAGTTAGCCCGGCCTCCATCGTCATGTCCATGCTCCTGGTTTTTATGGACGATACTAAAGATAAATACAATAATATCTCCATGGCCTCTCTTCACTGGGATTCATTCAGGACCAGTTTAACATTAATACAATCTTTATTAAGTATTAGTTATTTGATTCATGTTAACCTTTATTTTTATTTAATTCAATTTTATTTGATCTTTTTTGGCATCTCATTTATTTTACTTAATTTTTTTATTTGATTGTATTATATTTATGTCCTTCTACTTTGTTTCTCATTTTTTAACATTTGCTTTTTTAAAATTTTTTTTTTTTTACTAATATACCATTTTAAAGGATTTTAATTCATTCTATTTTTTTTAAATCATTTTTGATAATTATTTTACTTCATTTTATTTATATTTTATTTAATCATTTTTAAGCATTTTATATTCATTTCATTTTTATTTGGTTTTAAGATAAACGTCATTTAGTTTTGTTTAATATAATTTAACTTATTATATTTCTTCCTTCTACTTTATTATTTTTCAGTATTTTATTTTTTTTCATTTTAATTGATTTTTTATTATATTTTTATATTTATTCTTTCTCTTTAATTATTTGAAATTGTCTCTTTAATACTCTCTTATTTATAAAAAATATTTCATTTATTTTTCTGCTTAATATTCCAACTTAATTTTTTTATAATTCTCTTTATCTTTTTTTTTTCTCCTTTGTTGTCACTGTCAGCCATAATGCACAATACATTTCCATATATACATAGAAATATTTATTTGTATTATTAATATTTATCATTTCTATCTTATATTTGTAGAGATTTTCAATAGCACTGTCCTGTAGGATTTTATCCTGTATATATTTGGTACCAATACTTTTTAAAACTATTTTATCCTTTCTGTTTTTTTTTTAATGTAATCTTTTGCACTGAAAAAGGAGAAGCTCTCCAATCTCATACATTTTGTATGATGATTAGGATTAGGCCACATATCCTGGTTATGCACCAAAAACATGACCAGTATGGGAGGGAATGAGAAAGATTAAACCCCTAACTATGAGCTCTATCTTTGGTTCTTTGACAAACAGAAATAATCTTTGACTCTTGTGATGACTTTTGCCATATCTTGGTAAATACAGGAGATCACGTAATTAGTCACGATTTCCTGATCAAAACAGGAAACTCACCGTCGGTCAATGCTCGCAAATTCTGTGACCAAACATCAAAATGTCCCTGCAGCTTTAACATGGTTTTTGTGGAATAAAAATGTACTTGTTTACTCTCTGGCTGAGAGTATATGAGAAAAGGTGGCTGCTATAGAGCTGAACTTTCTGTTTGTGGAGCCACTAAATTAGTCGTTTTTGTTTGACCAACATGGAGGTGCGACTGTAACAGAGTGTGATCCACAGCAGCCTTTCTCTGAATAACTGCGCTCACTTATGGCTCCTATAGCAGCTCATTTATCCGCTGACACTAATGCTGCACACTGTGTCCGTGTTGTGCGGCGTCTCGGCTTTATTTTCCCCCCTTTTCTCCCATAATTCAAAGTGAAATACTTCCAGCCATTTGACACAATTAGGCGCTCTCTTCCCACCGCATCGCATCCCACTGGATGGCCCTCATTATCACGAGCCCTCGCCTTTTAGATAACTTATAATGAGGCCGAAAATGTTTCACATTTTGCTTTTTCTGTTACACCGTCGGTTCAAAGAGACCTACTTCAACCTAATTAGGAGTTCCAACCGCCGCAGTCAAATGCTTTTCTTGTTCCTTATGAGGTTAACAGCAGTGAGATGTAGATTTCCACGAGACAAGGTCTACAGCCATTATGTCCAACGTGTGACAGATATCACTGGAGTAATGGTCTACAGTATGGAGTGAAGCTCCACCACCAGATCAGCTCACATTTACATCTGCACATCCAAACCAACCTCTTCCACAGCTGAGTCGAAAATGTTCCCAAATATTCCACCAGGGACCATATATCCGCTTTGTGTCCACCTAATTGTCTTCCCATTTGTACAGAGCACCTGGTCGGGGGGTTTTGGATGTGCACACAGGTCCCTGTTGGAGCTTCTTGGATGCTGAGCAGCAAATGTGAAGCATGTGGGAGTTCCCACTTACAAAACTGTCAAAGTGGACCTGACCGGAGAGAAAATACAAGGCAGGAAAGACCTCTGGACCACAACATCTGCATTTCAGTTTGGAGATAATGGATGCACAAAACTCCAGGTGTACAGGACGGGGATGATTTATCTGCAAAATGATTGTTAAGTTTTACAGAACAGCTTCCTCTGCTATGTCTATCAGTGACTCTATGGCTAATAAATGCTGGGAATGGACTGATGCATTGGTGGCCTGTTCACTGATACCTCTTTAAAAGCCATATTGGAATTGGACTGAAGTTTGCCTTTAGTTAGCACCATAAACTAGAGGGTTACATGCATCTTATCTGCAGCAAAAGTGATGCAGAGATCATAGTAGCCTCAACAGATTTCATATTTTCTCTTGAGGATCCAAACTTCAAACTGATGCACTCATCCCCGGTCAGAAAATGAATCTCATGCAGCAACTGAAGTCCGTTAAGGAGACAGAGGAGATAGCTACAATCATGATGTTGCCAGAAGGGAGAAGTCACTGCAAGTCTGTGAAAGTGAAACCCCATCCAGTCATCTTCAAATTTGTTTTTCTTTCAGGTCATGTTGTCCTGGACTGCCAACTGCCAAGCAAACTGTGTCCATGCGCCCCATCCAGCTCACAGCCTCTTTTCTCGCATGACTCAATCGCCTCGACTATCAACCATCTCTCCTCCTATGGTAAAGGTACAAAAAGACAAAAGATACATTAAAAAAACATCACCTTTACCAAACATGTCTTTTTGGTATTTGAAAAACAGCAAATGACTCAACTAAAGTTCTCGACAAAGAGGCAGTCTTAGACTTTCAGCAAAGGCTGCTTTTGTCTGTTGATCATCTGGACAGTCATTTATCATTTTTGACCTTGACCTTCGCCCTTCATCCTTCAAACCTGATGTTTCATCATTACACTACATTTAGGCTGAGGTTTCTCATTTCTTCCGGATGCCTTGACAGAACAAAGGTGAAAAACACTGCTGCCTTTTCTCCTGATGCTTAACATGTTAACAAGATAAGTCAAGACCTAGGTCCAGAAATAGCCATCTTCAATGACCATATCAACAACTTTTGTGTCTTGGAACTGGAAAATACACATTTTTCAACCTTTTTCCCTCAGACAAGGACTGTTGTCCAGTTAAACTGCAGTTAACCAGCATCTATAGAGCTAGTTAAGTTTGTATGTAAATGCAGTAACTAACTCACTCCCTCTTCACTCTGAAAATAAACTTCATGGATTGTAGGGTTATGGTCAGGCAAAGGCAGGTCAGGTTGGTCAGCTTTAATGTGTTGGATGTGAATTTAAAAACTTCTGGACATTTTCTTGATTCTTTCGGCTTGAAAACACATTTGTTTTAGTATTTAATTTTCTTGTAATCATGTAGTTTAGAGTTGGAACACGGTGCCAAGCATCAGTGCTTAAAGAAATCTATTCAAAGATGATTGCATTCATGTTACTCAGAGAGACAGCCAGTAAGATCTTCTCCAAACAGGCTTTGTTTGGCTCTCAGGACCCCACGGATCAGCTGCCTGTCCACTCAGATAATTGCAGCGATGGACTCGACCCCCCCGACCTTCCCTGACCCCCCACAATTCAGCTTTCCACTCGAGTGGTCCGTAGGTGTGTTTACTGGGCGCCAGCTTGTCCCTGTTAATAATATGAGCGCTGAACCTTGGACCTCACCTGACTATACTATCTGGGACAATATCCAGCTCCACTGCGAGTGTGTGTGCGTGCGTTTCCTTTCCCATAATCTTGTTCCCTGAGCCGAGCCTGGAGCCCATAAAGCTGTCAGTGAACGTGTAGGACATGTCACCTTTGCCAGGGTTTCTCACACACACACAGAGCTGCTGCATTATCAAACCCACACACACACAGACAGCGTTACACATGCACAGAGGTATGCAACACCACAGCACAAGAATAACAAAAGGCGCTGGCTCAGAAAAACACATTTTAAAGGACACACTCCTGCTGCAGAGAGGTCCAGATAAACACACAGTATTAACCTCGCAGATTACTGCGGTGCTCTGTGAGACCTTCAATTGGACGGCTGACAGTTTAAAGAGTCGTTCAGTGTATTAAAAATCACGAGTGTTTACGCACGCCGCTATCTGACGTTATGTCACAGAGTCGTCTCCCTCTTCTTCAATATTCTCCAGCTGGAAATAAACGGATCTTCATGCTCCTATTGTAAAAACAGATATAGAGTTTGACATGAATCTTTACAGATGTTCGCTCTCTGGAGAAGATTTATTCTTCTTCATGGAGGTGCTGATGCCTCAAGAGTCCAATGAGGGAACAGCTCCAAGAGACGGACAATAATCTGCATTTACACCTCAGAAATACCTCACAGTGACCAGAGAACAGTCCCAGAGTTTCCTCTCAAACTTTAATGCTCTATTTCAAGTCAAAAAGACCTCATTTCACTTTGATACAGAAGCTGAATCTTCCATCAGGAGCTCCCAAAACTACAACAGAGATGAAATGAAGGGCAGAGGGGGAGGAGTGATTACCTGCAAAGCCCCCTCCATTAGTGAGAACAACCTCCTGATGGACCAGAGTACGGATGAACATGAAAAACAACAGATTGACGGGCTGTGTGTGGGGCCAATGGCAGGGGATCACAAATGATGCTAGCCTTACACTCTATTCTCCAGTGTAGACTTTCAGGTTTTCATCATCTACAGTCCATAACATCATCAAAAGACTCAGAAAATCTGGAGAAATCTCTGCATGTAAGCAGCAAGGTCAGAAAGCAACACTGAATGCCTGTGACCTTCAATCCCTCAGGCAACACTGCATCAGAAACCAACATCATTCTGTTAAAGGTATTACCGTCGCCGGCTTCTCTGAACCCAAGCTCATCTGAGATGGACTGAGGCAGCGTGGAAAAGTCTGCCGTGGTCTGAGTCCACATTTCAGACTGTTTTTGGACATCATGGATGTGGTGTCCTCTGGGCTAAAGAGGACAAGGACCATCCAGACTGTTATCAGAGCAAAGGTCAAAAGACAGCATCTGTGATGGTATGGAGGGGGGTTGTTAGTGCCCATGGCATGGGTAACCTGCACATCTGTGAAGCCTCCATTAATGCTGAAAGGTACATACATGCTTTGGAGCAACATGCTTCCATCCATCTTTTTCAGGGACGTCCCTGCTTATTTCAGAGACAATGAAGACACATTCTGCTCGTGTTACAACAGCGTGACTTCAGAGTGAAAGTCTGCAGGGACTACACTGACCTGCTGCAGTCCAGACCTGTCTCCAACAGAAAATGTAGAATAACAACTAAAACCCTGGACTCTGGAGCAACTAGAGTCGTATATCAAGCAAGAACGAGAAAGAATTTCATGTATGTAGCTTCAACAATCAGTGTCTTCAGTTCCCAAATGATTATAGAGAGCTGTTAAAAGGAAAGGTGATGTAACACAGTGGGGAACATGCCCTGTCCCAGCTTCTTTTGGAAGATATTGTAGGCATCCAATTCAAAAGGAGTGAATATATGCAACAAAACAATAAAGTTTATTTAGATTTAGATTTTTTTTTTTTAAATGGGACAGTATGCATTAATAAATATCAGACAATGGCCCAAGTCCCTCCAATCTGAGTCTCAAGTCAAGTCAAGTCATTTGGGTCCAAGTCCCAAGTTTTTTCTGCTGTGGGCGAGTCAAGTCAAGTCGAGTCACAGGTTATGTCGAGTCAAGTCAAGTCGAGTTACAGGTTATGTCGAGTCAAGTCAAGTTGAGTCACAGGTTATGTCAAGTCAAGTCCCTCACCATTGTTCCCCAGCCCACCTATAAAAGCACTCAGGTTTATATCTTGAAGAGAGAAACATTGTCTTCCTAAGGTCAATGTCCAAAAAGAGCATGTAGACTAGCCTGTATGGACTAAACCAGCATAAAGGTGTTCATTTATCCATTACATTACATGTCTGATCATTTAGACCGAGGTAGATGGGAAAGGCTACATTCCATTAAAAGAAATGACATGTTTGATACAAAAAAATACGTTTATTTGGAACATTTTGCAGCATCTAAATTGCAGGCTCAAACTGCCTTTCTGACATTTCTTTAAAGTGTATTTTTTTAGAGGTAGCTACCTTAACAAAGACAAACAAAGTTACAGTATGAATGAACAGTGCAAAGTGCTTCTGTAAACAGCACACAGCAAATACTTATATAAAAACAACATTTAACTGAAGAGATATCAGAATATTTTAAAAATAAGCACTCTAAAAAGAAATAAGAGCTGGGGAAAGGCAACCTTTCCCGAGTAAAATCAGTGTTTCCCCTGCTATGATGCTTTGGGATGTTTATTCACTCATCCATCTGTCTATATTAATCATTTTTCATTTATCCATTCAATCTGTCTTTCTTTCATCATTTTCTGTTCATTTTTTCATTCATCTATCTATCTGTCTATCTATCTATCTATCTATCTATCTATCCAGTGGTGTAGTCTGGTTTATTCTGATTTATGCACCGTCCACTGAAAACAGCTCTGAGACCCACTTATGGGCCTCCACCCACAGATTGAGAACCGCAGCACCAGTAGATTGTATTTGAAGCTTGATCCTTCAAAGATTGTTCTTATATCACGGAGAATAAGTGATCCAGGATCCCTCAGGATGAGTTTATCATTTAGAAAACAGAGAGTGAGTGAAAACAAGAGCTGGACTGATGAAGAATGTTGAGTTTAGATTCATCAAAGGCTGACTCGTGACATTTTTTAAGTCTTTGGGCTCTAATTTCCTGGAGCAACTCAGGGTGTCCCACACACGACAGAGTAGCTCAAAGCCGCGGGAACTTATTTTCAACAGGGGGTGCTGAAAAAAAAAAAGACGGGTTGGGGCCGAGGTTAGCCAGGATTGACGCTGACTGTGCATAGCCTATATAACTACAGTAGAGTAAAACACTGTCAAATTACCCCTTTGGGACGGTGCGCCGCGGCGCACCGTCCCAAAGGGGGAGGGCTGATCCCCGGAGAGACACAAGCTCTCGTGTGAATAGCGATGTCACACGATAACAAAACATGTTATAAACTGAGAAAAGAAATAAACAACACCTCACTTCGCTTCTCTAAGGTCGCTTTGCTGGTCCCAACCACGCAGCTTCGTGATTTATTTCACTTCTATCTGCCTATATCCTTGGAGAAAGGATGTTTGGTGTCATATATAATGTCATATATTTCTGTACCTCTACGATTCACTTTTCTTCGTCCATGGAGTCGTGTTGCCTCTGGGACCCTCTGACCAACTGTTGACCTGATGCTCGTACCTCCGGTTGTGAAGTAATGACGGTTTGGAAGCGGCCGCGCAGAAAATAGACCTGAAGTGAATCTCCAGCGCCGTGGCGCGCGCCGGCGCTTCAGCGACGCGCCAGCGCCGGAGCGCGCGCAGTGGAAATGCTCTGATCGATGGACTAGAGTGGGAGCGAAGTGCTCCGCAGTACGATTCAAGACCGCGGCGCTTTCGCCTTATGTGAAATTTGGGGATATGAGTGTGTGCGGGGGCGCGCGCACACACACACACACACACACACACACACACACACACACACACACACACACACACACACAGGTGCCAACGAGATCTGCTCCTCTATTTTGAGTGCTCTTGTGCTGACCGTGGTGCTGACCATCAACATCACATTAAAATCACCACACAAATGCAGACTGCTCAGCGGCAGCATAAAAACACACATGATGAACACATGTGCAGGCCTAACAGGATTAATGATGGCATAACATGATACAGCCTAAGTAAAACTGGTATTTCAATACAATACAGCAGTTGATAAATCATGTCTATTGACGGCACGGCGGCATAACACTACATTTCGTTCGGGGGTGCTGCAGCACCCTCCGCACCCCTAGTTCCCGCGGCTCTGGTCGGCCCTTTGCAAAAACCTAAGTCTGGCCACCAGTATATCCTGACCTTTATGTGTGCTGCAACACGTCACCCAGAGGCCATTCCTCTGCTCACACTAAAAGTTAAATCTGCACTTGAATTAATGGGTGGGGATCCTGTTGGCACGGCCTGTTTTTTTTTTTCTCAGCACCCCCTGTTAGAATAAGTTCCCGCGGCTATGGGGCCGACACAGTCTAAGATTAAATGCGTAAAGGGCTCACCGAGCACAGGGATCAGATGCAAAGGGGCAGGTGGGATGGGTTTATTAGGCTTACCTGCCATCTGGCAGGTGTGGCAGGACCGACAAAATTTTGCAACATCTGATTTTAATCCAGGCCAATAAAAATTTCGCAGCACGGGCTGGTACGATTTTTTTTTAACCCTGCTGTTGTGTTCTGCTTAGAAGATGGAGCACTGATGAGACGGTGGGACGCTGATTCGGGTGAGCTGCACTCTGTGAACCAGGTTGTGGTACCATCAGATTACCGGCTGCAGGTACTCAGGTACCCCGAATTACTGATTACTTCGGTACCCCGAATCAGTAATGAAACGATAGTGACGCATTAGACTCTAAAATTGCGCAAATTAGAGTACGCTTTTTTATTTGATAAAAAGAATGCCTGTTAAACGCCCTTTTGATTAAAATAAAAATCAAATAATGTTTTTTTTTCTTTAAATCTGCTCTTGAATTTATGGGTGGGGATCCTGTTGGCACGGCGGGGGTGTCCGTTGCGACGGCGGGGCGCCGACCCAAATGAACTATAGAGGAAACACTGAGAATTATTTGTTCAAGTTAATGTCCTGTTTAAATGTTATAGAGTCAAGTAGTGCCTGTATTACATACACTGATCATCACTGTAACGGACGCGGATGTGTAGTAGGAACGTATGTGTGTACTGTGTCGTGTGTGGGACAATAATAGGTGACGGACCGAGTGTACTATGAATGGAGCATCAGTAAAGTGAATCTAAAAGGTAAGAGCTCCGTATGTCTCCTGCAGAGCATGTGAGCAGAGTGCAGCAGTGAGATTTCCTGCTCCTCGCTCACACAGCTGTTCTCGCACCCCGCTCTGCTGCTCAGAGCGCATGCGCACCGCTCCGCTTATTACCGCTCTGACGCTCACTCAAATTTCTACCCGCTCCACTCAAATCACTCACCACTCACTCTACGAAAATAGGGAAGCGCATTGCATTCACTGGATAAAAAAATGAGACGATTGCAGGTGAGCTGCACTGAGGTCTGAGAGCTTTTGCGCTGTCCGCGGTGCTGATCCGAGTTGTCAACATCCAGTTTCTGACAGAAAACAGTGTGGGTGGCTGAACAATTAATTACACGCAATCACCAATCAAATGAACGCCTCTCCTCGCCTTTAATTGCGCCGCGGGCGAGGCGCAGTGACAATTTCACCTCGGTGGAGAAGAAGGTCAGAGCCGCTGTCACTTTTACAGCAACTGGGAGAGCGCAGGGGCCACCGGGCCGCGCATCGGAGGACACGATGCGCGTCACCGTGTGGACCACCTCGCGGGACAGATGTAATCTGTTCCTGTGTCATAATAGGAGGACAAAATTAAGTGACAATTACATTTAAACACAGCAGCAGGCTAATCCATTCATCATGCTTGTGATCCACCTGCATTACTGGTCTGTCATCGCCAAATAGCAGAACCTTTGGTGAAAATATATCTCCTCCTCATCCTCCTTGCAATAATGTACTCCATCTTTTTAGATCACGTTAAGAATAAAGATTAAAACAGAGAAATATGGGCAATCACAGGTAAATCCTTAAGACACCGAGTGACTTACATTTATTCAGCGAGCGTCTCTCTCTTTTTTCTTTTCTTTTGAATTTCATGAGATGAGAGAAGCCGGATACTCCGTATCGGATGATGTGGCTGTTTGTGGTTGGCTGAGAGATGTGAACTCGTTAGTTATGACAAACGTCTCTGATCTGACATCAGATGTGACGGGACAATTAATATAGATACAAATGTATGTGCTGGTTCAGACGGTTACATTAAATAGTGGTTGCTGTGATTGTTTATTGCATTGAAATGTGCCTGACACTCTGGATACCTGCCTGTGAGGTTTTGGTGACGTGTGCGCACTGTGCACCTGTCAGCCAAATTACCACTGCCCGGGGTGCGCCGAGAATAGACCAGGCTGGAGCTGGCGGGCTTTCAGCGCACTTTCCCCGCGGTTTTTTAGCACGAAATTGTCACTGCGCCAAGCTGAATCTGTGGACACCTCCCCCTGGTGCGCCGTCACACCCATCTCGGCGCAGCCGGTCCACTAAATTGCCAAATTGGCTGCGCACGGCGGTGCGCCAGACGAAATTACCACTGCGGGGGGTACGCCAGGCTGCGTCATCCTGAGTTGCGCAGGAAATTAGAGCCCCAAATGTTCACAGAATATCGGACGAAAATCTCTCTTCCTCAGCTTTTCCTTCCTTTCTCTGCTCTGTGTGAAAGCGTTAGTTAAATCGGTGAATGTTTCATTCATGTTCTGCGCTGTTTAACTGAAGGCAGCGTTTGTTTTGTTGAATGGTTTTACGTGAATAATCAGACTCTGTGCAGGAGAGAGAGGATGGCTTGCGCAGCATGCAGCGTAAATAGTCAGACGACAGGTCGGAGAAGGGTCCGAGGAGAGGAGAAATGCATTTTGCATTTTAATGAATGTAATGAAACGATAGTGACGCATTAGACTCTAAAATTGCGCAAATTAGAGTACGCTTTTTTATTTGATAAAAAGAATGCCTGTTAAACGCCCTTTTGATTAAAATAAAAATCAAATAATGTTTTTTTTCTTTAAATCTGCTCTTGAATTTATGGGTGGGGATCCTGTTGGCACGGCGGGGGTGTCCGTTGCGACGGCGGGGCGCCGACCCAAATGAACTATAGGGGAAACACTGAGAATTATTTGTGCAAGTTAATGTCCTGTTTAAATGTTATAGAGTCAAGTAGTGCCTGTATTACATACACTGATCATCACTGTAACGGACGCGGATGTGTAGTAGGAACGTATGTGTGTACTGTGTGGTGTGTGGGACAATAATAGGTGACGGACCGAGTGTACTATGAATGGAGCATCAATAAAGTGAATCTAAAAGGTAAGAGCTCCGTATGTCTCCTGCAGAGCATGTGAGCAGAGTGCAGCAGTGAGATTTCCTGCTCCTCGCTCACACAGCTGTTCTCGCACCCCGCTCCGCCGCTCAGAGCGCATGCGCACCGCTCCGCTCATTACCGCTCTGACGCTCACTCAAATTTCTACCCGCTCCACTCAAATCACTCACCACTCACTCTACGAAAATACGGAAGCGCATTGCATTGACTGGATAAAAAAATGAGACGATTGCAGGTGACCTGCACTGAGGTCTGAGAGCTTTTGCGCTGTCCGCGGTGCTGATCCGAGTTGTCAACATCCAGTTTCCGACAGAAAACAGTGTGGGTGGCTGAACAATTAATTACACGCAGATGCACTCTGTGTGAGACATGCTTCAGACGCTTGGTGTGAGCGGTACCGGAGCGAAATTGGAGCGGGATGGAGCGACAGATGAGGTGCCGCTCCAGCTTTTGTGAAAAAACCGCTCCGCTCCGCTCACATGCTCTGGTCTCCCGTCTGGCTCTTCATATAATGCCTGAGCATCGCATGTAACAATCACAGTGCTTCCAGCCTGTCAGTGCTTCTCGCTTACATGAAAAAATACGGAGCCTGTCCGAACCTGATAGAGAGCGCGGCGTGCACACAGAGCGCTCTGATCATGCTAGAATGATATGATATCCACGTGAAAGAAAAACATATGCTACAATTATTCAGAGTCATGTTGTCTCAAGTCAAGTCGAGTCTGGAGTCATAGTCTCCCGAGTCCGAGTCGAGTCCCAAGTCTTTACCTGGCGAGTCCGAGTCGAGTCCAAAGTCGTCAAATTAGCGACTCAAGAGGACTCGAGTCCGAGTCCCTATGACTCGAGTCCAATTGTCTGATAAATATTGACATGTAAATGCATGGGATTATAGCTGAGTGGCTAATTAACATCCCCAGTCCCATTATTATCAGTCTAAACATTAAATATCTTGTTTCTATGGTGTATTTGATTGAATATAGGTGGAAAGGCTTTGCAAATCATTGTTTTCTGTTTTTATTTTAGTTTTTAACAACATTCCATTGGAATTGTGTTTTGTGTTTTACTGATGATAAACATTTATACAATGATTTAACCTCCTGTTTGAGTAATTTGCTACATACATGTAGCTGCACTCGCTGTTTGAATAAAGGTTCATTTTATGTGCTTTCAGAGCTGTATTATGCTTTGGGGCACTATTTAGAGTCCATATTGTCCTGGATTACAAATGGGGCAAGATGAACAACTGCTACAGGGATCCAGACCCCCAGAGGCCTGAAGAACCCAGATTTACCATCTGTTGATTCATCATTTGATTAATTGGAAATTAATACAGAAATCTGCTCGACAGAATTACATAATAATCATACAGGCCTTATGAGTTTGAGACATCCCTCAGCCCGATATCGCCCCGCTGCGTGATCACTTTTGAGAAGGGTCGACACTTTCAATGTGAGTGAAAGACGCACAGAAATGTGGTCAAGTGTGTGCGTTATGGAGCATGAATATCTTAAATCCAACATGATGGTGTGACTCTGACTTCATGTGCGAGTGTGTGTGTGGGACGCAGCCAGCTCCTGGTCTGACAGGAGGATTATGGGAAACAGATGACTTACGCTTCTAATTTGCGGCCTTAAATTGCTAACAGAGTTTCAGGAGTCCAGGAGAGTTTTATATGCTGAGGGAAAGGTGTGTGTGTGTGTGGGTGTGTGTGGCATAAACCACCCACTCTTACACACAGAGCCAGATGAGCACATATTGGAAGCAGGTTCACTTAAAAACAGCGTGACAGTTTATACATTTACATTTCATTTAGCTCTCAGTCTTTGAGACAGAGTCGTCAAACAGCAGGAGGAGTCTGAAGAGGGAAGAGTCAACGCTCTGATGGTAAATATTTTGGTAAAATAACATAATAGTTCCAGAGGTTTAGTGGAGTTCAGACACGAGAGCACAGGGCCTGACGATTGTGACATATTTTGGGGCCGCATGGCGGGTTAAAACATTGGAAACAGCTCCTTTAAAATCTGTCTGCTGCAGGGTTTATGATTGTTGGTAGCACATGTTCGTCGTCAAAATGATCCAATAAACGTCCTTTTTTGTCATTTACAGGCTTTAACTGAGATTTCAAATGCACATAATTTACATTTTCTGCCCTTAAAGGAAAAGATGGAGTCTAGGTAGCGGAGAATCATGGTAGTAAATTCATGCTTTTTCAAACTCCAGCTCCCAATAAAAATGACCTTCAAATGGGTGATCATCAAGACTGACTGGGTAGATCTTTGGTGATGGAGCGTGCAGTCGATGTCAGAGAATATTCTTGGTCCATGTCAAATAAGCAGAAGCCTGGCAAGCATGATGTGAATGCAACTGCTCCTCACAGAACAGAATCATTTACAAGGCACCATATTAAAAATTACACTGGGCCCTGATGTCTCCAAAATGAAGCTTGACGACATCTTATTCTTCTATTTTGAGTTTAACACGCCCTTTAGAGTGTTTCAGGTCTCTTCTGTATGATAGAAGACTTTAATGTGAAAGACAAAGTCAGCAGCATCGCCATCCTCCTGTAAGACCAGATAAACAGCTGAATGTCCCCCCTGAACAGATCTAACATTGTGACATCCTTCCCTTCTCACTGGCTTTGGGTGGAAGAACACTGCAGAGCAAAGACTGTAGAGAGGATGCAGAGCCACTGAAAATGGCACCAAACCAGGGTGGGAAACCTCAGGACCCCGGGCCGTAAAAGGCCCGCGGAACCATTTGAACCGGCCCGCAATGCAATTCTATAAAGTCAATATTCAAAAAAAAAATTATTGCTCTATAATATTTTTAACAACGCGTTCCTATCATACATAAAAATTCACCTCCAGCAGTCATTAAACTTGAATATACGAAATATGACCACTTAACTATCACGTAAATCAAATTAAATTAACCTTAAAAAGAGTTTTTTTTAACAAGTTTTTAAACTCAAGACTTTGTAGTTTGTTTTTTTTTTTACAAGTTTTAGACCCTTTGACCTTCATGTTGAGAACATTGTTGCCTCTGAATATCTCAAAATGTTCCCGGTAGGTTTGTGTTAGGAATGAAGTATCTGATGTGAAACCATGAAAGGTAAAGGTGTGAGTTCATGGGAGGATTGAAGGTGATCCTTTTAACCAAGAATGCATATGACCTGTTAACCTGTTGTTCAGTATATATATGGTACAATTGACAATTGGTGCCTTTATTTGTATTGCCAGAGGCTAGTCCTACAGTTGTCTAGATGTTACGAAAAGTTGTGTAAACAACTTTTGATCCTATGTAGGCTGTGGTCAAACTGAAGTCTTGGAGAAGGACATCATTGGCAGTCCTCCCAGGTATCCTGCAGTGCCTGTATGATACTGGTGTTGCTCTTTGTAATAAACCTATTATTCTGCAAGCAAGTCAGTGTCACAAAGACAAAATCAAGGTGCTTCCTCTTTACATATTTTCTGATATTTTGGACTGGTGTACAAAACAAGCAATTCGAGAATGCACTGATTGGGCACATATGCCTACAGAAATCATTGCAGGGCTGCAGCCAGACACAGTCTGTCAGAAAAATACCAAACTAGAAGCACTTCTGGGCATCAGAACCCCAAAAAAGGTAGAAAAAGCTGGACCTTCAGATTTACAGTTTTGAGGTTAAAGTAAGATTACAATGGAGCTCAGAGTATGGTCTCAGGCTTGGAGAAATGCAGAAAATTAACTTACCACACAAATTTGGTAAATAAGCAGGAGAAACTCCTCAAGATTGGAGTTTTGAGGCTTAAGTAAGATTATTTGGGGGATTACAGTCCTGCAGAAGTGCTCAAAAATCCACCATTGCTACAAATTTGGTATAAAATGATACCATAAAAGACAGGAGGGGACATTTAAAAGACTGTATTTCCATTTATTTCACAGTCAGTTGGCCACATCATGCAGCAGGAGCAGAAATCCCAGCGTGACAAAGCTTCTTCTGCTGCAGCACATTCTCCATGAAGGTGCACAGCTGAGCCAGCAGCACATAAACCAGCACCTGTTGGTGATTAACCTTCTCCAGCCAAGGTAGTGAGAGCAACACGCGGCTCCTGTGGCCTGGAGGAATGCAGCTCGGGGGGACATCGGAGACAGAGAGGAGATTTCTGACCAGGGAGAGGAAATACCCACGAGACAGCTGGGACGTTTTCACCTGGCACCTGTTGAGCGAGCGGGGAGACGCTCCTGCTCTGCTGCTGAAAAATCTGGTGTGAATCATCATAACATGAGCCTCTGGAGATTATCACCATTTTATTTTCTTACTTAACTGCACCTGCTTCATGTGAAAGTAGCACAATGGAGCAGTGGACGTCAAAAATGGGGCAGAGATCCAGCTACTGTACGGAAACATGTGAATAATCCAGTGAATAATTGGATTATGGGGTTGATTTACTGTTTTGGAGAGTTATAAAGCACTCACGAAGTTACAAACATCTGAATTGTTTGCTTCCTAATAACATAAGTCAAGTTGTACAACCACCTAATAAGATTATTTATAATTTTAGGAGAGGAAATTCCCCCATTTGAATTGAATGCTACCTATTCTGGCAAAGTTTGGCTGAAATGTGAAGGAACTCAGTAATCAAATCATTTTTTCAAATTAAATTACGTTGTTGATAGTTATTTTTCTGTGTACTGCAAGTAAGACAGGTCATGTTCTGGATGGTTGGTGTGTTTTTGTGCCATGTTACTCATATTTTTGTCTTAAATAATTACCTGTTGTGTGGTTTATTGCACTCAAGAAATGACGAAGCTGCACTTTTGTAATGCACTTTGCATTTCTGTATTTAAAAGCACTTTTTAGCAATATGGTGCACACATTTGTCTGGAGCTATGCCAGGCTCTTTTTTGAAAGGCAGACTTATTTATCAACTATAACCCAACATTCTGCATGTATGCGAGCAAGTCTAGATATGAAAAAGATGTTATAGTGGAAAGAGTGAATGCTATGATGGTAAATCCTCACTTTATGGGGCTAAAATCACCAACCGATCACTTGCCCTCTTGTAGTTTCACTCATTGTTCTGGGTTTTGTCCCTTTTTGGATCAACATGGCAACAGTGGAGATGTTTAAGCTGTGAAGTTTGAGTGTCCAGAAGGCAACAACAAAAGTGCCAAATTAAAATGGGACTGCTCTGCCTGGTTGAGACTGAAAAAGCCAAACTAACCATGTGAGTTTGTTATTGACCTGTCCGCCTGCAAAACTGACCCAGCTGTGTTTTAATGACATCACAAGGTCTCCTAAACCTCAGTCTCAGACCAGATGTTTCCAAGATGTCTCCTATTTTTTGGAAAACTGCCTTAAATGATGCGACATTATCATTTAAGCGAACATGTGTCTCCTTGAAGATAAGCTCTTACAGTGTGTTCCCTCAGCGCGGTGAATGCATTATCCTTTAGAGTATATTTGAATGTACGAGTTATATGTGGTTTGAGTTATATTGAGAGTGACACTTGGGCCTCTTAGGTGCTTTCCAGGATGTAAAGCAGAAATAAAGCCGTGATTCATTGGTGTAAATAACCAATTTGAGGCTGATAACTGTGATAAGTAATGGACAGAAGTCTGAGGGGAATTCCACTGATTTCACACATCAAGGTTAGTTTACTGCTCATGTTTAGTTTCACTCAGCTGGTGGATAAAAGTCAGGGATTTAGAGGCTTTTAAGGTTCGTCACATCTTGGAAAAATAGACCGGGGGTTATCAGGGGGGACTTGGCGGTCATACCCAATGGGAGACAGAGGGAGCTTGGACTGCTTGGATACCAGAGGACAACAAAGTCAACTGTTGTTTCTTCTTTTGAAGACAAACCCTGTTTATATTATGCATTCACACCTAAACTGGGCATTCAGATACCGAGTAGTTATCATGAATGCGTGGTGCAGAAGAGGTTTGAGATGGCTTCCTCCAAACTGGTGTGGTTGTCAAGAGTTTGCAGGAACCCTCCATCAGCTGACAAAACTGTCTGTCAGTAAGAAACAATGCATTTACTGCTGTCCAGCCTGTCTCATATAGATGGGAATTTCATCTGGTTTTCAAGATCCAGATCATTTGGCTCTCATAAGTAACAAGAGCCAGTGTCAAGCCCCACAATGACTCCCAGTTTGGTAAAATTTGGCATTTTTATGTCTGTCAAACAGCAACAACAATAGAAATGGGAATTTAGTTCACAAATGGGAGCCTGTATTCTAGGTACCCTGGCTCTTAGTCTTCTTAAATTTTGGCGCATTGGTGGCTTAAACTTTTCTTACGCTCTACCAGTAATCAGAAGGTTGAAGTCCAGCCCCAGCTGTTACATGACTAAATCAAAGTCTACTAATTTAACACATGGAGAGGACCTTATAGTTATGACTTAGCACTGCATGAGAAATGCAGGCACATAGCATTGCCGCGGCTCTGTATCAAGAGTAAAAGTCTAATATTTAAAGTTATTTCCCCTCAAAAATCTCTTTTTAAGACTCCTTTTATAAATTCTGACCGCCATCATGGCTGCTAGGTTGAGAAAATTCACCCAGTGATGCACCTGCATTTAGTTGATGGTAAACTTTTGCATTGATGACCTGAGGAGCAAGCAAAAAAAGACATGATGGAGCTCAGTTCTTTTATATCATTAAAGTGTAGGGGTCAGCTAGCACATTAGGAGCCTAACTCCAATTTAGTGACACAATTGACTCTTCGCTAAGCCCCTCCCACAAATGGCTACTGTCTAATCCTACATTAGCAACCATAACTATGCACGAGACGCCTGAGAATCTTTCGGCAGAAAACAACATGCCTAAGTAGTTTGCATACGGGACTAACAAGTCCGACAGTCGATATCCGAGAAGTTCAAAGGGTGGTGTCAATTTTTTTGCCTTCCCAAAGCCCAGGACGCAAGAACAATGATGCCGGGTGTGAATAAAGCACAAGAACACCTACATTTGTTCTAAAGTAAGGTGTGTTAGGTAAGATTAGTTAGTAAACAAAGGCGTCTCAATAGTAGGTTACTTCTGTTAAAGTTAAGTTCTGATGTACTGATATCTTTGAGCATTCTGTGAATGGGCAAACGCAACGATAATGAAAGCTATCTTAACATTAATTTAAATTTAAACAATATATATATCGACTTACCCTGCTGTTAGAGAACATTGTGGTTCTTGTATGTGATTGTTTTGAATGTGAAGTGTCAACACACGGGTTGTTTGACGCTTGTATTAAGATCTGTGCGTTTTCTTCTCTATTTTAATGTCCTCTTCATTTGAACTCCGACAACATTTGATTTGGTGAATGTATCTCTCAAAACGTTAATTCACTTAAAACTCCATATTTCTTATTCTGGGAGGGAAAGCTTGACAGGCGTAGCAACAGTAACCAAGGGGGGCGGGGCTTAGTGACAGGTCAGTTACACACAAGTCTTTTCACATGGTTAAAGCAACTTTATCACTATATAGACCACATGTTTGGGAAAAAAAAATCGGATTTTCCCTTATATGGACTTTAAAACATGTTTATGACAAGAAATGGGAGAAAAGCTGTTAAAAAGGCAGCGTAAGTTGCGACCATCCACTTATATGCCAGCAGCTTATTACACATTTTATGTGGGAATCCTTAATTTAGGAGTGCAAGTGATGCGCCGAGCTGGACAGAAGTAGATGAACCATGGTAAGGCTGTAAGCCACAAACTGTACATAAATGTGTTGGCTTTTATTTTTGTAAAGGTGGGACAGTGAGTTTAGACATCAGGTCATCACTAGGAAACACTTTTGAAGGCACAGTGTAGATGCACAACTCAAGAGAGTGATCTCAGTATCCAAAAGCCCAAAAAGGATATCAATGTTCAGTTTTTAAGGCCCCTAAGACTGAAATCCAACTCTGCTGCCAAAATCTCAAACCTGCACAGCTTTTATTTACATCTCGTGGTCGCCTCCTTATCGGGCAGTGTGAAACTCAACTCAAATTGAATTTTCCACTCCGCTTTGGACCAAAGAAAACAAGCAGTAGGTGTGATTGCAGCTTTACTTAAGATAAAAGCGAAAATCAGCAGTGGAATAATCAACGTTTTTCATGGGCCATTTCCTTAATCACGTTACTGCCGTGTTGGCTGTGTGCGTCTAAAAATGGCTGGTTTGGACTGAGCTGAAAACATGGGAAAATTCTTTTTCTCTGGAGTCAAGCCCATGTTTGACTTTAAAGATCTCAATCTGAACCAGTTTGGTGTGAAACAGGAGTGCTGGAGTCCAATAAAAACAGCATAAAGGTGTTTTTATGAATAATATGCGGTCATAAGAGAGTAAATCTGAGAAGAATAGGGTAAAGGCTCAGCACAATGGAGAAAATGTAATTTCTTTGAGTGGTTTACCATGCAGCTTGACAAACATCCAAACACTGAAAGATACCAGGCCTTTTTCCCATGATGCACACAGTATATCAGAGCACATATCTTTGAGAAAAAGGCATTAATGTGGGGGTGAATAAAACCCCACGTCCAAGTTTTTACATCTTATTTATGCCGACGACTCACAGGAAACAGAGGCCGTATTTCTCACACAGCCTGGGACGACATAAACCAAACAAAGGTCAACGTCATCCGTCTCTGCAGAGTTACACATGAAGGTGAAAGATCTTTTCATTCAAACAAGGATGGATTATTCAGGCTGCAAAGGTCCCAACTGTAAATATATTTGGATGTGAGGGATGAAATGAAAATGCTCTTCATGTCTGACAGCAAATATGGCAGACAAAGGGACGGATCAACCATCCACAGATAGGTACAGTTCTTGACTCTCAAATCCAGTGGACCACGTCAGCCATAGCTCCTCGGGTGTTTTCAGCTACATAGCTAAGTATGGTTGCATTTTATTCTTGACCAAACAATGAGAATGTCCAACCATCCTTTACCAACAAACTTTAAAGCTTTATTAAAGGTATTTCAGCTAACTTTTGGATCCTACAATCTGCCTGTCACAAAAAACTTTCCAATTTCCTGGCAAATAATCAATAATTTAAAAGCAGCAAGTCTTCCCATAATATTGTGACAAAGGAGATTTGACAGGACTTTGATTTATGTCTTCCAGATAGACCTCTAGACTTTGTCTCTACAGGTTACTCAGAGACTTGATGCAGCTGGCATGGGTTTGAATCCAGCCTGTGTCCTTTAACACTTCACTTTCTCACCCCACTTCCTGACTCCATCCTCTCTCTGTCCTCAGTCTAATAAAGGCATGGAAACTACCCAAAATATTAATCATTGAAAGAAACACGGTGGACACCCAAAGCTCCCCAGCAGATCAAGCGTAGGGCTCGTATCTGCATCGTTATAGCACAAAGTTGAATTATTGATGTGGTGCTCATAGGGCTACATTCATAAACCTTCAGCTGAACCAGCGTTAATTTTGTTGACTAATTATTTTCATCATAGTTTTTGTCAACAACATTTTATCCCCTGACGAAAACTAGACAGTAACTAATATTAACAAGTGCAGGTGGACAAAAACTAACTAAATTAACTGACATTTTTGTCATATAGAAAGTAGGAACTAGTTAGGAATACATCCAATCACAGCTGCCTTAGCTTGGTGGTGGTGGGATAAGTTGTGGAGCGATCCAATCAGAGCTCCTCTCTTTATGAATTGATATATTCATGTAGAGCAGGTTCACTGTTTGTTGTCAGTTCTGGTATTGTAACTGAGATGCTCTGCCAGGTAGCCTAAATAAAGGTGACTGCATTTCACACAAAAGTTCAATTTGTTTCTGTTCATTTATACATTCAGACTTTACTAACATTCAATAAAGGGTTATTACACTTTGTATTTTAGTCGACTAAATTTGCAGTGGATTTCATCAACTAAAACTGGACTAAAGTTAAAACAGTTTAGATAACTGAATTATGGCTAAAACTAAAAGATATTTTAGGCAAAAGACTATAAAAGTACATTAAAAAGTGTTGTCAAAATTAACACTGAACAGTATAACACACTGTTCTGTCTGTCTGATCCGACTTCTTCCTAACTATTTTCTGAACACTATTATATTTCACACACTTTTGCAGCCAGTCTCCAATGGACTCTTAAGAAAGTGACGTTTCCCCATCCCCACTGGGCCCATTTTCATAGGTTAATACTTGCACCAAGCGTAAAAGCTCAAAGAACTCCTCCCTCCAAGAGTCAATCTCTTGTTTCCCGTTGAGGCTTGTGGCTTGAATGTATCATGCACTGAGGGCTTCATGATCTGCTCTAAATGTGAGGCCGGGGTTCACTTATCTAACAGTGTCTCTGCTCCAGTGTCACCACAACAAATTCCTGTGCAACAAAAAGGGCAGCGGTCCACACTGTACTTGAAACTGGGAGAGGAGGATCAGGAAGGGGAGGGAGGGGGTCGTTGAAGCCTGGGTCGCTGGCTCAGCATGGCAGTCCATTTAGCAGCCCATGCAAAGTGTTTACAATAAGTCTGTCTGTGGCTTCATTGTCTCGTAAATGAGGACAGCGAATCACCTGGCGAGGGGGAAAAAGGTCCCGAAGTGGAAAGGCTTTTGTTCGCGGGATGGCGAACCTTTTCCCCGTCGCCTTCCCAGGGTAGAGAGGTATTTTCTCTTTCTTTTTTGTTGTTAAACCCACAGTCATTAGTCGGTTACAGTGGGGGGAGACGAAGAAGAGGGAGGAGGAGAGAGGAAAGAAAAAAACGTGAGGCCCTTTGCGGGACCTGAACCTTTTCAAATGCGAGCGCGCCTTTTGTTTTTGCAACCCTGTCAAGAACGGTCACCTAATTAGACCTGATATCTCTGGCCAAAGAGAACCCGTTTGTTAATGGCTCTTTACGGAATTTTCTTAATGAGTTTAGATGGCCATTGTGTGGCAGGGAGCTCCTCTAAGACAAGAGCATTTTCCAGCAAACACACACACACACACACACCCACACACCCACACACACACACGAGTACAAAAAAAGAAGTGAAATGAGGGCGAAGATTGAGCTATGGGAGAAGCAAGCTGACATGACTGTGGGCTAAATAGGCAAGGTGTAGTGAGAGACTGCGAGCGTCGGGATGAAATCAAGGCAGGGTCATTAAGGCGGAACAAAAGCGAGAGAGAGCGTTCGTACCCAGGGGCCTGCTGCCTCTCTGGCATTGTGTCCAGGCCTTGACGGTGTTTGGGCATTTTCAGACACAATTTTACTCATGACACCTTGATCACATCGAGTCAGGTCAGGATATGAAAGTGTTCGTCAAAGTGAGACAAGAAAGAACTGAGTGAGAGGAGGTATAAACAGCTTATGTTATTTTTTAGATTTTATAGGTGTCAGTATTAACAGGGCCGTCACATGACAAGACATTAGAATAATGCATTAGAATTTAAATTAAGATAGATAGATAGACAGATAGATAGATAGATAGATGGATAGATAGATAACGGGGAGTTCTGCATCTGATGCTTTATATAATTGATGATAATCTTAATACATCAGATATAATTGATTTTTCAGTAATATGGCTCTTTTATAGTAGTGGTAGCAGTAATTGTTGTGGTTCTGGTAGTAGTGGTTTGGAGTTAAATTGTAGTCACAGCTTTAGTAATACATGCACTGGGCCTTGTAGTAAGAGTAGTGCAACGACTACCAATACAGCAACAACTGCTTCCTATTTAATTAATGCTACTACAACTAGGCCTACTGACAAGACCTTAACTACTAGGCAGCTAAGCCAGGGCACATAACTACAACTACAAGTATGCCTTGTGCTACATCCACAAATAGACCTGTAACTACAACTGGATATGGACCTAGGCCAACTATTGCTACCACAACTACAGCAAGTACAGGGCCTAAAACTACAACTGGAAGTGGGCATAGGTTGACTATTACTACTCCTATAAATAGGCCTACAGCTACAAAGAGGACTACTATGTCTATCGCTAAGACTAGGCCCACAATACTAGGTCTACTATGACTTTTTCAACTATAGGTGGAGCTGGGCTGAGGCTGCCTATTATTACCACACCTAGGCCAAAAACTACTGCACCTACTTTTACACCAAGGCCTAAAACTACAACTGGGACTGTGTTACTGGGCCTCAGCTGATGATTACAACTACTAGGCTGACAACTACCACCAATACTAGGCCTACTATCACTTTGACAGCAAGGCCTTAGGCAACAACAGCAACATGGACTTGACCTACCATTACTACAACAACTAGGCCTACAGCCACTTTTATGATAAGGTCTACCACCGCTATTATAGTCAGACTTAAAACTACATCTGAAACTTGGCCTCGCCCTGCTATTACAACTACAACTAGGCCCACACCCACAACTACATCTAGACCCATAACTTTTGCCACTTCTACTGCAAGGCCTACAACTACAACTAGGCCTACTTTGACTAGAGCGTGGAGTATGATGGCCCTGCGTCACTTCAGTACAGCAGTTCTGCACATCATCCAGAGTTAACGCAATAATCACAACACCTATCAGCACAGTAGGATGAAAGTCATCAGTTAACACGGTCACTCATTAGACCATAACACCAAGACAGTGAGGACATATTGATGATGACATTGATTATTGCTGTTTGTTTTAATAGTTTACTTTCTGAATCATAGTTATTATTGCCATATTTACAGTTTACTTCTCACAAAACAAGTAGAGCCTGAGGTCTTTGTGTGCCCTCTAGTGGTATCCTCCAGTAACACGCATCACATACAGGCAAAAATATAAACACTATGGCTCATACAAACACAAGGACAAAGAGCAGGTAAATCTCCAGCCCACCTACCAATACAAGGCTTATTTCTATTACTTCAACCAGTATAAGAACTACTACAATAATGTTTGCAAATACCGCAAGTGAGCCTTCTTCTAGTGCCAGTACTAAGACAAGGATCAATCTGACAATCCATCCATCCATCAATCTATCTTCTCTGTTTCATGGGCTTTTATTTTGAAATTTAAATGTTGACTTTCTTTACATGTGACTGCACCACCTCATTCCCAAATAATGACTAACACAAAAGCAAGTTAAGAATAAAGAAAAACAAAAAAATTGGCCTTTATTTTGAAATACTTTTTCTAACTTTTCTCCTTCTGAACTAAATCAAGACAGCTGATTTTCAGTTTTAAAACCGAATCACACTCAGCCAGCTCCTCTCTGTTAACTAATCATACTTTGTTACCCCGACTGGGTCGCCGGTGTCGTCTTCTCCAGCAAACTCCAGCAGCTTCTTTTGGGTAAAGGCGGGGCGTGCACAGCTTTGGTTTGATATTTTTGTGCCTCTCTCACTCGACTCTAACACCCGACCTCAGCACCAACCCCCTCGTCCTCCTCCTTTTTTTCTGCTTTTGTTCATGTCTCAAGGCTGCAGCCTTCCCTTTCTTCTCGGCCCTATGGAGGGGGAACAAGCTTGTTAGCTGGCATGGATATTTTGACTGGAGATATACTTTGGCCACTTGCCTATGGAAACAGTGTCAAAGCACAACCTGGCTTAATTGTCACATCGGCAGTCCTGGGAGAGGTCTTTGGTGAGGTCCAGGCCTAATAAATATCAAAAGCTCCTCTCATCTTTCTGCTCTTTCTTTACACCCCCAACCCCACGCACACATACACACACCCCTTCTTTTTGCCAGTGAGGGAAAACTTGTAAATTAATCTTAGTGTCAAAACAAGACTTTCTCTTCTTGCCTCAGAATCTCTAGTTATTTTTCTGTTTTTGTCCCAGAAGTTTTCATCAAAGGCCGAGCGCTGTCTGAGACCTAGTGTAAGACCATCCGTGCAATTTATAGATTTGATGTTTGTAGAGGCTTGCAGTTCCCTCAGTTGATTTAATGAGAGTCTAAAGCTTCAGCAAAATGCACAGCATGCAGCAGAAAGGAGGAAAAAAAACATATCAACAACAAACAGCGGCTGTTCAGGAGGCCAACGTTTACAGCAGCTGCTTAAGTGGAAGAGAAATGGCATTTGGGGAACTCCAATTTGATGTATCTCGAGGTTTTCCTTTTTTCCAAATGGGTCGCCTCACCGTCGCGTAGTGGCGTGGAGCATTGATTCGTCATTATGCACAAGATGGGCTGCGTAACATCTCAGCTAACATGGTGCATATTCAAAGGATTTTTCAGAGCTCATATCGCTCAAAACATCTGATGTAACTTTTCATGCTCACTTTGATGTAGAGAGGTTTGATGGAAAGTTTGATTTTGACCTTTTAGATAGGAGTGATTTGGGAAAATTCTGCAGAATACTTAAAATATGTCTGTTTGTTTAGGAAAGTTGTGTCGCTGGGGGCCTCCTTTGGCTTCAAACTTCTCCAACTGATGATCCAATAGCGTGTTTATAATTTGGATCGTCCCAGAAGATTGGCTTTTCTCTTTTGCCGCTTTGTTTATGTGATGTATGGTGGGTGTTGTTGCTTTTGCTAACTAGCCCGTGCTTCTGAGGAGCTAAAACCACAAAGTACACAAGTCTTTATGTGACAGAAAAGTGCCACAGGACAACTGTGGCAAAGTGAAATGATCTGTGAACTTTGCGGGGCAAAAGTTTTATTTATTTTGTTCTAAAATCGAAAAGCAAACAAGGAATTCTCTTGTTAACTTGGAACCAGAGCCAATATCCAGAGTCACATCAAAATAAATCAACAAACAGAGAGTCTAAGAAGATCTTTTAGACGTTCTCTAAGCACACTGGGGAATGTTGTGGTGGCCATGCTTTCCCCGGGCCAAATTAACAAATCGGCAGTGCAAGTCTTCAAGAATTAATGTAGCATACACAAGTGTCTGCCAAATCAGAGAACAAGTGACAAATTCTGCTGTAAAAGTTGATGTTAAACTTATAAAACTACTGAAAATAAGTTTGGTGTAGTCACTCAACCAGAGACCGTGTAAACTGGGAACTTTTGTATTTGTTTAGCTTTCATAAAGTTCACATCTGATGTGGATATTTTCACATAAAGCAAAAAAATATGTTGCAAAGAGGCACTCAAGAAAAAAACACTCCATTTCAATAGATGCTACACCTACACCTATGAAAGCAGATAGGTGAAAGTCATCAGTTTTCAGGGTCACTAATCTAAGTGTAACACCAGTCGAGTTGTGGCAGGGCTGGAGAACACTATGATTTTATGATAAATATCTTTTCTGATATTTTTAACAATGCCAGACATTGTCAAAAAGATATTGCATTAACAAGCAAGGGGTGAAGTAACGGCCCACTGACATTGACCTTTGACTTGTGAACTGCAAAAATCTAATTGAAAAATCCTTGACTTAGATTTTTAACAAATCACAAGAAAGACCCAGATGGACTGACACTGAAATCACAGAGCTGATTTCACAAAACAAGTCGTAAAAGTTGAAATAAGAGCTGCAAATTTCAACAGTGTTTCTACTTCGTGAAGTAAAATTCATCCAAAGAAGTAGATCAGTGGTTACTGTTTTGTTCATACACCTCATGGAGAGCAGTGTTGAATTGAGAATTGTCCTACAAGTGAGCAGCAGAGGTGGGTGGAGCCCTCAGTGGGCATTTCTGACATGTTTTGGGGGTTTTGTTTGTTCTTTTCTTTTGTCTTATCATCATGTTTTTGTTCATTATGTGATTTGTTGTTGAGTTTTCTCAATCTCGGTTTTGTTTCTTATTTGTTTTAAATTTTTTGAGAAGCTACTTTTATTGTGTTTTACAGGAGTAAAGTTTACTTTCTGTTGTGTCTTTTTGATTTGGTGTCTTGTCTCTTGATTTTCTTATTTTTGTTTTTTGACTTTTTTTCTGCAGCTTTTTGACACTTCCTTGCATTTATCAAGTTTTTGTTGTATTTTTTTAATTTGTTGTTGTTGTGTTTTCTTATTGATGGAGTGGATTTACATTTTTTTCTGTGATTGCTAAAATGTGTTTTTACCTATTGATTGTTGCATTTCCCAAGATGTTTTCCAAGTTTTGTCGTGTTTCCTTTGCTGTTTTCGTGTCTTTTGTCATTTCTTGATTGGTTTTCTAAATTGACGCCGGACACCAGGATAGGTGCTCGGAGCTCAAACCATGACAGAGTTACCACTTTTAACAGCTTTTCTGCCTTGTTATGTGAAACTCACCAATGAATGTAGCTTACAGTGGCTTAATCAAGGGACCAGGTGGAGACCGATGCACCTCTGTGGTGTGAGGCTTTACTAGGACGCAGGCTTTGAGGTCATCGTGGCTTGTCCTAACATTTAGGTGTAAGTTGTGATTCTTGCGAAGCAGTTATCAGAGTTTTGTGCAGAATGAAACTAAAAACGTCAGAACAAAGAAGATAAAACATCCGTCTTAATGCTGCCTTTCAAACAGGAAGTTCATTGAGCCAATATGACAGCATCATGGTCAGCGATAAAAGGGCGCTCTATCACTGTCCCGTAGATGATGGATGATGTCATATGAGTCTCAGATACGTGCAGTTTTATCCCAGTGATTTATAAACCCCATCCTCCATATCAGGACTGAATCATCTCACTATCAGCGGCTGCTGACCCTAAAAGAATCTCACTCTTGTTTTCGAGGCTTTCCCACCCAAAGAAACAATCCCCTCTGGGAGATGTTGTACAATTCTTTATTTGGTGAGAAAATTTGTAGGATATCGGGACAGAGTTTGCTTTTGGCCATTTCAAACGTTCCGTCTTTGGCGTCATGTGCTCCTCTTTGTTTTTCCTGTTGTGTTTTCTTCCTGACGCCTCTGAGCGAATTCCTGAGCATTTGTGCTACATGGTGCATTGAGTGATTTGGGCTCTGATTATAAAGGGACAATTCACACACTTTCTTCTTTTTTAAGGGAAAGCAGCCCTTCAGGGTCGGAGTGTCTCGTTCAGCCACGACTGATACACTCAGACAGTCATGGCCGCCTCGTAAAGGAGCAGAGAAGAGGGGGGAGTTTAGGCTTTTATCTCTGCCCGTCCATTTTAATAAGCACACTTTGTGACAGCTTAGGTTTCCACGGCATCTTTAGGTGAAGCACAACCGAGGAGGAGACTTCCAATTAAAGAGGGGAGGGCGGGACGAGGGGCGACGCGGAGGAAGGTGATGAGAGATAAAATGAGTGAGAGGAAGGGAGGCAAGGACGGGAAGAGACGGAGGACTACGGAGGCCCTGGAGTGTCAACACAGGGATGATCAAGAAAACAGAACGACGGATGAAATAAAACAAGAACAAATCAAAACAAGAAGTGATAACACACAGAGGAATCATATGACAGAATAACAAATCACAACAACAAAAACACAATAAATCAGCAAACAATTTAACATAAGAGCAAAGAAAGAATTAAAGCACCTCAATCATAAATACTAAAAATACTAAGACAAACATCAAAAACAACGAGAAATTTAAACTGCATCTCAACTAATAAGAAATACTAAAAAGAAATAAAACAAGCACAATTAAGACTAAAAAATAATTAAAAAAAGAAAATTTAAATTAAAAGAACAAAACAAATCATGAAACCCTGACCAATCAAAACAACAACAGTAAGAGGGAAAAATGCAGCGCAATAAAAAACACAACAAGTAGAAAAAATAGCATGCAAAATGTTGTGATATTGATTTATTAAGTTTTAAAACGTACTGTTGTGATTTTGGGATTGTGCTTTTATTTTTGTTGTGTTTTTAAAATTTGTTTCTATGTTAGAGAAAGTTTTGTGTTCCCTAATGTGTTGATGTGTTAACATTTTTCTTGTCTTGTTATGGTTTTTGTTGTTTTGCTTTAAATGTCTTGTTCAGTTTTTGATCGGTTGTTTTGTTTTCTTATTTCTTGTTAAATTTGTTGTCAGGTTGATAACCTGTCGTGGTGTTTTGTGACGTGTTGTATTGTGATTTGTTGTTGCCTTTCATTTCCCTTTTTAAAATGTATTTAAGCTGTCACTGGTTTTTGCAGTTTAATGTCTTATTTAATGTTTGTTGTGTTTTACAATTTGATTAGACTGTTGTTGTGATTTTTTAATATCTTTCTTAATTGGTTGCTTAATTTTCTGGTTTTCACAGTGTTTTATTTTTGTTTTGTGGTTTCATTTGTTTTCAATGTTTCTCTTTTAATCCATGCTCTGTTTGTCATTTGTTTGTGTTTCCTGACCTGTCACATTTTTTTCTTTTTTGTTGTTGGTGAATTTTTTTAGACTCAGACTGTGTTATTTGAGGATTGTTACTATTTTATGTATCTGCTGTTGTGTTTTCTGATTTGTTGTTCTGCTTTCATATTTGTTCCATGTTCCTTGATTACTGTTTTTTGAGTTTTTCCACTTTGTGGTTGTGTTTTGATGTTTATAGTTTTGCTTCCTCATCAGTTAGTACTGTATGTTTTGCAGCTTGAGTCCGCCGTAGCCCAGCGTCCCGATCTGCATGTTATTTTTTGGTCTTTTATAACCCCACTCTCTCGTCTGTGCCCTCGCCTTCGTTAACTGGGTTAGGCCTGTTACATTAGCCGCTGGAATGCTTTATGTACTTGTACCAATTCAATTATTTGTTTCTGCGAGCGAGACGTCGGCAGGAAGCGAGGAGAGAGGCACTCACATAAATTCAAGCTGTTAATTTCCAAGTAATGCAGTGGCCGCCATCGTTTAAGACAAGACAATTGATACCACTGTCAGGAGAGGGAAAGAGACATCCTTGAAGGCTGTTTTTTTTTGTGTTGTTTTTTTCTCAGCATCACGGTGACAATCGCTTCACATGAGCATCCCGGAAAGCCTCTGATTAATCTAATACAATAAGAGAAATGGGAGGCTAAAATGCCCGCGCACGTCTCCTTTCTGAATATTCGGCTCCACAAATGAAATTCTCGGTGTCTGCCTGCGTCGAGGACCTCTCAATCGTTTTCTTTGTCATCAATCAATAGACATGACAGTGACAAACACTCCCAGGTCCCCGTCCTCCTCTTTTTTTCACGCCGCTTTATTGCTTTATGGCTCCTCATTGTCAGGCCTGCCGACACATGTATTTCCATGTCATCTTTTGGAGGTGTCAGAAAGATGACAGAGGGAAACGCAGGGGGAGGGAGGGAGGCAGGGGGCGAGGGGGGAGTCACGAGCGGGAAGCAACGCCAGTTCATTTATGTCAGTCTTTGATGGAGACGGGGATCATAAATTAATACGTTAACGCTCGCCCAGCCGCAGGTCACTCAGCTCTGCTGCATAAAAATTTAGATTAAGTGTACCTTTCCTGCTCGTAAAGGCGGCCTTTGGAAATTTACAACCCCGCAGATCAGACTCAATTCATTATTTACCAAGTACAATAAATACAGGGGCTTTGGCTCGCAGGTGCAGAGACTGCTTATGAAGACATTTAGAGCATTTCTGCAGCAATTCACCTCCAGGAGAAGTTAAACCATCTCCGTCTTTACCTTCAGTGGAATCATGTCAACTATTACAGAACTACAAGTGCAGAAGAGAGCGGTGCGACCTCAAACAATCAGACTCACTTCATGACTACAATCAAGGCACAGACACACTGACTGCACTGAAGGAGCATCCATCTATTCGCAGGAGGCTGGAGCAACACTCTAGACTGGTTGTCAGTCAATCACAGGGCCACATAGAGAGACAGACAACCGTTCAAACTCACACCCACACCTAAGGGCAACTTAAAGTCTGTGGGAGGAAACTGGAGTCAACTTTGTAAATTCTAAGTTTATCAATCAGTCTTTATCTGTATAACATCATATTTGTCTTTGTTGAATATAAACCTAATCAAGAGGGACCTAACGTCTATATGATTGTAAAGATAGTTACTACGGATGAATAATCAATACAACCATGGATAGAGAGATCAATCTAATGTTAACAATAAAATCTATAAATCTGGAGAGGAATGATGTTGACTTATACAGCAGCATCTAGCTGAACTGCCATTAAAATGGTTTAACTGGTCTAAAAGTATCAGTTTAGTTTATTCCTGTAAATTCCTGTGAATAGTTTCCGACTTTGAAATTGTAACGCTGACCGCACAAACATCGACTGTCTGTGTGACTTCAAGGATCTAGACATGATTGGCAAGCTTGCATGGTGTCTCTGATCTGATCTCTGATCAGACAGCCCTAAGCCCCACCTCAGCTCGGCCTCTCTGTCCGGCGATGGGTTGATCTGAAGTTAGCCATCAATCAACCAACTCCCTTCATCTCATCCAATTCTTTTAATCAATGTTAGCATGGTGGCACAGCAGGTCGTCCATGTGCCCACATTTAGAGCATTTGTGCAGCAACTCACTCATTTGTGTTGTGCTTGTTTGTTTGTCAATCTGTGAGCAAAACAACTCAATCTAGTCAGGCTTAGTTTGAGGAACTTAACATGAAGTTAAAGCCAATTTTCACTTTTTACTGCAATAAACAGAGATTTACTTGGCTATTTTAGCATATTTTGTGCATATCTCTACTTTCTTTATCAAATGTTTTTGCAGAATTGCAGATTCTGCTGCGTCAGCTTCATGTTCACAATTTATTTATTTATTTTTGACTAAATGAAGAGCGAGCTGCATTTGTCCATCAGTTTTCCAGTTGCTCCTCAGTCTGGGGCACCAACAGCTGACATATTCACCATCAGTCTCCAGGAGCCAAGGCACCAGAAGAACAAAAGCCTGTAAGACAACCAACAGCAGCTTATATGAAAGTAAATATACAGAGAGGCCGATTTGAACCCTGAAATGTCACAATGCAGAGTCTCCAGACAGCGATCATTCACCACTGCTGCACATCCCTACAAAACAAAGACCGGTCTTTGTCCTGCACCTTAACCCGTCAAACATCTACAAAGAGACTGAACCGGCGCGGCGCTCAAACCTGCGGGCATGGAGCATAAATATCCTGACATCGGGGCACATTTTCTGCCTCGCACTTGATCTTGTGACAATGATATGAAACACATTTGGATGTAAGAGCACCATATCACACATTCTGCATTCACAAGTCTCTTTCATCTTATTCATGGTCAATGCAGTACCTCCAGGCTATGTATAGTATGGCACCACAAATTAGAGCGCCGGCTCTCCGGATTCAAGCGCGGCCTCCCTGTCTCTAGCCGATGATTGGAGAGCGTTTGATCAAAGCGATAATGAATAAAAGTGCTTAAATCGAGTGGTGTTTGCCTTTAACCCTACAAATGACGAGTTTATCTCTAACAGGCTGTCGCTCTGCTTTAAGGAGATCAGGAAATCAGGTTTAAGAGGAACAAAGGTGTGAGGGGAGGATATGCTGCTCTGCAGATGATGAGATATGAGGAGAAGGTACAGCATGCCACAAAGCACATTCAATCTACAGATTACTATGAGAATGACGCAACATTTAGACAGAAATATGACATGCATCAGATGCAAATGAAGGCTACAATGCTCAGTTTTGATGGAAAGTTGTAGATTCAAAAGGTTGATTTAATGTAATATAATTCAGCACTTTAATTCTTATGATGTGAGCTGGAGGCATCATTTCAGGTCCATATGTCGATCCATCCGAGTCACTCCTGTTAAGGCATTATCTCAAGACTGTTTTGAGAGATTTTCTTCAAACTTTGCTCAAATACCCACTCAGATTGAAGGATAAACTCGGTCAATTTTTAACATTGTAGGTCAAAGTTCAGGGCAATGGAGCCTCATGTTCATCCCTTGCTTATGATGATAGAATGTCAAGAACACTTAAAGAGAAAGTCTTCCAAATTTGCATAGTCCACTCTAACTCTAACTTTTGGAGGCCACAGGTCAAAGGTCAGGGGATAAGATAAGGTCCAATTACCCTGGCCCTAATTTGAAAAAAAAAAACCTGAGCAGTCTAAGTTTGAGCCAGAGTGGACATTTGCACAAAATTTAGTGAATTTCCCTTAAGGCAGCCTCGAGACACTGCACAAACTAGCAAGGGATGAACATGAGACCCCACTGATGTTGACTTTTGACCTTAACCCTCCAAAATCCAGGAGGTTAAACTTTGTGTCAGAGTGGATATTTGCCTTAAGTTTGAAGACTATCCTTTAAAGCAGGGATGTCCAAAACTGCAACCTGTGGTCCACCTTTAGTTAGGCCGCAGCAAGTTACCAAAAATAAAGGATATTTTGCCTACGCTAGAAGATCAAGCTTGTGCTTGACCGATGATAATAAAGTTCAGCCAATCACAGCATGAACAGCCCTCATTTTCTTTGCTTCTTTTTCCTTCTCAGGGTCAGATTTATAAAGAATAATGTTCTCATCATCTTCATAAAGGACTAAGCTCCTGTTATGCTCTTCAGCTTTGTGCAGTTTGTTCTTCTTCTGTGTCTGAATAAAGAGATGATCCACCAGCATCTCCTCTCTGCTGCTTGGAGGGTTATTCTGGTCTTGGAATCTGATTGGCCACCCCAAAATCTTTTACAAAGAGATATTGTTTAACTCATTGAGCCTTTAATGGAAACTATGATGGAGGCTATACTTCTTTAAGGACTTTCAACGATCAAGGATGACTCAAAGTACATGAAATGAATTTCATTAACACTCATACACTTAAGGCAGGTTCATCAATATGGCCCAGTCATCTTTCACTTTTTGTTTGTGGCCCTTGGTGAAAAAAGTTTCTGGCTTCCTGGAAATATGTTGTAAAATGTAATGGCCCTGATGGACAAACAGATGCACATACCAAAAAGAGCTGACGGATGGATGTTAAAATGTTCATTTAACATCATTGGAAAGGAAGACTTTTAGACTTGCATGTGACAAATCCAATCTGCAGATCCAGCAAAAGGCATCGAAATTTCTGACAATGGTTTGTAATGAGTGACTAAAATATATCAAACTTCTACCACCACATACAGTTTGGATTGGGTATTTGATTTCAGCTCAAAAGTCAAAACTGGATGCCTTCAAGACTAAATCTGTCAACTAGACAATATTGTTTGCATCTAGGGAAAATACAACCACATCTTAGCTCTCATGGCACCAAACTGTGTGCACTTACTCTCCGGTTATTGAGCATGCCCTGATCATCCAGTGCAGACAATAAAACATCAGCCACAGTCTCCTCGACGTGCTGTGCACCTCAGGTGTCATCACTTCAGTGGAAAACACATTTCCACCTGACTGCTCTGAGGACAGCGTCTGTAAATGATTCTGTATTACCTGTTAGAGACGGGGACAAAGTCTGGGTTCAGTTTTCTCTGTGAGGCCAGGTGGAACTCACCTGTCCATTAAACCAGTCAAGGTTGGAGTGGATGTACCTTTCTTATTGAGGAGGAGTTAATCATCTTAAACACGCTCAGGTGTACTCAAGGTTAAAATGTAGCTTCCTGAACAGGTTAAAGGTGGACGTCTTCAGAGGGAGTTAAACATTTGATGAAGATCAGAAACATCACCTTTACACCATTTGTGCATATTTACAGGGTATGGAAATCCTCCAACTGGACCTGAACATAGATACTAAAGATTTTTTCTTTACTCAAACTACGCAAAGCACTTTTACACTGCAGGGTCACATCTTCACATGCACACCCAGTGGGAGTAATGTGGGCACACATCAACATGTGACAGCCAGAGCTGGGCTCAAACCCTGGACCTCTAGATTCACATCTACAGACATTCACATTAATTCCGTGACACCACGTCTCTGTTATTACCTCTGGAGACGAACAAAGAGAGGGTAAACTTGTTCCCCTCACTTTCCATCCATCCAACCACCAGCTTATAAGTATTTATCATGCATTCAACCGTACACTAGGAGACTCTAGAGGGGTACAATGTGAAAATTCTCCAGGGTGTTGATGGTGAACCTCTGGCCTTCACAGGACATGGTCCAAGAAGCATCCTCATCAGATACCATACTGACAAGTTCAGTCATTTTCTCCTCCATCATTTAAGAAACGTCAGAGCAATAAAACAAGATGTTGCACCTTAATGGAAACCAACATACAAATGAAGATGTAAAATGTAGTCCTGAAACACCACAATGCCTTAAAAAAGTAATATTGGTAATGCTGCTGCCAGTATCTCGTTCTTGATACAGAAGAGTGCTCCAATAACACATTAACTGTCATAAAATGAAGAGTCAGCCGTAAAGATTTAAGGCGAAAAATAATCTTCTAAACCTGAGATCATTTTGGTGCTTTTATCTAATTTTTGTTTGGATTTGGTCAGAAAAGACGCAGATTGAATTCATATTTTGCCTGTTGCTTTCTGGACTGTTAAACCTTCATGCTGAACATTCATCATATGTTAAATTAATTTGTTTGCACAGGTGAAAACCACCTAAATCCTCCTGTGTTTATCCTGCTGTTCCTGCTTTATCCACGTGTATACTGAGTGTTTTCTGCTTGAGGATTAAAGGAATTAAAATTCTCCTGAAAACAAAACCAAAATCATATTTTGCTGCATTTGCAAGAAGATCAATTAAAAGAAAAAAAAGACATCGTGATACACTCCTTCACCATCCCCGACACCTTTGCTTAATCCACTTACAATATTTGAGCTGCTTCGCAAACAAATTGATATCATCAATTGTGATGTTGGCAAATAGCGCGGCCAATCTGCTCATGAATGTTTATCTCCTCTAACACTCACCCACCTGCTAAGAGGTGCCACGCTTTAATGAAATTGTTTGGACGACCGGCGCCCGTTGCTAAGGAACTGCGCGTCTCCTGCTTTTTTTCCCTTCTTCTTTGCCTGCAGATTCCTGTCATCAAATAATGATTAGAGAAGAGCACACCTCAAGGTGCTCGAGCCAGTGAAGGGTGCATTCAGAGCGAGATTGGCAAACGGCTCCGGGGCGAGATGAGACGCAGAGGAGCGAGCCTTTGTGCGAGGAGCCTTTTGCTGGCACTGGCTCTGGTTGTGGCCCCTTTGAAAAGCAACACCGATGGCTCCACTTCTTAACGCGATTGGAGACGCGGCGGTGTTTACTTCTTGAAGGTGGGATGACCAGGATCGGGGCGAGCTGGGGGGAATTACACGCCTGGGTTTTCTGCCCCCTCTGTTGGTCTGGAAAGGTGTCGGAGTAAAAACCTGTTTCCACAAACAGCAACAACAACAACACCTCTTTTCCAGCGTTTGTCATAGTCGGCTCTCTGATGTCTGATTTCTCCTCCTCTCATATTTTTCAGACCTCACATCTGCAAACAGACGGAGGTGACATGAAAAGAGTGTAAGATCAGGTGTTCTATGAATATGTTTACACGTCGACGCCTCTCAGGATGAAATTATGCGTCACTTTTATGCTGCTAAAAGGTTTCTGAGAGACACATGCAAAAGGTCGATGTTTGACTTGATTTGTGATACTTCACGCTCAACACAGATGCTGACTTTTCATCACAGGAGTGTGTGTGTGTTTGTGTGTGTGTGTGTGTAACTTCAAACATATCCAATATGGCTGCAGCCTTAACCTGCAAGAGTGTGCTCCATACGCATCTGTCTCACGTCTATGAGTGACTTTTTAAAGCTGCTCTGAAAAATACTTTTAAATGATCATGCACCTTCAGATTAGTCCTCATTGTTTATGTGTAAAAATCTGCGTTCAAGAGCAAAGAAACGTCTAAAAGAGTGTAAAGTGCAAATCCAAAGACAGAGCAACTTCAGGGGATCAGATTTTGTCCGTCTTGTCCAAGGTTCATCCATCCATTCATCCTGATGAAAGATTAATTAAAAGACTAAAAGATAGACAAATAAAAGTAAAGGGATAAACTGACTTGTGAAAAGATGGATGGATGGATGGATAGATAAATTAAATTAATGGATGAATTAATGTATAAATTAGTCAGTTAATGGATGGATGGATAAACGAAGGATGCTTACATGGATGGATGGATCTTTTTATATTCCGATGATGGATACTGACAGATGAATTGATGGATGGATGGATGTATTCAGTGATGAGAAGGTAAACAGATTCATCCTTCGGTTGTTGGATGTATGTATATTTTGGTGTGTCAAGGGATGGATGATGGATGAATGCTATATATTGTACTGATGGATTGATGGAAAACAGACTGAATTGATGGATTATAGTATTAAAGGATGGTTGAAAAGATGGATGGACTGGCTGCTTGATAAATGACAGAAGACTTAATAAATATATGGCAGGGTAAATGGACTGATGCATTAATAGATGGATGACTTATACATCTGTAGATGTATGTACAATGTACAAAAAGAAAATCATCATTTAGCGCAGGATTTTGATAATAAGGTACAAATATCTGATTGATTATCTAATAAACACTAGTAAATGTTTGCACAAGCACTATTTATGGATTTAATTCTCAATACTTACGAACAGTCTCCCATTTCCTCTGCTGTTTTCATTTTAAATGTCTAAATCACTAGTTTCTCAATCGTGGTCGACTGACCTCAGTTTTTAAGCCTTGCTTTACCCTACGCTGGTCTGTAAACTCGGTGATAACTTTGTTTATGGATATGTTGATCGTGTAAACATGGAGTGCTTAATTCAGGTTTTCTGAGCACTTGATTCCACAAGATTTAGAGAAGCCTCCCTGCCCTCATCTGTGTAACTTTCCCAAACATTTGCCCCCCCTCTGAGGATCTAAATTGGCAGTTTTTCAAACCCGAAGCTCATCCCCCTCCTGCACTCTCGCCCCTCTTTGTGACTGTAGGTGAGCATCTGGACAATGGCATACGCTGACTGGAGTCTCTCCACAGGCCCTCTGCGTGCTATTCAATCAGGTTCATCAGGAGGGCCTGTGGATTGTATAGATCCAGCGGGTTGATCCATAGGGGAGCTCAGCCTGTGCAACTTCACTCCCTTAAAACGCTACTCCTATTGGCCCATTCGCCACATGTTTAGATCAATTGTATCCCCGTTAATGGAAAATAATTGAAGTTTTCTCGAACCTGCTGCTGCTGCACGGCGGTGTACAAAGAGACGACCTGTGAAGGATGTTTTTAATTCCAATCCGGGCGCTAACAGGGGCCTCAATTGACGTCTCTGTTCTCTGACAAGTAAAGACGGCGCTTTTTTCTCTAGGAGGCATCCTCGTGATAATTACGAATGCTGCGGAACAGAGAAAGCTTTCTATAGAAGCTGTCTATAGAAAGAAAGAGAAAAAAACGTGGCGGTGAAATGCAGACACATCAAGAGTCACGGTGAAATGGCTCCCTTTCCATGCATTAATGGCCGTATCAATTGAATAGCATCTAAAGTGCTTTGAAAGGAGCTCGACATACAGTCAGCACATCTTGTGATCTCCATCTCTAATGTAAACTTGGTGAGCAGGAGAAGGGGGGCAAAGATGTTAACTGTGAAAAATAAATGTCATCATTGGCCTCTCCCTCAAGATGGTTTCCTCCGATAAAAATTTCCATGCTCCCGAGTCGGCAACTCGAATCAATCGGCGCAATTAGAGCCCGCGGGCCATTACACTGTGCACACATCTCGCCATTCGTTACACTGAATGCTCTCATTGTGCA
Source organism: Cetoscarus ocellatus (assembly GCA_037902135.1). Taxonomy (NCBI): domain Eukaryota; kingdom Metazoa; phylum Chordata; class Actinopteri; order Labriformes; family Labridae; genus Cetoscarus; species Cetoscarus ocellatus. The sequence continues at coordinate 568,510 of JBAMNC010001156.1, forward strand.
CGTCGGCGGCGAGCGAGGAGGCGTTTGTGAGGAGACTCAATAGAGAGAGTGGAAGTGGAGTCTTAAGAGAGTCCCTTTGTGATCGGGGTAAATATAGCTCAAGGTAAATGAACACGTTAAGTAAGGAGGAGGGTCTCAACACGAGGGCGGGGGTCCTCTATGCAGGTCAGAGCAGGAGATTGGCTGTCAGAGGACGCTGCATGTCACCTCCATGTGACCTATTATGCACATGCAGCATGTTTATGTATGTGTTTGTGTTATTTATGGGTCTGCACTGGAGAAAAAGTCAGCTTCAGGCGTGATTTCAGCTCAATCTTTGATTTAAGAAGACAAATCAAGAGCAAAGTGCAACAGCAGAGGTTTTGTTTTTTAATAAAGACATCAAAATACTTCAATAAGAAAAGCTGGAAATTGTGACAATAATCAAAAATAACTGGAAGTTCAGCAAGAACAAAGTTTTTGATGCGCTTTTATAGTCTCAGTCTTTTCTAGCTGCAAACCAAAGTTGAAGTCAGGCAGATAAAAGTCCAGATTTACTTTATTTCAGTTATTTATTCCAAAAGGTGGCTGAGGCTGCTCTGTTTCATGACGGACTTTCCTAACATTTGTGCCAAACTTCAACTCATCAAACAGGTAAGAATCATGTTTGTTATGACTGAAGCATTTGATGAATTAAACTCAAATTAAGCTCAAAGAAATCAAGCCTGAGATATTCAGGGTGTCTGATTTTCAGATTAAACAGCTTTGCTTAGAAGATTCTGACAACTTTACAGAACTTACAGCAGTAATGGATGGATGGATGGATGAATAGATGAACTGATTGATGACAGATGGATGGAGAGATGGATTATGTTTTGTTTAGATGAATGGAGGAATGGTTGGATAGATGGACAGATAAATAGATGAGAGGTTGATTTGAGAAATAGATGCATGGAAAAATGTTTTGATGGTAAAAAAGATCATATCTATGGATGGATGAATAGACTGAGAGATGGACAATGAATGGGTAAATATATTTACATAAAGATAAATAAATAAGTGTTTGATCAGGGATCATACAGTATGTCAGTGCAAAGTAACAAAATTAACTAAATTAATAAAAAAAAACAGGAGTTTCTCACTTGGAACTTTACAAAAACAAACAATAGTAAATAAAAATGAAAAAGGGATGAAAAAGTCTTTTGTGGATCAAACCAGTGAAGTGATTTCTTCTGGGTTGTCCAACAAAGTGGCATCATCTCTCCAGCACGGTATAAAGACTTTAAATGTGTCTAAAATGATCAAGACCCACGGCATGATTGAACAGACACAACAGGTAGTCGACCAATCAGATGAAACTGTGTAAATCCTGAGTCAGGGACAGCCCTACATGCTGACTTCATAACGCAGGCTTCTGTTGTGTTCTTCAGTCAGAAGTCCAGGCTGATATAACCCTGATGAAACCACTTAATGGTTAATAAGCATGTTTTATGACTTGGGAAAAGTCCCTCTGCAGCCTTAGAGGATTTTCTGCTTCCCTTGACTAGAAAACGGACTCTTTATGTGGAAAACTGTTGGAGTTCCCCCTCATGAAGCAGCAGCTCCTCCACTTTAATGCTGATCAGCTGCTCAGTGTGATTTTCTATCCTGCTACCTGGATCTTCTCTGCAGAGGTGGTGACATGTACGTTTCCTCTTTGCCAGGTTTCTTATTTCACTGGAGAGCAATCAAGCCTCCTCTCATCCTGCCAGGCTTCAATCTTTAAACCGAGCCCTCTGAGCGCCGTCTTTGGCACGCTGCGGTCTTCTCCACACTCCAGACGCCCTCACCTAAATCAGCGCACGGCCTGTCCCCGCTTAGCCATAATTGCGAGCTTTGTGAGCGAGCCAGGCCTTCCTTCCTGCCGTGGACCGGCACCAGCAGCGTCTCGGTTCTTTTTTGAATTTTATTTAATTTTTATTCAATCGGGAGGTCAATTAGGAGAGCAGAAATTCTGATTAGCAGCGATGGTCTGGCAGCTCATCTGAACGGCCGGGTTGATGTAAGCGGCACCATGCGGAGATTGCCCGGTGTTACCTCATCCGCCGCGCACCAGGCCTGCCTTCAGATCAGGAGTAGGTACGGAGGAAGAGGAGCACGGAGGATGCACAGGGGGACCTCTGGGAATGATGAAACAGACCTCGCACGTAGTGGAGGGGAGAGCGAGGCTGCTGAGTGTGGAGCAGCCAGAATGTTTCTGCTCTTTTTCACTCCTTAAACTCAGTAAAATCTCTGAGAAGATGCTGCTGTGCTGAGCTTTTCCTCTTTAACCCTTTACATGCTGCAGGGGGGAAGGCTTTCACTGACTGTGAAGACTTTTCTTCAAGTCTTTCAAACATTTAAAGGTGTGTTGAAATGTCTTATTTAGTTTAAAATAAAGAATTTTCCCATGTTGCGCCCTTTTCTGCTGAACACTTGCATCTTTATTACCTCCACCAAGGAGGTCATGGGTTTGTCTGTGTGTTTGTTTGTTTGTATGTTACCAAGATAAAGCAATAATTGCTGGATGGATTTACATGAAAATTTTACAGGAGGTGTGGTTTGGTCCAAGGAAGAAGCCATTACATTTTGGTGTTGATCTGCATATTTGTCTGGATGCAAAAAAATCCCCAAATTTGCTAAAAATCCCATAAGTTAACATTGGGCCGTATTTTATAAAATCATACCTCTGACATCACTTAGTGGATTTGCTTCAAAATTTACAGGATAATATATTTAGTATACCTCTATCATGGCCAATTTCATCTGGATCTGATCCAGATTGACGTCACAAAAAAAAACATTGTTTTTGTTTATTTGTATAGGGACAAGATGAAGCAAGAGAACATTGCCGCACACGACAGCATTTATAGCCTGAGCTAATTTGCAATGCCCGTCCCTAGCTGGGCCTTTAGAAACATTAAAAAAACAACAATAAATACTGTTAAAACAAACAAACAAACAGACAAAAAAAGCCTAACAAGCCCAACAAATAAGGACAAAACAATACAAAACAAGTATATACAACAATACAAAAACGGATAAAACAGGAAGCAGATGGTCATTAATGACTACAAGTCTGGGTCCTCTTTAAAAACTGTTTCAGTTTGAGTTTAAAATGAAACTGAAGTTTACAATGAAAAATCCCATTCATTTCTCCTCGGCTGCTGCATTATGGGAATTGTAGTTTATTTGCAAACTCACGTCAACGTTTTTCAAGCCTATGTCACTATATTACCCAGCATCCCTTGCAATGCCAGCAGAGGACTTCTCCATATGTACAGACATGAACGGAGACTCGGTCGTCGTATCAGAGCGCGTGGTGATCCAGAATTTTATCTTGGTGGAGGTCTGCGCTCTCTGAGTGCTTTCTAGTTTTAGTTTTTTAACGACATTCATTGACCACTCGCAGCAACTCGCTTAAAAAAGCTTCTGTGACACATTAAGAAGACTTACCTTTAGTTCCTGATCCCAATGTGCGTCTGGAGCGGGTGCGAGGACTTTCAGGTGAGAGCACAGGAAGAGGAAGACGTTGATTTCTCACAGTCAGTATGGACGTCTCTCTTAGGTCTGTGCTGTTTGCATCTCCCTGCAGGAAAACATAAAGTTTTTATTATTAATTTGTGCCAATTATGTCATTTGTGTAATTATGCCAGCAGGTGAGAGAGAGTGAAATCCCAGCATGCATCTGACAGGATAAGGATGTATGAGGAAGTGACAACCTGGCATGGAGATCTCACATCTGAAGTGAAAATAATCATGAAGAAGAGTTTACTGTGGTGATAGAGACAGGAGAAACAAAGACAGGAGTTGAGAAGTGCAGCAGAAATACCCCAAAGTCAAAAACCCCCTCTCTGTTTATGCTCCAAATTTCTGGACACGCCTGTTTGGAGCTGTGTGTGGCACAGGTGAGGCCTCGCCGTGGGGCAGGTGAGGGTTCACGCCGCCCGCCCCCGTCAAAAGGCTAATAATTAATGATCAAATGTTAGCGGTGGCGGCGGTGGCGGTGCTGCCGGGCTCCACTGATGTCATTAATTCAGCTCAGTGGAGCCCGGGCCCTTTTTTTGCTCGGGACCTGCTGCAGCTGTCACCGTGCTCGCTTAATTATCCCCTCACCCCCCTCTCTCTCACCCCTTCAGCCCGCGGCCACCGTGAGGCTGCTCCATCCTCACCCCTCACCACCCTCCCCCTCTGTCCAAGCCTGGGGTCTGCTGAGACGCTCGGGGTGGAGACAAAGGGGTTAAAGTGGGTGAGGGAGTTTAGGGTCTGTCTCCACGGTCACTGTTACTCACTTCCCCTCAGATATGATCCTCACAGATCAGGCTTATGAGCCAGAGAATGGATCTACACTGATACCATACACCTGCCGTAATACGTGACGTTCACTTAGAGCCCAGAATAAAGAAGAGGGAATCAGATAATCCAGAAGTTTCTGTCCTGTAACACCCCTGTGTACTCACAGTTAGAGTAAAGATAAAGACAGAGCAAAGGAAACACATGAACCATTCATCATATTCCTCAATTAGAAGATTTGGAAATCAACAACTGTCTGTTCACCAGCTAATTAGAGCAAATCACGAAGCAGCCAATCACATGGCAGCAACTCAACATATCTAGGCATGTAGCCATGGTTGAGATGACTGAGCATTAAAATAGAAAAGGAAAGGGGATTTGACTGACTTTGAACATGGCATCGCTGTTAGTGAAGAACTTTAGAAACGGCTGATTTACTGGGATCTTCAAGCACGACCATCTAAACAATTACAGAGAATGGTATCAAAAAGAGAAAATGTTCAGTGGGCCGCAGTTATAAATGCAGATATAAATACTCTTCAAATGTGTACTGTTATTAATAAAGTCAAATACATGAGTACAGAATTACCAGAAACTCTCTAGTGAATTTTTATTCAACAAGACAAAGCAATAACCTGTACCTACCACTGTATCACACATCTTGACTACCACAGCATTCAGTGATAGAACAAATATTCTTATTTACTGACAGAGTCTCCGGTTCTGTCCAGACAGAGATTGCAGTGAAATAATGTTTTGATGTCAAAGACTTTGTTGATGATGATCTGTGCAATGACAACTTAAATTTTTCTTGACAAAACACAGTTTAACTTTCTTTTGTTATATTCTGTTTCTGTGTTGGTGTAGTCTCTCATTTTGGTAAAATGTATGTTATCTGATTTTTGTTTGTTTGCTTTTCTTTGATAACTAGGATTTAATGCCTTTTTTCTGCTAATTTTATCTGTATTGTATAAGTTTAATAAGAATTACGCAAGTTTGGCGGTAGTGTTTCACAGAGAGAGAATATTTTGACTTTTTGAATCAGATGTGTTGTAATAGTGATGTTGGGAGACAAAATATTTTAAGTATTTTGCTTGTGCTTGTGTATAATATGTACTTGAAAATTAGACCTTATTTAAGAGCAAAAAAATGTGTGTTATATACGAGAAATTACGGTACTCTTAGGTGAGGTATGTAAATAAGCCCACATTGGGTTTCTACTTCACCTGAACATGTAACTTAATCTTATTCACTGTTTTTCTTGACTTTTCCTTGACCAAGTGCAAATAAACAACAAACAATAAAGAAGCAGAAGGGCTACAGCGGCAGAAGACCACACCAGGTGCCACTCCTGTCAACCAAGAGCAGGAAACTGAGGCTACGGTTCACTTGGACTCACTGAAACTGGACAAGGAAAGACTGGAAGAATGCTTCATGGTCTGATGAGCCTGGATTTCTGCTGCCACATTCAGATGTGAAAGCATGGATCCATCCTGCCTTGGATCAAACCAGGGATGAGCACCAGGCCCTTTGACCTTTGTATCCTATCTATGACCTTTGGGAGATTTATGCTGAGCTTGGAGAAAATCCCTCAAAGTGTTGTTGAAATATTCCATTAACAAGTTCATGCACTGATGCCCCTGCCCTTGCTGTTGATGCCACAGGTCATAAAGGTCAAACAGCTGCATTAAGAGAAGAAGTCTCTCATTCCTCTCAGAGGTGGAGTCTGCTGAAGTCACCTGAAACTTTCCACTTTATCTCTGGAGAAGGTACGATGCTACTCTGCTCTGAAAGTGCAACATGTGGCCCTTCTAGTGATCCACTTTCAGCCTCTATCTATAATTCAGACACAATCCCAGCCCTGGACTCAGAGCTCAGGTTAACCAGTGAGCGCTGCGTTTGTTTTGCCTGGAGCGGCCTTGTTTCCCGTCTCCCCGAGGCTGAAACCTCCTCTCTGACGTGTCCCCCTTTTTGTCCGCCCCGCGTCCTTAGGTGCATTTTCACCGCGGAGAGGTAAAAGCATGAGTGAGATGTTTTCTACTCGGCGGGATAAATAATTCACCGGAGCATGTTTGAACAGGTACGGAAATAATCCTTCAGCAAAGTGAGAGTGGATTTATCCCCTCCTCCTCCTCCTCCTGCTGCTGTCTGAAGTGCAGAGAGGTCTCTAAACATATCACCGCAGCCTCCATGAAATATTAAAGGTTATTGGTTAGCATGAGAGCGTGCTGCTCGAGTGTCTCCTGTGCTGAGACCAGCAGGTAAACTTCACCTCGCTCTCCGAGCAGACAGGTTGAGATATCTGACACTGGTGAATATTACATGGAGGTGTGTGCTATCCAAAGGGCAGGTGAGCCGATTCAACACAGTCGGCTTTACTTTAGAACTGCATCAATCTCCACAACTCTATTTAATATGCAGTGATTTCCTTCGTGAACAGTGAGAGAGATTTTTAAAGAAGTTTCTAGACAAAAACACAACAAATCTGATCTGTGCACTCGAACTCACTGTAGCTGCAACTCCAGTAAAACTGTTTTATACATTTAAGGCTAGAAAACCACTCTAAAAGGTAGACAGTAGGTTTAAATTATTAAAAAATACACTCACTGGCCACTTTATTAGGTACAACTTTGTGGCACAGGTGCTGGAAACATCCCTCAGAGATTTTGGTCCAGACTGATGCTGCAGATTTGTCGGCTGAACGTCCACGATGTGACAACAAAATCTGCTTTTCATCCAGAGAAGATCGTTGGTTTGGGAGAGGTGTCAAGGAAGCCATTTATGAGAAACTATCACTGAACAGAGTTGTGCTTTCTTTCTTTTGCTTACAACTCAGTTTCAATTCAACAATTCAAAGGACCAAACAGCACGTGACCCAAATGATCCAGAAAGTACCAAGCAGTCACACCCTGAACCTGGAACATGGCAAAAACTTCAGCAGGTCGTCCTGACCATGGAAACAGTTGAGCAGGTATACCTAATAAACTGGCCAGCAAGTGTGAATCATGGTACTACGTCATGAAGATCAGATAATCCACCTTGCCAGGATGCCATTGAGGGTACACGTATGAATTTCTACCCCATGACTGAGTGAAATGATGAGCTCGGGGCCGGCCTCTCGCAGCAGACCACTGGAAGCTCTCTAATTATAAAAATGAGAAGTGATTCTTTAATGACGATGGTGTAGGCCTCTTCAATTTAGTACAATCACACCAGAGAGCGTCTCAAGATGAAAGATTATCAAAGGAGCCGTGTGCCACAGCTAAAAAAAAAAAGGAGATTATCAAATAGCCCCGATCTTCACTTATCAAGAACATTGTATGATAATTAAATCATGTTTTTTTCTGCAGTTTCTTTCAAAGCAGGATTACTGTGGAAGTGATTGTTAACCTAAATGAAACAGTTTCTCTCCTGTGACAACACAAGGGATTGTGATCGCAGATGTAAGGATTTGATCTTTTAATTCTTAAAGCAGAAAAAGGGTGTATTTATAGTCAACAAAAGAGAAAAATGCTTTATCTATTCTTCTTTATCCCTCTGGTACTTTATATAACGCAGATATGGATGCAGGTTCAGTTTGAGACACATATTTCAGTTCTGTCTTTTGGCAAATTTTAGTTCATTTAAAGGCCAAAATAAAGGAAAAAAGACCAACTGGGTGCAAATTTAACAAATAAATCAAAGACATGATAATGTGGACAGTCCAGATAATACTGTGGTAGGTCAAAGGTCATTTTTGCTGATGATCATCCCTCACCTGCAAACACAATGAATGCTTCAAGCGATTCTTGAAAAGATTTCAAATAATATTCATCCATCCATTATCTATTCTGGAGCCAATCCCAGCTCACACTGGGCAGGAGGTGGGGTACACACTGAACCAGGCACCAGCCAATCACAGGGCCACACAGAGAGACAGATAATTATTCTCGCTCACACTCATATCTAAGGGAAATTTGGAGTCACCAATCAACCTACTGAGCATGTTTTTGGTCTCTGAACTCATACACGCGCGGGAAGAACATGCAAACTCCACACAGAAAGGCCCTGATTGACACAGGGATCAAACCAGCAACCTTCTTGCTGTGAGGCACGTGCACTACCTGCTGCACCACCATGCTGCCCTGTTCAAGTAACCGGACTGACTAAAGCTAAGCTAAGACTAAATGCAAAAGCTTGAAAAACTTGAAAGGAAACGGTTTGAAATTTGTCCAAATGCTCACGCTAACTGAAGGACAAACTGACTGTACTGTGAAGGAGAAGTCAAGGTCATTGAGCCTCATGGTCACCCTGTCCTGTTCATGTCCATCCTTCACATGAAATCACAGATCTAGTGTTCATCCTTTGTTTGTGATCCCAAATGTCTTCTGAAATCTTGGGCACAGTTTAAAGTTCAAGGTCACTCTGACTCATGTTCACCCCCTGCTTCTGAGCCTGATTTCCCAAGATCACTTCAGGGAATTTCCTTCAGACATACTAAAATAATAATAATAATAATAATAACTTGATTTATATAGCACCTTTAGAAACAGAAGTTTACAAAGTGCTTTAACAGACAAAACAAAAGCAGAAAAGGCAGAACTCTGAGCATAATAAAATCAACAATCAGGTCAAACAGAGATCGAAAAAGTCAAAGGAAAAGGCACAGAGGGTCATGTTAATTAAAACAACGAAAGGAAAGGAAATGGTAAACTGGTAAGAGGGAGACAGCTGACATATTTGTTTTATATATAATGATAAGGAGACAGTAAGACGATTGATAGATAATAAGTTTATAGATACATAATATGATGACAGTTGATAGATCATAGATGACGGCATCACATCAGGAAGATGGAAAAGGAGAGGGTAGATAGAAGATGAGTAAAAGAAAAAAGATAAAAACATGAAACAAAACAGAAGAGAAATGATAATTAAAAAGGGAGTATATTAAAACATGAAAATGTGGTAAAAACAGGACTAAAGTGATGAGAAACCAGTGAGGAGAGTAAGAACAGAAGAGTTTAAAAATAGTTAAATAGGTAATTGTAAAATAATTATGTAGATAAAATAAATAGCTAACATGGATAATAAACAAGTATGTGAGCAATAAAAAGATCATGTAAAAGCAAGTCTAAAAAAGCGTGTTTTAAAAGATGTCACAGATTCAGCTCGCCTCATCTCCTCGGGCAGGGTGTTACAAAGTCGAGGAGCCCTGACAGAAAAGGCTTGATCACCTTTTGTCTTTAGCCTCGACTTTGGAACAGCCAATACTACCTTACTGCTTACTACATGCTACCTATTAACTTTAACTCCTGTGTACATTTATCAGAAATTGCAGGTCAGATGTCAAAGTCTAAGGTCATGGGGCCCCATGTTCATCCAGTGTGTATGAGCTTGATATCTCATGAACAGTTTGAGTGATTTTCTCAAAACTTTGTGGTAAAATTCAACCTGATTCAAGGTTTCATTGGTCAAAAGGTCAAACTCTTGTTTGTTAGATGTCTATGAATCACACTCCCAGCTCTTCCTCTTGATCCAAGTCTCTAATTTTATTGTTGGCAGTACTTTAAATAAGTTTAAGGATGTTGTTAAATTCTAGGAGCTTTTAAAAGCACATCCAGGATAATATGATTGGATGTCTTTTATCTGTTGGTGTATTTGCAGCTTCCTCGTCTTTAAAGTGTGACTGAACAAATCGGACTTGGGCACAGTGGTCCTATCATACGCTGCTGATCTTTAATTCCCTAAGAAAGCCACAGTCTCTATTGTTTGTTGCCAAAGGATGGAGAAAGACTCATTTGACTCAGAGAAGGAATAACATTACAATATGATGAGCTTTCCTTTGTAATGATGGAGAAAGTCCCCGGCAGTACACACAAACGTTGATAGAGATCAATGCAATCAAAGCTCTTTGCACCGTGGCATGCAAGATGGAAGAAAATGTCCTCGTCTTCGTCGGCACAAAAGCAATAAGGAGGTTTCTTCTTCTTCTTCTTCCCCTCGCTCCCTCTGTGCACCGGGGGCGGCTTTCTGCATCAGAAGAATTCCTGGCAAATTAATGCACTACCTCTTGGGCTAATTAAATTAGAGGGGATCAAAACTACAGAGCGGCTTTTGTGGTGGACACAATGTTGTGCTTCATGCGCTCTTTGCTCTGGGGGGAATTTCTGCCATTTAGCCTCCTCTCTGCCTGCAGCTCCGTGCTGGACTCGCTCTAACACAGTCAAGTTTCTCTAATTTGCTTGAATGAGAAAGAATTATTAACTGATAATAAGAAAGCGAGGCAGAGAGTGAGGGAGCGTCACACGGCTGCAGGCAGGGATGAGTGGGAAAGGGGTGAACTCCTCGGCACCTGGAGCTCATACCATTTTTTTTTCTTTTTTTTTTACTATTAATTCCTCCCTAAAACGAGGCATTCAGGAGTAAAATTGCTGTGCAAATGACAAGAACGATTATGGTTGTAATTCCTCTTCTTTGGGAAATGTGTGCAGCTTTGTTGCAGCTCTAACTGGATCAGGCTGCTAACAAGCTACCGCTAACCACGTAGCATTAAGCACGACCTCTGCAATGCATGATGGTTCATACAAAGGTTATTCCACTTCACAGAGGACAAAGACACACACCGTACTGGTATTGTAATGTGGCAGATATGCCAAGTGCTGCATTTTTATGCAGATGGAGGGTTAAGAGGATAAAGTTAACCACAATTAGAGACTTTGCTGTCATATAAGCACCATTAATAACATGACTAACAACAATATGCGAGGATTTGGTGGTTTGAGGCACATTTGTTGTTTCAAAGAGGTTAAAGAAGCTGCACTGTCAGGAAAAAAATGAAGAAAATTTTGCACCAATCAAGTAATGAGCCTTAGCTTCACGGATTTGTTTGCGAGGAACATGCTTTTCTAACAATGTTACTTAACAACACCTTGAAGTCAAATCAATCAGATTAAATGACGGTTTTGTGTCACTGAGCAGGTGTTTGTGAGTGCATTTTTATTTTTCTTGCTCCTGTTCTTTAAATTGCACCGCATGTATGTGAATCATCTCTTAAACCAGCTTTTTACAGGAAAAGTGCGACTAAGAACTGATAAATTTGAGAGAATTTCTGGCACAGTCAACTGGACAGAAAGAGAAAATTTAGCTGTATTTTCTTTTTTTTTTTTTGCTTCTATCTAGACAAAAACTGCAGATGCAAACTACTGCTGCATGAAAGATGAATTAAAGATGATGAATTTCCTTATTTAGCCAACAAATTTCTCAATTTAGTTGATATGTACTTAGAAAAAATAAAGGTTTATTGTGAGAACTTAAAGTACAAAATGAAATGTTAGTCTAATTTATTCTCACTCCAAAAGATTAATAGTAATTTAGCATTTTAATCTTACATTTTTACTTGCATAGTACTGTTTCTGTGATTCTAACTGTAGTTCTTCACTTTTTTAAGTTTATGAAGAGCCAGACAGGCTCTTCATATAATGCCTGAGTATCGCATGTAACAATCACAGTGCGTGTGTGCTTCCAGCCTGTCAGTGCTTCTCGCTTACATGAAAAAATACGGAGCCTGTCCGAACCTGATAGAGAGCGCGGCGTGCACACAGAGCGCTCTGATCATGCTAGAATGATATGATATGCACGTGAAAGAAAAACACATGCTACAATTTTTCCGAGTCATGTTGTCTCAAGTCAAGTCGAGTCTGGAGTCATAGCGCAAGTCAGGGTGGCGCAGCCTGGCGCACCCCGCGCAGTGGTAATTTCATCAGGCGCACCGCCGTGCGCAGCCATTTTGGCAATTTGGTAGACCGGCTGCGCCGAGATGGGTGTGACGGCGCACCAGGGGGAGGTGTCGACAGATTCAGCTTGGCGCAGTGACAATTTCGTGCCGAAAATCCGCGCGGAAGGTGCGCTGAAAGCTTGCCAGCTCCAACCTGGTCTATTCTCGGCTCAGGCGAGGCGCACTCGGGGCAGTGGTAATTTGGCTGACAGGCGCACAGTGCGCACACGTCACCAAAACCTCACAGGCAGGTATCCAGAGTGTCAGGCACATTTCAATGCAATAAACAATCACAACAACCACTATTTAATGTAACCGTCTGAACCAGCACATACATTTGTATCTATATTAATTGTCCCGTCACATCTGATGTCAGATCAGAGACGTTTGTTGATGCGCGGCCCGGTGGCCCCTGCACTCTCCCAGTTGCTGTAAAAGTGACAGCGGCTCTGACCTTCTTCTCCACCGAGGTGAAATTGTCCCTGCGCCTCGCCCGCGGCGCATTTAAAGGCGAGGAGAGGCGTTCATTACCTCCGCCAAGGAGGTTATGTTTTTTGGAGGGTTTGTTTGTTTGTCTGTCTGTTAGTTAGTTTGCAACATTACTCAAAAAGTTATGGACGGATATTGATGAAATTTTCAGGGAATGTCCGGATTGGGATAAGGAACAAATGATTAGATTTTGGAAGTGATCCGGATCTCCGTCTGGATCCAGGAATTTTTTTAAAGGATTCTTTAACATTTGGAGATAGGGCCATTTTCGACATTTCTGCATATAACTCCACAAATAATGGTCAGGGCACTTAAAAATACAGGACAAGTTTCTAACATGCTCTACAGTATATCAAAGACTGATCCGGATAAAGGAATAATTCCGGATACTATGATCCAGAATATAATAAAATAGGGGACCTTTGGGATTTTTTATCATGGGAAGAGAACAAATGAAGCTATAAACACACAACAAACACCATTACATAGCCAACAAACTGTGGAATCTGGAATATGTCAACGGATTTGCTGTATCTTAGCTGTGGAACTAGATTCAGAAGAAAACCGCCATTACGGGAAATGCGATTTTCGTGAATAACTGCTGAACTAATGTTGATATCATTATGAATTCAGTTGCCAATGGTATGTTTTCATGGTCAAAAAATTTAAAAATGTAGTCAAAATAAATGTGGGACTAATGTTTATGGTGCAAATGACAAATAGGGGGAACTGTGGCACTTGGCGGAGGTCTGCACTCTCTGGGTGCTTTCTAGTTTGGTTGGTGAAGATCACACTCGGCTGTGTTAAACCCACTCAAGTCTTATCTCCTCCCTCTCTGCTACGTGCGCGGGGGGGACCGAGGCGTTGGTGCGCCTCCCTGCGCCAGACTGCGCCGTGCACGAAACTTGCAAAATGCCCTGGACACACACCCTTGGTGCGGCGCAGGGCAGGGCGCACCTGCCTACACAGCCGAGTGTTATCATCACCAATCAAATGAACGCCTCTCCTCGCCTTTAAATGCGCTGCGGGCGAGGCGCAGGGACAATTTCACCTCGGTGGAGAAGGAGGTCAGAGCCGCTGTCACTTTTACAGCAACTGGGGGTGCGTCTCAAAGCTCCAAAGTTTCATCCTCGCTTCCTCCACTTGTGTCGTTCATTTGCGTCTTAGTCCCGCCCACCAGAGATGCATGCCAAAGACGCGAGGAAATGAAGAGAGGAGAGAGGAAACGAGGAGACTGCATTTAAGCGCATTGAGACGCACCCTTGGAGAGCGCAGGGGCCACAGGGCCGCGCATCGGAGGCCATGATGCGCGTCGTGTGGACCACCTCGCGGTGTGGACCACAAGCTCGGGGAAACACTGATTTTACTCGGGAAAGGTTGCATTTCCCCAGCTCTTATTTCCCTTAGAGTGCTTATTTTTAAAATATTCTGATATCTCTTAAGTTAAATGTTGTTTTTATATAAGTATTTGCTGTGTGCTGTTTACAGAAGCACTTTGCACTGTTCATTCATACTGTAACTTTGTTTGTCTTTGTTAAGGTAGCTACCTCTAAAAAATACACTTTAAAGAAATGTCAGAAAGGCAGTTTGAGCCTGCAATTTAGATGCTGCAAAATGTTCCAAATAAACGTATTTTTTTGTATCAAACATGTCATTTCTTTAATGGAATGTAGCCTTTCCCATCTACCTTGGTCTAAATGATCAGACATGTAATGTTGTAATGGATAAATGAACACCTTTATGCTGGTTTAGTCCATGCAGGCTAGTCTGCATGCTCCTTGGACACTGACCTTAGGAAGATAAGGTTTCTCTCTTCAAGATATAAACCTGAGTGCTTTTTTAGGTGGGCTGGGGAACAATGGTGAGGGACTTGACTTGACATAACCTGTGACTCAACTTGACTTGACTTGACCACAGCAGAAAAAACTTGGGACTTGCTTGAGACTTTGACCCAAATGACTTGACTCGACTTGGGACTCGGATCAGAGGGACTTGGGCAATTGTCTGTTTAGTTGAATCAACAGGTTATCAAGATTTAAGTAAAGTGCACAAATGTAATTTAAGTAAGAATAGTTATTACATTTTAGAGTGTTGCTTTTAGTTTTGATATCTTCAAATAAGTTCTTTTTCCAGACATGTCAAGAAATTGTGGCATAAAATTTGTCAAGTGAGATATTTTGACTTGAAATTGGACAAATACTTTCACCTAGATCTGAGTTTTGCAGTGCAGTTGTTCTGACTCATGTTTGGTGCCACAGTTTGTTTACCAGCCAACAGGAGTGAATGCAGTCATGATATTTACATTTATTTTCATCTGTTGGCTTTAAATTCCTTTGTGCCCCCCAGCCTGACCCACCAGCTGATCTGGATGCTCTGGAAGTGTGGATACAAACCTTGTCACTTCCTGTTTAAAGATAATCAGGACACATCAGGAAATGTAATTGTTGAAAAAAAGCCCTCATACCAAGAGATGGCAGTCAGCCCCTCTTCACTCCTCTCTCGTATTAGCACATGCTTCATGATCTCTGTATTGTTAGCTGAGTCCTTTGAGCCACCAGCACAGAGCGGGTGATTAAAGAGAGCACGTTAGCTGGAAGGTCATGAGTCTGATGGCCGTGAGTGCCCTCCAGCTGAAGGATCCTCCAGGAAGTCTTTTATCCTCCGCATCAAGCATCATTGTCTGCTTCTGTGCAGAAAAAACAGGCTTTTGTGTGCGTCTGTGTGCGAGCTGTGAGTGAGCGTGGCAAAGAAGACCAGGTGTTGGCCTCCTCTGCACATCAGTTCAAGTGTAATCGAGTATCAGTGTCAGGAAGAAAACCTCACCTCAAAGGCCTGGAGCAAACATCCTATTACATTAACCGTCAACTACAAATCAACTTAGGGGAGCAAGAAGGTTGCTGGTTTGAACCTGGTGTTGGTCAGGGCCTTTTTGAGTGGAGTTTGCATGTTCACCCGTGCATGCATGGGTTCTCTCAAGGCACAAACCCAAAACATACTCATTAGGTTGATTGGGTGACTCTAAATTGCGCTCAGGTATGAGCGTGAATGGTTGTCTGTCTTGTCTCTCTATGTGGCCCTGTGATTGGCTGGCGACTGGTTCAGGGTGTACCTCACCTCTCCCCAAATGTCAGCTGGGATAGGCTTAAGCCCCTGCAACCCTCAAAAGGAAAATAATGGATAAAAATCAACTTTCTTTCTTTTTTTAAGATTATTTTTGGGGCATTTTTGTGCCTTTACTGACAGGAGAGAGGGGAGGACACTCTGCAAACTGGCCATAGGCTGGATTCAAACCCACTGGTACTTTTTAGATCCAACAGTAATTTAGTTAAAATGCTTAGACATTGATTGTCTGTAAGTTTGTTGGTTTTAATTTTCCAGTTTTGGCGACAAATCCATCAAACCCCCTGCTGTTCAAACATGCATCAGCGTCCTCATTGTAGGATTAAATCATCAGGCCTGACATCTTTCTCCTGTGTTATTTTATAGTCATGTGTTAAAATGCTCAGTGTTGCCCAGCCCTGCTGCTGAGGAGCTGCAGTAAAACTACAAATAACCTTCCTGCAGCGGTTTTGTTTACAGAGGCAGAAAAGGCGGGTAAACATGTTTCCATCCAACATGAATCAAAGCGTGCAGATGTTTTCATGTAATAAACATGAAGCTGCACACACACACTCATCCCTGCTGCAGATTTCAGGTGCTGTCAGTGTATTAATCCCCCCTGCCATGTAAATGAGCATCAACCTGAATCATTAACCTTTCTCACGTTGTTGCCGAGGATTGCAGCAGTCACTCTGTAATCTCGGAGGCAGGACCGAACACACAGTCCCGTCTCTGTATCAGCTGTTAGGGGAGGAGAGCCCCACCTTAACGTCAAGGTGCGCCGGCTCTGACGGCTGAATTAATTCTTAATCGGTTGGCACGTCGCTGCCGACACGGACCGAGCAGGGGCGGGTAGATAGGGGGGGTTACTTCCGTCAACTTCTGAGAGATCTCCTCCGGGCACGCAGAGCACACTTCTGCTGCAGATCCAAATCAGGTCTCTCTTTTTTCCTCTCAGACGTTTGTGCCTCTCAGCTACGTATGGCGGGAGACGTCTGTCAGTTGATTAATTCTGCTGTAAATCGGTCGTAATGTGTGACTATCTCAAGGAGCCGGAAAAATGCTGCCAACCGCAGAAGTGTGGACACAATCTGAGACCGAAAGTTAAAGGAAATTAATATTGTTTTTCACTCTGGTTTTGCAGCTTTTATCCACGCTTTCATATAAAAATACTGAATTTCTTCAAAACTCAAAAGCCCCTCTTCATTAACAATAAAGAGAAATGTTTGCATTAGTGGAAAGTTTCTGAACTTCTGTATAATTTACCATTTTCAGACACTTTACTTGAAAAGCTGCTTTATTTTCAGCCATAAGCCCATACTGTTTGATTTATTGCAGCCTGGAGTTAAATTAGCTCCACCTCAAACCACTCCAGTGTTAGAAATGATTGGTTTTTGCCTTAAAGTGATGAATATTTCATGAGGAGTTTCTATTCTATACATCTTGGCTTTATTAATAGTTACAAATCCGTTTACTTAACTTTATAGATTATTCATAAAGCTTTATTAAAGACTTCTGTTGGGGTGGCAGGTAGTAAGAGTCTAAAGGGATGACCTTTTGCATCAGGTTTCCCTTCGACAGGGATAGTTTAAAGTCTTCTTCATATGAGTGTTTAATCCACAGGAGATGGAGGTCAGTGCGATCCCTTCACTGAGAAAGTGGCCAAAATTCTGACACTAAAGATGCAGCCTCATGTGGGGCCAGGTGCATCACTTAATCTTTCCTAATTTAAGTGCCGCTGCATTCAGAGGGAAACATATCTTTTGCAGGGGAAAATAGTGCTGAAATAAAGGGCTTTTTGACAGCAAAGTGGTGCATGTAAAAACTTTAAAATATAGGTTACACATCTCTAAAGATTGGGCAGTAAGTTAAGGTGTTTTAAAATAGTTAAATGAAGTCAAATAACCATCATGGTCCTGTCGGAGAAATGCATGAACTAGCTCCCATGTTGTTATTCCCAAAAATCTCAATTAAGGGGCCAAGTTGACAAGTTTCTCCTGCTGGTTACATTCTCATAATAGACAAGTATCTTGTCCAACCTCACTTTGAATAAAACAAACTATTAGTTTATGTGCATCATTCTAGGCTAATCAATATATATACATTCATATCAGGGGAGTAGATGATGCCTACTAACAAGAACACATAGCCCCTACCTTTTCCTTCATTATTAGAGTAGCTGCTGAATCAACAGAGTGAAGTTGACCCCAAAAATTCACACAAACATGCCCTTTATGTTTTATAGATGTCAGGGTGGGCAGGACCCGTCATGGACCAGCCAAGACCCCATAAGGGGAAGTGGGGACGTTTTCTGTGGACGTATTGGTACTTCCTTTGGCTTCTTTGTTTTTATTCCGCAGGTTAAACAGTATCACACATTTTTAGTGAACCCCAGACAATAATTGCCCAAGTCCCTCCGATCCGAGGGTCCCAAGTCGAGTCAAGTCATTTGGGTCAAAGTCTCAAGCAGGTCCCAAGTTTTTTCTGCTGTGGGCAAGTCAAGTTGAGTCGAGTCACAGGTTATGTCGAGTCAAGTCCCTCACCGTTGTTCCCCAGCCCACCTAAAAAAGCACTCAGGTTTATATCTTGAAGAGAGAAACCTTATCTTCCTAAGGTCAATGTCCAAAAAGAGCATGCAGACTAGCCTGCATGGACTAAACCAGCATAAAGGTGTTCATTTATTCATTACAACATTACATGTCTGATCATTTAGACTGAGGTAGATGGGAAAGGCTACATTCCATTCAAGATCCATGCAGCATCTAAATTGCAGGCTCAAACTGCCTTTCTGACATTTCTTTATAGTGTATTTTTTAGAGGTAGCTACCTTAACAAAGACAAACAAAGTTACAGTATGAATGAACAGTGCAAAGTGCTTCTGTAAACAGCACACAGCAAATACTTATATAAAGACAACATTTAACTTAAGACATATCAGAATATTTTAAAAATAAGCACTCTAAAAGGAAACAAGAGCTGGGGAAATGCAACCTTTCCCAAGTAAAATCAGTGTTTCCCCTGCTATGATGCTTTGGGATGGGGGGGGGGGGGGGGGGGGGGGGGGGGGGGCATGGTCCGTCATTCAGGATCATCTGTATTAATCACTTTGTTTATTCACTCATCTATCTGTCTTCATTAATCATTTTTCATTTATCCATTCATCCATCTATCTTTCTTTTATCATTTTCTGTTCATTTTTTGATCTATCTATCTATCTATCTATCTATCTATCTATCTATCTATCTATCTATCTATCTATCCAGTGGTGTAGTCTGGTTTATTCTGATTTATGCACCGTCCATTGAAAACAGCTCTGAGACCCACTTATGGGCCTCCACCCACAGGTTGAGAACCGCAGCACTAGTAGATTGTACTTGAAAGTTGATCCTTCAAAGATTGTTCTTATATCACGGAGAATAAGTGATCCAGGATCCCTCAGGATGAGTTTATCATTTAGAAAACAGAGAGTGAGTGAAAACAAGAGCTGGACTGATGAAGAATGTTGAGTTTAGATTCATCAAAGGCTGACTCGTGACATTTTTTAAGTCTTTGGGCTCTAATTTCCTGGCGCAACTCAGCCTGGCGCACCCCGCCCAGTGGTAATTTTGTCCGGCGCACCGCCGTGCGCAGCCAATTTGGCAATTTGGTAGACCGACTGCGCCGAGATGGGTGTGACAGCGCACCAGGGGAGGTGTCGACAGATTCAAGGAGGATGAGGAGGAGATATATTTTCACCAAAGGTTCTGCTATTTGGCGATGACAGACCAGTAATGCAGGTGGATCACAAGCATGATGAATGGATTAGCCTGCTGCTGTGTTTAAATGTAATTATCACTTAATTTTGTACTCCTATTATGACACAGGAACAGATTACATCTGTCCCGCGGGGTGGTCACTGGACAGGTGCGCTGCGCCTGGTCTACGAAATTAGAGCCCTTTGTGTTCACTTAAACCGGGCACATGAGCTGTCAAAACACCGTTTGACTTATAAAATCACACAAAGTGACTGATGATCCCTCACTGTCCCTGCGATGCGCGTCTATCTGTGTCTTTACGCGCACCGGCAGACGGAGGAGCGCGCGCGCATAGACGCTGAGCAAGGATTTAGATCGAGGGCTCTGCTTTTGTAGACCAGGCACAGGCGCGGCGCACCTGCCCTGCACCGCGCCAAGGGTGTGTGTCTAGGGCATTTTGCCGGTTTCGTGCATGGCGCATGCTGGCACAGGGAGGCGCGCCCACGCCTCCATCCCTCCCTCGAAAGTGGCAGAGAGGGAGGAGAGGAGGCGTGAGTGGGTTTAACACATCAGAGTGTGATCTTCACCAATCAAATGAACGCCTCTCCTCGCCTTTAAATGCGCCGCGGGCGAGGCGCAGTGACAATTTCACCTCGGTGGAGAAGAAGGTCAGAGCCGCTGTCACTGTTGCAGCAACTGGGAGAGTGCAGGGGCCACCGGGCTGCGCATCGGAGGACACAATGCGCGTCACCGTGTGGACCACCTCGCGGGACAGATGTAATCTGTTCCTGTGTCATAATAGGAGTACAAAATTAAGTGATAATTACATTTAAACACAGCAGCAGGCTAATCCATTCATCATGCTTGTGATCCACCTGCATTACTGGTCTGTCATCGCCAAATAGCAGAACCTTTGGTGAAAATATATCTCCTCCTCATCCTCCTTACAATAATGTTCTCCATCTTTTTAGATCACGTTAAGAATAAAGATTAAAAGAGAGAAATATGGGCAATCACAGGTAAATCCTTAAGACACCGAGTGACTTCCATTTATTCAGAGAGCGTCTCTCTCTTTTTTCTTTTCTATTTAATTTCATGAGATGAGAGAAGCCGGATACTCCGTATCGGATGATGTGGCTGTTTGTGGTTGGCTGAGAGATGTGAACTCGTTAGTTATGACAAACGACTCTGATCTGACATCAGATGTGACGGGACAATTAATATAGATACAAATGTATGTGCTGGTTCAGACGGTTACATTAAATAGTGGTTGTTGTGATTGTTTATTGCATTGAAATGTGCCTGACACTCTGGATACCTGCCTGTGAGGTTTTGGTGACGTGTGCGCACTGTGCGCCTGTCAGCCAAATTACCACTGACCGGGGTGCGCCACCCTGAGTTGCGCCAGGAAATTAAAGCCCTTTGTGTTCACTTAAACCGGGCACATGAGCTATCAAGACACCGTTTGAATTATAAAATCACACAAAGTGACTGATGATCCCTCACTGTCCCTGCAATGCGCGTCTATCTGTGTCTTTACGCGCACCGGCAGACGGAGGAGCGCGCGCAAAGACGCAGAGCGGGGATTTAGATCAAATGTTCACATGAACATCGGATGAAAATCTCTCTTCTTCAGCTTTTCCTTCCTGTCTCTGCTCTGTGTGAAAGCGTTAGTTAAATCAGTGAATGTTTCATTCATGTTCTGCGCTGTTTAACTGAAGGCAGCGTTTGTTTTGTTGAATGGTTTTACGTGAATAATCAGACTCTGTGCAGGAGAGAGAGGATGGCTTGCGCAGCATGCAGTGTAAATAGTCAGACGACAGGTCGGAGAAGGGTCAGAGGAGAGGAGAAATGCATTTTGCATTTTAATGAATGTAATGAAACGATAGTGACGCATTAGACTCTGAAATTGCGCAAATTAGAGTACGCTTTTTTATTTGATAAAAAGAATGCCTGTTAAACGCCCTTTTGATTAAAATAAAAATCAAATAATGTTTTTTTTTCTTTAAATCTGCTCTTGAATTTATGGGTGGGGATCCTGTTGGCACGGCGGGGGTGTCCGTTGCGACGGCGGGGCGCCGACCCAAATGAACTATAGAGGAAACACTGAGAATTATTTGTGCAAGTTAATGTCCTGTTTAAATGTTATAGAGTCAAGTAGTGCCTGTATTACATACACTGATCATCACTGTAACGGACGCAGATGTGTAGTAGGAACGTATGTGTGTACTGTGTCGTGTGTGGGACAATAATAGGTGACGGACCGAGTGTACTATGAATGGAGCATCAATAAAGTGAATCTAAAAGGTAAGAGCTCCGTATGTCTCCTGCAGAGCATGTGAGCAGAGTGGAGCAGTGAGATTTCCTGCTCCTCGCTCACACAGCTGTTCTCGCACCCGCTCCGCTCAGAGCGCATGCGCACCGCTCCGCTTATTACCGCTCTGACGCTCACTCAAATTTCTACCCGCTCCACTCAAATCACTCACCACTCACTCTACGAAAATACGGAAGCGCATTGCATTGACTGGATAAAAAAATGAGACGATTGCAGGTGAGCTGCACTGAGGTCTGAGAGCTTTTGCGCTGTCCGCGGTGCTGATCCGAGTTGTCAACATCCAGTTTCCGACAGAAAACAGTGTGGGTGGCTGAACAATTAATTACACGCAGATGCACTCTGTGTGAGACATGCTTCAGACGCTTGGTGTGAGCGGTACCGGAGCGAAATTGGAGCGGGATGGAGCGACAGATGAGGTGCCGCTCCAGCTTTTGTGAAAAAACCGCTCCGCTCCGCTCACATGCTCTGGTTCCTACTACACATCCGCGTCCGTTACAGTGATGATCAGTGTATGTAATACAGGCTCTACTTGACTCTGTAACATTTAAACAGGACATTAACTTGCACAAATAATTCTCAGTGTTTCCCCTATAGTTCATTTGGGTCGGCGCCCCGCCGTCGCAACGGACACCCCCGCCGTGCCAACAGGATCCCCACCCATAAATTCAAGAGCAGATTTAAAGAAAAAAAACATTATTTGATTTTTATTTTAATCAAAAGAGCGTTTAACAGGCATTCTTTTTATCAAATAAAAAAGCGTACTCTAATTTGCGCAATTTTAGAGTCTAATGCGTCACTATCGTTTCATTACATTCATTAAAATGCAAAATGCATTCCTCCTCTCCTCTGACCCTTCTCCGACCTGTCGTCTGACTATTTACACTGCATGCTGCTCAAGCCATCCTCTCTCTCCTGCACAGAGTCTGATTATTCACGTAAAACCATTCAACAAAACAAACGCTGCCTTCAGTTAAACAGCGCAGAACATGAATGAAACATTCACTGATTTAACTAACGCTTTCACACAGAGCAGAGAAAGGAAGAAAAAGCTGAAGAAGAGAGATTTTCATCCGATGTTCATGTGAACATTTGGGGCTCTAATTTCCTGCGCAACTCAGGGTGGCGCAGCCTGGCGCACCCCCCGCAGTGGTAATTTCGTCCGGCGCACCTCCGTGCGCAGCCAATTTGGCAATTTGGTGGACCGGCTGCGCCGAGATGGGTGTGACGGCGCACCAGGGGGAAGTGTCCAAAGATTCAGCTTGGCGCAGAAGGTGCGCTGAAAGCCCGCCAGGTCCAACCTGGTCTATTCTCGGCCCACCCCGGTCAGTGGTAATTTGGCTGACAGGCGCACAGTGCGCACACGTCACCAAAACCTCACAGGCAGGTATCCAGAGTGTCAGGCACATTTCAATGCAATAAACAATCACAGCAACCACTATTTAATGTAACCGTCTGAACCAGCACATACATTTGTATCTATATTAATTGTCCCGTCACATCTGATGTCAGATCAGAGTCGTTTGTCATAACTAACGAGTTCACATCTCTCAGCCAACCACAAACAGCCACATCATCCGATACGGAGTATCCAGCTTCTCTCATCTCATGAAATTAAATAGAAAAGAACAAAGAGAGAGACGCTCGCTGAATAAATGGAAGTCACTCGGTGTCTTAAGGATTTACCTGTGATTGCCCATATTTCTCTGTTTTAATCTTCATTCTTAAGGTGATCTAAAAAGATGGAGAACATTATTGCAAGGAGGATGAGGAGGAGATATATTTTCACCAAAGGTTCTGCTATTCGGCGATATCAGAGCAGGAATGCAGGTGGATCACAAGCATGATGAATGGATTAGCCTGCTGCTGTGTTTAAATGTAATTATCACTTAATTTGTACTCCTATTATGACACAGGAACAGATTACATCTGTCCCGCGAGGTGGTCCACACGGTGACGCGCATCGTGTCCTCCGATGTGCGGCCTCGCCCGCGGCGCATTTAAAGGCGAGGAGAGGCGTTCATTTGATTAGTGAAGATCACACTCGGCTGTGTTAAACCCACTCAAGCCTACTCTCCTCCCTCTCTGCCACTTGCGCTGCTGGGAGGCGTGGGTGCGCCTTCCTGCGCCATGCACGAAACTTGCAACATGCCCTGGACACACCCCGTTGGCGCGGCGCAGGCGCGGCGCAGGGCAGGTGCGCCCCGCCTGCGCCTGGTCTCCGAAATCAGAGCCCATCGTCTCCCGAGTCCGAGTCGAGTCGCAAGTCGATAAATTAGCGACTCGAGACGACTCCAGTCCGAGTCCCTATGACTCAAGTCCAATAGTCTGCAACTTAATCAGTATGAGTAAGGAATCTATTTAGATTGAAAAAATTATACAACGTAATTCCTGTGTGTAAGGTTGACTCCAAGTTTTACATCACCTGGATTAAACACTGAGTTCAGGATTGCACATGCGCAGTAAAGCCACGCGGGAGACTAGTCTGCAGATTTATTTCGATGTTGGAGAGCACAGAATTTCTCTTAGTCTCAACGTGAGTTATTTAACACATCTGCACTGAGCTGCAACATGGTGACATTAAGCCACGACTGAAGTGAAACGCCAACTTTTTCTTCATGTCTTGCTTCAGTCCCGAGTCCATGACAAACTGACAGACTCCATTCTTTCAACAATGTTTTGACTGTATCATATGATGGCTTTTTGAATTTGATTTGGTAAAAAAAAAATGGTTCTTGTGTACTAACCATCCTTTGCTGTGCTTAGTTTAGTTATTTGAGGCGTCAGTTGTGCAGTCGGTAATCAGGAGGTTGCAGGTTTGAGCCCAGCTCTGGACGATACATGGCGATAAGTTCTTGGGCAAGACACTTAAACCCAAGTTGCTCCCACTGCTGCGTCAGTGGTGTGTAAATGGGCATGAAGTAACGTGAATGTGTTAGCTGATACTGGCAGATAACTAACACAGAAAGTTGAAATAATAATCCAACTTAAAATAACTTCACAGAATTAAGTACATACAACAGGGTTAAAGTAAATGTAATCTAAGACTATAAATCATTTTTACTTACTTTTTTTAAGGCAATTAGTTTCCAAATTTTTTTTAAGTAAGGCCAACTTGTTACATTCAGAGTGAAGGCATACGTTTCTTGTAAAAAGTAAAATAAACTGCCAATGAGACAAGCCAAATTCATCTTGATGGGTGTCTTAAAATGAAATGTCTGGGATATTAAACCTTAATTCAAGGCCCTGACTGAGTAAAACTTTGCTTGTTTCATTGGCACGTATTTTCTTGTTATTACAAGCAACTCAGTGCCTATTTTGTGGTTTAAAACAAGTGTTTTATATTTTTCTGACTTGAAATTAGACAAACACACTTGCTAGATCTGAGTTTTTTTCAGTGTGTATCTCAAACTGAGGCTGTCGATGAGGTCCCCGTGGACACCCAAACAACAATCCTGATTTGTCCTGATGAAGAATAAAGTATTTGAAGCATTAAAACTGTCAGGAGGAACATGACAAACGGAGTTTTACAAGCAAGCAGCTGTCTAAATTGTAACTTGCTCCCTAATCCAGAGAGAATTAGGGCCCTTCCTGTGTACAAGGCCCTTTCCCGGTCAGGGCCCCTGTCCTGTTTAGATTTGTGAGCTTGATAAACCTCGATGGCCAACAGGTCTGTTATGAGTGGGAAACAGCAAAGCGAGGGAGGGGGGGCACATTTTCTCATCGCCAAAGTCAACCAGGGGATAATACCTCGATCCTAATGGGGCTCAGCGCGGGCATTATCTGGCCTCAAATGTTTTTTCCCCCCACTTCCTCTTTGTCCGTGTGGAGTTTATCCAGACCCCCCTCCCCTCTCTCTCACTCTCTCTCTCTCTTGCTCGCTCTCCCCTCCCCTCCGACCTGTTTGGTTTGGTTTCAGGTAGGTGTTTCGCCCCCGCGGCAGCCGAGGGAGCGTGAACGCAATCAGGATATGGGACAAAGCTCTCGGTAAAGTCCCCCTCTTCCTCTCGTGTCATATCCGCGTGCTGAGAGATAAGCCCCGCTCTGGCCTGTTCCCATGATAGCACCGCGGGGACGAGGCGGAGGTGGTGGCGGCGGCAGCTATGGCGGCCTTGGTCTGGTGATTACAGCCTCAATATGAGCAGTTAGGGGGATGAGGTGAGGTCAGGATGATAGTGGAGAAGAATTTGAGGGCTTTTACACCTGGATGGATGGAGAGGTTTCCCCAAAACAAAGGGGCCTGCTCCACATGTGTGAACACAACAACTGAATGCTAATAAACACGAAATAAACAACAAGACTGTCAGAGATCTACAAACTTTAGAACTTAAAAACACTGTTAAGATAAACCTTTATAGAAATATGAACGTATCACATTCACCTATGAACAACACGAGGCACCATGACCTTGACGTTTGAGATACGACCCTTAAAATCAAGTAATTCTGTCCAGAGCCAGGGCAGGTGCAATAAGCAAAGTCTGAGGAAAATCTGTTATTAGATGATGGATGAATATCTAACTCTACGACCCAGACCTTTGACCCTCTACCTTCAACATCTAGTGAGTCTTTCTTTTTATCAAAGTGGTTTTAGCTTGAAGGAAATGCAGCACCCTCTGCCCCCTAAAGTCCTGAGAAATAGCACTCAAGTGACCTTGACCCTTGACCAATGACTTTAAAAACCTGCTCACTTTATTTGAAGTCTGAATTCTTGCATAATCTTTAAAAATAATCTATTGCATCATCCTTGAGATACAATATGTGCATGCAGGGGATGTGCATGAAACTCCAAAAGCTTGACCTTCTGCCTATGACCTTAATATTCTGACACTAAATGCTCAACATGGACATTTACTTCTGGTCAAAAGAGTGCTTTACACACAAAGGATGAACATGGAGCTCCATAAACAGACCTTTGACCTGTGAATACGAACAGAAAATCACTTCATCTGCAGTTCTGTCACATGATTCATGTTAGGTTTAAAGAAAAGCAGCCTGAAATGTTCTTAGGATCCTGATTTCTTAAGTTAGGGATGAATATGAGACCCCTTTATCTTGACCCCCAAAATTTATTAACAGCATCTTTACGTTGCTGTTAATAAACTTAAAGATGCTGTTAATACATTTTTTAATGGATACTTTTGTTGGGTATGAAGAAAATCCCGAAATCATTCTCAAGACATTGTGATCAAAAGTGCCCAACTGCAAGAAAGGGATGAACATGGGACTCCATGACCTTGACCTTTGAGCTGTGACATTGAACATCTAGTTATTGTATCCTTGATTTAGGGTAGTGGTTCCTGTAGAGTTTGAAGAAAATCCCTCTTGGTGCTCTTGATATTTTTTTGCTAAGATTAAGTTGAAATACAAATGAAATACTTACTATGAATTCCTATTAAAATGTGGATAGGAAAATGAAGTGAGGGGGTTGAGCTTGTTTGTTTACTTCTTTATTTTTACTTTATTTTATTTTCATGTGTTGTGTGGATATGGGTAGAATGTCTATGTTGTCTTCCTGTCTCATTGAGAGTATGTGTGTCACAGCTGTCGTTGCCCACTTGATGTATTGATATTATTCAGAAAAGGAAAATAAAATATGACAAAAAAAGATATTCTATGCTCAAAAGCAAGGGTTTAATAAGAAGTGGACATTTGTGCAAAAGTTGAAGGAAAACTCTGACATCCTTGTCCACCTGTGAGGACTCTGACACACCTCATTTTCAGTGTTTTTAAATCAGGAAAACAAAGCGGACATAATCGCTCCAATAATGCACACATCACAGATTTACATTTGTGGCTTGACGAAGCAAAGGGCCAATCACTGATGAGGATTTTGGGGTGGCCAATCAGGTTTTAGAGCCCTCAGGTAGCTCCATGTATGGCATACTGACAGGTGTAAGAGAGTATGGTGATTTGTCAAAGTAAAACACGCTGCAGACTCCACTGAGAGAAGAAGGCTGCAGCAAAATGAGTTAAGGAGATAAACAACAAGGTTAAGCTTCATCATCTGAATCAGGACAAAGTAAACACGAGTCAAAAAACACCCACAGGTTCATCTTTAGAGCCTGACTGTCATTAAAGTGAGCACAGGTCTTCAGATTTGGACTTTCTAAGAGAAATTATTCTTGTGTTTTTTCTGCCTGACAGCGACACCTTCACTCTTCCTCAGTGAGAAGCAGAAAAAAAGGCGCCTCCTCTTAATGCAATCATTTTCACATCAGGCAAAAACGTGCCAAAATATTTTCCCGCGAAAGACGCTCGTATTTGTCAAATTCTCTGCAGACTAATCTCACGTTATTGCTCGATGAATATTCCTATAAAAACGGGGGGTGGCGGAGGGTGATGGCTCAGGCCGGGGCTTTTTAATAAGGACACTTTATCTTGCCTCCACAAAAAAAATAAAATTAAGACAGTTGTCGGGCTCTTCCTCCGTCTCGCAGGTGATGGAGGATCAGGGCGGCCGGTTTAGGTGAACAGATGGTGATGAGGCCTGTTGCTAGGCGGAGAGGCCTGAAGAATTTCGTTTCTAATTCCACTTTATTTGCTCTCCGCGGCAGGTTTTCACCTCGCTTTCCACCAGGGAGGAGAAACACAAAGGATGGTGGAGCGGGAGGGGGGGGACCTGTGCTGGGTCAACAGTGAGGGATTGTGGGTAAAGCTGGTTCAGCTGGAGGAGATCACCTGGGTTTGAGAAATGAAGCAGGAGGGCTAATACCAGGCTGCTTCTTTAGGGGGAAATCACTGTTAAATCACTTTCTTTAGGCTGGAACATTAAAGCGCTGTGCAGTTAAAGCTGGAGCTGAAGCTGATGTCTTTATGCATCCATACGGAGCATTTTGAAGCTTTTCAGAAGAATTCAACCATCAGTAATTTACTGCCAAACAATTAAAGTAAAATGACAACCTCAACAATCACAAATTATACGACCAAATTTGCAGGTTTGTCGTGTCCTTTCTGCAAACAAGATCTCCTAACAACTCAAAAAAACATATATATATTCAGGGAGCTTTTCCTTTTCAGACTTTTGGGAAGGTTTCCTCAAGAGACAGAGTCGTGCAATAATTAATCCAGATGTGGACAAACTCTTGCTCAAAGGCATGATTTTCATGCACCTATGACGTTTTTATAGAGGACAAAAGGTCACAGGAGACTAAGAGAGGGCAAAAGTGATCACCACTCTGTGCTGGCTTTGTAGGACGCTACAGATATGCAAAGCAGGATTGATGAAGCCAGTGGGGAAGCACAGTGCTTTGATAGTGTATCTAGCTTTGTTTCCACCAAGCAGACCAGTTCAGTTCTGTTGGTACAGTACCCAACTCAAGGGAAAGGTAACCGGTTAAATGACTGATCCACGCGACACACTTATTGGGCAAACTTCTGTTGGGGTGCAGCGCATACCAAGCAGTCCAGTCTGTAGATTGGTCACAAGAATTGTCACTTTCTGTGCAGCAGCAGCCAAAATTCCTGCACCATGTTTTGCTCAGAACAATGCTGCATGGAGAACTCTGGAGATTTTTCACAGACTTGACCTTGAAATGCCTCCTCGTGTCCCCACCCCTCCAATCACTGATATGCAAAGTGCAGCAAAAAAAAACTCCTGCTACGAGGGGCCAAGTGTGATCGAGCAAGACAGGGAATTTTTAGGGTAGGTGAGCCTGGTATGTTCCAGGAAGTTTCAGGGTTGGGCAAATAATCATGTTTTTAATTAAAACAGCCTCCCATACTGAAAAATCAAGACTGCATGATTTTTGTGCAACACCTTGACTCGAGGATTGTGCTCTCATAACACTGATGGAGACCACATCCATGAGTCAGACAATAAACTTGCAAAGCATCTGATTACATAATTCTGAGGAAAAACCTCCATATGCTGCATTTGATCAAGAAGAAACTTCTGAACAGCATGTGAGCTAACAAACAATTCAGCACATTCGTCAATAAGTGGATATTTATGTGCAATTGGGTAACACAGGTAGAGGAATTTATGCTGCATCTTATTCCACAGAAAGAGGTTTTTACTGAGCGCCATTCCTGCCAAAAAGGAAATAAAAATGAGAGCTTGATTGTTTCTTTTGAACTGTAACGCTCCCAAACTTTCCCATGTTTTTCTTTTTTTAACTGTGCCTCTCTGGTACCGTAAAGTCCCTCTTAATAGTGTCAGAATGCCTGAATATAAACTCTTAGGAATCAGATGTGACAGTGACTCAGGACTTTTTATCCCCACAGAGAAATTTAAGCTCTTTTATCGCACGACACGGCAGCACTGGATCTCTTTTCTTCATCGCGGTCCACCTCAGAGGACGCTGAAAAAGCTTCTCCCCCAACAAGGTAAACAATCAGTCCTGAGAACAGACTCTCTCTCTGCCCCGACTCCAACGCTCGCACCGACGTCTTCACCCCCCACCCTTAAAGAAAGAGGGAGAGCGGGGCAGCTTTCAGCACACACTACGACCCTATCTCTCTGTATACAGGACCCTGTCGGCCCGCTTCCTCTCTCAAACACCCCCGGCCCTCCCCTCCTCTTTTTTTTTTTCTTTTTGTTTGCTTTACTGTAATCATTTCGCTGGCCCAGAAACGTGTGGGTGTGCTGGCAGCCGGACAAAAACGAGAGGCAGGGAGAAAGAGAAGTTACATGGGAACTGAGTTAAGGTTGAATATTTATTAGAAGAAGCCATCTGGCGTCGCGATGTCTGTACAAAGAGGGCTTGCTCTCTTCTTGTAATAGTCCTCCTCCTTCTCCTTCCCCTGACTTTATCTCTCTCTCCCATTTTCTTCCTTTCCCCCAGCGTCCCAGAGAAAATATTCAGCTCCAACCACATGCTCGCCGAGCCGCTCACATAATCACAGCGTTATACCATTTCAAAGAGTGGCTAATCAAAGGAAAGAGCGTGCAGATATTTTACCCTAAATGGTTGACTCTGCCGCTCGCAGAGGGGGGGGCAGCCATTGTGACAGGCAGGCGTCACACACCTGAAGTTTGGATCAAGTTTACATCATTATTTTTGGGTTCCTGGCATGTTTAAGACAGATTCCATGCTTTTTCATCAGTGTGAAAAGGCAGGAAGTGCTCGGTTAAAGACTCAAGATCCCAGGAGGGACAAATTAGGCCAAAGAACTTTATTAGAGAGAACAGGCAGATTTGGTTTGAAGGTAGACATGACGAGAGATGGTGAGCTTTTATTTGATTGTTGGAGATTAAAAAAATGTCAAGCATGCAACATGTGGTGTGCATTCTAATGTCCTTTTTTAAGACATTTTAAGGTAATTTTTTTTACATTTTATTGACAGTTGTGAAGACAGCAGACAGACTCAGACAGGGATTTAGGACTCAGGTGAAAATCACACCCAGGCCGTGGTACGTACATGATTGATTCACCCCACCCAACCAGCTTCCTCCCGCTGTCTGTGCAAAGCCACAAAGATCTTGTCTGACGTCTCTCACCCCGGACAATGTCTCTTCAACCTCCTGTCGTCCAGCAGGAGATACAGAAGCATGAAAAGCAGGACGAACAGACTAAAACAGTTTTTATCCATGGGCCATCAGACTTTTAAATTCCTGAGAGAGGCCACAAAATGTGTGACCAGTACTGTGGGCAATAGTGCAACACGTTCAGGTCACTTTACATGAACCTGCTGGTGAATTTTTATCATATATGTATATATATATAATTTTAAATAAAAGATTGTGTGTGTTTCTAATGTCTCTTTTATTTGTTCTGCACTTATGGTAGACCGCTCAAATAAATTTCATTGTATGTACAGCATGCAATGACAGTAAAGGCTATTCTAATCTTTTCTATTCTAAAATTCACTGAGAACCTTCCTCAAAAATATCAGAAATCACTGCACTGGCCTAAATATTGAGTCCTTTACACCTTTGCCAAGGAGTTCTGTTTTTTCCTGCATCTGTCCATCAGTTTGTTTATCTATTTGTTGTCTTTGTGCAAGAAAACTCAAAAAGTTCTCATCAGATTTGGATGACATGTTCTGGATATGTTGTCATGACATAAGGTAGGAGTGATTTGATTTTGGAGGTGATCTGAAAACAGTAAATTCGTTAAGGATTTGAAGGATTCGTTTACGCTGCACCAAAAGGCAGTTTTCCACATTTTCAACACTAACTCAGAAGAGAATGTCAGAAATCAAGACTCATCAGTTTTCTATTGTCCAGTTTTGGTGAGCTTTGTGAATAGTAGCCTCAGTTTTCTAGTCTTAGCTTACAGGAGTGGTACCCAGCTTGTTCTGCTTTTGATACTGTGGCTGTAATAAGTCCTTACTGGAGTTACTGTTCCCTCCTATCACCTCCAACCACTCTGGTCATTCTCCTCTGACCTCTGACCTCTGACATCAACAAGGCATTTTTTGCAGGAATACTCAGATCAACAGCCATGCCAGCCTGTCTGATGCTTAAAGTCACTTAGTTTGAAGCTAAACAGGTCGTCTTGAACGTGGCCGCATGCCTAAGCACACTGAGTTGCTGCCATGTGATTGGCTGATCATCTATTTGTGTTAACAAGCAGTTGAATGTGAGCGCCCAACAAAGTGGCTGGAGAGTTATGCTCCTCCTTTCCTATTTGAAGATCATTTTTATAGATTTGCTCAAATGCTAAATCAGGGTCAAAGGTGACTTGGGCACATTTTCTTAAAGGTTCAGATCGAATGCCAGGATCATGGTCATGAACATCAATTTGAATGAATTTTCCGAGCTCCAGCTCAAAGATCATGAAAAGTCTAAGTCAGAGTTTGATACTGATCGTAATAGAAGGGACAGAAGTTTGTACATTAACGGTTTCGTCTGTTGTCGCGGGTCCATTCCCCTTCAAACATCCGTACTGTCCCAATCTCAGAGCAGCATGTTCCCCTCTCTGGATCTATGCATGTGTTTGTCTTACAGTATGTGCATGATTGATTACGTGTGTGTGTGTTTGCATGCCTAAACACACACAAACAAGCGAGGACGTCTGCGTGCACACACTGACTTCCTGCTTGGAGCCCAGAGGGAACGTGAGGACGATGTGGGGCGGATTTCACACAACAAATCCCCCGGGAATGTTCGGAGTTCCCGCAAGAATGAGACGTCCTCTCGGGGGTATTTTCTGTGGAGACACATCAGCATGAGACCACAAGTGTTCCTCGTAAAGAGAGGAGAGATCTGTGCTGCTCGCTGGGTGAAGATCGAGAAGTACGGCGACAAATGTGTAAAAATATGAAACTTATATGATCAGGAAGAGTAACAGAGGAACTCAGAGAGATCACTGACAGAGTCTTAAAGCAACTTCCAGTCCAATCAGACACACAAAAACTTCAAAACCTCGTCAGATTTTTTTAAAAATAACCTGTCACTGAAGGACGTGGATCTATTCTGGACCTGGAATCTGCACTGAAAACGTCAAAACAGACTGAGCAGACATGAGACTGAAAAAGGAGCTAAAAATAAAGAGACCTAAGAAGGCAAAACAAATTTAGCTGTGCAGTGACTATGCTGCGTCTGCATCAAATCATCATGTTGAAGTACTTTATAGAAAAATGCAAATAACCAAAATAATCATCCTTAAATGTGAGGCTATGTCCATTTTACTACAAAAACAAAGTCCTACATGGTGAAAAACTGGGTTTATTTTTAGTTCATAAGGAAAAATCTGAAAAATGTCCCATTGGCTCATTTTCCACTTGTTTGAAAGAAAAGAATATTTAGTTGTGAGGCTGCAACTAATTTTTTTATTTTCATGTATAAAGGAAAAATGTCTCTTTGTCTGACTATTGTCCTTGTTTGTTGACAAATAATGTAAAGGAATAAGACTACAATTTATTATTTTATTTCATATTTTTAAGATATTTCTGCAAAATGTTCCTTTATCTGACTTTGGACTTGTTTGTCAGAAACTTGAACATCAATTAAAGTTTAACCAAGAGATCATGTGATTAATTTCTTTCAAATTTTATAAGAAAACAACCATGTTTTTCTTGTTAATCAGAATATAAAGGTGTAGGTTTTCTTTTTTTATCCAACTATTTTAGGAGCAAATCTGTAAAATGTCCCAATTTTTTCTCTTGTTTGTCAGCATATAATATACAGGAATAAGGTGACAATTGATTATTTGATTTTTTATTTTAAAGAATAATCTGCAAAACATCCCTTTATCTGATTGTTTTGTTTGTCTGCAGCTTAAACATGAATTAAAGTTTATTTAAGAGACCACATAATTACTTTATTTTTAAACGACAAGAAAATGTCTCCTGACCTGACGGCGTAAGCCTACAATTATTTTATTTTATTTTCTAAATTAGAGACAAAATATCCCATATTAGTTTAGTTCTACAGAAATAAGTCACCAGTAATTTAGTTTTTGAATGGTTTTGTCACAAGAAAATCCCACAAATACATTATTTTTTAATAGACTGTCATAAATCAAGAGGAGCTATAAACAGATAAAAATCTCAGCTGGTTTATAAAGAGTGTAACAAAATGTTTTTATATTTTAAGTTTTTATATACAAAGAGAATATGAAAAAGGGGTCATGAATAGAAAAATCATCCACATCTTCAGGTCAACATGTTTTTACGTTTTTTTTTCTCCATCCAGACGATGAAGTTCATCAACACTGCACCATGAGATGAGGTGAAAAACTTCACTTTGAGCTGCAAACAGACGACTTCAGCTCCAAATGTTTGAGTCGACTTAAAAAGGATGAAGTGAAGAAATGATCGCCCACCACAACGGCCTCTGTGGCCCCTCCTCTGGATACTTGGTAATGAAATCTTAATTTAATTTCCGTTTGTCTTTGGCAAATATTATCACCCCTGCTATTATGATGACAAAACAAAAGGGCATGATTCATCCGCTCCTGCATTAAATATCATCGAGGCTTTTAATTGAAACAAATAGACAAAAGCTATCTCTTGAAGAAAGTGAAATGCTCTCCTTGTGGTGTGTGAAAAATGTATTTATCTGAATTCCACGGCCGATAAATTGGTCGTATAATCAACACCGCTGTGTTATTAGCGCCTTCAAAGCATCAATAAAGTTTGATTCATGGATCCCACAGCACTTTCCCCAAATTACAACCATGACGGTTCAATACAGTGTTGAGAAAGAGTTTGTAACACCACTACAGACAGAGCAGCCTTATCCTTAATTTGACTCCATGATTAATTTCATCACTTGGAAAACACTTCGGGCTCGAGTGCGACTCCATTCACTCTGGTTTCACCCTCATTCTGGTCTTACCGGGGTGTTTTGAAAGAAGAAAAATGAGTTAAAACAAAGGGAAAAGTTTAAGGATGAAGATAAAGTATAAGTTTATATCAGGAGATCCTAAAACATAAATAGTTTCCTGATATTTGATTTTAATCAGAGGCTCTATGTTTAAGGTCGTCCTGCCATCTTCCAATGCAGTCTCTCAAGAAAACACACATGATCCCTACCAAACTCTGCCAAACATCCACTCTGACCAAAGGATCAACTGTTCAGATTCTACAGGTCATCGGTTAAAGGTCAAGGTCACGGTGCCCTTGCTTTTGAGCCTAATATCTCAACGAGGAGCAAAACAAACTTTGCACGTGTGTCTCCTTTGACTAGATCATGGTTGTAGAAAATCTACGTCAAAGGTTATGCAGCCTCATATTCATCCTCTGCTATGGATGTTATGACTCAGTGATAAACTGTCTTCAATTTGGGGTCAATGCTCAAAGGTCAAGGTCATGGTGCCTCACATTTACCACGTGCATCTGAGCCTAATATCTCACAGAGGGCTTCAGGGGTTTTCCACAAGCTCTGCATAATGTCCACTCTGTGTAAGGATGAACTGGTTCAATTCAAAGGCCAAAGGTTCTTGTCAAGGTCATGGGGCCTCAACTTCACCCCTGAGTACACATGAAACCTCAGGAACATTTTAATCTAAATGTATTTATATTTATGCATCCACATTCACTCTGACTCAAGGTTGACAGGCACTAATGTGGAAGCAAAAACATCAGAAGTCCCTGACCTGAGAGCATTGCCTCTGAGTTAAAAATAGATTTTTTTGGTAAAAGGTCAAAGGTTACTGAGCCTCATGCTCATTTGTTGCTGGTGGATGTAAAATTTAAAGAATTCTGAGATGGATGTTCTTCAATCCTTGCACAAATGTCCACCCTAAAAAGTATGAACCTATTTGACTTTGGAGGTCAAATCTTTGAAGGACAAGGTCACAGAGCCTCATGTTCATCCCTTGCTTGGAAACCATCAACCTAAGCAGCAAAATAAACTTTGCTCGCATGTCTACTTTGACTCGATGAAGGATGTCAAAGATCTAGGTCAAGAGCTATGGATCCAATGACTCTGTGGCAAACTGACAACAATTTGGGGTCAGTGCTCAGAGGTCAAGGTCATTGGGCCCCATGTTGACTCCTTTCACATATGTCTAAATCATATCACCAAATCACAACAAATATCTTAAGATGCTTTAAAAAGTAGGTCAATGGCACAAGCTGCATTTTTTTCTCTTTTATCTTCATTTAGGTTCATTTTTTCTGTATTTGTTTTATTGTGTTTAAATGTTTTTTTTTTTCAAGAATGCTTTGAAGGAGTTACATCAAACTTTTGTCTAATTATGGGGGTCAAAGGCCTAAGGCCAAGGGTATGGAGCCTAATGTTCATCCTTTGCTCTGACTTTGACACAAGAATAAAGTGCCTTGGTTTTGAGCTCAATCCTTAGAAAAATGTCCACCCATTTTGAAGGCCTTTGCCCCCCATGATCGTGATAACTCAAGACAGTTTAAACATCTTTCATCACTAGATATATATGTTACTACAAGGAATAAAATCCAGAAAATGAAGTGTTGAATTGCTTGTAATGATAAGAAAATATCTGCCAATGAAACAAGTATAATTTTCCTGAGTGAGAGTCTTCAATTCAGCCTTAATAACCACTCTGGATAGAAAACTTCACGTCTCATTGTCAGATAATTTAACTTATAACAAGCAGCTCAGGCCTTATATTAGTTATGATATCTGTAAATAAGATGTTAATCCTGACATGTCAGGGAATTATGCCTTAGAAGAAGGCTACTGAGATTTTTTAGACTTATAATTGGACAAAACTCTTCCCTAGATCCGAGTTTTTGCAGTGAAATTACTCACATCTTTCACTTTGGGGGTCAAGTTTTTGGGACTTTTGTTCAACTCTTACTGATAAAATTTCTACAAATCACACAACCTCAAAAACATCCAAGCTTTTTTTTTTTTAAACCAACTTCTGGACTTTCTGTCTGTCAACTGTCTCCCTCATGGAGGCATAAAAATACCTCACAGGAGTTCTTGCTGCAACCTAATTTTGGTCTTGCAGGGTCATTTTGCGGGACAAAATGGATGTTTGAGACCCTCCTCACACTGAAATGATAAAGACACAAAAACAGATCATGTAGAGCACCAAACAATTATCTATAATTTGATATTAACCAGAGTCTGGAGCCAGTGTTTATATTCAGTTTATGTCCTCTTATTGGCAGCAGATGAACCAAATCCCACACTGCAGCCTCTTCTTTTCATGCACTACATCTTCTAAAGTCCACAAAAAGCCAACTCGGAGTGAACTTTATTAACTTCAAAATTAATTGAAAGTATTTTTCCACATTATGAGCGCTATTACTGAGAGCAATATAGTTGCATTAGAAGGGAATAAACGAGTCGGGGATGTTTATTGGTTGTCTTCCAGTTTGCAGGTACACACCATGCATCCCAATTATGGCAGAATAAAGCAAAATGAAATTTCCATCTCCATTCAGGAATATGAATGTGCAATTTTACGAGGGGGCGAAAAAAAAGGTGCCAAAGAGGTAAGTACCTCGCCAGCGCCGTGAAAAATGGCACCAATTAAAGCTTAACTTGCTTGTTTTCTCATAACATACATGTTTTCATAACTCTGGAATCAAATAATTGCTCCTCTTTATATCACGCACAATAAAAGGGGAAATATGGCGGCTGGAGGATGCTCCTGAATATTTTAGTGAGGAGAGAGAAAGAAGCAGAAAATGTGGCGAAGTGAGACGGTTTCTTCGAGGAACAGCCTGGTTTATCTTCGCCGGCTTGAAAAGTGCACATGATTTCATTTTTGTGATTATATGCCAAAAGCAGCACACTGCTCCCTCACAGATTATACAGAACCGGAGCGTTTGTTTCCGATGGTTTGTCGCCTGGAGCGGTCTGACTTCCTCCTGACGTCTCTCCGTCCAGCAGGTTTCATCGGAGACGCTGTGTCCAATCAGACGCCTCCTTCTTCTGTTTTAAAGCTACACCAGCTCAATTAATTTATAGGTTATTGTAATTATCAGCGCACTGGAGTACAATCACTGGTTTATTACTCCAGTAGCTGTTTATATTACCCCGCCTCCAGCTCGCACACAAACACACACACACACACACACACACACGTACACGCACACACTCAAAGGACTGATGTTAATCAATTTGGAGAAGTGCCCGGATTGTTTAAGCTGTCATCACCACCCATCAGTCCACCGCACTCTCACAGGAATTTGAATATCTCCAGGGGGAGGCGTTCTTCCAGCACACACATGCAGACACACACACACACACACACACACACACACACACACACATGCAGACACTGCGACGCTCGGGGATGATCACATCACTGCAGACGCAGAGGAACACCCTCCACATAAAAACAGTTTTCTATCAGAACTTGATTTATATGCAACACCACGTCAGTAAATTATATCTGATCACTCTGGGTAATGATCACACCTTAGAGCAGGGATGAGCAACTGGTGGCTCTGGGGCCTCATGTGGCCCTCTGCTTCACTTTATGTGGCCCTCAAGTCACTTTCTAATTCCTGCCCTGATGTGTTTAACATGCCACCAAGTCAGCATGTTCACGGGCAAAATGCATCACAAAATAAAACACTCATCCATCATCTATACCACTTATCTGCGCACTAAAAGCAAACTCAAGACCTACTTTTTTAGTCTGGCTTTTAGCTGATTATATATATTATTACTTTTAAATTGTATTTATTTTAACCCTCTTAATGTGTTTTATTTCTCAATTTCAGTTCAGATTTATTGTTCAGAATTTTAATGTTAAACGATTTTCTTTCCATTATCCAACTTGAGTAGATTTTATTACACATTTGGTGTTTGGCTATCTCATCTTACCATATCATTATTTAAATTTAGTTTTATTCATTTATTTATTTTTCTATAATATATTTATATTTTTTTATCTTAGTTTTTATCATTATATTTTACTGCTATTTTAGTCTTAGTTCCTATGTTTCCTCATTTTTAATTGAAGATGGCGTTTCCTCAGTCCTATAATTCTGTTTTCTGTCAGAATCTCTTCTTAATGTCTTTGTGTGTGTGTGTGCTGTACGTGGATTGTGAGGGTGGGTAGGGTCTCAAAATTTCATTTTATTCAATTTTCTTCTTTATATTTATTTTATTTTATTTTTGTTTTT
Source organism: Cetoscarus ocellatus (assembly GCA_037902135.1). Classification (NCBI taxonomy): domain Eukaryota; kingdom Metazoa; phylum Chordata; class Actinopteri; order Labriformes; family Labridae; genus Cetoscarus; species Cetoscarus ocellatus. Next base: position 607,669 of record JBAMNC010001156.1, read on the forward strand.
ATGTAAAGCACTTTGTGCTACAAGACTATGTCTGAAAACTGCTCTACAAATAAAGTTTGACTGGCTGATTGATTCCTTTTGGGGTCACAGGGGCCGGAGCCTATCCCAGCTGACATTGGGCGAGAGGTAAGAGGGTTGTCAGCCAATCACAGGGTCACATAGAGAGACAGACAATCATTCACATTCACACTCAGACCTAAATAACCAATTCAGAATCACCACTGTGCCGGCCAAAGCCACATGAGTGTCAAATAATTCTGCTTCATGAACTTTCTCCATCTTTTCACCATGTGCTGGAAATGTCTGAATTTAGTTACTACAGCTAAACTACAGTCATTTCATTTCATGGTTACTATTTTAGTTTCTTTCTGATCAAATGGGCCAGTTTTTGATCAGGTTTGTGCTGCTCAACAGCATTTAACGCACCTTTGTTTGAGTTATCTTTACATTTTTTAAACTTTCGAGTTCAAGCACTTGGTATAAAAAATCATTTTGAGCAGAACAGAGTGATTTTATTTGAGCAAAAGAGGACTTTGACAGTAGGAGAATCCAAAGTAACTTATTCAGCAGTGGTGAGGGACAGTTTTTCTTCCATGCACGATCTTACGAGTCTGCATCACTGTGCAGAATGTGACCACATTTAAAGAGCGTGAAATGCTGTAGCTGCATCCAGCCAAGAATGTTTTCTCATTTATATCAGACTTTCTGTCCTTTCCCTTTAAATCTAACCTCACATTACTGTTTCCTGACCCTTTGGCATAAGTTTAAAGTCTTCATTTAGATGATGGTCACCTGTGACAGCCCCTGGAAGAGCTCTCAGTTCAGCAGAAGGCAGCAGAAGCATCACCATGATTGACTGACTGGCTGACGTGTTAATGCGTGATCACATTTTCTGTCATTATGGAGGTGCAGCCACACCTTCACTGTCTCCTTTGGTATTTTCCTCCTAAATCTGCACGTGTCATCAGGTTCACTAGCAGAGACATCACTTTATGGAGTCACATAAACGGCTTAATCGTGCCATTTTATTACAGCAAACTTGGAAATTGCTCTCTGTATCACGGCGTGTCAGACTAAAAAAAAAAAATCTAGGTTGAGTTCATGTGTCTGCGGCTTCTTCTTCTTTTTTCTCCTAAGGCCCGGAGGTTAAGTAACTCTAGCCTTCGACGTCTTCTTCCACTAAATTGAAGGCAGAGCTCAGAGGAGTGTGGATTAATTGCAAATAAAGAGGTTATTCTCCAAAGAAATAGGCCACAACTCCCTCCTCATCGGCTGAAAGAGGAAAAACACGAGGAGTCTGCGGAGGGCGACGCGCTGCAGGTCACAGGTGCTGACGGGAAAGGTACGACGTGAACTCATTTCTTTGTTATTTTTAGTCTCATGGAGGAGAAAACGGGAGTTATACGCCTCAGCTGAGAGAGCAAGCACAGTGAGGGGTCAAGGAGGAGGGTGTGGGGGGCTCATGGGTGCTGGAATCTGTAGAAATATCAGAGGGACATGGGTGCACATCTTAAACCAAATTCCTTTTACGGGTCCTAAAATATTGCTCTTAAAATCGATGGATAATCATGAGGCTCTTGATCTTTAACCTTGAACATTTAAACAGCAAATTCTACTCAATTTCTTCGTGAATTAAAGTGAATATTTCTGCAAAGTTTGAAGAAAATCCCCCAAAATGTTCTTTATCTGTAGAGTTTACGAGCAAAGGATGAACATGAGGTCCTACAGTCTTGACCTTTTACCTTTGAACCTTCAAACTTCAGTTGGTTCAACCTTAAATCAGACTGAACATTGGTGCAAAGTTTAAATAAAATCCCCTCAAGCATTCTCAAGGTACAGGTTTGACAGAAATGAATAAATCAGGCCTGATAACCTTGACCTTTTGACCTTTAAAACATGTAATCAAGACATCCTTCAGTCCAAGATGTGAAAATTTCTTTCAAAATGTTCTCAAGATGTCAAAAAAACAAGGAAAGATAAGCATAACTCATTGGCCACTTCACTAGGTACTCCTGCTCGACTGCTAGTTAACACAACTATCGATACAGCCAATCACATCGCAGCCACTCAATGCATCTAGCAGGACAACCTGCCAGAGTTCAAAACAGAGCATCAAATAGAGACGAAAGGTGATTTAAGTGACTTTGAATGTGGCTTAGTTGTTGCCAAATGGGCTGCTTTGAGTATTTTCACACACAACCATCTCAAAGAATGGTCCAAAAAAGACAAAATATCCAGTGAGCTGCAGTTTCCAGGGTGAAAGTGCCTTGCTGATGTCAGAGATCAGAAGAAAATGGCCACAGTTAGGCTGATTTACAAAATAAAAGTAACAATACAATTGACTCACGATTCAATATGTGGCAAAAAACTCATTTAAGATAAAATTTCAATTTTTTTTGGCAAATATTGAAGTGAATTCAGAAAAATAAAACAACTTTCATTTTATTCACTGTTAAAGAAAAGCAAAATATCAATTTTCAATTATTTATTAAAATATAAATATAAATAGGGAGTTATTCAATCTAATGGTTGTGTCGTCGCTTAACCCTTTCATGCATGACTTATTAAATCACAAAGGAATACTTTTTAAAATGTTTGTTTTTACTTTCAGACAAGTTAAAAATCATGTCCACTACACCACCTGGACAACATGCATCACCGGTATAAGTAGTAATTTAGTGGAACTTAATAAAGATGCACACTTGACAAACATTTATTTAGAGTAAATAAAAGAAAAAGCTAAATGTGAAGTATATATGATTACAAAAAAATGTAAAATAAAAAACACAAAATGACAGGCATAATATCCAATTTGCCCTTCGTCAGCTATTTTGGATTTATGATGCAACATCTCGATAAGGTAAAAACATGCAAAGATAAAATTTTTAGGAAACTTAAGACAAGGGTTTGGGATTTTACCACCTGGTAGTTTGACATGGTGCTGCAACCTAAAGGGTAGAACATTTTTTCCAAATATCTGTCTACTGTAGTGGACACCATGCATGAAAGGGTTAAAAAGAATACACATACACTCACTAGCCGCATTAGGTACATCTGTTTAACTGCTTATTCATGAACCAATGGCAGCAACTCAACTCATAGAAGCATGCAGACGTGGTCAATGTGACCTGCAGAAGTTAAAATGGAGCATCAGAACGGAGAAGAAAGGGGATTTAAGCGATGTGAAGGTGGCATGGTTGTTGATGTCCACGCAGACTCACTTTTGGTGTTCAAAGGTCAAAGGTCAGCAGTCAGAATCATTAACACCTCACATCTAGATGCAAACATGCTCTAGTTAAAATTCCTACCATCACACTACCATAAAAAACACCACAGAGGGATGAATATGAGGCCCAGTGAGCACACAAATGTGATTCCTCATGGATAAGAGTGAATCCTCCAGCGAGGAGTGCAGGGCCGAGAGCCACGGCCAACACGAAAGCCTCGCCATCAAAGAAATCACCTCTCCCTCCGTCAACTAAAGCGGATAAATGTGAGGTTTGACAAAGGAGGCATCAGAGCGACATCGCTCTAATGTGCAGCGGGCATCAGTGTCTTGTTTATTTGAGGTGAAACGGCGAGCCAGGCCAAAATAATTGGGCGCTCCTCGGCCTCCGCGGTCACGCAACGCACATCGCATTGTCCAGTGAATTTCTGAAATGGCTGTAAATGTCTGCGCGGTGACACATCTCACCACCGCGGCACGAAGCCCCCTCGCACAGAGAAGCTGTTAGGAGGAAATGGGTCAAGATCAAAGTTGTTCGTCTCCTAAGTCGTGAAGGAGGGATCAAAGAGACGAGGGGGCAAAAACTGTTTCATTTACGTTTTAATATGACAACTCGGCCTCCACGTCAGCCGGGGAGCGTTCAGGGACGAGTGAGAGGAAGTGGCAGGAGGAGAAACAAACACAGAGTGAGGAGGGACGCTGTTTCACCGCTCGAATTAGACGCAGATTAGAGGCCGATTCGAACAAAGAAAGTTCCTTCAGTGTGATCTTTAGAAAACATGAGAGGGTCTCCTCAGCCGGAGCCGTTAGAGTGACTGTGATGCATTAAATGATCTAAAAAAAACACCTCCAGGAGCAGAGCAGGGGCTCATGGGAAACAGGAAATGTTTCAGCAGTATACATTACCCCCCGGAGAAGTGGGGACACTTAATCACGAGACGGGAGATTCACAGAGAAATATATGTGAGGTTAGGACGGGCAGAAAAGAAAGTTTTCAGGATTAAGTGGGATCAAATTAAAGGTGAGGTTGGGTGGAAAAATAAAAAAAGAGGGCAGCAAGGCTTATTCTTTATACTCCAAAGAGGGATGGGAGAATTATCAATACATTAGCAGGAACATTAATGCTTATTATTCTATAATCATCCAGCTATCCATTATTAACATATGATATGTTTTACATAAATAGAGAAGTAGATCATTCAAGCTGGTTTATAAGATTCAGAATTTTAATGTCTATTAATTTAACACCAAAGCTTACAAAAGTAGCTTTATTGATCTACATAGGATTATTTTCCACTGTGGATGATAAACTTTAATTTGATTACCTCTGCATAGGAGCCTGTTTGTCTACTTGTCTGTTGGTAAGATGACTCGAAAACTTCTGGATGGTTTCTGATGACATTTTCAGGAAATGTTAGTCATGACACAAAGACCCACTGACTCAATCCTGGTCAGAGATGATGTTCAGAAAATCTCTGAGAACTTCTTGTTACCTCTGACGGTAGGTTATATCTTTTACAGCATTTGTCTGTTTGTCTGTCTGTGAGTGAGATAACTCAAAAAGTGTTTTGCTGATTTTGATGCAGTTTTCAGGGAATATCAGTCAAAGAAAGAGGAAGAAGTGATCTGACTGTCGTGGTGATCTGAATGTGGATGTGGATCCAGGAAGTTGTTAAAGATGTGAAAATATTGCTGAATAGAACAGTTTTCCATGTTTTTGTTAATAACTTGACCAAGAATGACAAAAATGCCTCAGCTCAGCTCTTCAAGTTTAGTTATGTTACCAAAACACTTTTTTATTTTATTTAGTTGCAAATTATTTGTATTGCATCTAATACTAATACTTAACCTTTAGTCTGGATTCATGTTTCTCCAACTTACAATGACGTTGAGTTACAGAAAAGCACATTTGAAACTAAGAAAATACAGATGATACTCAGTTAATAATCACATACTGCAGTAAAACGGTTTGCAATAATCATCTTAAACTCTCCAAGAGCATCAAGAGCATCAGTCCTGAGAGTTATTCCAAATGTTTGGAGCACAGCGGGAGCCAAAAGCAGATTTTCAGAGTGAACACTGAACACTAGAGAATTGACTGTTTCACATATCCATGAGATATTTTCAAAGACTGACTCAGCAACTCCTTGTAGACCATGTTTGGGTCGAACATGGTGGATTATTAAAGAAACATTCTGTCTCATTTATTCAGGGGCAGCCAGACCAACAGAGCATTTGAAGGAAATGTGAGCAGTGCTGCAGAGGAGAAAACAACAGCTTAAAACCCTCAGTGTCATTCTGTGCTCCTATTTTAAAATTAAAATGTTTGGTTAACATGAACTTCTCTCCATGGGCCTCCAGTGTTCCCATCCAGCCGTTGGTTCGTCCTCTTTGCACAGCTCAACCACGCCTCAGAGGATGCTGACTGGTCAGTCATTTTCTGACTGGAAACAGAAGTTGCAGCTGGAAGCATTGCAGGATGCATCTGCCCGATGACGGACATGAAATCTGGCAAATCAAGTGCTTTTGCTTTAAGGGGCACCAGCTGAGGGGGCGGCTCTATCTGTGTCCTGAATTCTTAATCAGAATCAGAATGCCCTTTATTATCATTATACAAAATGTACAACGACATTGGAGAGCTTCTCCCTTTTCAGTGCTTTAGATAGTTACATAAAAAACAAAAACATAGGTAAAGTATAAAATAGTTGTAAGAAGTACAGGTACAAAATACATACATGATAAAATCCTACAGGACAGTCCAATTGAAAAACTCTATATACAAATATGAGATTGAAAGGATAAATATGAAGAATAAAAATAAATATTTCTATGTATATATGGCAGGGTATTGCACAGGATCAAGTCCTGATGAAGACTCAGCAGAGTCTAAACACATCCCTGTAAAAAACAACAACACTGGAGTGCTTTGGTTTACAATGAAGACATTTTACCAAGCTAACTTCATTTGTGTGGCAACAAGTAATTTTGTATCTATGGTGATCTATCATCCTGAAATATGAGCTGATGTTTGTGCTGATTTTAAGCATAAATCTAGTTTTGCTGCCTGTTTAATTTCTTTTTATAATTTACAACCTGTAAGGAATAATTTAAACATCTTACTTATGTTAACGGTTCATTTAGACTTAATGGAAAAATGTTTAGAATTTCTGGCACTTATTCTGAGGATAATTATAAGCATATGAGGGTTTTTCACATTTTTTTTCCACTTTTATTCTTTTAACCACTCAAGGCTTAATAAAACCACAGACTGTGAGTTTATGTAAACTTTAGCACACACTGAGTGTATTTTCTTTGTACCCTCCACATCTCCGCAGTGAGCTTGTCTGTGTTTGTATCTGTGCAGCAGTTTGGGGGGCAAACACTCTTTTGTTTTTCAGAATAAAAGCCCCTCGGCTGGTCTTCACTGCGACCTCTTCATGCGACTGCGGGGAATATACGAGCTAATAATGTAATGAGCACAATAAAGACACAATCTATCACTGCACAGCTTATCTGCACTGCTGTTTTTGTCTCTCTGCGTGACGCCGACGCTTCTGAAAAAATAGCTTTAATGACAAGATTTAGGCTCCCAAATACGAAACAAATAAAAGACAAAAATCTTTTTGAACCCCACAATGGGAGTGGGAGTGAGCCGTGTCACTTCTATCTCGCCTTTTGATGATCTTTGGCGCCGCGTTGTCTTTTCTTCTCCCTCCTTTCAACTTGTTTGGTCTGCATTTCTACAGAAGTGTGCTGCAGTTAACACAAATCCTGCTCCAGCCGTAAATTATTCATTTCATCGCAGCATCGGCAGGGCCCTGTCCTAACAGCCTATGAAAACCTACGTCATCTGATGGCTGGCGTGGGCCCTCAACGCTCTCTCGCCGCCCCGCTCGGTCCGAGCCAGAGCGGAGATCCACCCTCCCCTAATTACCAACGTAATTGTTAAGGCATCTCCTCACCGCTGGAAAGGCTCTCACGCTGGAGCTGTGCAGCCAGAAATGAGTGCCATGTGGGGAGAGACTGTACCCGACCACAGCAGAGAATTTGAGGTGGCGCCTTGACGCCTGGAGCCCGCCGCCGTGCCCCCGGGCTGCCAGAACGACCACGATTCAAGTGTTAGATTTAAGAGTGCTCCGTGCCGAAGCCTCTCCTCTGATCCTGGCACTGATTTATATCTCGGAAATGTTGATGACAACTTTCTGATGTCTAACAGGATGAATAAATGCTGTGGGAACCAAATATTGTTTTGGACTTCTCTTGTGGAAGATTGTTTTTGTGTCTCAGCGGGGACGTCGCTCTCCTTTCTTCTTCTCTCCTCACTTTGGCTTTTTAATCAAAATCAAATATTTGCAGGCCGAATCATACGTGAAGGAGCTGTTTTTTCACCCCGCTAACGTCATGGGTGTGTGTCAGTCAGTAAAATGTGCAGTGAATCCCGCCCCTGCCTGATTTAAAGAGTTCCTCAGCCGTATGAAGAAGTTCATTAGTCTTTAATGGTCGCCGTGCTGTTTCAGAGGATTTTCCGCTCTGGAAAGTGTTACCGTTTGTGAGGACAGTTGTGTTTTCTCTGGAGTGACACGAGTGTTGAGACAAAAACATAAATCCAAACATGTCACTGGCAGGGAAACCAAGATGCCTCACAGATTTAATAAAGGTTACAGGACCGCTGCTGCTGGATTCAATTTACTGTATAAATATGTTTGTATTTTGAGGACGAGCCTGATGATTATCTGCATTTTTTTTCACTTTCAACAAGTCCAGGGAGAAGAAAAGTTCAATCTTGAGGAATTCAAGGTCTTACAGAGCTTAAGCATCCATAAAGTGGTAAAAACCTGAGCTTTAGCAGCTCTGTAATGGAAAAATAACATCAAGGTATCATATGCACTGCCAAAAAAGGGAAGTTAATAAAAAATCAAGGGGAATAATTCAAGTATTAAGGCTCTGTCAACTACTGTGACACAAAGAATAACCTTATATTTATCATAAACATCAGAAATTCATTCAAACCCAAATGTCAACTTAAAAATGTAACCACTGATATCTATATTTAACTGAAATTATACCTTTAAACTGTATATTAGTCTTGGATTATATTCACCTAACTTATTAACTTTTAAATGGAATAAAGTCTGTAAATATTTTTACACTGTAATAAAGTTATTAACAGTAGAACTTTGATATCCCACTGGTTTACAGAGATTTTAGGTTTAAGTATAAACCTGCAAGAAATGCTTATTAAGGCTTAAAGGTGCTCAATTAAAATTGCTTCTTGTGTAATGCTGTCATGTAAAAAATATACTCTTCAAAAAATGTTGGAAAGGTTACTTTGAGTGATTATTTCTCCCCTTTGATGACAACAATCTGTAGTGAAGTTTATATCATTGTAAAGCCTAATTAATCACCTTTTCAACAAGGTACAACTCGTGAGGATTGTGCATTTGTAGAATGAGTAACGCAGCTTAACATGTGGGAAGAATTTGCTAAAAAAAGTGCCACTTCTGCTGAAACTGGAAGATGGTGTACACTTCTACAGGGGTTATGGTGCAGAAAGTTACCATGGTGTCCTCTGTGGTCGGCTGTAGACACAGGCGAAAGCTAAAAGTTGCACGTCTTTGCAAATTGAGTTTGTTCACAATTATATTGTAGGGGCGTGTCAAACAGATTGATCGGCTGTCCTCTCTTGAACAATGACAACACAGTAGTCATAGAAACTCTGGCCGTGACGTTATGAGGTCAGCTCCGGCCTCTCTCTCAAATGACTGTGAGCATGAAACGATCCAAAGGAAATATGAAGATTTATAGCATTTTTTCAGCGGATCTGTAGGTGTGAAAAACACCAAAGAAACTTTAAGAGCTGGAGCCATGTTGTTGCTCTGTAGTAGCCTGACAAGCTTTGTATCCCTATCTAAGGCTGTCCATGAGGGTATGATGAGTAAATGTGTACAGATATATATAACATATACATTGATATTTTTCTGAAGTGCTTACGGATTATTTGTGTGTTTCGTTGAAGAATGGGGTTGTGCTTGCAGAGATATGTCCATGAAGATTTAATGTAGTGTGTAAAATGAGGCTTTTGCCCATGGATTTATACTGTTTTTCATGCATAATGACAGCTGGTAATGAATTGTGATTTTGATTTAGTATTGGATCTGATTTGTAAGGAAGGGGCAGGACTAGATCAGCTCTTCGCTTCATTCTTGTTCTCAAACTGGTTGTTGTGTTGACATACGTGCGTATGTACTCACATGTGTAGACATGTTTGATGGACATGAACAGTTGTTCGATGTACATTTGTATTGTGTTGCTTTGACTAATTTTTTTTAAGCTGGAGATGAATAAAAAGAGTAAAGAGTAAGGGTGGATGAAGGGAGTCATGAAGGGGCCGTTATGGTTAGTTAACACATGGCCCATCCTAAATTAAAAACATGACATTCAGTTATTTTAAATCCAGATACTCATGATGTCTGATCAAAACAGAAAAAAAAGGAAAGTGAAGCCTTTGTTAGTCCCCGTAAACGTCACCTTTAAATCTAAATCAGAGCACATAAAGACTTTAAAACAAGGCTTCACTTCATCCTGAGGATTTTTGAGCTTCACCCCTACTGTAACAGCCAACCTTTGTGTCACTTCCTCTCCGTCACCCGTGTGTATTTTGACACGTCTCTTCCCGACACCGACGTCCCAACCTGCTAATCATTCGATTTTCCGCTTGAATATGTCCAAATGAAATTAACCCTGCGCGGAGGTGAGGGATCCACCTTACACCTCCTGCTCTCTGAAGGACAGTTTTCTTCACCTCCTCCTTTGAGCAGCAGATCGTGAGAGCTGTTGACAGCGCTGACAGGCTCGCCGAGGACGCCACCTTCATTACGGGGACTCATCGCCTGGTCCTTAAAGGTTACTCACTCATCCGCAAAGTGACACGTTAATGCTGCACGCCACACCGTGAAGACGAGGGAGGGGATACAGATGCAGAAGATGCGGTGTGAAATAATTCTGGACATGTTTGGGGAATGATGTCGCTGATGTTTGATGCTTCCTGTCACTGATGTGGCCTCTGATTGGTTTTCCCTTCACTGCATCAAATATTTCCTTTACAGCAGGAAACGGCGGCCACTTCTTTTTCCAAAACCTTGAAATCTTCTGGGTGGGTTCAAGAGAAAAGATCGCCTCTTCCTCCTCCAACTTTCACATGAGATGAAAAAAAAGCAGAGCAAGGCCGCTAAACTTCCTGGTAATAAATGAACGCCTCACATCCACTTTAGAGGAACATCCTTTTCTCATTATATCGCAATAAATTCAACTGGATGTGGCCTATATTTAGTGCGCTCCCTGATCTCGGCCCAGAGATATGCGCCTCCTAACTCATGATTCCTCCCTCATCTTCGTTTTGGCACGGCTCGGTTTTCGCCCCTAAGACAAATCTTTCCCTGAGTGAGAACGAGCGCTCGTCTTCTCCAAATCACGGTATCAGACGGCGGGGATGCTGGCGTATGCTGCAGATAAGCTTAGGTGGAAGAATGGACATTTTGAGGGGTTGGATTTGATACAAAAGCAGTTTTTTGGGTTGATTTCCCCATGATGGTGGCTGGAATTCACAGGAAGTGGGTAAATAACGTAGGAATGTTGAATCCCAAAACTTTACAGGCACAGGCAGACAATGATGAAGAAGATAATGTTCAGAAAAAGAACAAAGAGGAAATCTTGTCCTCTGCTTCTGTCTCTTAGATTTTTTTAAGCTCAGAGGCCCAGCTGAATCATCTCAGCCTCCCTTCAGTCTTCCCAGGAAGCCGGTGACATCCTCGTCCTCCTCCATGAGAGGTCACCGTGACCTTATTTGATCGCACGCCATTGCTTTGGCCTCACATGTCAGACTTTCCTGCCCCGTCAGCATGAAGTGATTCCTGCAGGTGCTTCATTTTCCCTTTCCGTATGAACAAGAGGCACTATTAGGTGGACTTATTCAGCTCTTTAGCTAATCAGCCAATCACACAGCAGCAACTCAGTGCATTTGGGCATGTAGACATGATCAAGGCGACCTGCTGAAGTTCAGAAGTAAGTTGATTTGGGTGACTTTAACCTGGCAAGCTGGTCTGAATTTCAGAAAGTGCTGATCTACTTGGATTTTCATGCAGTCATCTTAGAGCACGCTCCAAAAAAAGAGAAAATACCCAATACGTGGCAGTTCTCTGGTTAAAAGAGCTTTTTGGATTCTAAAGGTCAAAGGACAATGACCAGAGGTGACTGAAAGGCAGTGGAAACTAGGGCTGAGCGATTTCAGGAAAAGATCTAAAAGTGATTTTTCTGGCATACTGCGATTTCAATTTGATTCAAGATTTTCTTCAAATCAGCGTCAGTGCAATATTCACAGGGTTTACAGTATAGACAACAGTAAGGAAATCAATGATCAAAAGCACATAACACATTATGAACATCTAATATTGATGATAAATAACCTGTTTTCATTATTTAAGGGATACTCCAACTTCTACTCCTAAACAGAGGCTCTGTGTTGTTGACCTGCTTACCAGCACTTCTGTAAATGTAAAATGCTGCAAATTTGTAAAATAGTTGACACAACAGATCCTGGGTCAATAAGGAGCACTGCAAAAGATTCACATGATTGCGCTGTCTGAAAATGCGATTTCGATCTGAAAACAATAAATCGTTCAGCTTTAGTATAAACTCACCAAGGTAGACAGAAGACCATCTCTGACTGCACAACATGTCGAGTCGTGAAGCAGACTCTACTACAGTGGCCTCCACAGTCACCAGATCTCAAATCAACAGAGCAACTTTGGGACAGGTGGAGCAGGAGATTCTCATCATGGATATGCAGCAGCTGTGTGATGCTATCATGGAGATATGGAGCAGAATCTCTGAGGATGTTTCCAGCACCTTCTTGAATCTATGCTACGAAGACTAAAGGTAGATCTCCAACCCGAGCAAGATGTGCCTAATTAAGTGGCCAGTGAGTGTCTCTCCATTATTAAATGTTTAGGTTTGTTCAGTTTAGTCTGTATGCTGCTGCGCATAACCCACCAAAGCTTGCTAACTGTTGATGGCCAACTGGAATCAGAAAACCTTCTAGAATCTCCCATGCCTGCAGAAATACCTGACGTTTAAACAAAAAACCCTCACGCTCATGCTCTCCTCCAGGTCTTGTTGTGAAGCTGTCAACCAGACACTTAAAGTCATGTGTGGTCCACATTCAGATCAAACCACACTTCTGAAAACATCATGCACGCAGCCAAGATCCATTTTCATTTCAGCACTATTTAACTCCCCCCCCCCTTAATGCTCTGCCCCCACCGAGAGCATCTCAGTCACCAGGCGTCCTCGCTCTCTTGAAGGCCCGCTCTTCAGAGGACGCTGCGGCAGTTGCGTACAGGAGGAGTGTGTGTGTGTGTGTGTGTGTGTGTGTGTGTGTGGCGGGGGGGTATTTGCTTTGAATCATCAGAGGACATGATTTCATTTAAAGAGCTCTTTGATGGAGGGCCGCACTTCTTCTCTCCTCGCCTGTGATGTGGCTCAGCTGAGAGCCAAATCATTCACAGCGCTCCGAGAGTGATACCGGGGCTTTGTGCGCCGCTGAGTGTGTGTGTGAGTGTGTGTGAGTGTCAAATAAAGAGAGACAGGCAGATAGGGAGGGGGGCTGTTTGCTCTTTACTGGATTTACTTATTGCAGGTATTAACTGTGAGCTTTTTTCTGTTTCAGCTGCGTCAGAGGAACTTTAGCTTGTGCATCTGTTTGGGCGCTTGTTGCCAAATTGTTCCTAAATCTCATTTGTGCACATGCCATCAGCTTTAACATGGATTAACTCACAGCTCAGTTCATGACTTATATGCTGTTAAATCTACATATCTGTGATTCTTGATGGAGAGATGCCTGCTGGAAAACGTAAATTAGTTGATTGTTCTAGCAGCATGATTGGACCAAGAAAGAAAATGGAGCCAAAATCAAAATATTTGAGGTTACCCTGGTCTTTTGGAGGGGTTTTTGTCAATAAATGTGTCAGGAAATGTCCTTTGAGAATTTTTTTAGCCCTTTTTTTTTAAACGAGAATTAAAAGTAAACAATTCTGGCAAGTATTTATCATTATCATGTTACAAATGCTTAAAACAGTGTGTAACTACAAGTGAAAAATAAAATAAGGCAGAAATACAGCAAAAGAATGGCAAGAAAACACTCCAGAATTATACTCATGCTATTATTCATAATATTTTTACATTATTTACATGGAAAATACAGATAAACCTCCGATAAATCACTCACAAGTTTGTCTCTGAAACCTCTCTGCTCTCCGGCAGCTCAGCTCACTTCGTGACTATCCCCTCAGTCAATTCAGGCTTTACCGTAATGTACCGTTGGCATTTTTTGGATAGCATGGATACTCTAGGAGTTACGGTACTTTGAATCATGTGTGTCTTTTTTTTTCTTCGGCGACAGCTTCAAAGTGCAAGGGATAAAGACCCAAAACTGTTGGACAAATAAAAGTCATAAATAGGTTTTAACCTGGGGGGAGGTCACACAAAATGATGCTGAGTCTTTCGTATGATGCCGTGAATGCCAAGAAAACCTCAGGAGTTTTTAGCCTCCATCTCTACACTTCAAGAACCAAATAGTTTGATCATCTTTTTTGTGATTTTTCTCAAAGCACAGTCCCTTTGCCGGTGCAAAATCAGTGTTTTGTTCTTTCTAAATAGTCCAAATAGTTACAAGAAGTCTGCATTTGTATCGTCAGAGTGTTCAATCATGGTCACAGACATCACCTCATCACACCTCATCATGAGAGGTGGTGCAGAGTGTGCCGAAACGTTTGCAGGAATTTCAACTCATCTTGTTGCTCTTTTATTTGAAGCTTTCGGTGCATTTATCACTTTATTTCCACAGCATCACTTTGAATGATAATCCCTGTGATAGCATTTCAAAACTTTGTCACTTGTTTGATTCATTTTTGCTCTGGACATAATACAAAATCATTCTGTTAATTCCTCTGCTTGCCTGTGGATTTTAAAGTATGACAGTAATGATGCACAACGCCGTGCTGGCTGTCTTTTTGTGCAGGTTAACACGTTCAGATTCCTTAATCACACTTGAATTAGCCTCCACTTTAATGAAATCACCTGTAACTTAAGCCCCACATCATTGATTTAATTCCAGGCCTCTTCAGGTGTCATCAGACTTGGCTGCCTCGCAGAAACACCTCGACATGACACCTTTATAGCTCACTTAAAAAGGTACGAGGGGCTTGAAATGAGCCATGAAACAGTGTTTAGACTAAAGCTGAGCCTAAGTAGATTTGTGCAGGATTCAAAAGGATTTGATTCTGTATTCAGATTCAGAAAATCAGATCAAACTGTAACCCTCCTGTCTGTTCTGTAATTGCATTTCCCGGCTCATGCACCTGTATCCGTCCTCTTTTATTTTTTCCTGAGCCAGACGTTTTCCCTCCGCGTCCTCGCCCTGCTTTCATGTGTCTGCGTGTGTGTTTGTCTCCCGTGCCTGTTCGATGGATTTGTTGCACACCCCGGCTGTTAGCGGAGTCGACAGCTCCACTGATCTCCCATCAAACGGCGCGGCGCTGCAGGTACGGCGTGTAAAGGCTTTTTGCTTTGAGACTACCTGTCATCACACATCAGGAGATTACGGCGCTTTGCTCTGCCTCTCTCTCCCGCTCTCTGTGCTGCTACTACACCATCTGTAAAACGTTACATCAATGAGGTACATATCTCGACACAGAGACGCGCATAATCTTTGGCATTTCAAACACGGAGGCAGCACGGGCGCGTCATCGAGCGGCGGGGCCCTCGTGCACTCGAACGCTCCGATAATGCCAGATGCCGGTGCCATATGGGAGGCTAAATTTATCATCTGTCTTTTAAGAGCAGCCGCGTCTTCATCTTCCAGTTTCAGATCGTTCTGTCACACCATCAATTCAGCTCCTGACACACGAGGAGATAAAGGTGGTGATTATGTTTATCGGATTTGGAATTAAAGGAGGAACAACCTGCTGCGAGCCGAGTGATTTAACCTGTTACTGTTACTGTCAATAAGACCTCAAACTACTTAACCCTTTTGAGCTCGATGCAGGGGAAATGAGGCCTACAGCATCCATCACTGTAGGAGAAGTTCAGATGCTGCATACTCCTAGAATCAATGGTTCTCAACTGGTGGATCAGAACCAAAAGTGGGTCAGAGTGCAGGTTTTACAGGGTCAAAATGTGAGTCTGGTGACGTGGTTACGGCAAAAAGGTCTAAGATGCTTGCAGGCCTAAAGCAGACATGAGATGATTCATTTAATCTCAAATAACAATATGGGTTTTCCTTCACTCTGACTCAAGGATCAATTAATCACATCCTGAGGGTCAAAGGTCAGAGTATCTTTTCATTCAATCTCATGAACACTTTTACACGTATTTCATGATCTGGTAAGATATTGAAGGTCATAGGTTGTAGGTCAAGGTCATAAGCATGAATCTTTCCAAAAAATCTTCGTCTAATTCAGGGGTGGGCAACTTTGATTAACAAGAGGGCCTCATCATTTTTTTTCAGTGCCTGCGGGCTGCTCTGCTACATGCTGTGGGCCCTCTCAATAAGGAAAAAATATATAAATGAAAATATTATACATTATACCAGCATTATACCATCATTAATGAATTTTTTAACACGAACACAATAAAAAAAATCCAGATTTCAAGAGAATGACACATCACTAAAGCCAATTTGAGCTTTTTTTAATGCAGTAAAATAATGAATTTTTGAGAGTTTTTAAAGCACAAATAAATGACCTTTACCATTGTTTCCAAATACAGTTTTTACAAACACTACATATATTATATTTTAATGCCTCATAAAAGATATTTAGAGGTACAATCATAGTAAAGTAGGTTCTTTAATGACTTATAATGAAATATTTGATCACCGTCTAATTTGTGCATTATGAAGTACTGGTTACTCATTAGCCGTTGATGTTGTGTTTTCTTCATATTTCCAATTTGAGTTGGTTTATCTTGGAAATGATTGTGAGCATTGAGTGTGGTGAAGGGCCACATGTGGCCCCCGAGCTGCCAGCTGCACACCGCTGGTCTAAATGAAAATGCAAAAATGCATAAATAAATGTAACTCATCAGCACGTAACGATAACACTGTCATGTAAAAAGTGGCTTTACTTTAACATCGATTCTAAGCCCACGTCTGACCGGTGTTATGGTCTAACTTGTGACCATGTTAACTGATGCTGGCAGGTGGTACTAAACATTTCTTCGCCTGGATCCTAGTCCAAAGATTTGATCATGAACATCCAATGCAGCATATCGTCTATTCTTGTGTGAGCAGCTGAAGGTCGTATGTCAGAGGGCAAAGTCATGAAGACTCTTTCATGCCTTGCTTCGGGATTTTCATCCAACTTTGCACGAACCTCCATTCTGACTTAAGGCTGATTTGTAAGGAGTTCTTAGGTCATAGGTCAAGGTTAAAGGGTCCTACTATCCCCCCTTGCTTTGAATATAATATCTCAAGAAAAACTTGCCGGATTTATTGTCATGCTTTGCACAAATATAATTTTCAGATGATGGGAGTCATGAAAAAAGGTCACGTCTGTTCTGATTCAAGGCAAGGACCATTTACAAAGGTCATGAAGAACTTGACAAATTTCAAGGTTGTATATGTTGGATGTAAATATCTCCCACATGTTCGCAATATCTCAAAATTACTTCGACTTATGCTTTGACTTAAGTGTAAATCAAGAAGTTTTGGAAGGACAAGGTTAAAGGTTATTAGAAGATGATCAAACTATTTGGTCCTTTAATAGAAAATTTTGCACAACTGTGCACTATGATTTATGAGAAACTTAAATTTTGAAGGTCATTGTTCAAGCCTTACGAGAATACAAAATCCCATAAGAAGAAACACAGTTAGTTAACATGTTATTGTTTGAAAAAGTATTAAAATATAAAATTGTGCTTTATTATCCAGTCTCAGAGACGCAGACCTTCATGGCATCTTTATGTTTAACTTGATAAAGAAAAAGGAAGAGGCCGAGCTTTCAGATGCACAAAGACTGAAGTCTCGAACTATTAGAGTTATTATTTCAGATTTATTTAAACAGGAGGGATCATGTTAAGGGAAAAAACATGATCCCCCTCAGGACGTCTGCGTTCAAAGGCTTTTTTGTGACTCGTATTTAAAGGTGATTGGAGGCAGTGAAATTTTTTTGGAAATATTTATAGCGAAGTTCCACCAGAGCACATTATTTCTTCTTTAATCCCTGCAGAGTATTTCCAGCGTCTATGACTGAAGGCGAAAACAGGAAGTATGAAGCCATTATTGTAACCAGCGCGTTAATATATTTAGACCCAGAATGGAATAAAACGTAAATGATCATTCCTACAATAATCCTCAGTGACCCGTGAGAGCAGCGCGTCTTCCCCCCCTGGGCGAGTCTTAATGCGCTCTGGTGTCTCTTTGCTCCGTGCACCGAGGTGACGTCTCAAACTACATAAATCTGATTTAGAGGGTTTGCACACTGAATAAGCAAATACATGAGCACAGCATCACCTCGCATCAGGGCCGCGAGGATGAGGAGGAAGGTGGTTCCTACCAGAAACAATCAGGGGAAGTGGCTGCAGAGAAACTGCTTCTCTCAGAGGTGGAGGAGACGAGTCAGGGGAACATTTGGGGTTTAGATCAAAGAAAGAGGTTCAATATTCATGGTTTTATGAAGGAAATTCATTTAATCAATCATTTTAGTAAATCTTCTTGTGTCTACTGTTTTATCAGGACAGAACTGCATGTTTTATCTGAGTGTGGGGTACTGATGACCTTTAGATTTAAGAAGTGGATCATTTCTGGCATCTATGTGGCATAAAAAGGCAAAAATGAAAGTGTCATCAAGTCTTTACCCAAGACTACTCTTGCAAGTTGCTATTTGTTCAACGACAGTGTGGAAAAGGATGGACCAAAGATGGAAAGCCGGGTTGTAGCTGACAGAGGATGAGCTTAATCTGCACATATTTAAGCAAAAATATGGGACTTCT
The DNA here is from genome assembly GCA_037902135.1 of Cetoscarus ocellatus. Classification (NCBI taxonomy): domain Eukaryota; kingdom Metazoa; phylum Chordata; class Actinopteri; order Labriformes; family Labridae; genus Cetoscarus; species Cetoscarus ocellatus. The sequence continues at coordinate 625,940 of JBAMNC010001156.1, forward strand.
TGAGGGGTAATCTGGAAATTTGTCCAATAAAGTACAAACCCACAAGTGAAATATCCAAAGTTTGGATAGATCCAAATAAAATCCCAAAATTGATTTTGTTCTCCGACAAAATGCCAGACAAACCAAATACCTACGAAGCAGTTTGACCTGAGAATCATCTGCATGTCGACATAACAAACCCTGTGTTTACCTTGTTGATCTATTTAAACTTACACAAGAAAGACTGAGTAAAATTAACAATAAACCTTGGTAGATGTTGATAAATCAGTCAATAGAAAGTTACTACAGGAAAACAACCAACTGCAAATTTAGAAACAGAATCGTCTGCATGGAGAGAAAAAAAAATACTTTGTGCTTTTCTTGATTAACTAGTGATAAAAAAGTTGAATTGGAAGAAAATTATCAAGGTTTTTGGGGTTCTACAAAAAATCCTTCAACCTATATACATGAAAAGCTCTAAAGCAGAAACAGAGAGTTGAGGAACATTTGAGAGACAAAAACACTATTAAGAATACGAAGCTGCTAATGTGCATTGTGGTTCTGTCAATACAGCATATCATAAACTGGAGATATATACTGGGTACTTTGCGAATAAAAAGCAGATTCATATGCATTACTTATGGATTTCTGCTTATTATCTCATGTTTTTATCCCCAAATCATCCCGTGAAAATGTTTAAACTCCCCAAAATAGCCAAAAACAACCATCATAAACAGATAAACTGGGTTGTAAAAGGCCAAAGGTCATTGATAATAAATATATAGGTCTTGGTGTTGGAGCAGCACTTGAATCTGACACTACAGCACATCATCACGGCTTGATTTCAGCAGAAAGAAGCAGTTATATGACCACAAGAAGATCCAGATCACTTCACAATCCTCCAACGCGCAGACACGACTCTAAATGATGACGCTGATGAGTTTCTACAACCTCTCTCTGCTGCTCACGCTTGTTGCCGCCGGTATTGACGTTATTGCTCGAATGCGGCTGCATCCCGGTTACACTCCTCCTGCCTCTTTTTCTCTAATCATCACGTCCACTTGCTGCACGCGCTCAGCTTTTGTTGCAAATATCTGGTTGCCATGTCTGTGTTTTAACAGGATTTCACCCTCATGGGACGACGCAGATTTGAACCAAATTAAACACGACTGGGTGCCAAGAACGGGAGCGAGTTAGGGAGCAGGGAGAACATGTAAAAAGGCCAGACGGGTTTTTATTCAGAGACGGTGACCGGCTCGGACAATCGACGCCATAGTTGGAGAAGTGAGCGAATGTGAAATGAGATTATTTTGCATAATGGCAGCGGTGGTGGAAGCGGCAGAAAGTTGCAGAGACAGGCTTGTGACTGGAAGGTCAGCGCTTTGAAATGAAATGCCTGCCGAGGAAAATGACAAAGAGCTCCTGTTTTACCCAAACTTTGCTGTCATTGTGCCCCGGAGCAAGGCAGCGTGCTCGACTGGAGCTGCACAAAGGTCGAGGTGAACAGGTCATTGATAAAAATATGTAAACACGGCATGAATATGAAGCAGGGAGCCGCTGACGATAAAGAAGAGTCTTTATCCTCAGACTAGGACAAAAAAATCCGTGTCAAAACACGAAGGACTCACTGTCTGCACCCTGTCAGGAGGTAACATCTCACCAGAGCACCAAAGGTACGAAGATCAGACCTAAACATGACATTAAGATGCATGTGCGCATGAGACCTTAATGTGATGTTCACACTGAATGACATGTGCTAAAGAGGCTATTCTGGGATGAACTGAGAGATAAATATACTGCAAATTAGAAGAACAGATTTAAGTTATGTTAAAATGCCAGTGCAGTCATTACCAAACCTAAATGATGCTAACTAAAAGATAATCAGATGCACCCTCCCTTACGATCATTTCAGGAGCTTCATGTCTTACATTTCATACTTTTGTTCGGCAGATCTAAAAGCTGGCATTCATCCTCCAGTGTTGAATATGTTACCGATGTCCAAACTTCTTTGGATTGTCATGATTTTTTATTATTATTAAATTGTATTTTTTCAATTAATTATATTTGGAAAACTCACATCTGACTCTTTAGAACAAAATGTGGCAAAATCCACTGTGGACGTGTTGAACAATGCAGCGAATTAATTCTTATAGTGATTTATGTTGTTACAACATTAATTAACTTATCATTTGGCGGACTAACAAAGAGCTAATGCTGGCATGTTAGTTGTTTGGCATGTTTATACATGCTCACGTCTAGGTGTAATCGTGTAAAGAGTGTCCATGTTAGTCAGTGACTCTCAGCCAAAATAAGAGAAAAGTTTCCTGATCATTTCTTTCTTAGAAATCTTCTCACTGAAGCTGTTTTTGATGTTTACTTCTGACTTTTTAATCATGATGCCATGCATCAATTCATACATATATTAAAACAATAAAAATTGTCAGGTAACATGGTTACTTTTCTTGAAGTTACATCGTGAGAACATTTTATTCAGGCTCACCTAAAGCCTTCCTACAAGCTGGATCTTTGAAACATCATCGTCTAATAATATGTCACTTCTGTTAGCTGCATTTCAATATATGATCAGCATTTTAATTGACTGGACGTGTTAAAAGGTTTGCCAGAGTTCACCACAACTGCTTTGAGTGGAGGATGCAGGATCTACAGCGGACATTTTGACATGTTTTTGTTTTTTTTCAGTCAAATTTTAATTCATTTTAAGAAGATCTGCTGAATCTCTCTGGAAAAGCTCATTTAGCCTGTTAGCATGGACACAGATCCTCTCTTAGAACAGATCTATGATGAGTATCAGCCAATCAGTCGGATTGTAATCTAATAGTACAGCCTCCTATTCACTGTCCTGTTTGATGTGACATGTATGTGACATTCTGACGGCTTTAACAGAAGATAATGACCAAACTACATCAACTCCCCTCTGGTGGAGTTTAGATAATAAACTCTGGTGGTTCTTGGCTTTAGTGGGAGCGTTTGAACACGAGGCCAGAGAGCAGCCGAGCGAGCAGACGGGCTTGTTTCTGCAGTTGATTCAGTGTTGGTTTTGCTTTAACATGGGCTCTATTTTTAGCCTGACATCTGAAGTATCCACGGAGTCTAAATGTGGGAAAAGCCTGTCCTCCTTCCTCCCTGGGTGTCTGATGTTTCCCAGCAAGCCCTGCTGCAGCCCTCTGAGTGTGTGTGTAAGTGAGAAAGTCTGGGTGTGTCAGAGTGTGTGTGTGAGCGCTGCTTGACTGTGTGGGAGAGTTTTACATGTGGGTGTGAGAACGAGTGTGTGTGCGACGGCGCTGAGGTGTGTGTGTTTAGTGCACGGGGAGCAGAGGACTGTGGGAGGACTTCCTCTGTGGATCCTCTCTGTTTTCTTTTCAAAGAATGACATTCCTAAAGTGTTTCACTTTTCAGGCAGGAAGTGGAAAGCGGCCAAAAATGATTAAAACCAGGAACGGCAGCATAACGGCTCGAGCAGCGCCGCCGAGTTCAGAGCGTTGACACCGAGTCAAACAGTCGAGATGTTACGTTTCATAAATCTGAATATCTGCTGGAGAAGCACCTAGAGGTCTGGGAAAGTCAGAGGAGGCTTCATGTTCTTTATTTTCCCCAACATCTGTCTTCTTAAAAACGATTATTTTTACTTGTTCAAGCTCGACCCTCTGTTGGATAAAGAAATACTCCTCTCACTTCTCATGGAATTAGAAAAAACGAGAGTTTTGATCATCTTTACGCTCCTGCAGCAGAAACACTCAGGGTCAGAGGGAATGTTGTTTTGGTTGTCCATCAAAATGTTCATCTGGGACAATCTTGAAGACAGAACATTTTTAACTCGGTCCAAATGTCCATGTTGATTTTGGGATAAAAATAGATGCAGGTTAAAGACTTTGTTTCAGCAACATATTTCAGTCCTGTGTTTGGCAATTTTAGTTCATTTAAAGGCCAAAATAAAGGAAAAAGCACAAATTTAACAAACAAATCAAAGTCATAATAATGTCAACAATCTTACATCTGTAATATTGTGGTAGGTCAAAGGTCATTTTCATCTAAGATCATCCCTTGCCTGCAAACACAATGTTGCACGAATGCTTCAAGCGATCCTTGGAAAGATTTCAAATAATAACCATCCATCTGGGGGGTGGAGCCTATCCCAGCTGACATCTGGCGAGAGGCGGGGTACACCCTGAACCAGTCACCAGCCAATCACAGGGCCACATAGAGAGGGAAAAACCATTCACATGCAAACTCCACACAGAAAGGCCCTGACTGACTGACCAGGAATCAATTTAGAGACCTTCTGGCTCGTGCACTACCTGCTATAAAAATATCCCCTTGAATTTAGGGGGCATCAAATTCTGATTGTCACAGGTCAAAGGTCATCGTCTTAGGCCTCACGTCCTGTCCAGTACGTGTTAGCATGATCTCAAAGAAGCTTTTGAAGATTTTCTCTCCAATAAACTCACAAAAAACTTTGTTTTGACTTCATGAAAAACTGATTCTATATCAGAGGTCAACAAGCCATAAGTATGAGGCACGTTGGGCCTCATATTCATCACATGCTTGTGGGTCAAATATCTCTGGAAGGTTTTCTTTGATTTTCTTTAAATTTTGCTTAAATGTCCACTCCTACTAAAGGATTAACCAAGGCAATTTTCAAAGTACAAGGTCAAGATGAACAGGCCTCATGTTCATCCCTCCATCATGAATCATGTCAATGGGCTCCTTGATCAACCTCAGCTTGAAAACAGTGCTAAGGTCAAGGTCATTGAGCCTTTTGTTCGTCCTTTACTTGTTGATGTGTTATCACACAAATGTTCACCCTGAGTTTAGATGAACTGATGACATTACTCAGATCATGTGTCTCATGTTCATCTATTACTAGTAAATGTTATATTTCAAGATTGCTTCATGGTTATTCCTTAGCTTTTGAGCAAATGCCCACGCTGACACAAGGGGTACAAGGTCAAAGGTCACAGATACAGGGAGCTATGTTCATCCCTAGAAGAAAATTTTGAGGAATTTTGTTCAAACTTTACTCAAATGTCCTCTGTGACTTAAGGATAAATGGATGAGATTTGTGAGGGCAAAGATCAATCTAACAGGGCCTCATACCTCCATTCTTTATGTCAAACTGCACAAATGTCCGCCATGACATCTCCTGATAGAAAGTCAAGGTCACTGTGGTCTTGACTCTAAAGAAACAAGCCTTCCCACTTCACAAACTCTGGCTGTACTTTCAGGATCTTGACGTTGTTTTGCTTCAGTTTATCACAAATCTTGCACCTTTACTTGGCCTCTTGTTGCAGTTGATCCAGGATGATTTTGGAACCATTTCAAGCAGATTTTTCAGCTTTAAAAACATCTTGTCACCAACCATTTCCCTCCCCAAAACAGCCCCCCACCCTGTAAACCTCACTTTTGTCTCATATTTCATGTAATATTAACGCCTGTAGGGGCTCCAGAGGGCCAGAATTATCAGCATATTAACTTTTATTACCACCTCACGGGCCAAACACAACGTTGACATTGGACGCCTCAGGAAAACCTCACCTTAGTTTCAAGCGTTGAATGCTTCAGTTTTTCTAGGATATATGATTCACTAAAATATCAGCTACAGTATGGTTAGCATGGATGAGTTCCCAGGGAGGCCTGCCAGGAGCAAGCCCTGGGGCCCGAAGGGGGATGGGGGCCCCAAAAGCCAGAACATCCCTCTGAGGCTGTTATCACTCAGTTTGACTCCAGAGCTGATAAAAGTGCGTTTCCTCAGTGTCAAAACTAATGCATCAGGGGAACCTCCCAGAGCACTTTATTTTACAACCTGAGATCTCTGACAGGACGACCTTAAATATTCTTAAATATCACCTCCATCCAACAGATAAAACCCCAACAGTCCTACCAAACGTCCCGTGAGTTTTAGAACTTGGCGACCACCTTAAATTCAATTGTGGTCAAACATAAGCAACGACTTGAATGACTCCTCATGCAAACAATTTGAGTAAATAAAACTGTTTGTTTCATTTCTGAGAACATTTTGATTTCTAGAAAGTGACAAAACCAAAAACAGAAGCAGGAACGCCTGACAGAAAGGCTGAAGGATGCTTTTAAAGGAGTAAATCATCTGCATATTTGGGTGCCTGAGCTACATACTTCACACTTTGCTTAAATACTGCACAGCTTGAGTAACCGGACTATTCAGAATTTGTTTATACTTCTTTGAAAAATCTAAATATCACCATGCAATAAACAAAAAAATGACTATTTTGCACATTTGCATCCCCCAAAAAAGAGAAAGTACCTCCAATTTCCGCCTACTTGCCCTTGATCACGGCTTGTTCCTTGATCCAACTTTGGCACAAGCTCTGCATAGGTTCGCTAGAAATATGCGGCACGTCTATTTTCAGCAGGAGTAGCTTCAATGTCACGACAATCTCGGCCAAGCACATCAATACAAAGCAGGAAAACAAGTGCTCAGAGTTTCCAGGTAATTTAAAATACATTGCAAAGAAGCGAAATATATCGATGAGGAGAGCAAATCAGAGTCTGCTAGGGAGTATAACCTGCTCTTCCTGTTACCTTGTGATCTCACATCTACCATGTGAAATTATGGTTCAATTGTGATCTTATGATCTGGTTTGTGAAGCTAATAAGGCTGTGCTACAGTGCCAAAGTAGACAGTCTTTGTGGAAATTCGAGTTTAGTGTTATAATAACTTAGAATTGAACTAAAAAATGACCATCTTAGATCAATAAATTAGCTAGCATGTCATGTCAAAGCCCACAATGCAATGCAGCCAACAACAGTTTTATGACAGATTTGGGTGTACAAGGCTAATGAGGCTAATTAAATTGAACTGCTAGCCTACACCAAGGATGGAGAGAAAACTGCCATGAATGGACATCATCACGTGTCATTTTGTCAGTTACTAAAGACTCAAGGGGCATCTGAATTGCTTGGAAAGAGCATGTGTTCATGTACAATGGCAAACCTTTGAGTGTTTACTGAGCAGATACTTCAGACTTACCTTTACTTGATGATGAAGTTCTCCAAGGCAGATCATCAACTTGCTCTAGGACGTCCTCTCTGGAAATCTGCATGTAGAGAACAGATAAAGTGAGGGTTGATACATACATTTATATGAAAATGAGTGTAAAAAGTCAGAACTTTGGTTTTTATGTCATTTCAAGGCCAGACTAAACAGAAGCAGCTCTGACCGTATGGATCCAACAGCCATTAAAACTTTTACTTTGCATGAACAGTCTCACATAACACATTAAAGTGCTGATTATCAGATGGAAATGTCTAAATAAATGTACATGTGTAAATATTTGTGTCTGAGAGTGACCATGCGTGTAGGAGTAGAGAAAGAGTGAGAAACCAGGAGCAAGTCTCAAAGCTGTAATCGTGTCCATCAAGCCGCCGTTCCTCGCTCCACCTCCCTCCCAGTTCACCCACGTCGGTGTCAGTTTTACGAGTCTACGGCGGATCAACAGTAAAGAGATATATCGTGGTTTATTTTTAGACAAAACACCAGTCAGCCACCCCTCTCTCTCTTTCTTTCAGCAAAGTATTTTTCCTTAAAAAATGTATGAGGAGCAGCGGGGACTCAAAATGCGGCGCTCATGCATTAATAACGAGGCTCCATAACCCTTCTCATGACTCCAGGTCGGGATAAGTGCAACCTATCCTTGTTTTCAAAACTCAACCTGAAACACGGTCTCACATCGGTGAATTATTGACCAGTACAGATGTTGGCTGATGATGACTTTACTGTACAGGGGCGTTTTGATGATGAAGGACTATGGAGGGGATGTGGGTCAAGTTTGGCTGATTTTGTGGTTTTATCAAGAGTTGTTGACTTTTATTCTTAAATACTTAACTTTTTGTTGTTGTTGCAACTAAAACAGAATGAAAATGTGAAAACTTTTACCCTGATGAGGAGAAACAAACACCTGATGAAGGTTCCCCATGAAACTGACTTTAATCGGTGCACCTGTACAGCTTCTAGTTGATGCAAATAATGGGATATTTAATGCTTATTAATCTGCATTTAACTTAAATCTTTACTTTTGTTTTGGGAAATGCACAATCACAGTCAAAAGTGGCTCCATATCCTTAATATCACTACTTTTGGTGCCATCATGGAAAATCTTTTCAGGTTTCTTCATGAACATACATTTTTTTGATATTATAAAGTCAGTGGTGGGCTGCAAAAACGAAGTAGGATGGCTGCTAGTTGCCCACCCTTGCAAAAGAGGATGTTCTGAAGCAGATTTTTGGCATCAGGGATGTGCAGGTGACAAATCTGCAGCAACTGTGTGATGCTGTCATGTCAACGTGGACCAAAATCACAGAGAGATGTTTCAGAATCAGAATCAGAAATACTTTAAGGGGAAATTTGACTGTATCAGTTGCTCTTATACACAGTATAGCAGTAGGAATATCAAATAAAGACATTAAAATAAATAAGAGCAGAAAAATAAAGGAAAAAAAAATGAAGTAACAAGGCTGCAACATGCAGAATCTTCAAGCTACATCAACTTCCTTATGAAGGAAAATAAATAGAATAAGTAAAAGTGAAACTATGCACACAAGGAATTTACAATATTAACATGAACAATATTTACAATATGAATATAATACGACAGCACAGTTGGACAGTAAAGCACATTTGACCGAAAGGTAAAGTTTGGCAGTAACATATTGCTCTGGATATTTTGCTTATTAAGTTATTAACAAATATCAGCGGTGAAAACAGTGAAAAAAAGCACCTTGTTGATTATATGTCACAAAGAATTAAAGCAATTCCGAGGGCAAAATGGGGTCCAGCCTGTAACTATACCTAATAAAGAGGCCAGTGAGCCTATGTTTCATACTTTATCATGTTGTTAGGTTTTGTACATTTTTTCATGTTGTTGAGGAGAATTTAAGCATAAATGTCTTCTTGATCAGAACTCAACTGTCCAAATCCTTTTAATCCTGAGTTCTCTTAGATTCTTGATCCAGAATTTGGTCGACTTCAGAGAAGTTCGTCCTCATTTCTGCAGCGTAATCACTTATTTAGTTAAACCCCGGTCCTCAGATTGTGGGAGTTTCAGTTCCTTGAAGACTCTGGACACTGTAACTCGTGCGGTGAGTGATTGGAGTTGAGCAGAAGCCTGATTCTCTGTAAGCTGAGGTGATTTATCTGCCGCTCCCTCTTCGACCTCTCTCCTCTTCTTCTTCTTCTTCTTCTCTTTCCTCACACCAGGACAGCGGCGGGAGAGGGGGGGGCTTGTTGAATGAGGTAGTTATGATGAACCGTCACTCCGATCCTGACAGCGGCGTTCTCAGCCACTCGCTCTTGGAGAAGTCCGATTGATAACACGGCTCCGTCAATGTCACGGCGTCACGGGGCCCCCTCCGTTTAAACGCACTCCCGGCGCTGTCGGATAAATCACATCAAACATCACTAACAGACCCCCCTCCCCTCCCTCCTTTGTGGGTAATTGTGGTATTCCTGTCCTCCCGTAGATGTTCAATCCCTCGATCCCTCAACCAATTGGCTCTGACAGGAGGGAAAGCACTTCCTGTCAAAACTGTTAGAAGGAGGGGGGTGTTTAAGAGGTGTACCGGATAACGGATATCCATCAAGGCCACATCATTTCTGCAGGATCAAGATGTCTGAAAGTAAAGTTATTACTCCAACACCAGGGCGCCATGCTTCTTGGCGAGAGGGAATGTGACAGGTAGAGAGCAGATATGCCCGAGGAACATGAATAAGTCAGCGTAGAGGGGTGGTATTAAATATTCATCCCACCGATATCGCTCTTTGTCACATCCTCTTTAACAACAATGAGTACAGGCGGAGCAGGCGCAGGTGCTGGATCCTTAAACTGCAGCTGGCTAGACGTGTCACGCGGCATCAAGTCAGGAGCAGGATTTAACCTGAGGCCAGGAGGGTTTGCAGCTAACTCGCACCGTTTGCTTTAACCTGCGTGCAGATGGGTGGGTCTGGGTGCCTGGCAGGGGAGAGGGCGAGAGGGGAGGCTGTCTACAGCTTGTCAAATCAACCCAACACGACAGAGGATGATTTCTCTGATTAGCACACCTTCTGAGAGGGAAGGAGCTAATTGGGGACATGAGACCCTGACAGGCATCTAGGAAGTTTGTGGGTTTCTGCTGGAGCTTGGATAAAACTAAAAAAACCAACTACTACCTTCTTTAGGCCCAGGCAGTCCAGCTGCATTTGAAAGAATGAATGAAAGAAATTTACTCCGGTTCACTTGCAATAAAACAACTTAGAAGACTAAAGTATAAATTCAGAGTTTTCAGGCTGAGCAAAAGGGCGTACTCAGGAGCCAAAGCTTATTCAAGCCTAACCCTTCTACTAAAACAGAATTATCACAGAATAAGATTACAGCATGAACAATGCTGATGTATTGTTGTTGTAAATATATACATAATAACATAGACATATTAACTTAGATAACCCACAGTGTATTTCAAAACCAATTGATTCTTTGAGTCTTTTGAGCCTTACCAATGTTGTGCATGTTTACTTTTGTTTCAGAAGAAGAATTCCACAAACTGACCCCTGTAACTGACGGACTATGAGATCTGACATTTGTGCGTATCCTTAGTTTTTGAAAAATAAATGTTCCTCTAAGACTGTATGGACTATCTCTCATTGAAAACAACTTTTGGATACTTTCTGGTTATTGTCCAGTTTGAGCTTTGTACATTGTTCGTATTACACTGTATTCAACTACGCTCAAACATTTTAGAATATTTAGCTGCAAAAATAAAGGATTGGTTGGTTCACGATAGGGTTTTTCCTGATAAATATGGGCCCGAGCCTGATTGAAACCCTTTTCATGAGGTTTTAAAGGTGTTTTGTTGAAGATAAAGAGGGCAGAAGACACAAGCACAATCTAGGACAATAGATAGACTGAGGAGAGAGTGACAATCTCAGGCATCAAATGATGAAGATTTTAGGGGAGAGACAAACTGGTGATCAGAAGTTTATATGTGAGAAAATACAACCACAGAAACTACGAGGCGGAGTCAACCATGGTGTCAACTCAAGACAAACTTGGTCACCAAATTCCATGGTCACGAACTGAACTAATACACCAAACTCATTTCTCTAATTCAGGACTGAAAACTAATTTAGATCATCTTTCTGCTGCAGTTGTCTCTGCTGCCATGTGGACGCTGTCGTTATCCCCTCTGTCTCTACACTGATCAAACCAGCTATGTAGTCTGGGGAAACATGGCGGCCATCACGCATCTGCAGAGTTAACAACAAGTGATCTCCAACCTGAGTGTCTATGACTACAAGAGCTTCAGTCCCCTAATCTGTTTGAAAGCTAATATTCAAGCAAAAATCCTGTTGATTAAAAATATCGCCATAATAACGCCAAATCATAACAAATGTTATCGCAAGACACTTCATTAAAAAGTAGGTCAGTGCCATTAAACTCTTTTTTATTTTTATTTTTTACTTGAATAGAATTGATATGTTAATAATTGTTGAAAATACTTCTTATTCTATTTTATTTTTGTTTTGTTGCAGGCCAATGCCATACTCCTCTTCTTTTTTATACTTTTATTTACTTTGAACTTTTTTTTTCAATCCATTTTATTTATTAAATATATTTATTTATATTTCATTTTTATTTTTTGTTTTATTTTTAAGTAGGTCAGTGTCATACTCCTCTTCTTTTGATATTTTTTGTTTACTTGAATTAAGTTTATATACTGTAACAGTACTTTTATTTATTTCTATTTTATTTTTATTTTTTTTTGTAGGTCAATGCTGTGCTCCTCTTCTTTTTACATTTTATATTTACTTTGATTTTATTTTTATATGTTGTTTAATTTATATAAAAATATTTTTTATATATTTATTTATTTATTTTTTAGTAGGTCAATGCCATACATCTCTACTTTTATGTATTTTTATTGATAAAAATGTTTTTATCACTAATTTATTTGTACATGTATTTTTAACTTTCATGTTACTATAACATTTTTTAAATATATTCATCTATTTATTGTTTTCTCACGTGGTTTATATGTCTTGGTACCACAGTTAATTACATTTCTATTTGAAAGATTAACACCCCCATGAATCATGAAGCAAATTGCTAAACAGAGGGAGTTTTTTGACAGGCAGTGGTCAAAATAGTGGCTAGTTCCTCAACTTTTTGGGCACCATAACCTCAACAGATGGGGTTAGTTTAGACTCCATGGATCCTCAAGCTCACAACATTTTAGTAATTTGTAACCGTGGATGTTTGCAGATGAGATGACAGATCTAAGTTTTCCTTTAGAGTCACAAACATCCGACACTTTCAGAGCTTTTCTGCTAATTTATGCTGTAAAGTTATTGAAGATTCTTCTGAAATGCAGAGACTTCGTCCTAAATGTTCTCCTCTGAGAGGGTCTGTGACAATGCAGAGCACCAGCTGGGTGTAAAAAAATAACCTGCATGGCGTCATCCGGGTCTGTTTTCTGTTGTAGTGAGTAATTCCTGCCAGAGTGGACGACGGGGATGAAGACAACACGAGCCGAGCCAAATGGGCATCTCATAGGTGCTGAATCATGGCTTCACAGCGACAAATACAAATGCTACCCTGACAAATAGCTCACAGCTACATTAACAAGCTGCACTCGCTCATGAAATATGTGGTCAGAGGGAAGAAGTAGGTAGGATAAATCCAGCGGGAAGTGCCAGCCTGCCAAGACACGAAAAGCTTCTCCTCGTCCGGTGACACTTTCCATCCACGACGGGAGCCAAACTTCATAATCCCACAAAGTAAATCAGAGAGAGAGAGAGGGACGGGAATTCATAACGGGCTCGGTAAATCCTAAAATCAAAACTCAGCATCCTTTGGTTTCTAAATGCACCGCTGTCATAAAAGCATTTCCATCGACAAATGAGTCGGCGGGAAAGGTCAATAGTTAATTGAATAATCTATCACCTTGGGATGGACGGAGTGAACCGCGCTATGCAATCAATGACAGGCGCATTAAAAGGTCAGCCGCAGACTTCCATGATAAGTCACCTGGTTAATGTTTTCTTTGGTTATACACCGCTCGAGGGCCGGCCCGAGCTGTAACGGGCCACTTTGGACGGGGGCCAGGCTCGCTCCACAAACAGTGGTCAAACAGTAGGTACGGGAGAGTAATGAGGAGGTTTGGTGCTAAATAAGACGAGAGCTGCTGCTGGAGAAAGGCTCTTTGTACTGCAGGAGAGAAAAGACGATACTCTGCACTCATCCAAGGAAATAACTACACATAATCCCCAAAATAAAGGTTCTCTGTGGGTTTGGAAATGTGAAAAATGTTTTATTTGTGGTACAGAAGGTTGCAGATCATGTGTCTTTGACGAAGAGCGCACGGTCGAAAACTTGCAGAAACACCATCGTTGACAAGTTTTGCAAAAAGTGGACTCTTGTACCACGAAAGAAAATACATGAAACTTCCTCAGGCAAACCACACACTGGTTAACCAGCCTTGACTGTCACATTTACTTTCATTTTACATTATTTCAGGACTTTTGTACAATTTCCAAGCAAACAAATGCATTACAGTATTTTTAACATTTTAACAGGTACAACACAACGTTGATTTTGGTCCTCCTAAGACCAAAACATGGTAATATCAGCTGCTTTTGATGCAAATAATTAAATATTTACTGCTTATAAAACTGTATTTTACCTTAATCTGTACTTTTGTTTTGAGAAATGCACAATCATGGCCAACAGTTGGTCAATATCCTTGAAAATATCACTACTGTTGGTGCCGTAATGGAAATTCTTGTCAGGTTTCTTCATGAACATACATTTTTGATAACATAAAGTAACTGTTGGGCTGCAAAAAGGATGTAGAGCCCCTCTAGGATATGGTGAAATGGGTTATTGGCATCGTGGATGTGAAGCAGACAAATCTGAAGGCAAAAGGGGGTCCAGTCTGTATCTGTGAGTTAATCACAACACAATGTTGATTTTGGTGCCAACTCTTTTTGATGTGCAAAAATAAGTCTTTAATTTTCTCCTAAGATCAAAACATGGTGAAGTTGTCTTTGACTGATAAAACTCAAAATATATATATTTTCAAATTAATTTTATTCATTTTAAATTAGTTATTAAACCTTTCGCTTTGACAATTCTTTTAAATAGGGATGCAAGATATTGGGTTTTTGCTGATATCTATATGCTGACATGTCTGAACTGGTTGTCCCCAGTGCTGATATTTTTTTGTCAAGAGCACAAAGTCTTTACTTTATGTAAACTGACTTGTTGCTTCCAATGTGAGAGTCTGTTTGAAGGTGCAGATGTAAGACAAGAAAAACAACATTTGGTATCACAGATGATATATGGCAGGTATGTATGACGGACATATCAGCTGCAGATACTGTCACAAGCTTCACTGTCTGCCAGCACCAATATTTATCTTTAAAAGATGAGATCGGCCGATACTGGATATCGAAATGTAATGTTACTTTAGGATGTTGTCACAAAAAGCTCAGAGATGTTAACTGAACCTAACAAAAGATAAAGTTTCCCACTTCTCTCTCAGACACCTTGTGTTAAATCATCTTTCTTTATTTATTCTTACTTTAAACAGACTAACCTACAAAAACCTGTAACTTTAGCACCAACTCCAATAACAGCAAAAAACCTCTTTCCTGTGCCGTCCACTGATCCCATCAACAAGCTTCTCCTCTGCAGGGCCGTCATTACACCACCTCCAGAAGTAATTTTACTCATTTCTATGGATTTTATAATGCAATATTCCAGACAAAGTCAACATTTAGCCGTGTGGGGAGCAAAAACAAACAACCGGCTGCTTATGAAAGTCAAGAAAATATGAAGTTTCTCACAGAAACCAAATTGGCAATCACCATCCCTCTCCCCCATGGTCATAATGAAATTGCCATAGCAGTGGTTGAAATAAATGACATAATTCTATGTACACACAATTAAAGGGGAAAGCCACAGAGTTAGTTTATGATAGCACAAAGAAAAAGCAAACCTATAAATAATGAATACGTCCATAATTATTCCAGCTCAGATTTGCATAATTATTGTATTTCCTTTTTTCTGTGGAAGCATCTGTTAACATCGCAGTCCTCTCTTTGTCTCAAAGAGGGCCGCCATACCTTCCTGCAGAAGTACACACACACGCGAATGGGAATAAATTGGCGTTATAAGGAAATGCTGCTCATTTATAATTGATAGGGTGGTCACAGTGACACAATGATATTGCTGCAAATGCGCCGCTATTACTCTAAATGAGAATTCCTGTTGCATTGGTAATGTTCAGCTGCAGTGAGAGCAGACTTTGTGTTATTTTAGCTAAAGGAATTTATTTTTCTCTCTTGTTTGGAGAGTTTAAGGCTGTGAGGAAGGAGGGCAGCCAATGTAACCTCACCAAACACGGAGGACCTCCATCTCGAATACATATATTGTTTATATCCTGACAAACGCACATAAATACTTGGCAGCCATGTAGCTCAAAGATCATCTATTCTGATCCGAGCTTTTAAGTTTGGTTCTTCAGAGTCTTAAACATAATTATGGGGATAAAAATAAGCAAGCCAGTCTCCTGTGGGCACAAATTTCCAATCTTCAAACCTCTTCATGCTCAAATATTCCAGTTCTTCTGCCTCAAAGTTCTACATCCATCCATGCTTGTGCTCTCTCAGACCGGTCTGGTGAACTCTTGTGAACTCCTTCATGATTATTTCCCTTCGACATCTTTGGGTATCGTTGGCCGAACCATGTGACCTATACTGACGTGCTCAGGAGGGTAGGAATAGGAAAGTTCAGCTGCTGGATACAGGAGCAGTAGCTGCTCTTCTACAGGCATCTGGCATGCTTTTCCTGACCCCGTGGGTTGGACCAGGCCACAGGGCGAGGGAAACCTGAGGAGCTGTAACATGGTCCTGGTACAGGCCTGGATGAAGGCTCTCAGGAGGCCGGAGCAATCTGGGAAACAGGTTGTTGAGGTCATCTGCTGAATGGGTGTTTGCTCCCACACCTGACCTGACCTGAGCCTTGTGAACCTCAAAAAGGCTTTCAAGGATTTTTATTCAACTTTGTGCAAATGTCCACAGTGAGTCAAGGATGAACTCCTTATTTTTCTATGATTAAAGGTCAAGGTAAAAGGTCATGGGGCTTTATGTTCATGTCTATCTTCTCCAATCTCCAAGAGTCAACTCTGAAAAGTGATTTTTAAGGTTAAAGGTCAAGTGCATAGGATCTAATTTTTATCCACTGCTTGTGAAGAAATATCTCTTCACTCAATTTCTGCATAAATGTCCTCTCAGTCTCAAGGATACACTAATTAGAGGTTTTGATTCATAGGTCAAGGAAAAGGTCATTAGGCGTCATGTTTATCCCTAAATTATGAGGCCGATGTCTGAAAAATGTTTTAAGGCCAATTTACACATAAACATTTATTAGCTGACATTGACTGGCTTTGAGAAATCATCGGTAAAAGTATGTTCCCAGGTCAATTTTGCTGTACTTAATGCAGGTTGATGATGTTAAATGGAGAGAAACTAATGATTAACTGTAGACTACTTTTAAAGGTTCACCAATGTAGATAAAACACTCTCACCTAGATCTGAGTTTTTGCAGTGTATCACATGTAATAAATGTTGAACATGTTCATTTGTTCCTCACTTTTAATCTTCTACCCTGTAATATTATGTCAAGAGTGTGTGACTTCTTCAGAACAGTTTAATCTAAAGCAGGAACTCCAAACCAACCCCCTGAATGCAAACCAAGTCCCTGAACGCACCATAAGCCGGCCCCGCTGAATCCTCAGAGAAGACCCGGGCTCTTGTCACGGCGGATCACTTCTGTCGTTCCTCCGTCTCTCGAGTGTTTGGACGATGGACCTCTTCACATTGATCCTCTGTGGCGTTTGTTTGTCATCCCGTGAACCATCACTGTCAAAACCCGCAGCCGCTCCGCTCCCGCCGCGACGCTCATCCCGCAGAGGGTTTAGACGTACAATTAGCCACGGTGAGAGTGAAACCAGAGACGGAGCCAGGCGACCAATCAACATCCAGTTTATCTGCTGAAGTGTCCCTCCGTTTGATGAAGGATTGGACCAAGTTTGAGTGCACGCTGCCAAACAGATAATGAATTCAATCCTCTGATGTGATGTGACTTTCTTTAATAGTTCATCTGATTCTTCAGGTCACGGCTGTCACTGAAACGCTCTTATGATCCCAGACCCTCGGCCATGACGGACACTTCATTCCAGATATATGCAAAGATGGCCGTTTGACTATTTTTAAGTTTGCAGCTAATAACGGTGATTGACTGGACCATTTTAAATAACATTTTAAGACCTAAAGAGTCAAGGTCATGTCTTGAAATACTTCAGCTGCTGCAGATTTTGGGTCATTTTAAAGACAGCATTTTAATAACTGGGAACATTTAGAAACTACTTTGACTGGATAATAACAAGCTCAAACTGTAATATAATAACTAATCCACCATCCTGTGGTTGCATGCTTCTGTGAGGCACAGCACTGGTCAGCCTCAGTCTTTGACCTTTGACCCATAGTGTTAAAAATCAACTATGGTTAGTCCAAAGTACAAGAGGACATCCCTTCAAATCTCCTTGAGTATTGGGCTCACAAGCCATATTCCAATGAAGTTGGGACACTGTGTAAAACATAAATGAAAAAGATTATAATGATTTACAAATTAATCTTGACTAGGGATGTAACGGTATGAAATTTTCATGTTGCGGTTATTGTGACCAAAATGATCACGGTTATCATTGTTATCGTGGTATTGTTGCAGTGTACTCAAAATGTTCAAAAAGTACTTTTGTACACGCTTGAAATCATTTAACCCTTTTAATATTACAATTATAACAGGCCGCCTGGTCTTTTTTTGTCAATAAATGTGTCAGGAAATGTCCTTTTGAGTTAATTTTTTTACCCTTTTTTCATGAGAAATAAAAGTAAACAATTCTGGCAAGTATTAGTCATTATTATGTTATGAATGCTTAAACAGTGTGTAATTACAAGAAAAGAAAAAAACTGAGTTGAACTTTAAACAGGATTATTTTCATAAACAATTGTAAATGAACATGTTCAAAGTTTTTAGATGACTAAAAATAAACTTAACCTGATTTACATACACTCACACATTTTTGTCTGCCTACAGCATTAGTGTCCATGTTACAGCTCATTATATCAGACCATGTCCAGGCGTTTGTTTACTGACGATAGTCCCTGAGGCAGTTCCTGTCCAGTTAGCCCCTTCATGACTCTCCTCTGGTCTACCCTCTCCCTGACAGATCTCCTCCACATTTCCTCCTCCAGTATTTCCAAATTACGATTGATGAAATCCGTAAACATGAACTATGATGGACAAAGACGATAAATTACAAAATACGGCAAAAACACGGCCAATAACTGACAAAAGAATGGCAAGAACACTCTCCAGAATGATACTAATGCTATCATTTACAACATTTATACATTATTTAAACAGAAAATACTGATAAACCACCTGTAATTCACTCAGGTGTGGCTCACTGAATGTCCTCACTCTCACTCTCTCAGAGGTGGCTCAGTCGGCTCACTTACTCGAAGAGTTACGGTAGTTTAATCAGGCACGTCTTTTTCTTCTGCCGGCAGCAGCTTCGTGTTTTAGACAGGGTGACCGTCTTCAGTCAGTTTACCCTCGGCATCCTCGTAAGTCCAAAATTCGACCAGACTTCAGACTTCGTCCGTTTCAAGAGGGAAAAATCTCCGCTATAGGGCCTGTGCGGGCGCCCACCGCCGCGGCCCAACTTTCACTTTCAGAGGCCAAACAAACCAAACCGCGCATGCGCGCCTCCATCAGCGAGGGACCGCTGCTGCTTTGCAACGAGCAGACACACAGTTCAGGTGTTGTGCCAAGGTACTTATCCCCGATAGGAAGGGTATCCCCTGTCCGCGGGAGCGCGCACGTCAAGCGCTATAAGGATGGGATTTCACGCTATAAAATGGCAAATACTATTATGCAGATTGTTGTATGGATCTAGTGAGTGTTATCTTATTTCGCTTTTGTTTTGTTTAAGAGTACAAAATGTATCTACTATTATAAACAAGTCCGTTGTTTGAAATTCTTGAAGTTGTCGAACTGTCGTCATTTATTACACTGTGTGGCGCCGTGAAGAAAAGATCTTCCAAAGGATCTATACTCTTCACAAGTAATGCTTTATCTCTCTTCATACCATACTCATACATTGAGCTTTGACCGCTCTTTGGGATACTTTTTCTTCGATTAGCCTGCTACTGCAATGGACGATCATCCGGAAGTTGTACCCACACTTTCAAAATAACAGCACGTAACCATGAAAAACATGAGGACTCGAACTAAAAGTAAGAGGTATCCAAACACAAGCTTATAAACAATTGTATTTTTTGAGACACGGTTTGAAACCTAACTTTAAACTTTAAAGCTCTGCCAGCGCAATAATAATAATAATAATAATAATAATAATAATAATAATAATAATAATGATAATAGTAAAATCAACTGTTGTGATTCATATAAGCTTTGAATGTGAGAAAATAAAAGTTCATCTGTGAGCGAAGTATCGTTTATCTTTGGTGGCATTTTGGGACTTCCATTATTTCTACATTTGTTAAATTTTGGGTGTTTTTGAAACCTATTAAAGGCTTGCATGAGAACAAGGTGAGACCAAGACAAAGAAACTACTAATGTGGTGAGCACCGTGACATAAATAATAAAAATACAACATGAGAGTTTATCAGTTTGGCTCCAGGAGAATCATCTCTGCTGTTGGAGGCGAATCTCGCAGACAGGAAGCAGACGTCTCTTCTTCTTTGGTCTCCTCCTCGGCGAGGTGACGGCACATAAAGTATTCTTCATGAAGGATGAAGAGAGAGGAAGCAGCCTGAGACGCAGCCAAGTTTCTATTGAGTTATGGACTTTTTTTTCTCCTGCAAAGAGCCTTCAGAGTGGCTCTCCTCAGAGTGACTGAGATCACACTTAGCACGGACAGTATAAATGGACGTGAAGACATTACAATCTCTTCATTCTTTGATTTTTTTTCTGCCTGTTAAAGCTCATATTGCCTTGGAGATGGATGGAAAAGGATGAGGCACGTGGAGGATCAGATGTCTCAAGTTTGAAGTATAAATCAAGTTTTATGAAGCCAACTCAGTGTTTAAACTACAGGGAAAATGTGTAAAATAGACTTCTCTGCAAGGTTATATGCAGCAATAAAGACAATAAGGATCAAAAAAGTGATATTTAGGTTTTAACCCTGCTCCCTTGAGCCAAAAGTTAGTCTTAAAGCATGAATCTTTGGTGTCTTAAATTTTGCATGATCTCTTTCTTTCCTCTGATTCTCAGTCTTGGCTCTGCAGAGGTGCGAGGCAGAGACACCTCTGTCCTATCAGCCTGCCGTGATCACAGTATTACTCAGGTTATCTCCACCTCCCGTCTTACTTTTGGCTCCGATCTCGCCCCCTTAATCCATCACATTTCCCGCCTTATTGACCGTCCCCCTTTTCACACAAAAAAAACGGAAGGAAAAACAATCACTAAAAGAGATACAGCGGCTGATTTCATCCATCTTACACCCCGAAGTAAATCTCCTGGAGGGCGAGCCGAGATCTACGCTCCTCTCTCGTTTCCAGAATTGCCTCGGAGCTCATCCATAACGGCTTTGCAGGCCCCCGGGTGCTCGCAGGGACCGGTCGGAGCAAACAGGGAATTGAATGAGGCGAAGGTAGACGGAAGGAAGACAGAAATGTCTCCTTGGAGGTCACGCTGGCAAAATTGAAAGTCTCAGGTAGAGTGGGGCCTGTCGGTTTAATAAAATGGATAGAATTTCCATTTACCCCCCCTCCCTCTCTTAATGCATTGTTCTTGTAAGGGAGGGCCGCGAATGAGTCAGGAGCCGAGGAATACACTTTATAGACACAAATAATCGTAAATTGGGAATGTCACCTTTAAGCCGAGGCATTTTTATTATTGTTAGTGGTGCCGCTGAGTGGGTTTGATGTTTTATTCTCTCAGGGATCCAACCAGCCGCCCTCCCTGACATCTTTTTCTCACCTCTGCAGCACCTTTATCGAGCTCCTGGGGAAGGAGAAAGAGGAGAGGAGGAGAGGAAAGAGGACTTTTAACCCTGTACACCCTCTTATCCTGAAAGTACCCAGACTATTTTACTAAGAGGTGCTAAGGATGACTCTTTTTAATCTTTTTAGTGTCAAACAAAAAAAACACTTAATCTTCTGAACTGTAATATGACTCTGTTTTATGGTCATAAAAAAAGCTGACACTACTCTAGCACTTTGTCATTTCAGAGAACGATAATGCAGCTCTTACAAATAACACATTTTTTTCATTAAAGAGGTGCAAAAATGATCCCATAAAGCGCAAGCAAAGTACCACACTGCCTTCATTTTTGTATGTTTAATACCTTGGACCATTGATGTGTCCATCCTAAAACACTGGAATTATGACCTCCTTCTTGCCTGTTAAGCAAGATTTTGATGGGGAAAATGGTTGGCTGACATGACTGCATTCATTTTTGGACAAAAATAGCCTCTCTCATCTCCTCTGCATGATAAAGTGCCAGACAATTGCCCAAGTCCCTCCGATCAGAGTCCCAAGTCGAGTCAAGTCATTTGGGTCCAAGTCTCAAGCAAGTCCCAAGGTTTTTCTGCTGTGGGCAAGTCAAGTCGAGTCACAGGTTATGTCGAGTCAAGTCAAGTCGAGTCACAGGTTATGTCGAGTCAAGTCAAGTCGAGTCACAGGTTATGTCGAGTCAAGTCAAGTCGAGTCACAGGTTATGTCAAGTCAAGTCCCTCACCATTGTTCCCCAGCCCACCTATAAAAGCACTCAGGTTTATATCTTGAAGAGAGAAACCTTATCTTCCTAAGGTCAATGTCCAAAAAGAGCATGCAGACTAGCCTGCATGGACTAAACCAGCATAAAGGTGTTCATTTATCCATTACAACATTACAGGTCTGATCATTTAGACCAAGGTAGATGGGAGAGGCTACATTCCATTAAAGAAATGACATGTTTGATATAAAAAAATATGTTTATTTGGAACATTTTGCAACATCTAAATTGCAGGCTCAAACTGCCTTTCTGACATTTCTTTAAAGTGTATTTTTTAGAGGTAGCTACCTTAACAAAGGCAAACAAAGTTACAGTATGAATGAACAGTGCAAAGTGCTTCTGTAAACAGCACATAGCAAATACTTATATAAAAACAACACTTAACTTAAGAGATATCAGAATACTTTAAAAATAAGCACTCTAAAAGGAAATAAGAGCTGGGGAAATGCAACCTTTCCCAAGTAAAATCAGTGTTTCCCCTTGTTTTGATGCTTTGGGATGAGGGGGGGCATGGTCTGTCATTCAGGATCATCTATATTAATCACTTTGTTTATTCACTCATCTATCTGTCTATATTAATCATTTTTCATTTATCCATTCATCCATCTATCTTTCTTTCATCATTTTCTGTTCATTTTTTCATTCATCTATCTATCTGTCTATCTATCTATCTATCCAGTGGTGTAGTCTGGTTTATTCTGATTTATGCACCGTCCACTGAAAACAGCTCTGAGACCCACTTATGGGCCTCCACCCACAGGTTGAGAACCGCAGCACCAGTAGATTGTATTTGAAGCTTGATCCTTCAAAGATTGTTCTGATATCACGGAGAATAAGTGATCCAGGATCCCTCAGGATGAGTTTATCATTTAGAAAACAGAGAGTGAGTGAAAACAAGAGCTGGACTGATGAAGAATGTTGAGTTTAGATTCATCAAAGGCTGACTCGTGACATTTTTTAAGTCTTTGGGCTCTAATTTCCTGGAGCAACTCAGGGTGTCCCACACACGACAGAGTAGCTCAAAGCCGCGGGAACTTATTTTCAACAGGGGGTGCTGAGAAAAAAAAAGAAGGGTTGGGGTCGAGGTTAGCCAGGATTGACGCTGACTGTGCATAGCCTATATAACTACAGTAGAGTAAAACACTGTCAAATTACTAGAATGCAAAATGAGTTGCTGCTCAGGGACAATACACCCCACACACACAGGCACAGGTGCCAGGCCTAACCCCCAAATTCCACAAAAGCGCCCCGCAGCGCCGTGCTGAGCCGCGGTCTTGCTCCGACTGACAAATCCCACTGGATGCGCCGCGGCGCACCGTCCCAAAGGGGGAGGGCTGATCCCCGGAGAGACACAAGCTCTCGTGTGAATAGCGATGTCACACGATAACAAAACATGTTATAAACTGAGAAAAGAAATAAACAACACCTCACTTCGCTTCTCTAAGGTCGCTTTGCTGGTCCCAACCACGCAGCTTCGTGATTTATTTCACTTCTATCTGCCTATATCCTTGGAGAAAGGATGTTTGGTGTCATATATAATGTCATATATTTCTGTACCTCTACGATTCACTTTTCTTCGTCCATGGAGTCGTGTTGCCTCTGGGACCCTCTGACCAACTGTTGACCTGATGCTCGTACCTCCGGTTGTGAAGTAATGACGGTTTGGAAGCGGCCGCGCAGAAAATAGACCTGAAGTGAATCTCCAGCGCCGTGGCGCGCGCCGGCGCTTCAGCGACGCGCCAGCGCCGGAGCGCGCGCAGTGGAATTGCTCTGATCGATCGACTAGAGTGGGAGCGAAGTGCTCCGCAGTACGATTCAAGACCGCGGCGCTTTCGCGTTATGTGAAATTTGGGGATATGAGTGTGTGCGGGCGCGCGCGCGCACACACACACACACACACACACACACACACACACACACACACTACACCCCCCCCCCCCCCCCCCCCCCCCCCCCCCCACACACACACACACACACACAGGTGCCAACGAGATCTGCTCCTCTATTTTGAGTGCTCTTGTGCTGACCGTGGTGCTGACCATCAACATCACATTAAAATCACCACACAAATGCAGACTGCTCAGCGGCAGAATAAAAACACACATGATGAACACATGTGCAGGCCTAACAGGATTAATGATGGCATAACATGATACAGCCTAAGTAAAACTGGTATTTCAATACAATACAGCAGTTGATAAATCATGTCTATTGACGGCACGGCGGCATAACACTACATTTCGTTAGCCCTGGAGTAGCTACACACATACGTTCCTACTACACATCCGCGTCCGTTACGGTGATGATCAGTGTATGTAATACAGGCACTACTTGACTCTATAACATTTAAACAGGACATTAACTTGCACAAATAATTCTCAGTGTTTCCTCTATAGTTCATTTGGGTCGGCGCCCCGCCGTCGCAACGGACACCCCCGCCGTGCCAACAGGATCCCCACCCATAAATTCAAGTGCAGATTTAAAGAAAAAAAAATTATTTGATTTTATTTTTAATCAAAAGGGCGTTTAACAGGCATTCTTTTATCAAATAAAAAGCGTCCTCTAATTTGCGCAACTTTAGAGTCTATTGCGTCACTATCGTTTCATCACATTCATTAAAATGCAAAATGCATTTCTCCTCTCCTCTGACCCTTCTCCGACCTGTCGTCTGACTATTTACGCTGCATGCTGCGCAAGCCATCCTCTCTCTCCTGCACAGAGTCTGATTATTCACGTAAAACCATTCAACAAAACAAACGCTGCCTTCAGTTAAACAGCGCAGAACATGAATGAAACATTCACTGATTTAACTAACGCTTTCACACAGAGCAGAGAAAGGAAGGAAAAGCTGAAGAAGAGAGATTTTCATCCGATGTTCATGTGAACATTTGGGGCTCTAATTTCCTGGCGCAACTCAGGGTGGCGCAGCCTGGCGCACCCCGCGCAGTGGTAATTTTGTCCGGCGCACCGCCATGCGCAACCAATTTGGCAATTTGGTAGACCGGCTGCGCCGAGATGGGTGTGACTCTCCTGTGTGGGACAATAATAGGTGACGGACCGAGTGTACTATGAATGGAGCATCAATAAAGTGAATCTAAAAGGTAAGAGCTCCGTACGTCTCCTGCAGAGCATGTGAGCAGAGTGGAGCAGTGAGATTTCCTGCTCCTCGCTCACACAGCTGTTCTCGCACCCCGCTCCGCCGCTCAGAGCGCATGCGCACCGCTCCGCTCATTACCGCTCTGACGCTCACTCAGATTTCTACCCGCTCCACTCAAATCACTCACCACTCACTCTACGAAAATACGGAAGCGCATTGCATTGACTGGATAAAAAAAATGAGACGATTGCAGGTGACCTGCACTGAGGTGTGAGAGCTTTTGCGCTGTCCGCGGTGCTGATCCGAGTTGTCAACATCCAGTTTCCGACAGAAAACAGTGTGGGTGGCTGAACAATTAATTACACGCAGATGCACTCTGTGTGAGACATGCTTCAGACGCTTGGTGTGAGCGGTACCGGAGCGAAATTGGAGCGGGATGGAGCGACAGATGAGGTGCCGCTCCAGCTTTTGTGAAAAAACCGCTCCGCTCCGCTCACATGCTCTGGTCTCCTGTCTGGCTCTTCATATAATGCCTGAGCATCGCATGTAACAATCACAGTGCGTGTGTGCTTCCAGCCTGTCAGTGCTTCTGCTTACATGAAAAAATACAGAGCCTGTCCAAACCTGATAGAGAGCGCGGCGTGCACACAGAGCGCTCTGATCATGCTAGAATGATATGATATCCATGTGAAAAAAAACATATGCTACAATTTTTCCGAGTCATGTTGTCTCAAGTCAAGTCGAGTCTGGAGTCATAGAGCTCTATGGCTCTAATTTCCTGGCGAAACTCAGGGTGGCGCACCCCCCGCAGGGGTAATTTCGTCTGGCGCACCTCCGAGCGCAGCCAATTTGGCAATTTGGTAGACCGGCTGCGCCGAGATGGGTGTGACGGCGCACCAGTGGGAGGTGTCCACAGATTCAGCTTGGCGCAGTGACAATTTCGTGACAAAAAACCTCGCGGAAGGTGCGCTGAAAGCCCGCCAGCTCCAACCTGGTCTATTCTCGGCGCAGACGAGGCGCACCCCATTTGGCTGACAGGCGCACAGTGCGCACACGTCACCAAAACCTCACAGGCAGGTATCCAGAGTGTCAGGCACATTTCAATGCAATAAACAATCACAGCAACCACTATTTAATGTAACCGTCTGAACCAGCACATACATTTGTATCTATATTAATTGTCCCGTCACATCTGATGTCAGATCAGAGACGTTTGTCATAACTAACGAGTTCACATCTCTCAGCCAACCACAAACAGCCACATCATCCGATACGGAGTATCCGGCTTCTCTCATCTCATGAAATTCAAAAGAAAAGAAAAAAGAAAGAGACGCTCGCTGAATAAATGGAAGTCACTCGGTGTCTTAAGGATTTACCTGTGATTGCCCATATTTCTCTGTTTTCATCTTAATTCGTAACGTGATCTAAAAAGATGGAGTACATTATTAAGGAGGATGAGGAGGAGATATATTTTCACCTAAGGTTCTGCTATTCGGCGATGACGGACCAGGAATGCAGGTGGATCACAAGCATGATGAATGGATTAGCCTGCTGCTGTGTTTAAATGTAATTATCACTTAATTTTGTACTCCTATTATGACACAGGAACAGATTACATCTGTCCCGTGAGGTGGTCCACACGGTGACGCGCATCGTGTCCTCCGATGCGCGGCCCGGTGGCCCCTGCGCTCTCCCAGTTGCTGTAAAAGTGACAGCGGCTCTGACCTTCTTCTCCACCGAGGGGAAATTGTCACTGCGCCTCGCCCGCGGCGCATTTAGAGGCGAGGAGAGGCGTTCATTTGATTGGTGAAGATTGTACTCGGCTGTGTTAAACCCACTCAAGCCTACTCTCCTCCCTCTCTGCCATTTGCGCCAGTGGGAGAGACGGGGGCGTGGGTGCGTCTCCCTGCGCCAGACTGCGCCGTGAATGAAAATGCCCTGGACAAACCCCGTTGGCGTGGCGCAGGCGCGGCGCAGGGCAGATGCGCCCCGCCTGCGCCTGGTCTACGAAATTAGAGCCCATGGTCTCCTGAGTCCGAGTCGAGTCGCAAATTAGCGTGGGACAGATGTAATCTGTTCCTGTGTCATAATAGGAGTACAAAATTAAGTGATAATTACATTTAAACACAGCAGCAGGTTAATCCAGGTTAATCCATTCATTATGCTTGTGATCCACATCACCATTCCTGGTCATGTGGATCACAAGCATTTCATGAGATGAGAGAAGCCGGATACTCCGTATCGGATGATGTGGCTGTTTGTGGTTGGCTGAGAGATGTGAACTCGTTAGTTATGACAAACGTCTCTGATCTGACATCAGATGTGACGGGACAATTAGTATAGATACAAATGTATGTGCTGGTTCAGACGGTTACATTAAATAGTAGTTGTTGTGA
This sequence comes from Cetoscarus ocellatus, assembly GCA_037902135.1. Lineage (NCBI taxonomy): Eukaryota > Metazoa > Chordata > Actinopteri > Labriformes > Labridae > Cetoscarus > Cetoscarus ocellatus. The sequence goes on from JBAMNC010001156.1 coordinate 653,306, forward strand.
TTGTTTATTGCATTGAAATGTGCCTGACACTCTGGACACCTGCCTGTGAGGTTTTGGTGACGTGTGCGCACTGTGCGCCTGTCAGCCAAATCACCACTGCCCCGAGTGCGCCTCGTCTGCGCCGAGAATAGACCAGGTTGGAGCTGGCGGGCTTTCAGCGCACCTTCCACACGGTTTTTTGGCACGAAATTGTCACTGCGCCAAGATGAATCTTTCGACACCTCCTCCTGGTGCGCCGCCACACCCATCTCGGCGCAGCCGGTCTACCAAATTGCCAAACTGGCTGCATACGGCGGTGCGCCGGACGAAATTACCACTGCGCACGGTGCGCCAGGCTGCGCCACCCTGAGTTGCGCCAGGAAATTAGAGCCCAGAAAGTCTGCAGTAACAGGACTTCTTCCTCACCTCCTCTTTACAGCACCGTTATCCACCTTAAACATCATTTCCCGAACAGACAAACCACTGCGACATCCTTCAATTGTTCCATCACGTTTTTAAGACCATGGAGTGGTCAAGCCCTCAGAACATAAGGTGTTTTGACATTTGTGATTGTTAAAATGCTCTAACAGTCGTCAAATTCAAATATATGAACCTATAAGGCAAAATATAGTTTTAATGGTTGTAAATTTCCAAACACCCTCCTATGTGCAATACTTTTCAATTTAAAGCATTGTGGATCTTGAATTTTTGGCAATTGATTAGCTTGACTAATTTTTGGACACTAACTGAGAATCCCTGAGGCAAATACAAATGAAGCATGTTACTACAATGCTTTCCTTTGGTCTTATTACCCCCCTGGAGTTTAAGATTTGCTTTATTCATAATCACTCTTGAAAGATGATAAGTATGAACTTTACCCAAAAAACAAAGCTACAGTAATTCAAGACGAATTAACATTGGTGCTCTGCTGTCCCTAATTTATTGGATTTGATTGTCCACTTTAAAAAAAGGATGCCTCACTTCCTGTCTACATGACAAGATGAGAGGAAGCGAACAGAATTACAGAAAACCTTCAAAATAAGGCAGAATAGGATCATGGTTAATATTTAATAAATTTAGAGAAAACCTTTTAAAAACATACATTCTTATTAACTTAAATTTTGCAGCATTGACAAAGTAGCACTTACAGTTATGTCACATATTTGCTATAATTTTTGTGTTGGTTTTAAGCAGTGACATTTAAGTATTTTAGATATTTTAATTAAAAAAAAAAAAAAGCTTTATACAAAGAAAGGTCCCAATCCAGGAGCAGACATGGTCTGGCAAATAGATCAGACCCTTTACTTTCCCCCTCCCGCTACTTTATTTCCAACTTTATTAACTTTCCTATCTTAATAAAACAAAGGCAAACACCCTCCAAAAAATGACCCTTAAAAAATCTCTCAATCCCTCTGAATGTGTGCCTGCTAAAAGATAGATTTTGAGTTTTTAGATAAGTAAAAATCATTATTTAATCTCAACCAAAGCTTCAAATAAGTCCAAAACTGTTCCTCACAGCCACAAAAGTCCATGAAGAGTCTTGAAAATCTTCTGGGATCTTAAGGGTTAAGCCAACTTGCCTCCCTCCGCTCCAGATACTTGTGCGGTGATTGATGGCTTTAAAATAAACCTATCCATTAACAGCACTCACTGTTCTTTACTCCAGGCGTTTACTGCTGTCTGCAGGCCCCGCAGAGCCCTTCCTATCAGGCCGACCTGGCCCTCCTGGTACAGGTGTAAGCTCTTTATTTACTGCTATTATTTGGATGTTACAGAGGGGCCCTCTCTGGTTTATGGCGGCGACTTTATAGATCCTCCCTTCCCCTGGAATATTAACTGTCTGTCCATGATTCAATATGAGAGCACGAGGGCCTCTGGGAGCTGTAGAGCAGAGCGGCGGATACAGGTACTTGTCTAATTGAAGTCTCGGGAGCTTTGAGGATATAGGAGATATAAATTGGAGAGACAGCAAACACACAAAGTATTGACAAATGTCTTACAGCGCCCCTCTTTTTTGTTGCTCTCTGACTGGTGGGCAGCCATACTAAGCAGCATCATTCTCCATTCGCTGCAGCCACTCAGTCTGACTCACGGAAACGGACAAAGCAAAAACATTCATATATTTAAATTAGGTTTGCAACACTTGACTGACTCCAGCGTGTGCGTGGAAGTCAGACGGAGACCTGTTTACACCCCTCCTGCTTTGCATTATATGTGAGTGCCTGTGCAAATTAACGAAGGAGGGCCCTCTGTATTTTCGGCTCCATGTTAATTGCAAGAAATAATATTAAGGATGTGCGATTCTTATGCCTGAGCATATTGCATTATAATAAGTTCAGGAACATTACCAGGGAACACAGCTTATTAAGGGGAGGCTAGGTAGAGGCTGGATAGAGATAGATTTAATTGTAATATACCTAATCCTGAATATATTATACATTTGCATGCAAAAGCCTATACAAGATTTGAATATTAATTGAAATATGCAGATGATGTATAGGGTTGTAATTATTGCTGATTTAGAAGTATAATTGGATGAAAACTTTCTTTATTTTTGTGGTGGACTGTTCGGGAGATTAATATGCATATTCATAGTTGTATCTGCTGAACTCTTATTACCAACAATTGGTTCAGAGGAGACGTGCGTGAGGCCGGGTTGAAAGGCTGCAGGGAGACAATAAGAGACGGGAGAATGCAGAGAAACAAATGTTTCACAGAGCAAAGAGGCTAAATGAAAAAATATGAAACAAAGAGCAGCGAGAGGCTGGTTTGAATGAGAGTTAGATCTGTTTTCTGTGAGACGGTGGCTGTTTTTGCAGGGTTGGGCTCCTCTGCTACAGCTCGTGAATTCCTTTAGTAACCTTTACTTAACACATGCATGACTTCACTTCTCTATCTTACATTGTTTCAGTCGGAGGTTTCTAATTAGCACACTGCAATCAATTAGCAGACTTTTAAAACAAGAAAGTTGTCAGACTTGGGAAAACTTACAGCTTTTTACTGATATCAGAGTTATTCATCCTCACTGTGTGGTAATGGCTCACACTGTAAGGGCTTGAGCTGGAGGCCAGAGGATGGTTGGTTTGGTAGCCGGCTTCCTGGGGCAGTGCTGCTAGTTATGGCAGTTGGTAATGGGGTTGGTGTCCTCTGGATCCTCAGGGCGTAGGGTTTGCACCCTTCATCCCATGTCAGCACCTATGAATGAAGTAGACTTAACGTTGCTGGTTGTGTAGACAAGTCGTGTCATGTGCTCCCAAACCTGGCCTGACTGTTAGGGCAGTTCACTTCCCTACAAAAGTCACATGACCTCTTCAATAAGTCCATCCATAATCTGAAGCCCCTTTCACAATGCCTTTAGGCAAAGCAACACAATCAAGCTCTACATTCATGCAAAGGCAGAGATACTCAGAGCGAAGCCCCTTTGGACTCCAGCTGGCTGCACCACAAGGCGACACTCAGCTCCTTTCCTGCAGACGCCAACCAGCTTATATGAGTTAATGAGTCTAGTTTCTAGTTCCAGATAATAATAATTATGACACTTTCCTGCCCCTTGTTGCAACGCATTCTGGACGCTCCCACAACAAGGGGCGGCAGAGCATCGCCAGATTCTCATCATGGATGTGTACCCAAAATATCAGCAGCAATGGTGTGACGCTATCACGGTGACATGGAGCAAAATCTCTGAGAAATATCTGAGCACTTATTTTTAATCTACACCTGGAGAGAGGGGGTCCTACCTGGTACTAGTGTACCTAATAGTGTGGCCAGTGAGAGTAAATCCTCTTAAACACCCTCGGAAACAGAGAGATCTTCTCTGTTTCGCGAAACAGATAATGCCCGATGAGGTTTCCATTATCAGTAATGAACGGACGACGCGTCGGACGGTTGCTTCCGCGAAGTCCATTCATTTCTGATAATAGACACCCCGAAGGGCATTATCCCGCTTATACCATGGTCACTGACGAAAGAAATAAATATTAAATCAATTTTTAATACGTTAACGTTGTTTTTTTGTTTTTTTTACCGTTAAATCGTAAGTTTTTCACAAGAGGCGGCTAAGTGGACTATTTAATATCTCTCGTTGTGACGCGTTGCCAAGGTAACCGGCTTGTGTGTGTCCAGACGATATGCGAAATTTTGTTTCAAAGAATCAAAGTCCACAGATAGTTTCCTTGTCATTCTCTAAATTGTTCAAATCCTTCAGTGTCACCTCCTTGTGTCGCGTCTCCTTCTTCTGTTATTCTCTTCTCTCTTTCTCCTCTGCTGCATCCCAGTCTTCAAAATGATCAAATTCACCAAATAGGTTCAAGGAAACTACAAAATCACTCATGTTTTGTCTACTGTCTTGCCGTTGTGATAAATAAACTGTGAAATAACATATGTTGAGTTGCTGTTGCAACGGTTACCAACGAGCGTTTTAGCCAGCGCAATAATTTAGAACAATCAGGCTATTCGACCAGAACCTTTTTATAGGTGTCCTATAACACATTTCAACGGACACCCTGCAGCCAATCAGAATCGAGAATTTACCCAGACCATGGTATGACTGAAACTAAATTAAAAAGCAGACAATTGGACTCGAGTCATAGGTACTCGTCTCCAGGCGCTAATTTGACGACTTGCGACTCGACTCGGACTCGGGAGACTATGACTCCAGACTCGACATGACTTGAGACAACATGACTCAGAAAAATTGTAGAATATGTTTTTCTTTCACGTGGATATCATATCATTCTAGCATGATCAGAGCGCTCTGTGTGCAGCCGCGCTCTCTATCAGGTTCGGACAGGCTCAGTATTTTTTCATGTAAGCGAGAAGCACTGACAGGCTGGAAGCACACACGCACTGTGATTGTTTCATGCGATGCTCAGGCATTATATGAAGAGCCAGACAGGAGACCAGAGCATGTGAGCGGAGCGGAGCGGTTTTTTCACAAAAGCTGGAGCGGCACCTCATCTGTCGCTCCATCCCGCTCCAATTTCGCTCCGGTACCGCTCACACCAAGCGTCTGAAGCATGTCTCACACAGAGTGCATCTGCGTGTAATTAATTGTTCAGCCACCCACACTGTTTTCTGTCGGAAACTGGATGTTGACAACTCGGATCAGCACCGCGGACAGCGCAAAAGCTCTCAGACCTCAGTGCAGCTCACCTGCAATCGTCTCATTTTTTTATCCAGTGAATGCAATGCGCTTCCGTATTTTCGTAGAGTGAGTGGTGAGTGATTTGAGTGGAGCGGGTAGAAATTTGAGTGAGCGTCAGAGCGGTAATTAGCGGAGCGGTGCGCATGCGCTCTGAGCGGCGGAGCGGGGTGCGAGAACAGCTGTGTGAGCGAGGAGCAGGAAATCTCACTGCTCGCAACGGACACCCCCGCCGTGCCAACAGGATCCCCACCCATAAATTCAAGAGCAGATTTAAAGAAAAAAAAACATTATTTGATTTTTATTTTAATCAAAAGGGCGTTTAACAGGCATTCTTTTTATCAAACAAAAAGCGTACTCTAATTTGCGCAATTTTAGAGTCTAATGCGTCACTATCGTTTCGTTACATTCATTAAAATGCAAAATGCATTTCTCCTCTCCTCTGACCCTTCACCTGCCGTCTGCCTATTTACGCTGCATGCTGCGCAAGCCATCCTCTCTCTCCTGCACAGAGTCTGATTATTCACGTAAAACCATTCAACAAAACAAACGCTGCCTTCAGTTAAACAGCGCAGAACATGAATGAAACATTTACTGATTTAACTAACGCTTTCACACAGAGCAGAGAAAGGAAGGAAAAGCTGAAGAAGAGGAGAGATTTTCATCCGATGTTCATGTGAACATTTGATCTAAATCCCCGCTCTGCGTCTTTGTGTGCGCTCCTCCGTCTGCCGGTGCGCGTAAAGACGCAGATAGACGCACATCGCAGGGACAGTGAGGGATCATCAGTCACTTTGTGTGATTTTATAATTCAAACGGTGTCTTGATAGCTCATGAGCCCGGTTTCAGGCGAACACAAAGGGCCACTAATTTCCTGGCGCAACTCAGGGTGGCGCAGCCTGGCGCACCCCGCGCAGTGGTAATTTCGTCCGGCGCACCGCCATGGGCAGCCAGTTTGGCAATTTGGTAGACCGGCTGCGCCGAGATGGGTGTGACGGCGCACCAGGGGGAGGTGTCCGACAGATTCAGCTTGGCGCAGTGACAATTTCGTGCCAAAAAACCTGTGCGGAAGGTGCGCTGAAAGCCCGCCAGCTCCAACCTGGTCTATTCTCTGCGCAGAAGAGGCGCACCCCCGGGCAGTGGTAATTTGGCTGACAGGCGCACAGTGCGCACACGTCACCAAAACCTCACAGGCAGGTGTCCAGAGTGTCAGGCACATTTCAATGCAATAAACAATCACAGCAACCACTATTTAATGTAACCGTCTGAACCAGCACATACATTTGTATCTATATTAATTGTCCCGTCACATCTGATGTCAGATCAGAGACGTTTGTCATAACTAACGAGTTCACATCTCTCAGCCAACCACAAACAGCCACATCATCCGATACGGAGTATCCGGCTTCTCTCATCTCATGAAATTCAAAAGAAAAGAAAAAAGAGAGAGACGCTCGCTGAATAAATGTAAGTCACTCGGTGTCTTCAGGATTTACCTGTGATTGCCCATATTTCTCTGTTTTAATCTTAACGTGGATAAAGATGGATCACAAGCATGATGAATGGATTAGCCTGCTGCTGTGTTTAAATGTAATTATCACTTAATTTTGTACTCCTATTATGACACAGGAACAGATGACATCTGTCCCGTGAGGTGGTCCACACGGTGACGCGCATCGTGTCCTCCGATGCGGGCCCGGGGCCTCTGCGCTCTCCCAGTTGCTGCAACAGTAACAGCGGCTCTGACCTTCTTCACCACCGAGGTGAAATTGTCACTGCGCCTCGCCCGCGGCGCATTTAAAGGCGAGGAGAGGCGTTCATTTGATTGGTGAAGACCACACTCGGCTGTGTTAAACCCACTCAAGTCTTATCTCCTCCCTCTCTGCCATTTTCGCGGTGGGAGAGATGGAGGCGTGGGTGCGCCTCCCTGCGCCAGACTGCGCCGTAAACGAAACTTGCAAAATGCCCTGGACACACCCTGGGCTTTAATTTCGTAGACCAGACGCAGGCAGGGCGCACCTGCCCTGCGCCGCGCCTGCGCCGCGCCAACAGGATGTGTCCAGGGCATGTTGCAAGTTTCGTGCATGGCGCAGGCAGGCGCACCCACACCTCCGTCTCTCCTACCGGCGCACGTAGCAGAGAGGGAGGAGATAAGACTTGAGTGGGTTTAACACAGCCAAGTGTGATCTTCACCAATCAAATGAACGCCTCTCCTCGCCTTTAAATGCGCCGCGGGCGAGGCGCAGTGACAATTTCCCCTCGGTGGAGAGGAAGGTCAGAGCCGCTGTTACTGTTGCAGCAACTGGGAGAGCGCAGGGGCCACCGGGCCCGCATCGGAGGACACGATGCGCGTCACCGTGTGGACCACCTCACGGGACAGATGTCATCTGTTCCTGTGTCATAATAGGAGTACAAAATTAAGTGATAATTACATTTAAACACAGCAGCAGGCTAATCCATTCATCATGCTTGTGATCCACCTGCATTCCTGGTCTGTCATCGCCAAATAGCGCCTTAGGTGAAAATATATCTCCTCCTCATCCTCCTTACAATAATGTACTCCATCTTTTTAGATCACGTTAAGAATGAAGATTAAAACAGAGAAATATGGGCAATCACAGGTAAATCCTTAAGACACCGAGTGACTTACATTTATTCAGCGAGCGTCTCTCTCTTTTTTCTTTTCTATTTAATTTCATGAGATGAGAGAAGCCGGATACTCCGTATCGGATGATGTGGCTGTTTGTGGTTGGCTGAGAGATGTGAACTCGTTAGTTATGACAAACGTCTCTGATCTGACATCAGATGTGACGGGACAATTAATATAGATACAAATGTATGTGCTGGTTCAGACGGTTACATTAAATAGTGGTTGCTGTGATGGTGCGCCGTCACACCCATTTCGGCGCAGCCGGTCTACCAAATTGCCAAAGTGGCTGCGCACGGCGGTGCGCCGGACGAAATTACCACTGCGCGGGGTGCGCCAGGCTGCGCCATCCTGCGCCACCCTGAGTTGCGCCAGGAAATTAGAGCCCCCTGTTGGCGCGGCGCAGGCGCGGCGCAGGGCAGGTGCGCCCCGCCTGCGCCTGGTCTACGAAATTAGAGCCCAAAGACTTAAAAAAATGTCACGAGTCAGCCTTTGATGAATCTAAACTCAACATTCTTCATCAGTCCAGCTCTTGTTTTCACTCACTCTCTGTTTTCTAAATGATAAACTCATCCTGAGGGATCCTGGATCACTTATTCTCCGTGATATAAGAACAATCTTTGAAGGATCAAGCTTCAAATACAATCTACTAGTGCTGCGGTTTTCAACCTGTGGGTGGAGGCCCATAAGTGGGTCTCAGAGCTGTTTTCAGTGGACGGTGCATAAATCAGAATAAACCAGACTACACCACTGGATAGATAGATAGATAGATAGACAGATAGATAGATAGATAGATAGATAGATAGATAGATAGATAGATAGATAGATAGATAGATAGATAGATGAAAAAATGAACAGAAAATGATGAAAGAAAGATAGATGGATTAATGAATAAATGAAAAATGATTAATATAGACAGATAGATGAGTGAATAAACAAAGTGATTAATATAGATGATCCTGAATGACAGACCATGCCCCCCCTCATCCCAAAGCATCAAAACAAGGGGAAACACTGATTTTACTTGGGAAAGGTTGCATTTCCCCAGCTCTTATTTCCTTTTAGAGTGCTTATTTTTAAAGTATTCTGATATCTCTTAAGTTAAATGTTGTTTTTATCTAAGTATTTGCTGTGTGCTGTTTACAGAAGCACTTTGCACTGTTCATTCATACTGTAACTTTGTTTGTCTTTGTTAAGGTAGATACCGCTAAAAAATACACTTTAAAGAAATGTCAGAAAGGCAGTTTGAGCCTGCAGTTTAGATGCTGCAAAATGTTCCAAATAAACATATTTTTTTATATCAAACATGTCATTTCTTTGATGGAATGTAGCCTCTCCCATCTACCTCGGTCTAAATGATCAGACCTGTAATGTTGTAATGGATAAATGAACACCTTTATGCTGGTTTAGTCCATGCAGGCTAGTCTGCATGCTCTTTTTGGACATTGACCTTAGGAAGATAAGGTTTCTCTCTTCAAGATATAAACCTGAGTGCTTTTTTAGGTGGGCTGGGGAACAATGGTGAGGGACTTGACTTGACATAACCTGTGACTCGACTCGACTCGACATAACCTGTGACTCGACTTGACTTGACTTGCCCACAGCAGAAAAAACTTGGGACTTGCTTGAGACTTGGACCCAAATGACTTGACTCGACTTGGGACTTGGATCAGAGGGACTTGGGCAATTGTCTGTTAAAAAGTGCTATCAAGATTAACACTGTCTGCCAGCAGGTCTTCTTTGAACATCACAGCCATCAGATGGTCCAGACTGCCTCACAGGGGCCGTAATGTCACCTGAGACTGAGGGGAATAACTCATCAAACTCAAACATGCTGTTAACGGAGTAGAAGACAGCACCATGAGCCTGCAGTCAGCTCACAGGCAGCTCCCATCATCCTTCACTCTGCAGCTCTGAGCTTCACAGAGGAGGTACTCGGCTCCTGCTCCTTCAGTGGATTACCAACATGGTGGGTCACGTGTAGAGCTGGTTCACCTCTCACCTGCCTCGCCCCACGTAACCGCTCCAAACATGCTTTTCTATCTCCTGCTCCCCTGCCTGTCCGCCTGCCTCTCCTCCTCACCGGCGAAACTTCATGAGTCATGACAGGCAGGTTTGGCGTTAATGCGACCCCTCTGGAAACGGCTCCCGCGACCTCGGCTGTCTTGGCGCTCCCTGCCCGCCTCCCCCTGTCAAACAAAAGAGACGCACTGAAGGACCTCCGCTAACTCTTGTCAGAGCTGTCACGCACTCCGCCGATGCCTCTGTCTTGACAAGCCGTTTGGTTGAAGTACCGCCGAGACCCGTCGCCCCTGCACCCCCCGCCCATCATTACCTCCTTATTTTAAAGGATTTATCTTTTTCTTCTGTTTGAACCTTAAAGCAACAATTTTACTCTGTAAAATGCATTTAAGTGCAATTAAAAAGACATTTTCTGGATTGTAATGATCATTTTGTGACCCTTTTACCAAATATTAACCCATTTTCTGCAACATAATCAAGAGGACAACGCAGAAAAGGCAGAAGTTGCCACAGCAGAGGGACTTATCAGAGCTGCAGGGACTCGTACCAGGCTTTTGATATCCCTGCCATGTGCACACACTCACACACACACACACAAGCCTCACTCTTACACTCAGAGGTAATGAGTAAAGCTAAAAAAATAGGTATGGATGCAAACAGATTTAACACGGTGCTTGAAATAAAAGAGGCAGCTTTCTCCTTGAAAGCATCAAAGGCTTTGACTGATATGACAAAGGTTGATGGTTTGAATGCTGTTTGCTGTGGCCCAATTCCATACTAAACAGATGTCTGCGTGTGGAGGAGAATGGATGATTTGATGGTACCAGTATGTTGTCATCCTACAAAGGAAGAGCTAAAAAATGTAGTAATTAGTGACAGTCCAAGGTAACAGATCAGTTTGAGGTCTTGATGTGTTTTAACAAAACAGTATCGCGGTTGTAGAAGGAGAATAAATATGTGACTCGACGGAGCAAAACAGGGATTTCATCATCACCTGAGAGAACTGAACATCCCTGAGAAAAGTCAATATTTACAAACTCAGATCCTCTCCACTCCTGGATTGTTTGGGAGATCTGCTGCATATGAGTGGGCGTCCTGTTGTTTGAATTTATATAAACACAGAAATCAATCCCTGTTTCAGTCTGAACAAGTGCGCCGAGCTTGCCTTATAGCGGTGGTCTCCACTCACTTCCAATCAACACTTCAGCCGTGAGGACAGAATCGACCCGGCCAGGGGCGCTGCCAGAAACTTTGGGCCCTGAAAAGACATCAGATTGGGCCCCATCCCATACCAGCTCTGCACGGTCTATCAAACTAAGCATCTGCAAAGAAACTGATTAATAAATATCCATCCATTTATTATCTTTACCACTTAGCCCTTTAGGGGTCACGGTGGGGCTGGAGCAGACCCCAGCTGACTTTCAGCGAGAGGCGGGGTACCGGTCACCAGCAAATCGCAGGGCCACATAGAGAGACAGTTGACCTCATGATCACTCATCCCTAAGGACAATTTAGATTGACCAATTAACCTACTGAGCATGATTTTGGTCTGTGGGAGGAAGCCAAAGAACTCATGCATGCCCAGGGAGAGAGTAGATATTTTAATGGCCCACTAATGTTTATTACAGCAAAGTTATTCTGGTTAAAAAAAACACAAATAAGCGTCATAAAGTGGAGAAAACCGTCCTTAACTGCAATTATGGAATAAAAGGTGAATTAAAGTATGTACTATAAAGAATTTTATGACTTTTTAAGCTTTTAAAAGTTTTTTTGTTGATCCTGTAATCAGCTAAAATGGATGTATGCACTTTAAACCCTGTAAGAGATTCAAGACTTGATCTTTAATCAGATTCTTGAAAGAGTCAAACATTTTAAAACACCATCTGGCGCAGCAAGAGCATAAACAAAACTAATACCCTCTAATAAATGTTCCTTAATTGTATAGATGCTATTTTACGAGAGTTATGTAATTCAATAGATGCCTGAATTTTACTTTTTTGTTATTAAAAACAAGAAATTTTGGTATTTTTGTATGCAAAGAGAAGACGGACTTTCAGAGGCTGAACTATGTTAGCAATGGGCCCTTATGATCTGCCTAATCTTTGTCCCCTTAAAATCTCCCCTTGACCCAGGCAACGACACAAACAGGGTGACGAGTTAACTCATCACACCGCTGCAGTAGTATAAGCAGCAGCAGAAGTTAAAATAACGATATTACAGGTAACCAGGCTGATAAAGTCCTATTTAATAATAACATTTTGGATCCAAAAGAGTCACTTTCTGTGCACAACTACATGCCATGATGTTAAAATCACTCACGTCTCTGCAGCAGGTCATCACAGGAGTCAAAGTCATAAGTATGGATCAACCTCCAAAAAGAGCTCAAATTAGATTAACCGATGTTGTTGAGCAAATTCAAGAGGATGATAAATTATGTAGAGACAGAGAACTGTAGCTGCTTTTCTTTAATGGACAATAAACAATAAAAACATCTATTTAACTGTTGTGAGTTGTGCTGTTGAAGCACAACTCACAACAGTTGTGTTTTTGAGATCTTGTATTGGCTGCTACCTTGGCCAGGTCTCTCTTGTGAAAGAGATTTTTAATCTCAATGGGACTTCCCGGTAAAATAAAAGTTAAAGAAAATAAAATAAGATTAAAAACAGTTGTTTAGTTTCCAGAATTTAGTCCACCTCAATCAAGCAGGAGAATTCATCCTTTATAAAGATGCTCTCTACTTTTCCACATCACTTACAGTTCTGTTGTGACAGGTGTAACAGCATAATAAAACACCATGCTATCTGGTGTCCTTGACAGTCCTCTGAAGACACTGGTGAGCATTAAATCTCTCCCTTCTTCAAGCACATGAGCTACCAGACCTGTTGAAAAAACTACTTTTTTGGGCAGAATGAGATGCCGTTGGATTACAAGAAATGATTTTATCATGCAAAATCAACCTGAAAGTGTCATTAGTTCATTAAAAAGTCCTTAAAACTGCTGTAAAATTACGATAAATAAACTAAAAACTGATGTTCATCAAGGGTATGAATGTCCTTATTGTTGATGTAGGTGATTTTTGGTATTGTTGTGTCACATGGAGTTAGCATGTCTGACTCTTCTCTCACCAACAGCCTCACCTTGATAACCAGAACAATCTCAGCACCAACCACGCCCACATAATCCACCAAGAGGGGACGTCACCGCCCTGAAATGTCCTCAGTATCATTGAACGCAGCTCGCTGAGGAGGCTGCAGATCTGATATAAGACCATGTTGAGGAGAGCGTGTTTCTTTAATCATAAAAATGAGGAAAAGTCTCTGGTCCTGCACACCTCTGCTCTGCCTGCAGTCTGTGTTTGATGCTTTTTTCACAGCATGTTGGTGTCGGTGTGTGTTTACTGTTGGTTCCCTGTGTGTGTGTTGGTATAAGAGACGTGGGAGCTCCGTATTTGTTTAGTCGGTCTGGCTGCCACGCCGATTTCATGATAAATATTAACACTCAAATATGTGAGTAGGGCATTTATTGAAAGCGATCACTCCAAACATTGTTTGTTTGTCTACAAAATTGCATTTTTCACCGAGCGGGTTATGAGAAATTTCTCCCTCCCCGAAAAATGTAACCAATTTGTGTTTGTTTTTCGCCTTTTGGAGACTGTTTGTCAATGTTTAGAAGGGCTTGTGTGCGAGTGTGTGTGGCTGTCAGATTGTTCGGGGGGTTCACATGTGCGTAACAATGATAGCTCCACTACACTCAGGGAAAACAAACACCTCAAGAGAGCCGTATATCCACTCACAGGGAAGTTTTATAAACCAGACTGCAGCGCATTTATCCACCCACTCCATTTTTTCCCCTACATGGGATTACAAGGTGGTCGGGCTCTGCCAAGAATCCTCTAGGTGCAGCGCGAGGGGAGTGAGAGCGATACGAGTGTGTGTGTGAGAAAAAAAGCCAAAATACGTGACTTTGGAGTCAAGCGGGTGGGGGTGCGGGGCAGGAAATGTAGCGAGAGGCCGAGGAACAGTGGGAGAGTGACCTTTACAAGACAGCTGTTCTCTCTCAGGTGCTTGTTCTCAGCGTATCTGCAGACATTTTTCTCTTCAAACATTAGTCATTATTTGGTCCCCGGGGATCAGGAACAGGACGGACGGAGTGTTTAATGTGGCAGGAAGCAAAACTACGCTCTTAAAAAAAAGAGGCTTGTGTCCCGTTGGGGCTGATACACAAACTTCCTGCATGTTTGAGCTACTTTTCCAAAACAACACGAGAAAAGAAGAAACCCAACGGATGTTAATTAGGTTTGTCTGCGCGACAGGGAGAGTAAAAAAGTGAGTCAAAAGTCATTCTGGAGCATTCAAGGGCCGGGAAATACAAGACTTTTAAGTGAGAGACTAAGAAGACAAATACTATGTACAGCTTTTTTGATTCATGCCTTGATGATGGTTGGAAAAATTAGATTTCAGACCTCATGCTCAATAAATTAAAGGAATCCCTGAGAGAAAAATACTTCTTTAGAGCAATATAATCTCAAAACATTGATTTAGAAAGGTTACTATCATCTTATTTAATATTTGGTGTTTTTATTAGCCATAAAAATCAAGTGATACTAATACCACAGCATCAAAAAGAAGTCCTAAACCCTGAATATTTGGTCATTTATTGTTTTTAATGATCAAAAGTTTCACACAAACACCAGCAACAGGGAGAAAAGTTGTAGATCGGGTGAATTTTCCAACAGTTGCTCATGTGTTTGTGCAGATTGGACAGTAATCTCTCCCTTTTGGTCATGAGTATGCACTATTAAAATACTAATCACAAGATTTAAGAACATTTTGACACTTTAGTTTGAAGAATTTGGGGCTTTTTTTTTTTTTTTAATATTAAGACACAATTAAGTTGTCAAATTTTTGGTGATTAAATAAGTCATTTTGGCACCCAGGACTTCTTTTTTGCAGCAGTAGGAACAAATAGGCATAAATATTTTTAGTCATTTTATATAAATAATGTGTTCAAATCGATCCTTGGTTCCCAAATTGGGGTCCACAGACCCACAGGGGGCCACAAGAGGTTGTCAAAACTTGTTTTCTAAATATTTTCTAAAACAATTAAATACATAAAGAGCTTAATTTTTTTTAAAGATCTTTGCACAAGAATGTGAGTATAAACCTATTTTGTCTTGATTATACCAATGAAAACAATTAAAACTGATGTTTATTTTGCACAGACATTTTTTTTAAGATCCCAGGTTTTACGAATCTTGGATACAACTGGGGAACCAGAGGACAAGAGAAGACTGAATTATGATTTTTGAGTTCACTGCCCAGCTGTTCACATGTGTATATCACAGTTTGATAAATCACTTCAGCTGCTAGGCCTTAAAGGATATTATTATATTTTCATACCTTATTAATGCTCTCTTAGGGCCGCCTGGCAGATAAGAGATGCAGAAAGGTTGTTTTACTTTACTTCTTTAAATAAGTGGACATTTTTGGATGTCTGCACTTGAGTATTCCTCTAACCCTCATTTTTAGCCTTATTTTTGGACAAGCAACCAAATGAATGATGTTACTGAAATGTAGAAGTAAACAGACTATGGCAGACACACTGACCCACACCAGAGCCTTGACTTTACACTTTTACCTCAGAAAGATGGCGAATAATTTGTTTGCACTTGAACTGCAGTGAAAGAACAAAAACAGAAGTATTTATGTTATTATCCTGAGTGCACATCGCAATCTCTGCTAAAGGAGGGAAATAAAGAGGAATAAAAACATGCAACCGAGCAGGAGTGATTTTACAATGACTGCACCTTAAACCCTGGGGCCACGAGGAGACCCTGCTGCAGCTGCATTTACTCTAATTATTCTGCAGTAAATCTGAGTCGGTGTTACAGCATGATGGGAAATCCCACAAACAGGTGATGCAAGAGAGCAACTGAGTTACAGGGACAAAAGGAAAATAACAACATTAAAAAGATGCTGATTCGCACTGAGATATTTTCTACTGTTTTTGTAGCGCAATGCAAACATCTATAAGAAGGGTTATTCATTTTTTACAAGCACTTGCCTCATTGTTTTCTCTAATATGAGTCCATGCTGTTCAGTCAAATGCCAGGCCAACATGCAGCATGCTTGTAGGTCATCTGCAGGTCCAGGTGATCATTTAGAGCCCGATATCTCTATTACATTTGGAGGCACATCCCTGAAATTTGGCACAAATGTTCCCTCTGATTCATGATTAAATAACCTGGAGTTTGATGGTCTGTGGTCAAAGGAGCTTTGGGAGATTTTCTTTCAACCTCACTAAAATGTTCGCTCTTATTTGAGGATAAATATTTAACGTGTTAGAGGTCATGGTTCAAATGCCAAGGTCACTTGGGCTTAAGGTAATTTTTTCTTGCCAAAAAGATCAATTGAGAATGCTTCAATCGATTTTCTTCACAAAAAAAACTTGCTCTTGGATTTGAGGGTGACCTGACACTATTTTGTAGGTAAAAGCTCTTCGCAGGACCAAAACTGCTGTACTTTCACGATGTAGCAGTCACATTCCTCACAAACACCTGGCAGTAGTTGTAGTATTCTGGACACTGCAGCCTTATTATTTGGGGTATATGGTTCTCCAGCGCAGTTTAAATTCAGGCTTTCTTCAGTTATATTTGCACAGAAGAAGGTCAAATGTCCAGATCCTGCCTTTGCTCACTCTAACTTTCGAAATGAAACACAATCAGCACTGAAACATGCAACAAATGAGTGTTTAGAGCCAGAGAGACGGATGTATTTCAAGCGTCTCTCTTTTATGAGTCCACTAAAGGAGTCAGACGGGGTTTGTCCAGCGACAGGAAAAAGCATTAGATGATACACGGCGCACCTCATCTCGGCCAAGCTCTCCAGGTTACAGCAGCGCGGGGAGGGGAAGGGGATTTTTTCATCCCCTCCCCTGCGAAAGTCCTCAATCTTGTGCAGCCTGAGGGGCTGAGTAGGTGTTTAATTATTAAAGGTGTTTGAACAAAAGGCTATTCTAAGCCTGCTGGAGCCACCAACTGGACATTCTCCTCAGCGTTTGATGGATGAGCACCTTCAGAAATAGTCTGTTTCTCTTGCTGTGTTTGTGTTAAATTACCCCCAAAGACTCCCAGAGACCCTCGCCGTCCCCTCTCCTTGTTAAAACGGACTATCCTCACATTTGTGGGGGTTTCACACTCGCAGCAGCACGCTGTGTTTACTACAAAAGGTGAACATAAAGTTTCATCAACCTGAGAGTTAATGCTCTTTCTGTGCAGAGCTTTGGAAAAGTTTATGATGGAGGCTAAAATCGGCTGAATAAAAGTTAACAGGGACGCAGAAATGCAGCAATTTGGATGCAGAGCTGGCTGCGGCTGTAAAGGCCTCTCTATTTGTATGCATGCAGCGTACCTCCCACATTAACATTAAAGAGAATAATTTCTTAAATGTTACACAGTTGAATCCAATTAGTGTGGTATAGTGTCTGAAACAGGGCTTTAATCCTGCAGAAAACAGCTGAAACACTACAATGAAATGAAAGACTTAAATTTAAGCATT
The DNA here is from genome assembly GCA_037902135.1 of Cetoscarus ocellatus. NCBI lineage: Eukaryota > Metazoa > Chordata > Actinopteri > Labriformes > Labridae > Cetoscarus > Cetoscarus ocellatus. The sequence goes on from JBAMNC010001156.1 coordinate 670,650, forward strand.
TAATTTAAACTTTACACTGTAAGAAAATTAGACAATACCATTTTAACTGTTGCGTTTAAGAATAAAATATCCTTAACAAAACAAAGGTGACATCATGCAAGAAAAGTGTCCAGAAAGGTCTGACTTTAGGGGTTTAAATCTTTACATTTTCACTCCTTATAAGCTCAAAATTTAACACAGAAAAATGTTTTTGACACCTGAAATGAAGCTCAATGCCACAGGTGAGAGTAGATCATCCTATAATAGTCATGAACTTTCACTTAAAAATGAGGACTCATCTTCTGGGACCTGTCAGCGTCCTACATAAATACATTTGGACCCATCTAATGGAAGCAAAGGCCGGTAAATTTAACAGACTGAAGGCTAAAGAAATTTGAGTGGAGAGGAATCTTCAGCAAACAAGTCCTGATGAAGTGAGACTTTATTAACGAGTCATGTAAGCAAAGCAAGAAACAACATAAAAGCAGAGCGAGCAAACATTAAAGCCTGACATAAAAAGACAGGCATCAGGAAAAATGAATAAAACATCACCACATAAAAGCCAGATTCAGAAGTGGTTTAGAAGATGATATTTTGTTTATCAGACCTCGACGTTCAGGTCAGTCCAAAGCTCAGGAGCTCTGGAGGAAAGCAAACATCCACAGAGTGTTTTTGGATGTTTGGATGCCGTCATGAAACTTCAATCAAGACCTGGTTTTCTGAGTCTTTACAGGCTGAACTGACCACCACACAAAAAGCTCAAACCAACACGGTGCTCTTGTTTTTGGTGGGATAATGAGGGTGGGACAGGAGACTGAAGACGTCCAACAATAAAGTTTAGCCCCAGGACAACAAAACACAAACTGCAGAAAAATAATTAGTCTGTTTTCAACATTTTTATACCAAAACCAACCAGGCTGATGAAATTTAACACATAATGTTTGTAACTGGCAGAGAAAAACACGACTCTGTGATCGAGCAACCACGATGGAAGAACTTCACGAACGCAAGAACGACTCAAAACAACCAAACAAGGAGATGAATTCATTAGAAAAGTGTAAAAACAAGTAAAAAACAAAGGAAAAGTCTGCATAGGCCTCAACAAAAAAATGACCTATTTGTGTGAGAAGTGATTCAGAACATGCTTTACTCACTGGCCACTTTATTAGGTGCTTCCATTCAACTGCTGGTTGAAGCAAAACATCAGGTTGGAGAAGAAAGGTGATTTAAGTCTTGAACATGACATGGTTGTTGGTGTGAGATGGTCTGATCTGTCAGAATCTGCTGATCTACTCGGATTTTTACGCACAAACATCTCATGGTTTAATGGATGATGGCCCAAAATAGAGAAAGTATCCAGTGAGTTGTAGTGCACCAGGTGAAATGTCTTGTTAATGTCAGAGGAGAAAAATAAGAGTGGTCGAGATCAATTTGAGGCTACAGGAACTCAAATATCGACCCGTGACAACAAAACATTGTTTTGCAAGGCTTAAGTAAGTCTTTTGTCTCAAGTCCTCAGTCAAAGTCAGAAAAGCCAGGTCAGGTCCAAAGTCTTTGGCACTGTTCACCCAATGAAATGCCTTTTAAACAATTTAATGTTGTGTTATAATACATATATCCTGTTTTTTGATATAGTTGTTTGACTGAAGCGGAGTAGTTCTGTTTGTTTTCTCTAATGTTTTACGTGAATGGTCAGATCTAGTGTTGGCAGGAGAAGATGGCATGCATGGCAAGCATGTATGGTCAGACATCCAGTCCTGTCCCATCCATTAGGTGCAAGTCCAAGTGACGTCACAAGTCATTGGTGTTCAAGTCTAAGGTGAGTTGAGTCATATTTTCATGATATCAAGTTAAGTCAAAAATCATCAAAACTGTGACTTCAACTCGAGTCCAAATCTCTGCAACCAAGGTACACTAAAGACCATTTCCAAAGCAAAACACGTTGAATCTTTAAGCATTTGGGCAACACTTGCTCGGACTCACAAAAACTGGACAATAAAGGATTGGAGATGGTTGCCTGGTCTGATGAGTCTGGATTTGTGCTGCCACAATCAGATGGCAGGGTCAGAACATGGTGTGAAAATCATGAAAGCATGGACACATCCTGCCTTGTGTCAACAATTCAGGCTAGTGCTCTCGGTCATGGTGTGGGGGATGTTATCTTGACAGCTTTAGGCCCCTTGGCTCCAACTGAGCATTGCTTCAGCCCCACAGCCCACCTGAGGATTGCTGCTGACCATGTCTGTCCCATACACCATGTCACAAATCATCTCAAACTGGTTTCCTGAGCATGATAATGAGTTCACTGTGCTCCAGTGGCCTCCACAGTCACCAGATCTCAATCCACTGAAACATCGTTGGGATGTGGAACAAAATATTCTCATAATCTGCAGCAGCTGTGTGATGCTATGTGTTAATATGGACCAAAATCTCTCAGAAAAGTTTGTTGAATTAAGGAAGTTCTTATGGCCTAATTAGTACTAGCAGGGTGTACCTAATAAAGTGGCCGGTGAATGTATGAATATGTTTTAGGCATTATCTCCTCCAGTTTCATCCAAAAAGTTGCCCATTTCTTGCTTGATTCTTGCATAATTCTTTTGCTGCTTGGTTTTTTCCAGCATCTTTTTTTAGGTCCACCATGTCCCCGTATCCTGCAATGCCAGCATATTAATGCAATAATCAACGGTCACTTTAAGGCCCAAATTTTCATCACAGAATTTTCCTTGGCCAGTGGTTAAATTTATCCAAACAGCTCCGAGGCAGATTCCCAGTAAGCTCCTAAAATCATGGACAGCCAGCTGATTGCATTATAAACTGGGCAACAACTGACCATAACCAACCGTATAATGGGAAATATCATGCCCTGCCAGGTTCTTATTCAACATATACTATTAATATACGGATGAAAATAAATCTGTGACCTATTTTTTCATGTCATACACGATGTTCAGGTATAACGAGTGAGTGGAATTAAAGTTAAAGAGGCTTACGTGGCGAGGGTTCTTCATTATTAGCACATTTTTGCTCCATTTATTAAAGTTAAGGGTGATTTCTTTGGCTCCCTCACCTCATATTTTATGATGTAACTTATTTTCCTGGAGTAAACGTGTTTCTTAAGGGGAGGAAAATAAACTGAAGCCCTCATCTCCTCGCCTGCTCCACTCTTTTTCCTCAAACCAGAATGTGCAGAGTGCTCCGTTAACATTTTTCCGACCTGGGATTTACCGACCCAGGAGTCCTGACTGAGCAGGTAATGGCACACCGCAGTCTGATTTCACAAGGTTTCGGGTGGATTTTTAATTGGTGGAAACATCAGTCTGAACTTGAAGTCCAACAACCACGAGGGGAACGGCGTCTCCAGAAATCTGCCTGAACCCCGTCATTAAGTGGTAATTCAAACAACTCATGTGTTTCATCAGGAGCTGCCCAGAAAACAGCAGATTCTTCAAGTGTCTGTTACTCAAGTGGATTTTCTTTCAAGGTTACAAAACTGAGGTCAGGCTAAAGCACCTTCAAACTGCAAAAAAATAAAGAATCAACTGGAAAGGGAGAAGTTTCATGAGATCTGATTCACTCTGCCTCATACAAAACTGGAAAACTTTAATCCAGTCACATAAATCAGCCAGATTTAGACGTCCAATCTTTAGGTTTAATGCCCAAAAATGAACTTCAGGAAGTTCATCAACAAATCAAACAGGATGCTCCACAAAACAAGCATTTCAACATTTTTCTGGCCTTTCCTCTAATTTGAAACTCTGACCAACATTAAATATATTCTGACGCCTGGTGCTGTTTTACCTCCACTGTGAAGGTCAGGAGGAGGGAAGATGGCCTCCCGTTTACTCTGTTTCCACAGGTAGCATCAGAAGTGTCATATTTGCGAGCGGGGGTCATGCAGAACAGTTCTGTATGTGAGTGTTTAGTGAAAAATGGGCCTTGTGAAGCTCCCTTGTGCTCCTGCAAAGCCCTCTCCTGCAGTGAAATCACTTGAATATTCAGTCTGGGTGCAGCTACTGTGAATATCTTGAGGTGTACTGACTGAGAAGCTGTGCTGTAGTGGTTTTGTTTTATTAATATCATTAGAAAGGGGCTTAGAGAGCCCACATTTTGCATGAACTCGAGTTCATATATTTGATTCCAATAAATGTTAGAAAATGATCAAAATCAATCTTCAAAATCAAGATACAAGACTTCACTCTGTCAGTCTGCTCTTTCTGTAACAGGGCCAAAACTTTGGACCTCTCTACCCATTAATCTAAAACTGGAGACCAGCAGTAATGCTTTTAACAGAGGACTCAAACAATGGCTTCAATCAAATCTCTTATTACTTTTATTATTTTATCATCTCAAAAGCATCCTGTGGACAACTGTTGCAAATCAGCACATGTGCTAAAACACTCAAACAATGTCCAATGTAATTGTGATGTCTACATCAAATAAACAATAAATAAATAAAATAAATCTATTCTCTATTATATTAAGGCTCTATTCTTTCTCTGTCTTCTTTAGTCTCCGCTCTGCACTGGGCTTGAACTGTTGATGAAACACTACAACTATGACCAAGGGAACAGGACAATTTGGGCAGCTACTGGTGCTGTAAACAGGCGGTGGGGAAAAAGTCCTGATGCAAAAGACTTTCTGTCTTGTGCAGGGACATGCTCTATCACAAAGAGAGCATATGTTCAACATATTAAAGGCCCACATGATGCACAGTACACCTTTGTTGTTTTTTTGTCATATTTATAATATATGAAAAAATATGTGACCATGGCCTGTCTCCCTCACATGAGAAAAGTCCCTCCTGTCCATCTCTTGCCCTTGTTGAACCTACCAAGAGTTAAACCGCCCCACAAAAAATATTTCATGCATTGTTGTACAAATTAAACATAAAACAACATTTTAATTTCTTTCATGTAGAGTCAAAATAAAATGGGATTACACATACTCTTCTGCCAATATTTTTAAATAAAGTATGCCCTTAGTGTGTTATTGTTTTAGATAATTTACAACCTCGACCTGGCTATGCCCCCCCCTCAGGACTCTTTGGCAGGCCCCTGGGGAGGCCCAGACCCCAGGTTGGGAACCGAGGCACTAAAGCTCTGTTTTTGTTTCATGAATTAATTTAAGATTGTGGAGAAAAAAGCTGCGAGCTATTCTAAAGATGAGGCCGTCTGACATCCCTACCCGGAGTGCATTCCTCAACAATGATGGCCTGTCTGTGTTTTTTCTCCACGTTAACTCCAAATATAAAAACCCAAGTGAGTTTGTTTGTGTAACATTCACGTAAAGAGATGATAATAAAGTCCCAGGATGCAGGGTCTACCTAAACTTCATGCCCCCTCTGTTTGCTGAGGCAGGGGCTTTCATCCTGTGCTTAAGAGCGCTCTCCTGTCTGTGATCATACGGTGCCAGTCGAGCCCCTGCACCCCCCCCACTCCGTTAATCGACTCTGAAAGCTTCAGAGAAGAACTTCAGCTGTGACCTGATGACACCGTCACTCGCACCACAACAGCGAGCCTCAGGAGAGGACCTGGCATCAAATTACCTCTCTGCCTGGACCTGTACTTTCTCTGCCTGTAAGTGTGTGTTTGGATGAGGGGGGGGGGGAAGGTGGGGTCATACTCGCTTTGACCACAGTCTGACTGCTCGCCCCGGGCCCCTGGCGTCAGTGTCAGGGAGAGGTGAATCAGACTATCTCCACTCGCAAATCTATCCCCGGAGACCCTGGAGCCCTCGCGCCATCCCCACCTCCTCTCCCACCTCTCGCAAAACATCCTTTTAGAGGGGCTCCATCGGCCATTATGTCCCTCCTCACCTCGCTCGCCACTCCAGTGAGGCGCTATCTGAGGGGAGGAGAGGTGTCACCGCTGCTAATCTCTCTCGCTCTGCCCTGCCTGTGTCACTCGCCGTTCTCCAAGGACGTCTACCTCCACGGTCAAGGTGATTCAAAGTTGACTTTTCCTGCAGCTAACAGGGACGCGGACCTGGACTTCCAGGGGTTTATGAATTACAGGCCTTGCTTAAGTGGTAATTTAGCCAGGAATTAAGGGATAACGTGTATTTTAGGGGAGGAAATCCTTTGAGTTTCCTTTTTATAATAGAGCACCTACCTCACAGCGGGTAATTGGAGCCAGATGTTGCTCCATGCGGCATTAAAAAGCACCGTCCGTCCTGTTTTCCCCCCTCGCTGCTACGTGAAACATCTTGAAATTCTGTCATCATACCGGCTTTTGTGTGCCTGCGTACACTCCTGTGTCTGTGCCACATAATCACATTAGTTAGATTTAATCTAAGGAGAGGCAAATTATGCGCTTTTCCCATCAAATTTAGCCGCATGACGAGCAGCGTGCAGAATCAGTGAGTGCAAACCTATCCCAGAGTGCTTTGCATGGATGGCACAGGCCTGGAAAAAAAATGAAGACACAGAGGGGCGAGTGAGGCGCAGGATGAAAGGGAAACACTAATAATGTCTCACATGTGTACTGGCAAATTGTCTGCTAACACCGGCGAGCAACACACTCGCTAGCCGGGAACGTGGCAGCAGCCTCCTAATAAGCAGCATGCACTATTTATGATCATAAACCAAGGGCAGGGAGGGTGAGCGCTGTCAAAATAAAAAAACATGTCAATCTTAGCTCCCCACTGTTGCCTGAGCTTGTCTGTTAACGCACTTTTTTTTCATGTTTGCCTATGATGTACAAAGGCGGGAAAAATCACATCAAACCCGCAGATTTCTTAAACTTCTACATGTCTGAAAAGGGCAGGGAGGAAAGGCTGGAAATCAAAGGGAATATCAAAGTTGGGAGAAGTACGGCTCTGTGAAAAGTAAATATTTTGTCCTAATGGTTTGTGTGTTTGAGTAAAGTGCACGTGATGAAAAGCAGGGATATACACGTCGGAGCAGACGGCGCAAAGCAAGGTGGGGAAGGTGGGAGATTGAGGGAGAAAAATGAGGCCATGCTCGCTTTTAATACTTCATAGGGCATTGAAAATTCCCTCTGAATTTCCCCTAACTTCTCCCCGCTCTGTGCAATTATGCATGTTTATTCATTTTGATTAACGCCGATGAAAAGTCGTGTCCGTCGCGCGCCTCCAACATTTGTGCCGCTGAGCGAGTGACAGTCCGTCAGAAACACATGAAAGATCCCCTCTTCACTTTATACCTACTGGAACAGCAGGTAACTGAAAGGGCTTAAATATTTCACGGGTCTCGCAGGGCAGCATTCAAAGGCAACGGAGGAAGACCGGCGCCTTCAAGAAAAGTTGATTTAAGTTAGTGTGACACAAGTAATACGTTGATTAGTTGCTTTGGGCCCTGGATCCTCGACGCTTCTAACAACCGCTCGACGGCTTTCTTCTCAAGAACCTTCCCTCTGAATCTGACGGCCACTGGAGGAATACAAGAGGGAGATACGGATCCAAAGACAGAAGGAGAAGGAGAAAATATTGCTGCTGTCAGGTTAAAAACTAAAAAATGCTCAAAAAGACAGAGTCTAATGGCCTGAGAAGAAAACAGTTGTCCTATTTTGCAAACTTTTGGAGCATGAGTCTGGTCAAACCAGGTCGCCAGGCACTGACAGATTTGTGCTCACACTTTGTTTTGGTCGATTTGGTTCCACATCAAAACCATAAACCCTTTTGATTCACTCATTTTTCCATCTTTTATGAAATATTAAATGAAACTGAGAAGGCCCATGATCAGCACTGACTGCACGAACATTAAAGGGTTTTGTTTGTTTGTATCTTGCATGACGGTAAAGGCTAACATCGTGTGAGATGTGCAGAATGTGAGAATGATAACAGAAAGCATGGCAAACAAGCTAACAAGAAAACACGAAGACAGATCTGAAGACAGGTCATTCTTGTCCTCCATGATGGACACAGATATGTGGATAAAGATGGTAGCGTGTGCAATACTCACATCGTATTCAATAACAGTCATGTGACCTGAAAAGGGTAATGCTTCCATCTGTTTGTTCTCTGATAGAAAACCCACCTATTTTCTTATTTTCTAGACTATATCATCAATCAAAGTCCATCTCATATCACCACCAGAAGACCATCATGCATGCAGACTCAAGTGCTCCCCGTATGTAAAATATGTGGTGTTACAGTTCAAATGGTGAACATGCTAAAGCTCCATTCACACACTGACCATCTGCCAACTTTTGCTTACACAGAGGAAAACGTTGAGCTGTGTCGAGCTTAGTCAGGCCACACAGAACATATCTAGCTTCAGCTACACGTGATGAAGTGGCATGCATGTCCGATTTATGCAGCATTTGTCATGTCACAACAATCTGCAGCACCATCTACACTGAGTGAGCGCACTACCCATGTGCAATGATAAATTATTTTAAATCCCTGGATCAGCATCCAGATTTAAATCACCACTAAGATCGAACCACTGCTCCATTGCTCCATGAACAATATCTCCTGAAAATTCAATCAAAATCTGTTGAGAACTTCTTTGAGTTATAAGCAAAAATGTGGAAAACTGCTTCATCGTGAAATGTTAACAAATCCTTACAAATCACTTCTTCCTTGTGCCATTGCCAACATTCCCAGAAAGTTTCAACCAAATCTGTTTATAAATTTTTAAGTTATCCTGCTCACAAACTAACAAATGAACTACCAAACACCAGCAGAAACCTAACCTCCTTGGCATGTGGTGGTGTAATGTTTGTAGTTTTTGCATTTATCAAACAGGCCCAATCTGCCTTATATTCGTGTCCCTGTATCGAACATTATAAGCCCTGAGCACGGGTCCAATATATTGTACTACACCCAGAAGACATCTAACTTTGCTGCAATATCACATACTACAGTGAAGTATTGAGAATATTTCATTTTTTTTCTCACAGCCTGTTCCAAGTAATTTTCAGAAACTATTTTTTGAGCCTGAAAACAAGTTTCCAGTTGATGTGAGGGTGAGGTTTCTGAGTCACTAAGCCTTGGCTGCAGCATACAGAGAGTTTTACAAATTGGGCAAAGCTCTGAATTCAAGTGACCAAACTCAGAGCGAGGCAGAAATCCCCCACTTTAACGTGAAGAAATATGTAACGCAGTATGTCAGCTCTCAAATATTATAATGACGCTGTTTCTCCAAAACAGCAACAGTATGCAGAGACATAATAAAGGTGAGACAAAGCTCAAACCTTCCAGAGAAAGAGCTGCAAACATTTCCAGTGATGTAACAGGGCTGCGGCGTGAAATGTGGGAGAAGAGACGAGGGGGGAGGGAACCACAGCGAGCTTTGGAGTATAATCGTGAAAAAACAGAAAAGAAACACCAATTTGGTTCCAACAGCTGAGCACCTCCAGGTCATTATTTCCTCTGCTGGGCTGTAATGTGAGTGTGGAGTCCTGGTGGAGGCAAAGTTCCCCGTCTTATATCAACAGTAAATAATGACTGGGTCAGAAATAAAGACGTATAGCTCTACCTTGACCTCAGCCGTCTGTAAACAGGCGTTTGATCACTGCAGACTTCCTACATACAGTCTATTATACAAGTCTATTTGGTCAGATGGAGCTACAAAAGAATTTATGAGGACGGATGTCATTAGAAACAAGGCTTCGTCTGCTGCAGGAAACATATATCCAACTATAGCTCACATTAAAGTGTCAGATCAAGTCAGCTCATTGTCTCAGCTAATGCTTTATGAAGAAATCTCTCTACAATGAAAAAACTGTACGCTGCTGTTTACAATTTAGTCAAATATACGTGATTAATGGGACTGAAATGACTGAATCCAACTGAAAATCATGCTGCAAACCTTGAAAGTGATATTTTTTAATTAATAAAAGGAAAAAAATCATACTGTATCCATTCATTCATTCATAAACCACCTTTTAGTCCTTTTATCTATCCTGTCATCTTATGCCGCCATTTTTTTAATCCAAGTATCCATCTGCTGTCCATCCTTTCATCATCCAACCAGTCATCTGCATGAATCCATCTGTCCAGTTATTCTTTCATGAAGGTTTCCATCTATCCATAGATCTTTCCATCTGTCGATTGAATATCTTTCTATCCATCCATCCATTCATCCAACAATCCATCCTTTCATTCACCCATCCATGCAAACTTCAATCTGTCCTTTATTCCATCTGTCATCCTGTTATTTATCCATTCACCTGTTTATCCACACCATCTTTAACTGGATATCCATCCATCCATCCATTCATCCATTGATTTCTCCATTTACCCATCTACCCATTCATCCTTCAATGCATCCATCCATCCTTCTAACTATCCTTTCATTCAGCTTTACATTAATTCATCATTCCATGCACCAATTCATCTGTTGGGTCCTTCAGCTATTCATCTATACATCCATCTATTCATCCTTTCATCCATCCACTCATATTCAAATACATCCATTAATCCATCCATCTATGTGTACATCTGCCTACAGTGCCCAGCATAAATGAGTACACCCCCAATTAAAAGTAATGTATTAATCAATATCTAAATGAACAAAAGAACAATTTCCAAACTTTTGACAAAGCTGAGTTTAACATAACAGTTTATGTACCATAAGATGAAGATAAGAGTACTACGGTAACTAAAATTTAGCTTTGCTCCCACCCCTTTGATTGGGTGTACTCATTTTTGCAGCCTGATCTTAAATTGAGAAAAATACTTTTTTGTGTGCAACTTAAAAAACCTTGTTTGCAATCAATGGCCCACATTTGGGGGAGTGTTTTGTGGTGTAGTATGCCATAGAAAATGTTGGAAACTAAAGGTTTTCTGACAAATCTGAAGGGGTGTACTCATTTATGCAGAGCTAGATCCATTCATTTAGTCATCCAATCATTCATCCATCTATTCATCCATCCATCCATCCATACAATTATCAATCTATCTGCCATTTGATCCATCCTTATTATCCTTTAATTGAACCATCAACCATTCATCAATTTTTCATTTTTTCCATCCAGCTTTCTGTTTGATTTCTTCTCGTGTCCATCCTGCAGTCCCTTCACTAACTGATCTATCCTTTTTCTTTTCTTTCCTTTCCTTTTTCATACAGCCAGGTTTTTATTCATCCCCCCATTAATCCATCTCTCCATTCAGTGATTAATCCATCCATACAGCCAAACTTCTTCCCTTCATCCAACATGCATCCATCAGCCTATATGTGATCTTTTTCCTTTTGTCTCTCTTTCCAGTCTGCACTATTTGCTTTCTTAGTCCTAATATTCCTGCTTTAAATGAATCATGTCCTGCGCCCCTTCTCTGGTGTGCCGTTGTGTGTTTGAGATCAACTTTTTCAGGTTTTCAAAGAGCCTTTTTCCCACATTCTCACCAGAGTAAACACATGTATATTTAATCTGCTGGGTGATTATAGTGCTTCTGCTGTGACATACATGAATTCATTAGAGCAGATGACCCCACCTAGAAAAAAAAAACATCCCTCAGCGGCAGGAGAAGAAAAATGATAGGAGAGGAATGATAACAACATGTAAACACTGGGACCGCGCAGGCCGGGCTAATGAACGTGCGAGGACAGGAATAGAGAGTGAAAGAGCCAGGGCCGTCTTCCAAAATATCCACTCCCACATAGGTCAGTGGACTTTTGGCTACATCCTGAGCGCTGAAGAGGAGGGAGGAAGAGGAGGAGGGGGGGGTTTAAATGCCTGGGATCTGAGGAAAGAATTCGACAGGGCATGGGAATGGCAGTGTCACGGCGGTCGCCAGAGAACGCTCTTAAAACGCCGCCACGACAGACAGACGGACGAACGGACGGAGGGGCCTGCTTAAAAACACTGTCACTCCTGCACAGTCTCAGACTCCTCTGTTTTTATGACTTTGTTTTCCGAGGACAAGAAGCCTGTTTTCTCAAGACGTTCTCCAAACAAACTGAGTGTGAGGAAAGAGGATTATTCAGCCGGGTCAGTTTACAAGCCCGTTCATCACGACAAAGTCCAGCTGTAGCATGTTTGCTGCTGTGTTATTGTTACCTTTGTGTTATCAGGTAATCTGATTTAATTAAATATGGATCTTGTTTGTGATGGAGGCCCAAGAGAGAAGAAAAACACACTGAGAGGACAGTTTACAAGAGAAAAGCAAGTATTTACTGCATCACTTACAATCAGAGATGATTCAAAGTCCAGAAAAGCAAATAATCCCTTTAAACTAGCTTGTTTCTTTTTAGAAAATCAGTACAAACAGACCAGTCTAGGGGTCAAAGTGCCAACTAGGCCTTCAAAAAGACAACCAAAAGCTAACGATGTCCACTATCAAAACTTCATAGTCCCACAATAAATAAGACTCCTGCAATATTTACAGACAATAATGAACTTTTGAGCCTGGCCCAGGAACCACGATCTGCCAAAATACCCCGAACTTACTGTCAGGCCGAACATCCTCAAGCCATGGATTCACGTTGTACGATCTACCGCCAGTCAACGCCCAACGCACCTCTTTGGAGTTGTGCCTAAATCCCTCAAAAACAGGCCAATTCATGCACAAGATGACATAGCCAACCTTCTTTGTGGTTATTAGTTTAGTAAGACACACCACAAATTCACATGAACATGGCCTGGAGTTTACAGTTATAGCTGTCAGAGTGGGCGCCATCATGGACCTGCCAAGACCCTATCGAAGTGGGAGAGTGAGGAAGTGGCTAATATCCTGCTTTTACAAGTTTTAAACACCCTTTAGTGTGTTTTACAAGTCTCCTCTAAGTGAGGGGCACTTCTATGCACAAGACAAAAAGTCTGCATCAGTTAGACTTTTTCCACAACCAGTCTTAACCGTGCCAGTAGCTGTCTGAACTGGTGCATTCCCCTGGCCCCCCATGACCTATCAGTGTGCTGTCCTGCCGTTGGTTCAGCAGCAGTTGAAGCATATTGGCTTAGTGGGTCAAGTGAAACTGCCTGTTTGAGTGACATGGACAGCGAGTCCTGTGATTGACCCGCTGCAGAAATGGCTCCTGAAACAATGAGATAACGGGCCACTGAGATGTAGTTCTGGAGGTGCCTGGCCTGGTTTAAATGTGGCCTGTGGCTTCTTTACCCCATGTCATGCCACACTCTCTCCTGAACTGTCAACTCTATCCACTGTCCTGTCACTTAAATACAAGCAAAAAAGGCCTAAAATTAAATATATGCTGAAAAAAGGCAATAAGTGCATGTTGGATAAGAGCAGCTAGAGCTGCGAACACTCACACTCTGAACTTACAAAAAAATAAAAATAAAATAAACTCTTGCAGGTCTTACTCTGGCTGAACAGATTAACATTATTCTGATAACTGTTTGATTATTTAGTCCCATCCACAGCATTAATATCATAAATATAAAGACTGTACCATGTCAGCAGGAGGAGGTTTTCACTTTGAAACAGACAGCAACATGTAAAAAGTTTATTTCTAGAGTTATAAGAAATGTTAAGTTTATAGGTATAAAATAAAAGGAAATCATGAACTAAATTTAAGTTGGACCATGTCTTTTCTACCAGAACTGATCAAAATCACTGTTGCTCATGTATTCACTGTTGAAATCAACTTTATAAATACAAAATCTCCAGTAGTCAAATTAGTTTTTGTATCATTTCTTCATATTTTTTTGGAGGAGAGGCATTCTTGGCTGATGTAACAGTCCAAGTAAGAATAGCTTTTTAAATCACGTCATGATCTGGATATTTTTGTAAGGTGTAAAGATTATAAAAGGAAGACTGTTATAGCTGTTTCCAGAGGTCATTTAAATACAGGCCAAGAACATGTTTGTATTTACGCTGTGAAATGTTGAATATTTGTTTTCCCTTTCTAATTATCTGCCTGTGTGAGGCAGCATTAAATAAACAGTGTAATGTGTTGAAATACTGATTTTTGCTCATTTTAAAGAAGTGAGTGAATTTCCATCTGATTTATTCTCATTTTTATAACTTTGAAGGTTCACTCCAAACATGAAGGGAAGTGTGTGTGTTGTTTCTCTGACTGTATATGTGTGTGTGTGAAGGGGGTGATAATTTATTTATGTTTGGAGACTAAATCTGGGTCACTGGAACCTCGCTGTCATCTTCGTCCTCCTCCTCCTCCTCCCTGAATCCCAGCGTTCCCTAGGAGGAGGGCGGAGGGAGGGAGGGAGCTGCTGTTAACTAACCACAGATAACAACAACGCTGAGCTGCTGTAATTTATTTCAATTACTGCCAGGCCTAAAGAGGACGGTGCTCTCTTCTCTATCAGAAACTCAGACTCCCACTGAGAGGGCTGCTGGTCAGATTACAAAGACCAACAACGATCTGCACAAACTTACAAATGTTTGTGGGACTGATGAGGCCTCTCTCAGCTGACGCAAGTGTCAGACAGGGAAATCATCCATGTTTAGTCCATTTTTATCTCCATCCTCTGGCATTTGCTCTTTATTTTGTTTCTTTTCAGTTGGATGTTGGAGCATTTCTTCTTTTCTGTCTTCTACAGAAACCACAAACTAGAAAACACACTTCCTGGGAAAGAAAAGAGAATTTAAATGGTGGCAGAATGCAAAGCCAAGTTTAATTCTCCAAGCTAAACCCCGATCCTTGGCTTAGTTAGAGTAGGAATAATTAAAATTAAACTATAATTTACCAGAGCTGGGTCGAGATGTAGACCAGGGTGAGTTTCTGTGGTAATGTGAGGATGCAGAGACCTTTGACCTCCAAAATCTTATCACCTTGCCTACAAGTCCAAGTGTAAGTTTGTGCCAAATTGTCCAGACTCCCTCTGAGCATTCATCAATTTTGTGCTCACAAGATTTGAATTAACAAAGATTTTATAGATGTATCTTAAAATGGAGGGATTTAATTTTTATATCAATGTGGACATAAGTGACTCCGGCCTTTAATAAATTCACCCCTAAGCCACAGCACAGATTGAATCACAGACCGAAGAAAATCCCTCATCGCTTCTATAATCAAGGGAGTGATGATCTTGACCTTTGACTTAAGACATTCACATTTTTGGGTAGAGGTAGACATCTTTGCAAAGTACAAAGAAATGCTGAAGTTAATATAGCTTAAATGTTCTGCATGTTGCCACCTGCTTACACATTTTATTTTGTTTTACTAATTTTCTTCATGCGCGTATCTTTTTTAATGCCTTTATTTGATATTTCCTGCTGCTATATGTGTGGAAGAGAATCTGAAACAACTAATTTTCCCCTTGGGGATTAATAAAGTGATTCTGACTCTGATTAAGAGAAGCTGTATTCACATGCAAGGTGTAAACACAAGGGGCCCTAATTTCCTGGCGCAGCGCAGAGTGGCGCAGGATGGCGCAGCCTGGCGCACCCCGGGCAGCAGTAATTTCCTCCAGCGCACCACTGTGCGCGGCCCCTTGGTAGACCGGCTGCGCCGAGATGGGTGTGACGGCGCACCAGGGGGAGGTGAGGACAGATTCAGCTTGGCGCAGTGACAATGTCCAGCCGAAAAACTGCGCGGAAGGTGCGCCGAAAGCTCGCCAGCTCCAACCTGGACTATTCTCGGCGCAGACGAGGCGCACCCCGGGCAGTGGTAATTTGGCTGAAAGGGGCACAGTGCGCACACGTCACCAAAACCTCACAGGCAGGTATCCAGAGTGTCAGGCACATTTCAATGCAATAAACAATCACAGCAACCACTATTTAATGTAACCGTCTGAACCAGCACATACATTTGTATCTATATTAATTGTCCCGTCACATCTGATGTCAGATCAGAGACGTTAGTCATAACTAACGAGTTCACATCTCTCAGCCAACCACAAACAGCCACATCATCCAATACGGAGTATCCGGCTTCATCTCATCTCATGAAATTCAATAGAAAAGAAAAAAGAGAGAGACGCTAGCTGAATAAATGTAAGTCACTCGGTGTCTTAAGGATTTACCTGTGATTGCCCATATTTCTCTGTTTTAATCTTTATTCTTAACGTGATCTAAAAAGATGGAGTACATTATTGCAAGGAGTTTACATTTAAAAACATTATTGCTGTGTTTAAATGTAATTATCACATAATTTTATACTCCTAATATGACACAGGAACAGATTACATCTGTCCGGCGAGGTGGTCCACACGGTGATGCGCATCGTGGTCTCCGATATATATATATATATATATATATATATATATATATATATATATATATATATATATATATATATATATATATATATATACATATATATATATATATATATATATATATATATATATATATATATATATATATATATATATATATATATATATATATCAGACAATTGGACTCGAGTCACAGTGACTCGGACAATCGTCTTGACTCGCTATTTTGACGACTTGCGACTCGGACTCGGGAGACTATGACTCCAGACTCGACTTGACTTGAGACAACATGACTCGGAAAAATTGTAGCATGTGTTTTTTTTTCACGCGGATATCATATCATTCTAGCATGATCAGAGCGCTCTGTGTGCACGCCGCGCTCTCTATCAGGTTCGGACAGGCTCCGTATTTTTTCATGTAAGCGAGAAGTACTGACAGGCTGGAAGCACACACGCACTGTGATTGTTACATGCGATGCTCAGGCATTATATGAAGAGCCAGACAGGAGACCAGAGCATGTGAGCGGAGCGGAGCGGTTTTTTCACAAAAGCTGGAGCGGCACCTCATCTGTCGCTCCATCCCGCTCCAATTTCGCTCCGGTACCGCTCACACCAAGCGTCTGAAGCATGTCTCACACAGAGTGCATCTGCGTGTAATTAATTGTTCAGCCACCCACACTGTTTTCTGTCGGAAACTGGATGTTGACAACTCGGATCAGCACCGCGGACAGCGCAAAAGCTCTCAGACCTCAGTGCAGCTCACCTGCAATCCTCTCATTTTTTTATCCAGTGAATGCAATGCGCTTCCGTATTTTCGTAGAGTGAGTGGTGAGTGATTTGAGTGGAGCGGGTAGAAATTTGAGTGAGCGTCAGAGCGGTAACAAGCCGAGCGGTGCGCATGCGCTCTGAGTGGCGGAGCGGGGTGCGAGAACAGCTGTGTGAGCGAGGAGCAGGAAATCTCACTGCTCGCAACGGACACCCCCGCCGTGCCAACAGGATCCCCACCCATAAATTCAAGAGCAGATTTAAAGAAAAAAAAACATTATTTGATTTTTATTTTAATCAAAAGGACGTTTAACAGGCATTCTTTTTATCAAATAAAAAAGCGTACTCTAATTTGCGCCATTTTAGAGTCTAATGCGTCACTATCGTTTCATTCCATTCATTAAAATGCAAAATGCATTTCTCCTCTCCTCTGACCCTCCGACCTGTCGTCTGACTATTTACGCTGCATGATGCGCAAGCCATCCTCTCTCTCCTGCACAGAGTCTGATTATTCACGTAAAACCATTCAACAAAACAAACGCTGCCTTCAGTTAAACAGCGCAGAACATGAATGAAACATTCACTGATTTAACTAGCGCTTTCACACAGAGCAGAGAAAGGAAGGAAAAGCTGAAGAAGAGAGATTCTCATCCGATGTTCATGTGATGCTCATGTGAACATTTGATCTAAATCCCCGCTCTGCGTCTGTGCGCGCGCGCTCCTCCTTCTGCCGGTGCGCGTAAAGACGCAGATAGACGCGCATCGCAGGGACAGTGAGGGATCATCAGTCACTTTGTGTGACTTGTGTGATCTGGTTCAGACGGTTACATTAAATAGTGGTTGCTGTGATTGTTTATTGCATTGAAATGTGCCTGACACTCTGGATACCTGCCTGTGAGGTTTTGGTGACGTGTGCGCACTGTGCGCCTGTCAGCCAAATTACCACTGCCCCGAGTGCGCCTCGTCTGCGCCGAGAATAGACCAGGTTGGAGCTAGCGACCTTTCATCGCACCTTCCGCGCGTTTTTTTGGCACGAAATTGTCACTGCGCCAAGCTGAATCTGTCGACACCTCCCCCTGGTGCGCCGTCACATCCATGTCGGCGCAGGCGGTCCATCAAATTGCCGAATTGGCTGCGCACGGCGGTGCGCCCAGGGCCGCGGGAACTAGGGGTGCGGAGGGTGCTGCAGCACCCCCTAACGAAATGTAGTGTTATGCCGCCGTGCCGTCAATAGACATGATTTATCAACTGCTGTATTGTATTGAAATACCAGTTTTACTTAGGCTGTATCATGTTATGCCATCATTAATCCTGTTAGGCCTGCACATGTGTTCATCATGTGTGTTTTTATGCTGCCGCTGAGCAGTCTGCATTTGTGTGGTGATTTTAATGTGATGTTGATGGTCAGCACCACGGTCAGCACAAGAGCACTCAAAATAGAGGAGCAGATCTCGTTGGCACCCGTGTGTGTGTGTGTGTGTGTGTGTGTGTGTGTGTGTGTGTGTGTGTGTGTGTAGGTGTGTGTGTGCGCGCGCGCGCGCCCGCACACACACATATCCCCAAATTCCACATAACACGAAAGCGCCGCGGTCTTGAATCGTACTGCGGAGCACTTCGCTCCCACTCTAGTCGATCAATCAGAGCAATTCCACTGCGCGCGCTCCGGCGCTGGCGCGTCGCTGAAGCGCCAGCGCGCGCCACGGCGCTGGAGATTCACTTCAGGTCTATTTTCTGCGCGGCCGCTTCCAAACCGTCATTACTTCACAACCGGAGGTACGAGCATCAGGTCAACAGTTGGTCAGAGGGTCCCAGAGGCAACACGACTCCATGGACGAAGAAAAGTGAATCGTAGAGGTACAGAAATATATGACATTATATATGACACCAAACATCCTTTCTCCAAGGATATAGGCAGATAGAAGTGAAATAAATCACGAAGCTGTGTGGTTGGACCAGCAAAGCGACCTTAGAGAAGCGAAGTGAGGTGTTGTTTATTTCTTTTCTCAGTTTATAACATGTTTTGTTATCGTGTGACATCGCTATTCACACGAGAGCTTGTGTCTCTCCGGGGATCAGCCCTCCCCCTTTGGGACGGTGCGCCGCGGCGCATCCAGTGGGATTTGTCAGTCGGAGCAAGACCGCGGCTCAGCACGGCGCTGCGGGGCGCTTTTGTGGAATTTGGGGGTTAGGCCTGGCACCTGTGCCTGTGTGTGTGGGGTGTATTGTCCCTGAGCAGCAACTCATTTTGCATTCTAGTAATTTGACAGTGTTTTACTCTACTGTAGTTAGATAGGCTATGCACAGTCAGCGTCAATCGTGGCTAACCTCGACCCCAACCCTTCTTTTTTTTTTTTTCTGAGCACCCCCTGTTGAAATTAAGTTCACGCTGCTATGGTCACACCCATCTCGGCGCAGCCGGTCTACCAAATTGCCAAATTGGCTGCGCACGGCGGTGCGCCGGACAAAATTACCACTGCGCGGGGTGCGCCAGGCTGCGCCACCCTGAGTTGCGCCAAGAAATTAGAGCCCCAAATGTTGAGCATCGGATGAAAATCTCTCTTTTTCAGCTTTTCCTTCCTCTCTCTGCTCTGTGTGAAAGCGTTAGTTAAATCAGTGAATGTTTCATTCATGTTCTGCGCTGTTTAACTGAAGGCAGCGTTTGTTTTGTTGAATGGTTTTACGTGAATAATCAGACTCTGTGCAGGAGAGAGAGGATGGCTTGCGCAGCATGCAGCGTAAATAGTGAGACGGCAGGTCGGAGAAGGGTCAGAGGAGAGGAGAAATGCATTTTGCATTTTAATGAATGGAATGAAACGATAGTGACGCATTAGACTCTAAAATTGCGCAAATTAGAGTACGCTTTTTTATTTGATAAAAAGAATGCCTGTTAAACGCCCTTTTGATTAAAATAAAAATCAAATAATGTTTTTTTTTTCTTTAAATCTCTTGAATTTATGGGTGGGGATCCTGTTGGCACGGCGGGGGTGTCCGTTGCGACGGCGGGGCGCCGACCCAAATGAACTATAGAGGAAACACTGAGAATTATTTGTGCAAGTTAATGTCCTGTTTAAATGTTATAGAGTCAAGTAGTGCCTGTATTACATACACTGATCATCACTGTAACGGACGCGGATATGTAGTAGGAACGTATGTGTGTACTGTGTCGTGTGTGGGACAATAATAGGTGACGGACCGAGTGTACTATGAATGGAGCATCAATAAAGTGAATCTAAGAGGTAAGAGCTCCGTATGTCTCCTGCAGAGCATGTGAGCAGAGTGGAGCAGTGAGATTTCCTCCTCGCTCACACAGCTGTTCTCGCACCCGCTCTGCCGCTCAGAGCGCATGCGCAACGCTCCGCTTATTACCGCTCTGACGCTCACTCAAATTTCTACCCGCTCCACTCAAATCACTCACCACTCACTCTACGAAAATACGGAAGCGCATTGCATTCACTGGATAAAAAAATGAGACGATTGCAGGTGAGCTGCACTGAGGTCTGAGAGCTTTTGCGCTGTCCGCGGTGCTGATCCGAGTTGTCAACATCCAGTTTCCGACAGAAAACAGTGTGGGTGGCTGAACAATTAATTACACGCAGATGCACTCTGTGTGAGACATGCTTCAGACGCTTGGTGTGAGCGGTACCGGAGCGAAATTGGAGCGGGATGGAGCGACATTTTGTGAAAAAACCGCTCCGCTCCGCTCACATGCTCTGGTCTCCTGTCTGGCTCTTCATATAATGCCTGAGCATCGCATGTAACAATCACAGTGCGTGTGTGCTTCCAGCCTGTCAGTGCTTCTGCTTACATGAAAAAATATGGAGCCTGTCTGAACCTGATAGAGAGCGCGGCTGCACACAGAGCGCTCTGATCATGCTAGAATGATATGATATCCACGTGAAAGAAAAACATATGCTACAATTTTTCCGAGTCATGTTGTCTCAAGTCAAGTCGAGTCTGGAGTCATAGTCTCCCGAGTCCGAGTCGAGTCCCGAGTCTTTACCTGGCGAGTCCGAGTCGAGTCCAAAGTCGTCAAATTAGCGACTCAAGACGACTGGAGTCCGAGTCCCAGTGACTCGAGTCCAATTGTCTGATATATATATACATATATGTATACACATATATGTATATAAATATATATACATATATAGACCACGATGCGCGTCACCGTGTGGACCACCTCGCGGGACAGATGTAATCTGTTCCTGTGTCATAATAGGAGTACAAAATTAAGTGATAATTACATTTAAACACAGCAGCAGGCTAATCCATTCATCATGCTTGTCATCCACCTGCATTCCTGGTCTGTCATCGCCAAATAGCAGAACCTTTGGTGAAAATATATCTCCTCCTCATCCTCCTTGTACCCCATCCTTTTAGATTACGTTACGAATGAAGATTAAAAGAGAGAAATATGGGAAATCACAGGAAATCCTTAAGACACCGAGTGACTTACATTTATTCAGCGAGCGTCTCTCTCTTTTTTCTTTTCTTTTGAATTTCATGAGATGAGAGAAGCCGGATACTCCGTATCGGATGATGTGGCTGTTTGTGGTTGGCTGAGAGATGTGAACTCGTTAGTTATGACAAACGTCTCTGATCTGACATCAGATGTGACGGGACAATTAATATAGATACAAATGTATGTGCTGGTTCAGACGGTTACATTAAATAGTGGTTGCTGTGATTGTTTATTGCATTGAAATGTGCCTGACACTCTGGACACCTGCCTGTGAGGTTTTGGTGACGTGTGCGCACTGTGCGCCTGTCAGCCAAATGGGGTGCGCCTCTCCTGCGCCGAGAATAGACCAGGTTGGAGCTGGCGGGCTTTCAGCGCACCTTCAGCGCTGTTGTTTGGCACGTAATTGTCACTGCACCAAGCTGAATCTGTCGTCACCTCCCCCTGGTGCGCCGTCACACCGATCTCGGCGCAGCCGGTCTACCAAATTGCCAAATTGGCTGCGCACGATGGTGCGCATGACAACATTACCACTGCACGGGGTGCGCCAGGCTGCCCTACCCTGCTACCCAGGACATTAGAGCCCCAGATGTTGATAAAATGTTCAAGTAGTCATGGCTCAAGGATGGAGTGATTCGATGTTGGTGACAGGAATCCAGGGTTTTTTAAGGATTTATTAACTGGGCAGTGTTCCATATTTTCTATAATAACCTGACTAAGAATGTCAGAAAAGCCTTTGCAGAGGTTTGAGCTTTCGGAGCACTTTTAAATACCTTAAAATACCAAATATGAGCCGGGGCATTTATTTGTTTCAATCACTGAGCAGACCAGGCATTTATTTGGGACCAGGCGTCTATTTGGAAGAGGTGTTTAATTCCTTTCTCACAAAAATCTTGCTTAGCAAAAAATGAAAAAATATGGCAAATGTAATCATATTATTTATTATTAGCATGAATTACACCTTTACATTTTCAAGGCAAGATTACTTTTTTTTTTTTTTAATTATTATAAACTTGTTTAACCAGAAGAGCCTCATTGAGAATAAAAATCTCATTTACAAGAGTGTCCTGGCCAAGACAGGCAGTACCTTAGTTATACTTTTGTCTTCTTCTTTCAACTCAGCACTCTCTAAACACTCTTAATACTGGTAAGGAACTAGTTAAGTTAAGGTCTTACTTTTTTTCCGCTGTACCGGGGCCATGGCGATCAGCAGCAATGTACCGTTAACTGATGTGACTGGCCTCCTGACGTTAGTTAAGGGCAAACAACATGCAGCGGCATAACAGGGCCAAAAACCTGATGCTTTGTTGAAATATAAAAGCCTACCAATGTGGTGAGGTCACACATCAGAACCTTTACCATTTGTTCCACTGCAGCCTTCAAATAAAGATCCAAATCTGACATCTGAGGGCACTTTAGGCAACTTTCTGTCAGTTCATCTCCTGAAGTTTTCAAGTTTAGCCTCTGCATTCAAACACTGTGTGTTTACTTATGCAGATGGGAAACTTTTAATTGATTGGATGCAGAGATCAGAGAGAAATAAACAGCAGAAATTAATAAAAGATCACTGCTGAAGCTTATTAATTCAGTCTAACTGCACATTTGTGTATTAGTTTGGTCGATTTTACAGCTAAGCTTTAAAGGCTGAGAACAAATTGGACTAATCCAAAGATATCCAGGTAATCTAGCAGTTATTTTCTCCTAATTTGCTAAGCCGTTCTTTCCTGTTAGCACAGCTGGGATTTCAGTGTTCGCAGGTATTTTTGCAGCTGTGATTAATAACAGCACGTCTGGATTTTCTCTGTCAGGAAACTGGAGCTCGTACAGGATGTTGTTGAGCAGGATCACACGCTGTGATGGTGGAGATACAGTGATTCTGATAAACAGTCATTTTAGGTGGAAATTTCCTCTTATAACCTGCTCAGTGTCACTCAAACAGATGACTAAAGGGTGCTTTTAGTGATTTGGAGACCCCAGGCAAAGGCTAAGACAAGGCCCCTTACCCTTTCAGATAAAGGTAGCAGTACTCAGTTTTACTTTTTTAGGTGGTCATACAGGTAAGCAAGAACAAACTGCAGAAAATAATTACCAAAACAAATAAAATAACTTGTTTTTTTCTGACAAACTAGATAAATGTGCAAGCAGCTGTCCTAAAACTGTCTAAAGTTGCAAACATACAGAGATATTCCTGCTATTTTGACATTGTTCTGTCCAATCATGATGCATCTCTTATTAATGGAAGACATTTTAGATGCATACCACCTAAATTTGCCCATAATGAGAATATCTTTAGGCACATTGCAACACGAGACCACTACCTTTGCCAGTAAAATGCACTTTTGATTGTTTAAAGAAAACAAAAGCTTGATTTCTCCAGAGTTTGGAAATAATTTTGCAGTCATTAGTTTGCAATTATAGCACAACTATCTTCCAGCTTTGCAATTATCACTGTGAATATGCAAATTCTGTCTGATTTCATGGCCCGATTCAAGACAAACAAAGCAGCAAAGAGTCAGCGGGTGTCAAAAGTGAAAGAGGAGAAATAAAGGAGCTCAGTATAAAGTTCATCAACACTTTATTAATGAATATCTTTAATTGTTGTTGTACAAGCACAAACAGAAGTCTCCTTAAATATTGTTAATGCCTTTTTCTGTTGCACCTATTAGTGATTCTTGTCTGTGAGTTAATTTCATTATGCTAATCGGGCCCTCATCCGTACCGAACCTCGCCTTTGATCCGCGTTAGTTGTCGTGATCTTCAAAGACAACGTCACCACTTACTTTAAATGAATTTTACATATTTTTAAAGGAATCTTATGGAAATGAGGCGGGGGAAGGGGGGTGAAGGAGGGGTAATTAAATTTTTATGATGTGTCTTGGTGTTTTCCACGCTGCACGTTCTGGATCTTATTGCCGTGTTTTAAACGAGGAGGAAACGTGGAGGCGGTTTGGAAAGATTAAAGAAGCTGTGAATTCAGGACTTAATTTGGACTGATAAACTTCACTCTTTAATATGCTCTTTTGTGCTCCCAGCGTGGAAAAGAAAAAGAAACTTCTGCCTCTCAGTTTCCTCTTTCTCACCCCCTCCCCCTCCTCACCATCATCATCCTCGGCTCCCAGTCCTCCCAGCCTCACTTTTCTCTCACGCCGGCCGCTTCCTGTCCGACATCGCCGTGAGGAAGCGGCCTTCTTCGGGAGGAGGGGTTGAAGGGAGAAGGACCCCGAGGCGGAGGGTGAACCACCCGCGAACACGCCTGCATTATTAAAACCGGACAGCGCTGCGAATCAAAGGCCTGGACCCGGGATTAAAAAGGAGGCCTAAGGCGGATCGCATGATCAAAACTGTGAAAAAGGAGTCAGGCTCCTGTCGATTTGTTTGTTTATTACTCCTGCAAGAGTGTCAGAGACGCTCAGAGTTTGAGGTTTCTCCAAAAAAGGCCTCGACTCTCTTTAGTGGAACTTCTTCAATTGAAAAAGCCAAGGAATTCACTTTTCCAGTTAAACGTACGAATCAAATACTTCCAAACTGAAGTTTTCACCTCATTGGTTGTCTTTTTAAGGGGAAGCTATGTCGTTCCTTGCTATTTTAATGAAAACTGAAATAGGAGCAACCATTTTCACTGCATATTTCAAGCCAAAATAGCCAACTTTTAAAGGTCACTGCATCTTAAAAATGACCAAACAACTCTTTCCTCTTGGTATATTTCCCCAAAAAGTAGGCCTGGAGGTAATTTTTCAGTACAAATAAGGTGTTTACAGGTGAAAGATTATTCCTTTGTTGAATGGTTCTGGTAAAAAAAAGTTGGGATTTAAAGCCATATTTCAAACTTTTGCCAAATAATCATACTTGTCTTTATTCTTGATGTAAGACAAGGATGAAAAGGCATTGAAGGTAAAGACATTTAGGAGGAAATTCTACTGTAAGGTTGATAATGTAAGTAAACTTTAGGTTACCATATATTCTATAACCCTATCAGTTTGCCCTCGAGTCAGAGTGGACATGTTAAAGAAAATCCATGAGTGTGGTCCTGAGATAAATGCAGTTTCCTCCCAAAGATGATCCATCACACTCTTGAGACCTGCCATTTCCAACATATGGGTGAACATGAGGCCCAGTGACCTTGATCTTTGGCCTCTTAAATGTAACCATTTCATCCTTGAATCATTATGGATACATGCAAAGTTCAACAAGAAGCCCTGAAAGAGTTTTGAGGGTATCAAAACCACAAGCAAGGGGTGAACTTAAGGTGCAGTGACCTTTGACTTCCACTGTCTCAGTTAATCCCTGGGTTAGATTGAACATGTGTGCAAAGTTTGAGGAAAATCCCTCAAAGATCTGCCAAAACAAGCAGGGGGTGAACATTAGGCCTGAAGGTTTTGATCCTTGAAGTTAGAAACCTCATCTGTAAATCTCTGGACATCGACAATATTTGAAGAAATCCCTCATGGAGTTCTTCAGATCTCACGTACACAAACAACAGACGATGACTGGGCCCAATGACTGACTAAAATCAGCTCAGTTAACAGAGAACATCTGGACAAAGATTTGGGAAAATCTCTGCAAGCATTGTTGATTTCTTGCTTTCTCAACTTGAGGCCAAATGACCATGACTTTTGACCTCTTTTATATACTACATTCCCCCTTCAGTAAAGGAGTACATCAGGCTAAACTTTGAAAAGAAACCCCTCATCGTGCGTATAAATGGACAATCAATCCAGCCTGTGTGATTCCCTCCACGTGCTCAAGCACAAAAACTAACATCTCAAAGTCTCTTTCTATCATAAAACCTGAACAAGCTGCTCCAAACATGATTTTCAGCACAAAAACACCGTCCTGTTCGCTGAACACAGTCTCTCCTGTGCGGATTGTGTGTCCCGGTGTCCTTGCTGGATAATATCGTGTAGGTGAACACGACAGATTGTGCTTACCTACTAAATCCGGCATTAGAAACATTTTTTTAAAAGCCTCTTACACGCCAAAAATCAAATCCGTCCCGTCCTGTCTGAGTGCTCAGGCACGCTGCCAGATCTACTCAGGTAATGCAGGCTGGAAGCTGACGGCACAAATCTACCGCCGGCTGTGCCCGGGACGCTGCCACCGCCGCTGCTATAATTTCCCATCATCTATCATTGGAAAAACATACTGTGGCATGTGAAGTAATTAATTAGGAAGACAAATACAGGCAGGGAGGGAGGTTTTATGTCGATGGGAGTCGTGTTTTGATGGATTGGACGGCAGGTTTCTGGGGTTGAAATGGAGCGCTGGAGCTTATACATGTTGATACGGACGCAGGGATAAGCTCTCTCTCTAATTCCTCTGGTCACTGCGGTCAAACTCTCACCGTAACTCCCCTCACTCTATCTGCTTTTCTCACTCCATCAGGCCTTTCTGCCTCTGCACTGACGTATAGAGCACTGCTGTATCTCTGTCTTTACATTTTTCTTTTATAACATGAACACTTGTGTATCTTTAATGTTTTCAAATGCAGCTTTCATCACTCTGTCCAAATGAATGTGCAGATTTTCTTGAGGACTTAACAGTGTTCTTGGCTTTTTACTGGAAGACCCAAACACTATGTTCACTATATTTGCTTGACAACATGTTTAAACAGTTGGATTTATCGGACAATGAGGACAAAGCTGCAGCTCTGGTTTTTGGAAATAGTAAACATGGAAGGAAATAAAAAACAAGCTTGATTTCTCACTTCTTTTCATTTCACTTGCAAAAAAAAAACTTAAATACTTTCACACTAATCACTTAGTTTGCACTTTAAGAAAATCATTAGTGAACTGCATGAATTACTAAATATTTCAATGAAAACTAAATATTTTTTACAATAAACAGTTTTAATAATTTTCCTGCAATAATTTGAAATTTTGGTGGCTTCTTTGCAGGGCTTATACTTTCAGGAGTTGGCAAAGCTTCACCTTATCTTAAGTCTAATTATTGATGTTCTACTTAAACTATATTTTGACTTGAGCAAAACTTTTTGACACTTAAAAGAGAAAAATGCAACCTCTACTATATTTTATATTTGGCACAACATTTTGAGATCTAAAAGACTTATCAAGTCAAATAAAAGGATTACAGAAAAAGAAAGTCAATCTATTATTTCTAATCATGACTATTAAATTGTTTATTTTTATATATTTTATATATTTTTATTTCACTATCAATTGTTCAAAGAGTTGGCATGTTCAGAGTGTTACTAAAAATAAATGCATGTGGGGTGCTGGTTTTGTGTGGTGGTAAGCCACCAGGCACGTCCCACACACATGCCTCTGCCGGCCCGGGTTCAGGTCCAGCCTGTGGCCAGTTTGCAGAGTGTCTTCCCCTCCCCCCCTCGCCCCCTTTCACAAACCTATCCACTGTCTCTCTCCTCAATGGAGGCACAAAAATTCCTAAAGGATAATCTTAAAATTAATAAATAAATAAATGAATAAATGCATGTAATGAAGAATCCGTAGAAAATCGTGTTTATTTCGTTTTTAGCAAAATACGACACTTGTAATATTTGCTGTAATCCATCAGCCCTCTCATATTAAACAACTTTTTTAATTTTTAAGTCTTAAAAAGATGACACCTATATTATATAGTAGTATTGTTTCATGTTTGGTGTAAGTTTTAAGACTAAATTACTAAATAACTATGTACCTCTGCTATGCTATCTCCAAAATTTTTAATATTAATGCCTTACAATGTACCTTTTACATCATTTCCAACTATATTTTCACAGTCACAGTGACATTTGCACAAGTTTTTGACACATATGAAGCAAAATATGCCATGTTTACATTTTTTACTTGCACTATCACAGTCGTTCCCAATGGCCATCACAGCCGTTTTGAGGGTAAAACAAACACTCATGTTGTTTATAGCACAGCACAGGCAGACATGGGCTTGTTTCTACACCAAAACAAAGATAAATTCATGAGGACTCACTCTGTTTTCATCAGCTGATTGTCAATGACATTTAGGAACACAGGTAGCTAAGTCACCAGTAGACACAGTATTGAACTAGAAGTGCTGCAGGAGCATCAACCTCCACCAAAGCTTTAGTTGTTAGCCAAGTTATTTGGGTAAATGTAGAAAACATCCCCATCTTGCAATGTTAATAAATATTTAAAAAATTCCCTCGGTCCACAAGATTATGATCACGACCAAAACTCACCACTTCTTCTTTGTGCCGTGATCAACATTCTCTGAAGATTTCAGCAAAATCTGTTGAAAACCTTTTGAGTTATTTTGCTCATAGACGAAGAGCAACCAACAAATGGACAAACAGATAAAAACAGGCGGGAGGATCAAGCTGCGACACCTCAGAGTGCAGAGGTAAATGCTGTTAAAGCTGTAGTGCTGTATATTCTGATCCTGAAAGTGTCTCCCTTCACATCACGAAGCTCAAGTGTCCCTTAACATTATCCAGTCAAACTAACAAGAGCAAAAAAAGACAAAGGGGCAGCACAAGGTTCAACAGTGAAGTGAATCACCTGCACAGTCCAAACACAAAGACAGGTTTGATCCATTAAAATAAGGAAGCTAAAACTCCAATGAAGGGCTTCGCATATTAAGTCCAGAGAGGAGACAAACTTTCACACCACAGACCAAAACTCAAGTATAAAGGGACGTTCACTTCACCACCTGGTCTGATCTTCGCTCTGTGAAGTTATCGCCAAACAAATAAAGATGTCTGACAGGAGAGGGTGTAGTTATCTGTTGCTCTGCTCAGATTTTCTCCTCAGGAAATAAGAAGTAAACCTTCATATTAAACTCCGCCACGTGAGGTTGTCTATTTTCTGCAGCGTGCTGCACCTTTCAGTCTCCCAACAGGTGCCTGCTGGACTCGGTGGGTGTTGATCCGACGCCAGCTGGCTGTGTTGATGGATGACCAACCACCGCCGTCTTTCTTCTTCCTCTTTTTTTTTTTTTCTCCTGCGAGCTGCCGATCCAGGAGGAGTGAGGCGAGGAGAGACTAAGGAGCGGATAGTGATCTGAGAACTGAAAACTGATTGGGTTTCAAAGAGCTTGGCAGCGGCCGGCTGCAGGAGGCAACCTGCCAAGAGAAGGTTCCTGTGTACTTCCACCACGGTAAATGGGAAGTTTAATCAGAGCGCCATTGAAATGGTGATTTCCTCCACACGGACACGCAGGTGCACCGGCTCATACACACACACACACACACACACACACACACACACACAGACTGATGCACATTCAGGTGCATAACACACACATTACATAACTCTGCTCACACTGTGGATTAACGCAGGTGCTCTGGATCAATGAGGAGCTTTTTCTGACTCATGCCATGTAAAGAAACGCGATCAGCACTGACAAAGATGCTCCAAATACGCAACCACATACAGAGGAAGTGCTCTAAGACAATGATTTTGGATTTCTGCTTAATTTAGACAGGCCTGTGGTCACTTTAAAGGCAGGAGTGCATAAAGTTTTGTCCAAAACTAACTCACTAATGCTGTCATAGGTATCAAGTAATATTTGTCACTATTCAAATGTTACTTTTCTTTATTAGTTTCACGAGGACAGACAAAGTCCTAATTGTTCCCCATAGTTATTTGTGCTTCTACTAGAAGCAAGACCACACCACAATGTCTTCTCTGTTGAGAACCATGTGGCCTTTGGCAACTACAATTGGGCGCAACAGTAAAAAAACAAGAGAAGAAGAGACTGGTTGCATTCAATCGGTTGACAAACTGACTGAAAGTTGTCACTACCTTTAAAAGTCAAAATGGTGGTCCATTATCAACACTTCTACACTTTAAATGCAGAGATGTGATAAATCTAATCACTAATCATCACTTAATCATTTTGGGATACACACCTCACCCCACAGCCTGGTTATAAACCTTCTGGATGTAGCATATTTGACCTGGAGCCCATCTTAGATGCTCAAAACATGCAACCAAGTACAGAAAAAGTGCTCTGAGACAATGATTTTGAATTCGGATAGGCCTTTGGTCCCTATAAATGCAGTAGTGCATGATGTTTTGTGCAAAACCACCTCACTAATACTGTCATATATATAAAGTAACATTTGTCACTATTCAAATAATGCTTTCTCTTCATTTGATTTGGAACTAGAAGCTTTTTCTATCTGGAATGAGACAAAATATGACATGTTTACTCTATTGAGAACCAAATGGCCTTAGGCTGCTCTAGCTTGGGTGAAACAGTCAAAAAAAACAACAAGTGAAGAAGAGACTGGTTGCATCCAGTTGGTTGACAAACTGACTGAAAGTTGTCACTACCTTTAAAAGTCGAACAGGTGATACCTGGGACATTTGGAAGGATCTGTACATGTAAGTGACCAAAGAAAGCAAAGAAAACCATCACCAAGGACTGGCTAAAAGCTGAGGTACCAGATCATAAACAGTGGTTGTCCATTATAGACGACATCCTTTTGATGGAGAAGCTTTTCTATAAACTGAAACTGAATATACTTTGCAAAAGGCTGGGGGAATGGTTGAGATATACTAAAAGACTGAAGCAGCAGACAGTAATAGAAGAATGTAAATAGATTTCTCAACAGGCTGGAGTATTTGTGACCATTGTTTATATGTTTTTATTTCATAAAACTCCTTTCATGGACTGTTTGATTTTTAAAGCAATTGTTTAATGGATGGATGAATAATTTTAAAATGAAAAATAAATGTTTTAAAAAGGTCAAAATGGTGGTCCAATATCAACACTGCTGCACTTTTATATGCAGAGATTTGATAAATATAATCACTTATCATCACTTTTAGAAAACAGACTTCACCTCACGGCCTGATTATTTACTTTCTGGAAGGAACATATTTGACGTGGAGCCATTTTTAGGGTGTTTACGGTGTTGATATGGCTCTCTAACTGTGTTGAGCTCCTTGAAACCTTAAATCCATGATTGTCCAGTGGTCTTCTGGACAAAATAAAGTGCTGTAAACTAAGTGATTATGACAGGGCTGATTTAGGCTAATTAATGCAAAGATAAAATCCTGATGCATCCTCATATTCTCCTGCAGCTCCAGAGTTTAATGTCACCCTGGTCAGGCTCTATTATTAGCGTGCAGTGAGTAGGTGTGAGCACTGATATTCCTGACAAATCCGCGGCCCACTGGATTACATAAATGGATGTAAGGTCCAGCTGAAGGCCTTGACCCTCTTGTTACACCGCTCACCTCCACACTTGACTCCTGCTCGCTCATTGTGTCGGTGTGACGAGGAGAAAAAGAAGAAGAGGATCCAGAGAAGCAGCCTCCTGGTCATCTTTAATTCATGCGATTAAATATGCAGCAGAAGCCCTCCTTGTACCAGCTGTTAGACGCCGTTAGTAAGCCATAATTCAGGAGTTCAAATCCGAGCAAATTGAGGGCGAGGTCGGACAGAGCGCCGGACGGACGGACGGACGGAGAGGTATTATCCTCCAGCTGAGGGCCGAGAGAGTGGCAGGTTCAGTCAGGTGCAGCGCGGAGGCGAGGCTTGTTAATCCTCCCGGCTGAGTAAAGATAACGCCGCTCTGCCCTTATAAATGTACATACAGGAAAATAGAGTGAGACAGAGACATGCTGTTATTTCTGCCTTTAAAACGTCCCTGTAACGCAGCGATACAGAGGACTTCATTACAGCCAGTCATGCTGCTTTGACCTCTGACCTCTGATAGTATTACTACAAGTGCTGAAACTTTGTTTTAAGTCATATAATACAGCCACCTGTGACTGTGATGCATGAATGTTGCTGTGATTGTGTTTGTTTAATTGTTTTATAAGAATGAGTCTGAATCTCATTCTCCTCCGACCATCAGCAGGGTCTCATTGCTTTTAGACCGGCTGCTATCTGGATATCTTCTCCTTTTTAGACCACTATCTGTAAAGCCCTGATCCAAGTAGATGAGACATTTCTGAAAGACTGTCTGGCACCAACAACTCGCCACATTCAGAGCCACTTAAACCGCCTTTTTAATCATACCAAGGGATTTGATGACTAGCTTTTTTGTGTTAAAGGGATAGTTCAGTATTGTTGAAGTGGGGTTGTATGAGCTCCATATGGCCACTAAGTACATCAGATGCAGTAGAAAGTTCTCTCCTCTCCCTCAGTAAGACACAATTTGTAAAAGTTTGTGACGCAGAACCAGCCGCAAACAGGGAAGTATTGTACCAAATACAAAGGTTTTTTCTCCGCCTACGAGAACTCCCATCAAAAAATAATACCACAGTTTAAGACCTAGAATTTAAAAAAATAGATATATATAGTTTATCTGGCATCGCGGCAGCAGTGCTTGAAGGAATATGTGACATGAGTCAGTTAGTTCCAGATAAACTTTACTTTTCCAAAAAGTTAATGCACTCAAAAAAATTCTAGGTCTTAAACTGTGGTATTATTTTTTGATGGGTGTTCTTGTAGGCGGAGAAAGTACCCTTTGTATTTGGTACAATACTTTCCTGTTTGCGGCTGGTTCTGCTTAGCAGACTCTTACAGACTGTGGCTTACTGAGGGAGAGGAGAGAACTTTCTACTGCATCTAATGTACTTAATGGCCATGTGGAGCTCATACAACCCCAATTCAAAAAACTGATCTATCCCTCACAGGTGTACCTAATGAAGTGGCTTGAGGGAGTATGTCCTAATTAATAAATCAAGTCCTGTGGTGGCCAATCCACAGTGTAATCCCTGCACTGCTACTGCATAAAAGTCAGCATGCTTAATTTAAGTTTAGCAAACATTGAGCTTAACATTTTTAAGCTTGTGTTTGGTTTTCTGTCTTTATTTCAAATGCACAGACTAAATCAATTCAGTAAATATTTGAGTCAAAAGTTAATTAAAAGGAAAAATGACTCAGGAAGGTAAAAACTATAAACTCAGTTTTAAAAAACCATCAAACCCTTCAGCCCCGGGACACTCGGTCTCTTTGTAAATGCTGCCTCACTCGACTAAAACTGGAATTCCAACCACAACACACACATGTACACACAACACACACACTTAAGCACACACACTTGACTTGTGCCAGCAGTGGCGCCATGCTGCATCCGTGGAGCTTCAAAGCCTACAGGGGAGCGCGACCGCAGCCAAGCCCGAGAGTCTCAGGTGCGGTGGGTCTCAGCCAGACGGCAGATGTATAGAGAGCTCCCACAGCCCTGATCCCCATTAGATCTCCACAATTACCCCACCCCCTCCACCACCACCACCACCACCCCTCAACTGCTTCAAATTAGCATGCCGCTCCCCGGGGCTGCGGGGCCTCCTGTTAGTGCAGACTGGGGTTAATATCAGGTAAGCAGGTTGAGTCGCGATCGCTGCCGTCCGCAGTGATAATTACATTTTGACCGTTTGACCCCGAGTCGTTTTACACCGGGGGCGGGAGGAAACCACCACTTCCTTTCTCCTCTGCGACCACACACACGTCCTCGGATCTCCATTATGATGAGAGGAGCCACTTAAGTCCTCTTGTTAAGAACACCAATGACAAGCAGGGAGGAAGAATGTGAGGAGGAGGAGGAGGAGGAGGGGGCAAAAATCCTCCTCCATGAGACTTTCTCTTTCAAGTGTCAACGTTTTAGTTTGAATACGACAAATAAATGAGCCTGAGAATCTACAAGGGTGGGGAGATGCCTTCAGGAAGAGTAGAAGATCCAGGAGAGTATGTCCAGAAGTGGGTCAAGAAGAAAGGCCAAGTTCATCCTCGATTGGAGTGGATATTTGAGCCAAGTCTCAAAAATTCCCTGAAAGTATCTTTAAATACTTTAGGACCAAACAGCTTTGACCTTCTACCCTCTAAATTTTGACTGCATATTTGTGCCAAAAGTTGATGAAAATCTCCATAAAATGTCTAAAGAAGTCATCTTACCAATCAGGAGATAAATATGTTAATCACTGGACTTTGGCCTTTGAGTTCTTGAACCAGTTCATTTCATTCTTGTGTCAGAGTGTATTCAATTTGAGGAAACATGCTTAAAACATGAGGATATCCTGTGAGCAAGCAGGGGAAGGTCATGTGACCCAAAATCCCAAAATCAAATCTGATAATCTTGAAGCCAATCTTGCAAACTTGAGGCTCAACAAACCTGTTTTTTTCACCTGAGAACTTCAAAATCTAACAAGTCTATCCTGAAATCAAAATCAGGGGATGAAAATGAGGCCAAATGATGATGACCTTTGACATCAAGGTCCAATCAGCTTATCCTTGATTCAGGGTGGACATCTGTGCAATGATTACAAAAATTCCTAAAAGCATTCTTGAGATACATTCGCAAGTGAGGGATGGAAATGTGCCACAGTGACCTTGACATTCGACCTGCAATTTTTTGTGGAAGTGCTGTTGAGTTTATGAGTTTACAAGCCTCGGACAGACTTCACACTGAATGACTTCGACCTTCAAAAGTGCGAAGTTGAAGTTCATCCCTTCAAGAATTCTGGGAAACATGGGATAAAGGGGCCTGAACATTTGAGTCATTCATTTTGTTCATCGAATCAGGTCATCATGGAGTCAGAGTGGACATTTATGCAGAGTTGGAATCAAATCCCTCAAACTGTTCTTTGGAAACTGAGCTCATGAGCTCAGGATGGACAAGATATCCAAGATCTGTGACCTATGACCTTAAGGTGTAATTAATTCACTCTTAATTAAGAGTTGACATCTTTGTAAAGTTTGAGGAAAAGTCCAGTAAAGCACAGTTTAGGGCTAACAAGCAAGAGATAAGAATGAGTCACATGTGCATCACCTTTAATTTATGAACATCTAAATCAAATCAGACCATCCTTGGTTAAGAGTGAACAGTTTAAAGTTTGAAGGACATCTCTGAGAGTGTTTTTGAGATGTTATGTCCGATGTAGAGACCATCAAATGGAGAGCTGGACAACCAAAAAACACAATTCCTCTGGCTCGCTGCCACTGAAGCATAAAAACAACCCTCACTCGCCATTTTCTCCCATTTCCTCACAGAAGTCCCCCAGCCTCGTCCCCCCCCACTGGGCACAACTCTGCTAATAGACCCTGGAGCATCCGGTGTCAGGTCGGGTGGGATCTGAATAATCTCTGTGTAAAGTAATGTCCTCTGTTTACAAGCCATTATCTGTTCAGAGTCCCTCTCTTTGTTACTCTCCTCTCTCTGCGGTAGCCTAATTGCGTTATCCAATATGCACTCCCCTCTTTGATCACTTAGCGGCACTTAAGGTGTCTGCTAGAGTTGCTGGAAATTGTCGGAATCGTGAAAAAAAAACGTTGAGGAGCTGTCGGGCCTCCTTAATTGCTGGGGGCCTTTGTTTTGTGGAGGAGCTAGGTGCCACGGGTGGCTCTGACATGGTTTATGTGAACGTTTGACAGCGCTATTCTCTCAAGTTCAAAACACGGGAGACAGATGTCGCCGCTCGAGAGCCTTTCTAAGACCATTAAGAGGCTCGGACGAGGAGGAGGTAATTAATACATAGACTGTGATAAAGTTGACAGGTAAAATATACATGGTGCTGCTGCATAGGGAGAATTTTTAAGTCTGATACCCTTTGATGAAATCTGCTTTTTAATCTTAATGAAAGAGCAAAGGGAGGATCAACGCGGCGTCAGAGGAAGTTAATTAACGCCGGTGTTTACTTGGTGAGATTTAAGAAGATGTTTGAATCAAAAATGAGCATCCCTCTCTCTTAGAACAAATTCTCATTAATTACAAATTTGTTTGGTGTTTTAATTTTCTATGAGAAGATTCAAGAAAGATAAACCACAGAGATATGATCATTTTTCAGCCCATTTCTGCCCAAACTCTTCAAATATGGCTGATTCAACAGGTGCATAATGCTTCAAAACACACTGGTCCAAGCACCACTACACTGTCATAAATGATTCTGCCATTCAGAGTTTTGACTTACCAAAGTCAGGTGGGACAATTTAGAGAGCTTGAGCCTGCTGTTGATGTTAGTTCAGAGTGTTGGAAGAGTCAAAAACATGACTTTTACAATATATTATATAAAAGCAAGTGATGTTTTATGGGTTAATTATCTAAGTCAATTCATAATTCTTTCAAAACTTGACTTTTTTGAACAAGTGCAACAGGATAATATAAAATAAAGATGAAAATAAAGAAAAAACAGAACCCCAATGACTCCCACATCTGAGCTGGGCGAGCGAGCAACCGAGGTTCACAAGCAAGAGATGATCAGCCAATCACATGGCTGCAGCTCAGTGTATTCAGACATTAGGATAGAACTGAGATAATTTGCTGAATCTGAGCATGAGAAAGGAGAAGACAGGTGGCTTTGCCGGATGAGCTGGTGTGTCAGAAACAGGCATCTACTGGGATTTTCATGAACAACTAACTCCTGAGTTTAGAGAGAATGGTCTGAAAAAAGAGAGAATATCCAGTGAATGGAGGAAAATAGCTTTGAGGAGGATGGCCAGAGTGGTTCAAGATGACAGAGAGCAGAAAAAGATCTTGCTAGGGGCCACACCTGTCAGCTAAGGACAGGACACTGAGGCTGCAACTCACACCAACTTGCCAAAGTTGGACACCAGAAATTGAAAGAATGTTGCCTGGTCTGACAAGTCTCAATTGCAGCTGCAAAATAATCATCATGAGAGCACGGATCCATGCTAATTTGTATTATTGCAGACCATGTCCATCCCCTTATGACCACAGTGGACCATCTTCTTATGGAGACTTCCAGCAGGATAACACCATGTCACAAACTTCAAATCATCTCAAACTGGTTCTTGAACTTGAAAATGAGTTCACTGTACTCCAGTGGCCTCCACAGTCACCAATCTGCTGTACCTGTTATGCTATCATGACAATATGAAGCAAAACCTCAGATGAATGTTTCAGCACTTTGTTGAATCTATAAGGGGGTCCAATCTAGTACCAGCAAGGAGTATCTAATAAAGTGGCCGGTAGAGTATCGCACTGTTCTACAGACAATGAAATGTGAAAGGGAGTGAGGGAATAACAAAAAAGAGAGAGAGAGCAAAGCCTTGAATTGAAGCTAAAAACTGATGTGCACTTGAAAACAATCAAAACCGCAGAGGAATTTTAACCAGAGAGATTAAGCAGATTCACATCGATCTTCCCTAACTCTGCAGTTTTTCCATCTGACTGACCCTCCCCAGGTAATATCAGTCCAGTTTGAGTCAGGCTTTAATGTTAATGTCCTGATCTGCAGACCCCCCCCTCTCTGCCTCCCTAATTTCCATTCCTGTTGCTCTGTAATTGCATTGTTCATCCTCTCTCTCTCCCAGTCTTCCTCTCTCTGTTGACATTGTGTTGAAAATAAACACACTGTACATCCGCGGCATACACCGGCCGTAAAAGAAACCAACAACTGAAAGGTAAATAGCACTTTATCTGGCCTGTCACAGCAGCAACAAGCAGCCGAGCACTTTGTTTACCTCGGCGCTGAGCGAGAAGTGGCTCAGGCCCTGCTGCTGTTGTGATACGGCCTCTAATTAGCTTCCAGGCAGCCTTTACCTGCCGCTCCCTCTGTGGAAACCGACTGCTCCCTTGTGTTTTTCAATGTCTATAAAAAAGGAGAAACCCGTCTCTCCTCTGCTAGTCGCTCCTTTCTTCTCTGCTCTTTGGTAAAGCCCTGTGTTACCCTCTTACCTTCATTCTGAATGCTGTCTCTGCTTTGTTTTCAGAGAGATTTGTCTCTTTCTTTCCACCTCCTGCTCACATTTTTGTTCCAAGTCTTGTTAGAAAAGGTCTCTTTTGCTGTTATTGTAGTTTTTTCTTCAGGATGTATAAAAGTAGTAAGCTTGGCCCTGTGATTTGTTCATCTGTTTTGAGCCTGACTTTTAAGCCTTTAGTTTGGGATTTACATCAATGTAATATCGAATATCTGAAGTGACCAGTGCCATTTTTTTAAGCACTTTAAGTGTGTTGTAATAAAGCAATAATATCTAAAACTTTGTCTTGTCACTCTCACCTGCTCCTCACTAACAATGTTTGTCGAAGTACAGAGCGTCTGGTAAAGACATTGTGGTAACTGATGAACTATATTGACCAATCAGTGACAGCGCTCTTATTTTTGTACATGCACCCCTGAATATTTCTGAAGGAATGACTGAGTTTAACACTCTAGACAGTTACAGAAAGGCCAAATTGTTAATCAAAAACATCTGCACATCTGAAAAGAAAGAGATCTGAAGTGATGTCAATCCTGTTCCCTCATAGACTTGATAAGTTTGTGATTTTTTTTTTTTGAAGATTCACCTGTCATCTTTTTGCATGTGTGTAATTTTTTAAAGATTTCTGAATACTTGGAGCAGTGCCAACAGCTCCCTTTTCCGCTCACTCTTTCCCTAACACTTAAACTCCACTTTAAACGCCATACTGTGTTCATTTTGTGGATTTCCATGAAAAAGTACAAAAGATCCACACACCAAAAGGAGCTCACTTCAACAGTGAACAGTGTCACTGTTTTCAAAATAAATTCTTAAAGGGAGCTCCTTTTGGTGTGCCGATCTTTTGTACTTTTTCACCTGAATTTATTGGATTCAGCACCCAACCAGGGATGTCCGTGTCTACTTTATCTTTTTCATTTTTCAGATTTCAATCATGAAACATGACGGATATGTGCAAAGTTTGAGCCAAAAAGATGGGAAAAGTTTCATTTAAAGACACATAATGTCTCCCCAGCTTGTCATAATGCTGCAAATTTACTTTAAATAGAAAAATAAACACATCAGAATCAATGAGCAATGTTAGTGTCAATGGCATTTTTTTATCAGACCATAATTTAAAAAAAAGACCCATCTCCTCAGGTGAGCTCAGCAGAGTTGTTGGTGCCAAAACAGGAGTCAATTAATGTGTTCATTTATTTAAGATGGGAACCATGAATGTGTCAAATAGACCAGCCACTGAACTGACACCTGGCTAAGATCAAATCCACGCACTCTTACATAGTTTTCACATCTAATTTTACTCAGGAGTAAGTTTTTAAGCCCAATAACTGAAGGTAAACAAGGTATTAAGATAAAAGTGTGCTGCAGCTTTGCCTTTCTGTTGAAGGAGACTGTGAATTTCCTTTGTTTAATATCACAGGATGAAGTCACGACCCGAGGGAGCACGGCAGACACAGAGGTTGGAAAGTTTTGCACTGCTCGAAGGCCACAAATCAGTAATTGGTAAAACAGGATAGATATTTTCCCGATGTGCGTCGGGAAACAAACCAGCAACCTTCAGGTCTGCCTTGGAGAAAATTTCCTACTAAACCTCTAATCTTCTCCTCCTCCCTGCCTCTCCTTCCTCTCCCTCCACCTCCTCGCTGCTCTCGGTGTGGTTAGCCGCCACGCTCCGCTGAGCCGCTCTCGCTCCCCCAGGAGAAAATTTGTGCATGCATACTGTACATGAACTTTGGATAAATAAATAAACACCGAAAGAGCTGCTAGATAATTGAGCACAAGTGAGAAACAGAGAGAGAGAAACAGAGAGGGAGAGGGAGCGAGGCAGGCAGGCGGAACCATTTCTCCGGGGATGGTGGCGAGGAGACGGCGAGACAGGTATGATTAAAGCGGAGGTGATTTATAGGAAGGTGTGCCACCCGCCGTCACGCTCGCTGCTTGTATTAACGTTTTTGTTTTGCATAGAGCTCATCTGGAGACATGTGACCCCCACATCCCACCCACATATGATCACAGTCCATGCCTCTGCACCTTCTTTATGCAAAAACGGCGCTGATTTTAGAGGTTAAAGCGAGAAGCACAGGGCGTCCGTGCTTGTCGTTGACCCCTGCGTAGGTGTTTGGCTGCCGTCCTGCAGTATGCCTCCTCAACACTCAAACCTGATTGGCCTCTGACTGCAGTACAGTGCTGTATGCTTCTGGGAATATAAGGTGCTGTATGTGTGAATGCACCGCTCGTCTTCTGCAGGAGTCAGTGACTCACACAGCAACAAAGAAATCACCTCTCCAGTACGTGTTGATCATCTGCTGCAACAGTGCTGCTCCAAAAGCCAACTGTGTAACATATTTTATGTTGTCGGTAAAAAGCCTCTGGAATTCAGGCTCTTAGTAGTAAAAAAGCAGATATGATAAACTTATCTCAAGAGCTGGCAGCTGAAAAATAAAAAAAAATGAAACAGGTGAAACTGGCCCATACTATATCATAAATAAACCTAAATCAAGACGAAAGAAGTCAATATGACTAAACAAAAAGTGATTAATTAGATTAATATAAACATTAAAGGGTTCACAGAATATGATTATTAAATGATTATTGACTTGAAAAGCTGGAAGTGTTTTGATACTTTGCAGGACTGATCTCGAGCAAATTATCCTTCAGTTGAGGCACTGAGGCTGTTATGACCGATCTTTTTCCAAACTTTAATCTTTTTATTGATCATCATCAACCCACGAAGCAGCATTTAACATCTCCATTATCTCGGTTAGAACTGGATCATGTTGGTGCCCATGGTTGTGGCTATGGTGAGAATTTTCCTGTCATCAAAAAACAACCAGAAATGATTGCATTAGCGTCCCCAGCCACTTCTGCAGTTCTTGTTAGCAGCATGTCAGCAACCATCATTTAAAAGCTAAACAACGCTTTAAAATTGAAAATGAGGGAAACATCAGATGCATTTTATGTTCCAAAATTTACCTTTCAATTCCCATTTGCCCACCATGGGCCTTATTTCAGGCAGATATCACAAAAAGCTCCCAAAGACTTTTGCCTGTATGAACCATACATGCTATAAGGCCTTTTTTGGACTTTTTGTTCTAATTCCTGCACCACTCTATAGTCAAGAGAATACTCTTGACTCTTTCAACCTTCCCTGGACCAAATCTTGACTCCTAGCTGTTGCGAAAAGCAATATACCAAGACCATGCAACTCTATCGCCTCTATTTCCTCCATTGTTGTTTTACCAACACTGGCCATTTCCTTACTAAATCCCTACTGCCACAAATACCCCAAATGCATGATGAATTTTGATCACACAGGCTGTTTTAACAGGCAAAACAATTTAAATATGATTTACTTGAATAATGCAGAATTAAAACCACAAAAATGTGGTTTGAGTAATTCTGAATATCTGCTAGACTTCATTACCTACCATTTGTCTTAAATTTACAGATATTATTCATTTATCGATCACAATAGAAGCTCAAAAACAATCATTTGTGACAAATGTCTCCATGTTGTTCATCTTTTAAACTCTTATGTAAGTGCAGTCCTCAGAGAAAACATGTGAAGGATCTTCTTTGTAATGATTTTGGAGGTTTGGAGTGATTCACTACTTCCCTCAATATTGACACCCATCTCTGCAAAAAGCAGCCATGCAAATAATTAAATGGGAAATACAGTGTATTGTCAAACAGAAATCAATAGGGATGAAATTATTGGTCAATAGCCGATCGTGTGGGCCGTAAAAGCTGGAGTCAGCTGATTGTGTCGGCACTCAGGAGCCATCATTTCCAATAACAAAGCCCTCATCGTATAAAGGAGGAAAAATCCACAGAACGGGGTGTTTTGATTTCTTCTGATCACTTAATGGCGGTAACAAAGCAAGCGAGGATGACCGCTCACAGCCCTATAGGCGATAAATTAGCAGTTTGAGGAGGGTGGGGGTGTAGTGTTGGGTGTATGACTTCCTGTGGGCATGGCCTGTGGGTGGTGTTGTGACAAAGTGAGAGGGGAAGTTAAAGGAGTAATGTGTTTGGCTGCAGGCCGGATGACGCCCTGTCAGCTGAAGATGTATCAATGGAAACTCAAGGCAGAAGGTCTCCACCGATGATATCATTGACTCACAGAACATTTGAGTCTCTGAGCTGATTTATCAGAGTTCAGCTATGCATGGATCTATGAGTACTACAGTCAGAGTCCTCATGCTCAGGATCAGCTCTGTGGTTAGGCAACATGGGTGTCTTCATGTGACTGCAGACCAGTTCTAGTTTGTGACTTTTAAAGGAAGCAAAGCACGATTTAAGGCCCTCATACAAAAGCCTGCCCATCCATCCATCTACCAATCCATCCATTCAGACATCCATCAATTCAGCAAACAAATATGCATCCATCCATTTGTCTAGTCACCCACACAGAAATTCACAATGCATCCTTAGTTTATCCATTTATCCATCCATCCTTTTTCCCATTCATCCATCCATTAAAGCAGCACTATGTAGTTTTTCCACCCTCTGCATGTCAACAAATGCACGTTGGTGTGAGGCGCTCTGTTTTACGACAGTGCAGTTACACTCAACGACCATAGAGGCCCCTAGAGAGCTGAAAGCTGGAATCTTACATAGTGCGTCTTTAATCTATCCATGCATCCATCTACCAATCCATCCAGCAATCCTTCGATGGATTCATTCATTTGTCCATCCAATGGTGAATCAATACATCCATACATCCATCCTTAAATTTACATATTGCATCCTTTGATCATTCATCCATCCATCCATCCATCCATCATTCCACTGGTCCTACCTTCCACCCATTCATCTATCCATACATCCATCTTTTAATCCAACCAGCCATCCATTGATGAATTTGTCTATTTGTCCATTCAGTGATTCATCAGTTCATCTATCCGTCCATCCACCTGTCCAGCAATCATCCATTTACACACTTTGATATGTAGCCTATGTTTCTGTTCAATTTTAGGCAGTATCCAAGAGGTGTTTTGTTGCAATACCAAGACAGGATGATCAAAAGTTGCCCAGTTATATTTCCATTGTTTTCACTATTATCACCTTAATTACCATTATTGTTGCTAGAATTTTATAATTTATTAATTTATGTTTTCCTTACTTCATTTCTAATATGTACAACTTCCTGGATGCTCTCTTTTTTGTTGTTGTTGTTGTTGTTGTTGTTTTATCCTACGGTTTTCAGAACTCTTTATGATTTTTTTTTTATTTTTTTTTACATCTGTGCAAGACGTAGGTCTAAGTGCAAGGTACACAATACAGAGCTGGTTTACATACCTTTGAGTGTTTTTGTATCATCTCTTGTCTTGGCTCCTTGAAGCAAATGAGTGACTTATTGTATGTAATGATGTTAAAAATGTTAATTCTTTTTAAAGAACCAATAAAATCTAAATTGAAAATAAATAAATAAATAAATAAAAGTTGCCCAGTAGCAGGTGTTTAGGACTTCCGTCTTTGCTGCCATGTTATGAAAAAATATCAGATTAGAACAAGTAACAGAAATAGCTGAAAACAAACTCATAATAACTTCAAATAGGCCATAAAACTGCTTGAACAGACCTGATAAACTGGCTTTATTTCCCAGCCCTATTTAAACAGCCCATTAGTATAAGCTGCACCTACAAGAACCTGCTAAAAACAACATCCGCTCTCGGCCGACCTCTCCCCCGACAGCTCGAAGGTGCAAATAAAAGAGGAGGGAAAGGAAACAGACAGAGCTGCTCATTGTTCAGCCAGGATCTCCCCAGAGGTCCACTAACAGGTCTGAACGTGGTTCAGGTTTTAGCAGCGCTGTCACACCCCGCTCTCCTACACAGTTAGCCTGTAAGTGATAAAACAATACACACCTTTCAGCATCAAACCGCACCGCAGCCACAGGCGAGCATCAGAGGATCCCAGAGGGGAGAGAGTGGGCTTCAATTATCACCACACACACACCTAAACGTTTAGAGAAACACACACTCACACACATTTCTCAAACCTCCAACACACATCAGGGTGTGTTACAGGGAGGAAGTATTCTCACCAGAGTCATCCTTCATCTCTTCAGAGCTCGTATCATAAATCTGGATGTTGTAAGCATGCAGGAAAACAATAACAACAGAGAAAAGCTAAATATCAGTGTCTGCTGGTGTTTAGGGAGATCTCTCAGCTTCAACCTGCAGCTGAAGATCTGGACCAAGAGAACCACAAACAGAGCTGTGACGACTCTGAGGGAGGAGAACAAGCACAGGGTATAGATGGATGGTTTAATGGATGGATGGTCCAATGGTTTAAT
Organism: Cetoscarus ocellatus; assembly: GCA_037902135.1. Classification (NCBI taxonomy): domain Eukaryota; kingdom Metazoa; phylum Chordata; class Actinopteri; order Labriformes; family Labridae; genus Cetoscarus; species Cetoscarus ocellatus. The sequence goes on from JBAMNC010001156.1 coordinate 714,798, forward strand.
GAATGGATGGATGCGCAGATGGACAAACAGAAAGATGAAAGAATGGATGTATGGATCAATGAATGGATCAACTGCTGATTTAATCAGTGGATGGAAAGATGGATGGATAGATAAATAGATGGATGATTCAATGGAAGGATGGATAAATTGATAGGCAAAATGATGGATAGATAAAAGCTGAATGGATGGATGGATATGTCTGACTTGTATGTGGACACTTTGGCACAGGAACTTGATTACTCCCAGGTAAGGCCTTGATACCTGTATTTCTGATGTAAACAGACAAGATTCACAAGAAGAAAGTTGTTGGCCTTCTTCAAGTCCCTGAACACATGCAGACCGGTGATATTAAAGTTTCTCTCTCTTAAACTATGACAGTCATGAGTGTATACAGTCTGCCATCATGCAGCATAAACACTGAGGCATGATTTCTGGTCTGTGTTGCCAGGCCCTATCTGGAAGAAAGATATGATTTCAACAGAGCACACAAACCTGCACAAACACAATGAGAAAGGTAAAGCACACACATCAGTCTTCTTCATATATGCACAGAGCGTGTTCCTCCCCAACGTGTGCAAACATTCATATTCCTGCAGAATGAGAAAGTAGATGCACGACGTTATTTGAGCTCTAATTGAAAACGCGTCGAGGGCCACTAATGACAAAAACTAAAGTAAAACCAGGAGCCTGCATGTGTTATGACAATATCTGCTCACTGGTTAAATGATGATAAGGCTCAGGTGGCTCATATTAACCTGAGAAAATAGAGGCGGCATATTTCCTCCCGTTAAAGCGGCGGTGGTGGGGTTGAAGGGGGGGGTAATTGAATTCTGGGGCCGTCATACCTACCTCAGCTACGGGCTTCATTGAGATTAATTACTCGGTGAGACCCCACGCACACGGCTGGGAGATAGCAGCCATTTTAGCTCAATGGCGTCCAGGACAGCCACCTCAGCAACCTGAAGAAAGAGCGGGTGGCCAGACAAAAGAGGGGGAACCGCGCGGGCGCTGATGCTATCTTCGGTGTTGTTGTGCTACGATTAATTAATTTCAAGGTGATTATACATCACTGAGCACACTGCGGCGTCCCCCCAGAAAGAAAACCAGGGACATAGGCGGGCTGTGGTGGCAGCGGCGGTGGCGGTGGTGGTGGGGTAGATAAGCAAAACAATGCTGGAGGTGATATTCAAATGTTTCCAGGACAGACTAATAATAAAGGGTAGCAATCTAAATATTCATTTAGGAGCATATGTGTGTTTAATACACCTTGTACAGAGGCAGGCTGAACAATAGCAGATCGCCTTTAGCCGTGTTCACAGCTGTGACCTACAAAGCCCATATCTGAGCACACCGCCATGTACACATTAGCTTTACAGTGCTTTACAGAGGGAGGGGAGGGGAGGGGAGGGGGTGTATGCAACATTAACAAACCAGCCTGTAGCTCTGAATCACCACAGTGGATTACAAACCAATGAAAGAAGATCATGTATCAAAGCAGAGGTGTCAGAACTGAACTTTTTAATGCTCGGATTCACCTCTTTCTTGACCATGTATGCCATTAAAGTTTGTTCAGTGTTACTTCAGTGACTGTGGTGAAGCTCCAACAATCTTAAATCAGAGCCCAACTTTTGGAAAACTAACAGTTAGTCAAATAAATAATTAGTAAATAGTTCAAGTGTTTCAGGCATCTGACCAGCACGAATCCTGGTAGCTATCCTTTCGAGCTGCTCCGGCATGTCAAACTGGGACGAGACCTCAAGGTGGAAGGTGAGAGGAATTAGTAATCCCTTCTGCCACGGCAACATCTACAAATATTACAAGAGAAGCAAAAGGGTGTCTCTTTATTGAATGACAAGTTAAACTGAGAAGCCTGCTGCCATATTAAACAGCTGGATAAAAGGGATGTAAGAATGATGGATGGATGGATGGATTAGATGACTACATGGATGGTTCTGTAAATAAGTAGATATATTGATCAAGAAATAGTTTGATTGATGATTTAATTTGTAGATTGATGGATGGATGGTTCCATAAATAAATAATTGTATGGATTAATAAATAGATTGTTTACTGATTTATTCAGAAGATGGTTGGATAGATTGACCAATGGATGGTTCTGTAATTTAATGGGTGTGTGGATTAATAAAAGCATTGATTGCTGATTTAAAAAGTACATGAATAGACTGAGGGATGGATGAAAGGATAGATGGATGATTTAATGGATAGAATAATATATTGTCTAAATAATCCTTTAAGTGTCTGTCATCAGTATAATTTTTCTTCACAGGGAGAGGAGAGAACTTTCTACTGCATCTAATGTACTTAGTGGTCATATGGAGCTCATACAACCCCACTTCAAAAAAACTGAACTGTCCCTTTAAGCTCCTGTGTTAAAACTCCTAATAGTGCAAAGGTAAATTACTTGAAAAAGTCATTAGAGGTAAAATTTATGGATCAAAAATAGGAAAAATTCTGAAAATTGGTGAATGTGATCCTGAGAAATTAAGTCTTTAATATATATACAGTATATATAGCCTTTTAACATTAGTTTTATATCAAACCTCAGACCTGAGCCCCAAACCGACACTAACAGTCTTTCCACATCACCTCATGACTCCCATCTGTAAGACGACAAAAACTTTTGGTCAGAATTTTGATTCACAGAGTTTCACTGCTTCCAAATGTTCTCACAGTGAGTTTAATATGGACTGAAGTGCATCTCTCATAGGTACAGTGAGTACAAACAGAGAATAATAACAGCCTCAGCTCATTTAACTGTACAGATCTGTTTGCTGAGTGTTACATCACATAAAAGATGGAAGCAGAGCTCCTCAAAAAATCACATGTGGGCAGGAACGAGCGTGGACTCTAATTATCAAACACCCATACACACCACAATCTTACGTCCACAGGCTAAAAACAAGGTGCATGGAAGCATACATTTATAACAAACACAGTCCAACCATGGTATACAATCTGGAGCCTACACAACTCACACAAAAATCCCCATCATGCCTCAGGTGTCTGCACAGAGCAGCAAAAACATGTAAACAGAAGCTCATTAGTCTCATCAGCAGAACACGGGACGCGGCACACTAAAACAGCCTGCACACACAGAGGTCCACCTTGTCTGTAAATAGTCTTTGTGGTGCGTGGGCGTCCGGTTACAGATCCCTCCTCACTCCGGTCCCTCGCTGAGGGGGATCTGTTTCATAGCCGATCGACAATATTGACAAATATCATATGCTGGGAGATCCTAATACACCCAGCTGCTGTTAACTGTTTGTAGGCTGTGGTACGTGTAATGGAATCAAAGAAGACAAGACAGCGTCATGTATGGACACTTTAAACTAACAAAAGGGTCGAAGGAATGCTGGTTTTATTTACACGGATGAGCTTTATGAAAGGGCAATAATCTAAATTAATAATTAACTTTTCTTTGGTCTTCCTTGAGCAACTTTAACACCAAATTTGCAGGTTTTTGTTATGACAGACACAATTTCACATTTAATTTCCCTTTCTCTTTTAAGTTTGACTCTTAAATTCATTTTGCTTGATTATTCTGAGCTAAATCTTTCAATGTAACCCAATTATCACAACTACAGAAGCGATTTCTGTCTCAGAACTGGCTATTTAGTCCAGCAAAAGTAAAATCTTCTTATCCATCCACTAATGCAATTTTAACAATTCAAATAAGAGCAAGCTAATGAATGGCAACTCATGATGCTGCTTTAACAAATGGAAATATTTAGTCCATCTCACTCCTTTTATTAGGTTACACTGCCACAAGCTTCATAGACCAGGAGAGAAATCCTTATCTGGGCAACCTAAATTTCTTCCTATTCAAAGGTTTTACTTCTTTTTAATGCCATTTCATAAAGTTAATCACATAAAACCAGGAGCTACCACTCGTTTAAGCTGCAGGTTTGGTAAAGTTGCTGAAAACTGATGATAGCCTTCTCTGGCCATGTCAAAAACATATGTGGTAGCCTCTTTTATAGACGGTATTGATAGACTTCACGATATCTTTCCTGCTTTTGCAAAATGTTCGTGTTGCCCTAAATAATTAGAGTGTCATTTTAAGACAATGGCAGGGTCTAGTTCTCCTGAAAGTTCACCAAATGAGAAGCTTTGACTGAAATCTCTCTTGTGATAAATGGGTTTACTTTGGAAAAGTACCCTTAACTCTGAAAAATCATCTTTTATTTGGGGGATAAGTTGCCTCTTAATTGTTTTCCTAATGGACTCCGCTCACCATCTGCTCTTTTAAAAAATAGACTTACTTTTTCACGTATTGAATGTCTGCATTTGATGTTCAAACAATCAATTTAGGACCAAAAAAGCCTCCAAAACTGCTTCATGAAAGATACTTCTGTCAACATATTGTGCATTTTTCTACCATTTAACATCAAAGTTTATCACATACTATCCATTATTTCCTCAAAGTTGGAGTCAAACTCCTCAGATCTGCAGTATTTCTCTTTCATTGTTTTCCAAGCGGGGTCCAGGGTGAATAATCTCTCTATGATTCCCCTTAAATTATTCATCTCATGCAGCACAGACTGTGTGTTCAGTCAGTTATACTTATTGTAATGTAATGTAGGAACTATAATTGACTGGGCGGTGAAGCTAGCAGCGTTAGCATGTCGACAATGGAGCGACAGTATCACAAAAAGTGTACTAATGGGCATACAAAAGGGGCTCCACTCTGAGGGGTGCATACATATTTATACCCATGTCCCCTTTCATGTGTTCCTACAAATCTGATGGTGCACATCTTTTCTTTGTATTAACACCGACCTGCTCGGGCTCTGTTTGCTTCCAGGGAGCCGATACCGTCTCGTATCAGCGCACAATTTGACCGCGAAGAAAAGGAGGATTAGACCTGCGAGAGTGTGACCCGTTTTACATCCGACCTGCTAAATCAGTCGACTTATATTCATATCTCCACACTTCCCCGGCTCGGGTCGGCGCAGATAACCTGAGATGAGGATGAAAAGGGAAGAAAGAAAAGGCGGAGGCGAGCAGCCATGCAGGTCTTGGAGGGTACAGTTGGTTGCTCGCCGGGCCCCAAAGCAAAGCCAGGTTCTCTGTTTTCCCTCCTAAATCAATAAGAGGGGGTCCTTTGGGGTGCCCTGGCCAGCCATCTGGACTCAAATCCAGGGGCTCAGGTTGTCCCCTGGGTTGCACCCCCCCACCTCCCCCCTCCGTATGCACGAGGACCTGGCACTAAGTTAATCGTCCTGCCGCCCCCCTTCCTCCTCCTCCATCATCCTCCTGCCTTCTGTCCCTCCTCGCACACCTTCCATCTAATCTGGCCGGCTGCGACTCAAATGTCAGGCCGCCTGGGAGAGGCAGCTGTTGGCCTGCAACGGGAGACGCCGCGGTGGGCCAGGGCCCGTCCCAGCATGCACTGCCCTGCGGTGTTCCTGACATGTTACCTCCAGGAAATAAAACAGTTTCCATCAAATACAGGAGAAGAATAGTCATGGAGTAATGTCCAGGGATGCATTTTGGGATTAAATCCAAGTTTCTGTCTCAGCTGTTAATGAAAGTGACGTCCTCACTGCTGTGGCTCCAAGCCTTTTATATCAAACTTGGAAAAAACAAACAACAAATCGGAAGATACTCCTTGATTCCTGAGAGCGCGTATTTTCTGTCATTGTGTTGCTAGTTGATGAATTAAAGTCAACATAGAACACAAGATGTCCTTATTTTAGCCCTTAAAAGATCACTAAAGGGTCCTAGACCACAGTTTGACAACCACTGTTTTCAGGTGTCTGGCACTGGATGGATGTCTGGAAGGATGGACAGATTGATTGTTGGATGGATGAATAAATACACAGATGACTCAAGGAGCAGGCGGATAACCACTCTGATGAATAAATGAAGAAATGCATTGATGGACTGTTACATAGTCTGATAGGCGAATGGATGATCAGATGAACGATAATAGATGGATAAACAAAAAGAAATATACAGATGAAAAGACGGAATAACAAATAAATGAACAGATCAATGTTGGCTGATACATAACCAGGTGGATGGATGGATGGATGGACTATTATTATTAATAATAATAATAACAATAACTTTATTTCTATAGAACTTTTAAAAACAGAGGTTACCAAAGTTCTCTGACAAACAGACAAGAACATACAGACAGCAATTACAAGAGCTTCAGCACAAAAGGAAATAAAAACAAAAAGTCCAGTTTAAATCAAGGCACAGATACAGAAAAACATGAACCCAGACAATACAAGAACCATGCAACGTAAAATGAGACCATGAGGACCGGTAAAACCACTAAGAAAAAGTAAAAAGGGGGTGAAAAAGACGATATTAGTAATGACAATAAAATAATAAAATAATAATAGCAATGATAGAATAAAACAACAGACATCAGCAGGATAAAAGAATAGAAAGTTTAAAAGGGTTATCTATAAAAGGATTAAAAGTGTAACCAAGGTGAAGTTTAATTAGATAAAATCTGAATTCAAAGTAAGTCATGGCATTAATATGAAACCTAACAGAAGATGTAAATAAAAGAAGAAGGACTTAAAAGTAGTAGGAAGTAAATGATAAGAGCAAAACTGATAGAGAAAAGCTAAAAGACAGTAAAGACAGAAATAAAAGAGATAAAAGATGAAAGACGGCATCACATAAAAGCAAGTTAGTAAAAGTGAGTTTTTAAAAGTGACTTTAAAGAAGCGACTTTATTATGGATAATCCAATAGATGGATGGAAAGATGAACAGATGACTGATTAATAGTCTGATAAAAGCATGTATAAACTGACATGATACATTTTGGCTAACAAACAGATGGTTGAAAGGAGAATGATAGATAACTGGATAAACTGATAAATGTTCAATGGATGAAGTGATAGTATTTAATAATCTGATAAATGCATAGGTGAATGGATGTATGGATTGATGGATGTGTGAGATAGATGGATGTATGAATGGATGACTGGACTGCTAATTAGTTCAAAGGATTGATGGATGGATAGGTAATGGTTGGTTTTTACTATAGAAACAAGTCTTGTTTCTCTTTTACTGTCAAAAAGGGATGGGTGGAGGTTACGTTTTTACCTCTTCTTGATTATGGTGATGTTTATATATGAATGCCTCTGCTCAGAGTCTGCAGATGTTGGACAGTGTGAACCATGGAGCTCTGAGATTTATCACAAACTGTGGATTTCGGACTCATCACTGCACTTTATACTCTAAAGTCAGTTGGACTTCTTTAAGTACACGTCATCTTGGACATTGGTATGTGTTCATCTACAAAGCCATTCTTGGCAAAATTCAAGACTATCTTTCCTCCTTATTAATCTTGAAGGACGGATTACATAACCTGAGCTCACTGAGCTTTGTGCAGTTTGTTGTTCCCAGAGTACGAACTGAATTGGGAAAGAAGGCCTTTAGGTTCTCTGCACCTTCTGCATGGAATAATCTGCAGACTGAATTTAAGCTGCAAAACTTTGTCTCTGAATGTCTTTAAATCTGCAGTGAAAACTCTGGATTACAGACTTTCTGAATGTCACTGTTTTAATTATGACTTCTATTGTCTTCCTCACTTATTTGTACTCTTTGTTAAAAATGTGTATCTTTGATCTCAATGGGACTAACCTGGTTAAATAAAGGTTAAATAAAATAAATAAATAAAAGTAATGTGTTGGTGGGTGAAAGGATAGTCCAA